>JAZKJV010001826.1:0-747900 GCA_037367405.1 Ottelia alismoides | reverse complement strand
TAAGTATAGATCAAAATTTTTCCAAGGTAAAAACTACAGTAAGCATTTCCTTTTCGATCACAGTGTAATTTTTTGAGCATGGTCTAAAACTTTACTTGTGTGGTGAATAACATATGGATTCCATCTTTTCGATGTCCGAACACAGCTCCTATTGTGAAATCGGATGCATCGGTCATGATCTCGAAGGGAAGATACCGATCGGGTACTTGTAGGATAGGAGTCTCAATGATTATTGTTTTTAGGATTTCAAAGGCTTCAAGACACTTATGATCAACTAGGAACTCAACGTCTTTCCCTTGGAGGTCAGTTAGCGGTCGGGCAACTTTTTAAAAATCCTTGATAAATCTTCTGTAAAATTGTTTCACATGGTAGGGTGGCTCGAGTTTCTTGATCACATCATCTTTGGTAGAGTCAACCTCCATTCCCTTCTTGGAGATGACATGCCCCAATACAATGCCCTCTTTTACCATGAAATTGCTTTTCTCCAAAGAGAGAACCAGATTCACTTCCCTACACTTTTGGAGGACTCGATCCAGGTGCGCGAGACAATCATCGAATGAGTCACCATGGACAGAGAAGTCGTCCATGAAGTCCTCGAGGAAATCCCAACCATGTCGGCGAAAATCGCAATCATGCACGTTGAAAGGTGTCGGGGGAATCGCAAAGGCCCAAAAGGCATTCGCTAGAATGCGTATGTGCCGAATGGACATGTAAAGTAGTCTTTTCCTGGTCCTCAAGGGCGATGGCTACTGATGGATCTCCATTTCATCACCTTTATTCTATCATTTTGGCCTTAAAAACCCCTAGCAAATGCATGTAAATGACACCAATTTATCCATATAGCATTCATTATTTGTTGTACTAATTGTACATATTTATTTATTCATTTATTTATGCATTTTGACACCTATTTTGTATATAATTATTCATTCATTCAAATAGAGAAATTTTGTACATAAAAGTTATAGATAATAATGTGAATAAAAATACAAAATTGAATTTGTACAAAAACAATATACAGTGTAAATTTTATACACAGAATAAAAAGCCAGAATCTCAACTTCACAGACCCATATCTTGCAAATAAAACTCAAAATCATCCAAAATCACCTTTAATTGTATATAACTCTCCAAGACTATTTAATAAAATTGTTTCATAATTTTTGGAGTTCATCTGTGAAAGTTAGGTTTTGGCCCTAATTGTATATAGTACTGATTAAATATTCATTCTATTAATTATTTATCATTTCTATAAATTGATAATTTCAGAATCTTGTAAATAATATATATAATTACACATACATATTGAAATTAGAATAAAACTCAAAAAGATTTTGTGAAATAGAAAAAAGCTTATGCAACACATAGGTAAAATACCTATGTTGTATATACATATAAAATAAAAGGGGAATTCATTATTTATTCTTTATTCATTTATATTTTTATAATAATGTACATATTACTTATAATTTATTAAAAATACAAATTCAAAATAAAATCCAATGAAATCCATTAAATAAATAAAAGATATATAAAATACAGGTAAAATACCTATTTAAAACACCTACATACCACATACACCTATTTATTTAAATATGTAAATAACTCGTAAAAATTAACAAAAATATATCTACACTCAAAAAAATAAGTTATAAATTTATAAAATAGGAAAATAAAATAATAAAATAAAATAAACAAAATAAAAATAAATTACACAAAATACATGTAAATACACGTATAAATACATTATTAAAATAAACTTGTAATAAAATACATCAAAAAATTTAATAAAATCATAAATAAATACTAAATTAGTAATACAAATTTTTTATTTTATAAGCAAATACAATAAAAATCTTTAGGGGGTTAAATTAATGAGTCAATAATCGAGCTGACGTGGACCAATCAGAAGCCAGGGAATGTTGACCCAGTCAACTTCCCCCTTGCCTCTGGCCTCTGTCAGATCTTGTCCATCCCGATATTCCTCCATTTTCCCAGCTCGATACAGTGATCAATCACCTTCGATCTCTTCGCGGAAGTTTCTCCTAGAATCATCATGATTCACGCCACCCAATTTGGGTTGCTTGTACAATCATCAGATTCTTCGATATTCACTGATCAATAAGGCCGCCTGCAATGCTTATAAATAAAGAGCTCTGTCCTCCTCAAATTTGGCCAATTATTCTTCCCCCAAAAAGCTTGAATCGAGTACTGGACGAACCCATTGTGACAGGAGGCGCTTTCCAGCACCTCTAATCGGCCCAAGGAGGAGGAAAGTTTTGTCGGCGCGGAGCTCCGGCGTCCGTCCTGCTCCCTGGAGGCCCCCAAGTATAAGAGCTGTCCCTCTATGTTATTTAGGTAGATTTTCATTTCTAATTTTTATCTCGTCGTTTATTTCGCCATTAGATCCTTAGTATTAGCCTAGGTTAGCTAATCGAAATTCGTCGGAGCTCCGCTCCGGCGACTCTTCATGCCGTTATCGACTGTGTCCGATCCCCTTTACGATCCCATTTCATTCCTCATCGCATGCTCCATCTCCCGATCACCTTTGTTCAACCGAATGCCCTCGGTCTTCGCGAATCAGAGCTCCACCTCCACCATTCGTCGGAGCTCCTCCACCTCGCCGCATATTGCACCACAGCTTCAAAACCTAGGGTCGAGAGAAAGCCCTCGTCACCCTGTTCTTCCTGTGTAGGTATCACGAATAGACGAGCCCTCTGGGACTCGATTCGAACATGAAGAGGTTCCTGGAGGTCCCAGCTTCTTCAACCTCGCCTGACCTCCTCGGACCTCCAGGAGCCAGCTAAGACCACCATCCGACGCAGGACACCTTCTGGCATCGAGCAGAGCATCTTAGACGCGAAGGAAAGCCCAGAGGAGCCTGCAGTTTCATGATCAAAGCTCGCTTCGCGCAGCTTCTTCCCTATTCTTTCCAGGCAGCCCATCGTCGTTCGATCAGGAAGGAACCCCCAGATCGCACCAGAGCCGTTCGATGAAGCCTTGCACCGACCGTCAGATCAGCTCGGCTGATCTAATCTCAGCCCTTCATCGGCGAAGCGTCATCGAGCAAGGAGAAGGTGACGCGTGTCAAGTAGAGAGAGCTCAGCTGTCGGATGAAGCATCGTTGGGGGTAAATTGCAAAACCAACCCCAGCCTTTTTGTAATTAATTTTTAATACTGTAAATAATTCGCACATTGTAAATAAAATGTAAATTTTACAGTAGGAACCCTGTGCTTTATTAGAAATACATTTAGGTCCTTCCGCACCTCACGTGTAGTTCCACGTGAGGCGCCGTGAAATTGCATGTAAACCCTGGCGATTTTTGTGAATTGTAAATTAGTTCCAAAAATTAAAATAAATGTTTATTTCTGTAGGTATTTTTGCACAGTGCCCCCTGAGATTTATTTAATTTGAAAAAATGCCCCTACTAGGCTGTTTAATTTTTGTGTCTTTTATGTATTTATTTAAAATGCCTAGCTAGCTCCTAAAAATTCACAAAAATTAGGGTAGATGCCTTATTCCTTGTAGATTCATGCTGCATTTCTTTTGAAATTTTTGGGCATTTTATCTATTTATTAAAAATCAAAAACAAGCCAATTTTTCACTGTTTAAATGAAATAATACAAAAAATAATATTAAAACATTTTTGAAAAATTACAAAAAAAAATTATATATGGTATATTTAGATATATATTAAGTCCAAAAATGAAAAAAAAACCTAAAAATAAGAAAAAGAAAAAATATAAAAATCATAAAGCTCCAAAATCCAAAAGAAAAATATAAAAATCCTAGAAAAATACCAAAAATATATTTTTCTCTTTTATAATTATCTATATATTATTATTTACATATTAAAATAAATTTAGGTAATTTTGGGAATTATTCTCTATTTTTAAAACCCAAATTAGTTTCGGGTATTTAATTAGTCCCATATTAGGGACATTTTTGAAATTAAAAATATAGAAAAATTAGAAAAATCCCAGAAAAATAAAAAAAATATATAAAAAATAATATAAATACTATATGTAATATAACTATATCTAATATACTTTGAGTGTATATATATATATATCCATATACTATATCTCTCTCTCCCTTCTTATATCTATATATCTCTTTATATATGTGTCTATATTATATAATTAAAAATATAAAAAAATTTATAAAATATAAAAACAAAATAAAAATTATAAAAACAAAAATAAAAAAATACAAAACCCCAAAAACCCACAAAAATAGGAATCATGCGAGGATGACCCTGTTGTACATGAACATCGTAGGCTACTCATTTTTTTTGTATTGCTCTCCGTGGTTCGACCTCTACATGCTTATTCACTATGCATTTTATCGTAGAGTTAATGATTGTTAATTCACAATTTTGGGACTTAATTGATTTATTCTTTAATGTGGGTTAATTGCTGATCAACTGGGGTTTTGTGAGCGGTCACCTCAGCGACACTACATTTTGACCCTCGCAAAATTCCCGTTATCAGATGGCGCCGTTGCCGAGGAGCAATGAGCATAGCCTATAACATTTTGTCATTCTTATTTGGAAATTTATTTATCATTGATTTTGTGAGCAGATATTTCTTTGCAATTGATCACCATACATGATTTATTTATTTATTGTGATTAATTCCTTCCTTCTTCATTTCATTGATTGAGCTTATACTAATTCGATCTCTTTGTGACTTTGTTGTGAGGGACCGCCACACGAGGATGGTTTCTTAGGAAGCCAAGGCAGCCGAGCTTGGAGGAGGTTGGTCTTCACTTCATGACCAGCTGGAGAGAGCACCAAGGACGCGAGGGGATGAGAATTAGATAGGCCTAGAGCAAGTAGGATCATTTTTGTAATTTATGGTGTGAGAGAGAAATTTTGGCATGTAATATAATTTGGACTCTACTCTTTACAACGAGGTCCAATGCTCGGGTGTCTGTTCACCTGGGGGCCTCTTCGCGGTTTTCTCGTGTTTTTCCTCCTTATTTTCTTTGTTTCTTGTTGTTTTGAGTTTTCTGCCTTTATTTTGTTTTGTTTTGTGTGTATGGAGCCCCTAGACATAGGCTTGCTTGATCGAGTAGACTAGGTACAAACACCCTAATAATATTGCATGCACCTATAGTACAATTTTGGACTTAGATCAAACTCTAAACAGTCGCCTCATCACCTTCAAGCCAATGTATCGCGAGCTCTCCCCGCCAAGCGCTTCTCCTGAACTCGATGTGTCGAGAGGAGGAGGGGTGAGCCTAGACCGGACTCCTGGATTGAAGGGTGGTAACCAACTTGTGGTTCTTCACACTAATAGCAGCTAATGTCTAGGACGATTTTGTCGCTTGCATGCCGCTATGTAGATAGGTTTAAAAATTCTGTTTTGCATACCGCATGGAGAGAGCTGGGATGCACTGTAAGTATTCTAACTCAGCATGCATCATTCGGTTCAATGGTGAGATTTCCATCATGGAACCACTTGCACGGCTTTTCCGTTATCTCCCTCTGATTTTGAGCACCTAGGACTTAAATGAAAATCTACAAAAAACGTTAGGCACTGGTATGAAAATAGACTCAAAAAAGTGAGAATCCAAAAAGCTAAAACAAGGGGACTACGAAATAAACTTTGACCTTAATTAAAATCCGTAATGGACTATCATTGTACCGGGTTCATAAAGCCCTCATTGTTTTCAGGTACCTTTGGAGGGCGACCAAAACCCTACTCCCATGAGCGAGGCAAGTCCCATAAGGAATAGATCCAAAAACCCAGTCTGCAACTGCCTTGTGTATCGCCTGGATTTCCGAAGTAATGGCGCTTCTATCGTACGTGACCGAGTAGGGCCTTGTCAGTGATGGTGTTCCCGCCTTGTGTGGAACATCGACATGGTCTGAAGTACTGAGCATAGGCCATGCCTTCTCGGGGGTGTCTGTCTCATCGGTTTGCGTCCGAGTAGGTTCTTGCACGCTCACGGGTGATTCCGTTGCGAGCAAGAATCGAAGTATTGGTTTCACCTATCGGCTTCCTTTCTCTATTTCTTTGGCTGAGTAGGAATCCAGGAAGGGTTACAAGGACCTCAAAAAGTACAGACTACAGGTTACAAAGGAGGAGGACAAGTACGGGATTCTTTTCTTGCAGTACTCTCTCTCCTATAGGGTTAGCGTGCTAAGGACTTTTTAAAAGATTTGCCTGAAACAACAACTCTAAAACTGAAAAGATAATAAATAGCCGAACCTTCACGGCTTCGCATGGCGTGAGTTGGTGAACCCAATTTTGTATTGTGTTTGTGTGGATCTAGATTAAGGTTCAAAGATTGAGTCCCGCGCCTTTGCGCAAATTTTGTTGTGTCATTCTCCTTTGACCAACCCGCTCAGCCGAGCCTTTCTACTGTTTTGCACTCCTTTTTATTCCTCGTTGACCATCGTATCCTTCTTCCAACATCCAATCCTCCTTTGTGCTTCGCGAAGTTGATCCATGGATGGTTACCGTCGGGACCCCACCGACACCCACATCGATTCCATAGACTCAACTCCGCCAATAAATTCGAGGCGATTCGCGAGAACCTGATCCGGACTTTGCGGATCGACCTCCAGACTCCTCGTCTTCTACCTTTTATTTGACCACCCAATAAGCCGGGATCACTTTTGTCCCACTTTCACCGTTGAGAATGGGAGTTGATTACAATCCACATCTTGTTCTATTCACAACATGCTGGGGTTGACCTGAATTCCATCTCCATCATGACAGCTGTACAATATTGCAAGTGGTCTGATCAGGACTCTCTGATTCTGCAGATAGAAGACAAACCAAGCCCTGGAGTCTACTCCAGAATTCATTTCGTCAGATTTAGACCCTAATATGGCTCCTTAAGGAAAGGGCAAGGGTCAGCAGCCACCCCAACCAGAAGGACAGATGCCAGATCAGAATCAGGTTAATGCACAACTGCTGGCGTCTATCCAGGCCATCCAACAGCATCTGACAGAGCAAGCCCTAGCACAGACAGCTTTTCAGGATATGTTGAACGATGTTTTGAACTGAGCCGAGGGAGGAGGAGGCAGAGGCGGAGGTGGAGGTGGAGGTGGTGGTCACCCTGATGATGAAGAACCAGAACTACCGCCACCCAAGCCTACACTAAAAGAGACATACAATCCGGGAGACAGCCAGATGACCGAGTGGTTCCTCATTCCACCGGTACACGCTCACTTTGAGCTGAAACCCCAATTCCTTGCTCTTCTTCCCGCATTCCATGGAAACACCAGTGAAGAGCCATACATTCACCTGCAGCAGTTCTCAAGCATTTACCGCACCACTCACTAACCCAATGTCCCTTTAGACATTGTCAAGATGATGGTGTTCCCCTTCAGCCTACAAGACAAGGCCCTTTATTGGGTCAACCATCTGGGGAAGGTTGTGTGAAGTCAGCTTTCCTGCATAAGTTTTATCCTCTCGATCGACTCAACCAGATGCGAGCCCGAATCAGCAATTTCTCCCAAGGAGCCCACAAGTCCGTACATGAAGCATGGGAGAGATTCCCTGATCTGCAGGAGAAATGTCCCCATCATGAGATCCCGAAGACCAGTTTGGTACAACACTTCTTTGGGGGACTGAACATCGAGATCCAAAGGCTCGTCGACGCAACATGTGGGGGTTCGCACTTCAACAAGGATGAAGACGTGGTCTGGAAGATATTCGAAGAAATGACCAAAGGAGAGGCCACCCTCTCTTCATCAAAATCATACCAGACGCAGCCCCAGATCCTTCAGAAACAAGTACACATGGCAGCATCCCGCGAGCTGGAGAGAGATGAGAGCTCTAACCTCAGTATTATCGGGGGCCATCTCTCGAAAGTCGATATCATTGAGAAGCGATCACAGGACCTTGAAAAACATGCCGTGATCGAGAAGAGGACTCAGAACCTTGACAAGCTTGATCAGATCACCAAGCATCTTGAACTGTTGGTGGGCACCATCAACTCTGTTCAGTCGGCAGCACCATCGGAAGCACCAACTGAGAGGAAGGACGAGCAACAACCACAGGATCAGCCTCAGACGAGCCAGTAGCCACTGGCAGTCCAGCACGTGTACTACGTGCAGGCACCCGATCAGGGCCAGCCGCAACAGCAGATGGTTGTGTACCAACTAGAGTTCCTTTCAGGATCCGATCCAGTCTTCCCACCACCACCCCTGATTCAAGAAGTGAACGGGGTATGGAGTAATGAAGCACAACCGACCCGTCCTATGGGACTGCCTCAGGGTCAGCCACTTGCCAACCAGCAATACCACTAACCTCAGGGTGGTCGCTTTGGACAGTCCTCTCAACCATCGCAACAGTATCATCAGCCTCCCCAATATGCAAATCAATGGAGGCTGAATCAGCCATACCAACAGCCGCAATACCGCCACCCACAACCGTTTCATCAGTATGCGGCTGCTCGACCTCAACAGTATCAATAGTATCCTCCCCCCTCTTATCAACAGCTTCAACTTCCTGCACCACCCCAGCACCACCAGCAACAACCTCATCACCCACACATACAACAACAGCGTGGTCTGCACGCTGAACCCACTGAGGTACCCCCTGTGAACCCAACCATGGATTGTCTGGCCCAACTCGTCAAAGGGCTGGCAGATATGACCAAGAGGCACGATGACCTGACCGCCACTAGAACCACTATTCCAGCTCAGGTCGAGGCCAACCGCAATAACTTCAAAAAGAAAGAGCAGGTAGAATGTGATGTCCTGTCTGTGTCTGAAAATGATATTATTGTTTATTCTAGTTCTGTTACACTCAGGAGCGATAGGGCCTTACCTCCGCCTGCTACCAAGAATGGGGTGAATAAAGAAACAGGTGGATCATCATCTTCCGCATCAGCCGTGCCAGCTACAGGGGCGGGTGAGGAGGAAGAAGAAGGAGAAGCCATTCCAGTCGTCGTGTAGTGCAAGCATCCCCAGCTAAAAATACAAAAAATCTGCAAAATCAAAAACAACAAAAAGAAGTTTGCAGCCGAAGCGAAGCCGCGACATTCTTGGAGAAGCCGCCAGCAGCAGCCGATCCCTCGCCAGCCGACAGAGCAGACGCTATACTTTTTGCTTGCCCCTCAGCACCTACATGTCAGGATACAGTTTGTACTCCTTTTTTTAATCCAGATGTACAATATTCTATGGGCGATGGTTATGATGTAAATAAGAACTTTATTTTTCCTGCTCGAGATGTACATATTCCTTTCCCTCATGCAATGCAAAAATCAAAAAAATTGCAAAAAGAAAAAGTGCTTTGTCTAATCCTAGAGTTGTGGAAATATTAGACAAGTTAACTGTTGAGATTCCCTTGTTGAAGGCCGGGGAGTACATGCCAGCTGTTAAGAAAGGACTGAAAGAAGCGTGTACAAGCAAGCGTCGCCCAGCACAGGAGAACAGACGTAAAGATGTAGAAAAGCGCGTGCTCTCCATGGCCATTGTTGCAGCTATCAACAACCTCCCACAAAAGAAACAAGACACATGAGCATCTCTTATCAGCTGTGAGATTTTCGATCAAGTCTTCGAGCCCACTCTCCTCGACAGTAGGTCTTCCATCAACCTTTTGCCATCATCAATAATGCAAGAATTCAGGCTGGGTCCGCTCAAGCAGACACGAATGATCCTTCAGTTCGCTGACCAATCCATCAAGCGACCCCGGGGTCTGTTGGAAGACATTGTAGTTAAGGTACAGGAGAGCAATTTCCAGCTGATTTTGTAGTCATGGACTCACCAACACCTCTGATCCAGACCCCTATCATCCTTGGCCGACCATTCCTGCGTACCTCAGGTGCCGTGGTTGATTACGGGTCTGGCAAGATTACTTTTAGCTCAAACAACAAGCAAATCACTATAAACATGATCAAAGAGCCAAACACCACGACTGATGAGAGCCATGCAGCATTAGAAGCAGACTGTGACTTCGTTGCAGAGATCAGAGACTTATCACTGCCATTAAATGATTCTTGGACCCAATAAATCCTCACTCTTGAGGAGGATTTGGAAAGCACAGTTACCTTTTGCTCCTATGATTCTTGGGAGACAGATTCTCAGATGAAGGTGCATCTCTTTGAGCCCGAGTATTCACTCCAGACCGAACACAATGAGCCTAGTGCAGAACCGTTCGGCACTTCACCAGGATCTCAACAGAATGCTGAGGATGGTAGCTCCCTCAAAGAAATACATCCTACCACCCGCACAGTGTCTGAAGTGACCAACAAGTTGGACAGGTCAAAACCCGAACTCAAGCCACTTCCTGCAGGCCTGAAGTATGCTTTTATTGTGGGTGAAGAACACATGTATCTGGTCATCATCATCAGTAGGCTGAACCCGGATCAAGAATCTCATCTTCTCGAGGTTCTAGAAAAGAACCGCAAGGCACTTGGTTGGTGTGTATCAGATCTCCGAGGGATAAACCCAGCTTTGTGTTCACACCACATATATCTGGAAGAAGATGCTAAGCCGTCCCGCGAATTCCAAAGAAGGTTGAACCCAAACCTCCTGGACGTTATCATGGAAGAGATAACGAAATGGTGTGAAGCAGGCTTCATTTATCCCATCTCTGATTCAAAATGGGTAAGCCCACTACATGTAGTTCCAAAGAAATCCGGGCTTACTGTGGTTACCAATGACAAAGGAGAGGAAATATCCACTCGGGTACCAACATCCTGGCGGGTGTGTGATGACTACCGCCGTCTTAATGTAGCAACTAAGAAGGACCACTTTCCCTTGCCATTCATTGATCAAGTTCTGAAAAGGCTAGCAGGTATGGAGTTCTTCTGCTTTTTGGATGGGTACTCCGGGTACAGCCAAGTGGCTATCGCTCCTGAATATCAAGAGAAGACTACCTTCACTTGCCCGTTCGGCACCTACGCCTTCAAGAGGATGCCCTTTGGGTTATGTAATGCACCTGCAACATTCCAAATATGCATGCTAGCAGTCTTCGCTGAGATGGTAGGCAGTTTTCTCGAGGTGTTCATGGACGACTTCTCTGTCTATGGTGATAGTTTTGATTCTTGTCTTGAGCACCTGGACAAAGTGCTTCAGAAATGCAGCGAAGTCAATTTAGTACTTTCATGGGAAAAGAGCCACTTCATGGTCACAAAAGGCATTGTACTGGGCCACGTCGTTTCCAAACATGGCATGGAAGTCGACCCGGCGAAGGTGGATGTTATCGCCAATCTAGAGCCACCTCAGTCAGTGAAAAATGTAATGTCATTCCTGGGGCATGTGGGATTTTACAAACGATTCATCAAGGACTTTAGCCGCATTGCCCGACCTTTGACAGAACTTCTATGCAAGGAAACCAAGTTCAAAGTAGACCAATAGGTTCTCCTTGCTTTCAATCAGCTGAAGGAGCTTATCACTCAGGTTCCAGTCCTACAGCCGTCGGACTGGTATCTTCCCTTTGAGATCATTACCGATGCGTCAGATTTTGCAGTCGAGGCTGTTCTTGGACAGAGGAAAGAGACAACGCCCTATGCCATTCACTACGCAAGTAGAACATTAGATGAGGCGCAAAGAAATTACACAGTGACAGAGAAAGAGTTGCTGGCCGTGCTTTTCGCCCTTGAGAAGTTCAGATCCTATTTGCTTGGATCGAAAGTCACCATTTTTACAGACCACTCTGCTATTTGGTACCTCCAGCAGAAGAAGGATGCCAAGCCGAGACTGATTCGATGGATCCTTCTCCTCCAGGAATTTGATTTGGAAATCAAGGACAAGCCTGGAATTTAGAATGTGGTAGCAGACCATATCTCCAGAATTGAGCAGCATGAGCCTCCTCTGAACAGTGCACCCATTACAGAAACCTTTCTTGACGAATCAATATTAGCAGTGGATTCCCTTCCTTGGTACGCTGATATAGTCAATTACCTCGCCTCGGGGGTAACACCATCGGATTGGATGAAGAATCAAAAGAATAAATTTATGTCGACCATCCGGTTCTATCATTGGGAGGATCCTCTTTTATTCAGGGAAGGAGCGCATTGCATTTGGCACAGATGCATCCCTAAGGAGGAGCATTATAGTGTCCTCGAGTACTGTCACTCGCTCGAATCTGGTGGAAATCACTCTGGAGACCGTACAGCAGCAAAAGTACTTCAGTGTGGCTTCTGGTGGCCCACATTATTTAAGGATGCGGCAGAATTTGTCAAACGAAGCATTGACTGTCAGAGATTGAAAGGTACACTCACTGCAAAAGACTCGATGCCCCTGAAAATCATTCAGATAGCAGATAATTTCGATGCATGGGGTATTGACTTCATGGGACCTTTCCCTAACAGTCACGGTTTTGAGCACATCCTTCTTGCCGTCGATTACGTGAGTCGTTGGGTTGAAGCTATTCCTGCTCGAGCCGCCAACAGCCGAACAGTGTGTCAGTTCTTGAAGAAGAACATCATTTCACGGTTCGGGATACCGAAAATTCTCATATCAGACAGGGGTAGCTATTTTATTAATAAAGAGGTCAAGAAATTAATGAAGGAGTACGTCATCGATCATCGCGTCGCGTCTCCTTACCATCCTCAGACCAATGGCATGACTGAATTATCAAATAGAGAAATCAAGATGATCCTGCAGAAACTTATCAGGCTAAACAGAAAAGACTGGTCCCAACTCTTGGACTCGGTCCTATGGGCTTACAGAACCGCCTACAAGTCTCATTTGGGCATGTCGCCCTATCGTCTTGTATATGGGAAGCCGTGCCATGCCCGTTGAATTAATTCACAAGTCTTTATGGGTAATTAACAAGTACAATTTGGACTCACGAAAAAGTAGTCAGAAAAGAAAGGATGATCTGAACAGACTCTTGGAGTTCCGAGACTATTCATACGATAACACATCAATGTACAAGGAGAAGGTGAAACACTGGCATGACCGGCATATCAGATGAAAGACCTTTGATGTTGGACATAAGGTGTGGTTATTTGATGCAAAGTTGCGGATCTTCCCGGGCAAATTAAAGAGTAAGTGGACAGGGCCATTCCGAGTTTGTGAAGTGCGTGACAATGGAAGTATTGCTATATCAGAATTGTCTCCTGACGCACAACCATTCGTCGTCAACGGTCAACTCCTGAAGCCTTACCTCGAACCAGATACATTCTTGGTCGTTGTCGACTCCATTCAGCTCGCGCACCATGATGATATATCCACAACATTGGCAGCATCAGAAGATTCAGACGTTGCACCACAAAAACTGTTTATCTGATTTTCTTCTTTTCTTCTTTTCTTATTTTCTCATCTATCTTCGTTTTTCTATCAAGAAGTGTTGCCCCTTGTTGTCAATCTTCTATACTTAGGACGCACTTTGTCCTAAGTATAGGGGGGGTATGCACCTCGAGTTCTTTTAGTCTCTGATCCTCTCCATTGTCTCCTCTTCTTGTCTATACTTAGGAGTATCTTACCCCAAGTATAGGGGGAAACAATCTGAGTACGATCTGTGTATTCCCACCCTTGGCCCTCCCCGCTTTTTGTACAGTCTGCTATACTTAGGATTACTTGATCCTAAGTATAGGGGGGACGGTCTACTTCTCATTCGTTCATTTCTTTATATATTCTTTAGACTTGTCTATACTTAGTACGAGTTATGTATTATCTTTTCTCTTCGGCCTATGAGGACATAGCTCAAGCTAAGTATAGGGGGGTCTTATATACCATGTATATACTATAAGAAATAACTCATACTGGAAAATAAAACATCACCTCAAGCTAAAAAGTAAGGTAAAAAGTAGTTCCATAATAATAAAAGATGATTGTGAGCTCCTCAGACTCTTTGTACATACATTGATTAATAAGTTAGGAAAAGCGTTTTGTGCAAAATGTTTTCTTTGAAAAATCTTTTGAAAAATTGCTTGAAAAATGGTGTGTACAAGTATTCAACCTGTGTAAATAAGTTTCGTTTGTAAAATTTAGTTTCTTAGAGTGAAATAAAAATGTGTGAAAATTAGCTTGCAAATGATTGGAAAATTTGGTTGAGAAATTTTTTTGAAAAACCTACCTATTATGTGTGAAAAACCTTTGCAAAAATCATTTCCAAATGCGTGTACATGTTTTTAAAATTATTTTGGACTATAGTCGTCAAAAAGCTTTTGAAAATGATTCTCAATTAAGTCTGAGGAGTATGCACAAAAATCTCTCATGCAAAATAAGCAATAATTCCAAATAAAACTTGTAAGAGCCTAAACCAAGTTGTACATAAAATACAGTTTTTCTTTGTATATACTGAGTAATAAATCAGGTTAAATACCTTTACAACATGATTTGAAAAATAGTGTGAACCGTTTGAAAAAATTTTCGGTGGCATGTTTTCAACCAGTGCAAAGTTGCTTTGTTTGAAAATCTTTTCTTTGTGTGGAATAAAGGATGTCAAAACCTATGTGCAAATGTCTTGAAAAATGCTTGTAAAAACTATTGCGGAATATATATATATATATAGTGTGAAAAATCTTTGCAAAAATAATTTTTCAAATGTGTATAAATGTTTGTAAAAATTATCGTGTACTATAGTTTGCAAAAATTCTTTTCGAAATAAATCTGAGGAATAAAAGCATCATTACAAATACATGCAAATCTTAAACAAAATACATATAATTCTTTCTGTATATAAAAATAATATGAATAAATTACTTCATTAAAAACCTGTAAAGTCTTTAAGAATCTATAAATTTTGTAAATAAAGCAGCACGCCCGTGTAAATAATTGTATGTACTTTTTGTATGTGTCAAGCTTTTTATTTACAAAAATTCTTTGTGTAAAAAGATTCTTTGATTTTTGTAAATTCTTTGTGAAAATATGCATCATCCATTGTTCATAGCATGAGCATATCATTCATATTCTTTTTGAGTGAGATTGATGATTGAACCCGTCCAATAAAGTCTAAAATTGGAGCTTGGTTAGACCTCACCGCACTTAACTGCACTGGAACCTTATGGGAACTATGTTTAAGGTACTTTAGGTCTATGCAGACTTAATTCTTTGAGTTGTCAGGGCTGGGTTCAAGTCACCTCAACTGACTAACTAGAACTTTTCGAGACACACGCATGACTCTTGTCGACCGTGACCTAACTTGGACACTTGCACCTTTCACTTGGCTCAACTCAGTTGGAGTGGTGAGGGGGTTGGATTTGCCAGTCTGAGACGCACACGGGTGGAAACACTCATCCTCGTCTAGGGAGGGAAGTGCACCCTAACCTGGTCTAGTAGCCATGAGGTCTAACGACAGGAGAGTGCGGGTTGCAATAAAGCTTCAAAAGAGGGATAGTCTACTGGCTCAAGAGGAAAAACTCCTTATGTAAATGCTGTTGTGAATAGTATGTCAAAAAAAATCTTCAGGCCGTTACAAAAATAAAATGCCTGCAAAGTATGTACATATGTTGTAAAGCCAATAAGCAAGCTTGAGTTCAAAAGTCAAATATGTGAGCCTGCAGCTGGATCACTTGACTACACTGTTCTTGCATCCTAGGATAGGTAGCTACACTGGTTATCGTCCATTCTTCTCTTTACCCCCTCCTCTTGAGCTGGTTGCAACTTGAACTTAGAAGGGAATACCCCGCTCCTCGAGGAAAGAGCTGTTGGATTGGGGAATCATTGGGTTGTCATTCTGGAGAAGCTAGTCTCTTTGTCATTTCAGCTAGGGAGAGCCACCATCACTTACACTGTACAAGTCAGCTTCATAGTCATAAGAGTTTGCGTATGATGTAGACCAGTTCTGACCAGGCTATTGAGGCGGGTTGAACCAAGTTCTGTGAATCTCGAAGGCTGTTGTGTTTTAAAGCTGGTTCCCGACTAGGTTCTACACAAATCCACACCCGAGGTCTAGCAGAAGCTCCAAATTCTGATTTTGTAAGGACATATATTGCACTGAAAGCAATCCTATTCACTCTATCCTTCTTCAATTCTCTTTTTCTTTTCTTCTGATTCCTTATTCTTTTTGAACTTATTGCATTAGTATTTGCTAGGGACTAGCAAAGGCAAGTATACGGGTGTGATGAATCTCCATTTCATCACCTTTATTCTATCATTTTGGCCTTAAAAACCCCGGCAAATGCATGTAAATGACACCAATTTATCCATAATAGCATTCATTATTTGTTGTACTAATTGTACATAGAATAAGATTTTAATGCCAAAAATATAGAATAAAGAGAAGAAAAGAAAAAGGAATAAGATATTGCAAATATTTTATGACTTGAACCCCGAGACCAAGGCCAGCATGGAATTGGTCGACAAGGAATAAAGTAGGGGGAGATAAGGGCCAATAGTACAATAAATACCTTATTTATTTATTCATTTATTTATGCATTTTTGACACCTATTTTGTACATAATTATTCATTCATCAAATAGATAAATTTTGTACATAAAAGTTGTAGATAATAATGTGAATAAAAATACAAAATTGAGTTTGTACAAAAATAACATACAGTGTACATTTTATACACATAATAAAAAGCCAGAATCTCAACTTCACAGACCCATATCCTGTAAATAAAAAATCAAAATCACCCAAAATCACCTTTAATTGTATATAGCTCTCTAAGAACTATTTAATAAAAATGGTTTCATAATTTTTGGATTTCATCTGTGAAAGTTAGGTTTTTGGCCCTCATTGTATATAGTACTGATTAAAATATTTATTCTATTCATTATTTATCATTTCTAAAAATTTTTAATTTCAGAATCTTGTAAATAATATATATAATACACATACATATTGAAATTAGAATAAAACTCAAAAAGAATTTGTGAAATAAAAAAAAGCTTATGCAACACATATGCAAAATACCTATGTTGTATATACATATAAAATAAAAGGGGAATTCATTATTTTATTCTTTATTCATTTATATTTTTATAATATTGTACATATTACTTATAATTTATTAAAAATACAAATTCAAAATAAAATCCAATGAAATCCATTAAATAAATAAAAGATATATAAAATACAGGTAAAATACCTATTAAAACACCTACATACCACATACACCTATTTATTTAAATATGTAAATAAACTCATAAAAATTAAAAAATATATAACTACACTAACAAAAATAAGTTATAAATTTATAAAATAAGAAAATAAAATAATAAAATAAAATATACAAAATAAAAATAAAATACACAAAATACATGTAAATACACGTATAAATACATTATTAAAATAAACCTATAATAAAATACATCAAAAAACTAACATTTTTTATTTTATAAGAAAAATACAATAAAATCATTTAGGGGGTTAAATTAATGAGTCAATAATCGAGCTGACGTGGACCAATCAGAAGCCAGGGAATGTTGACCCCGGTCAACTTCCCCCTGCGCCTCTGACCTCTGTCAGACTTGTCCAATCCCCGATATTCCTCCATTTTTCCTGCTCGATACAGTGATCAATCACCTTCGATCTCTTCACGGAAGTTTCTCCTAGAATCATCATGATTCACGCCACCCATTTGGGTTGCTTGTACAATCATCAGATACTTCGATATTCGCCGATCAATAAGGCCGCCTGCAATGCTTATAAATAAAGAGCTCCATTCTCCTCCTCAAATTTGGCCAATTTCTCTTCCCCCAAAAAGCTTGAATCGAGTCCTGGACGAACCCTTGTGACAGGAGGCGCTTTCCAGCACCTCGAATCGGCCCAAGGAGGAGGAAAGTTTTGTCGCGGCGGAGCTCCGGCGTCCGTCCTGCTCCCTGGAGGCCCCCCAGGTATAAGAGTTGTCCCTCTATGTTATTTAGGTAGATTTTCGTTTATAATTTTTATTCTCGTCGTTTATTTCGCCATTAGGTCCTTAGTATAGCCTAGGTTAGCTAAATCGAAGTTCGCCGGAGCTCCTCTCCGGCGACTTCTTCACGTCGTTATCGACTGTGTCCGATCACCTTTACCATCGCATTTCATTCCTCATCGCATGCTCCATCTCCCGATCACCTTTGTTCAACCGAAGGCCCCCGATCTTCGCGAATCGGAGCTCCACCTCTGCCGTTCGTCGGAGCTCCTCTACCTCGCCTCAGCTTGTGCCGCAGCTTCAAAACCCAGGGTCGAGGAGAAAGCCCTCATCGCCCTTGTTCTTCCTGTGCAGGTATCACGAAGAGAAGAGCCCTCTAGGACTTGATTCGAAGCAGGAAGAGGTTCCTGGAGGTCCCAAGCTTCTTCGACCTCGCCTGACCTCCTCGGACCTCAGGAGCCCAGCTAAGACCACCATCCGACGCGGGACAACTTCGACATCGAGCAGAGCATCTTAGACGCGAAGGAGAAGCTTGGAGGAGCCTGCAGTTCACGATCGAAGCTCGCTTCACGCGAGCTTCTTCCCTGTTCTTCCAGGCGGCTCCATCGTCGTCCGATCAGGAAGGAACCCCCAGATGACACCAGAGTCGTTCGATGAAGCCATGTACCAACCGTCAGATCAGCTCGGCTGATCTAATCTCAGCCCTTCATCGGCGAAGCGTCATCGGGCAAGGAGAAGGTGACTCGTGTCAAGTAGAGAGAGCTCAGCTGTCGGATGAAGCGTCGTTTGGGGGTAAATTGCAAAACCAACCCCCGCCTTTTGTAACTAATTTTTAGTACTGTAAATAAATTCGTACGTTGTAAATAAAATGTAAATTTTGCAGTAGGACCTCTGTGCTTTATAGAATTACATTTAGGTCCTTCCGCGCCTCATGTGCAGTCCCACATGAGGCGCGTGAAAATTGCATGTAAACCCTAGCGATTTTTGTAAATTGTAAATTAGTTCCAAAAATTGAAATAAATGTTTATTTCTGTAGGTATTTTTGCACAATGCCCCCTGAGATTTATTTAATTTGCAAAAATGCCCCTGCCAAGCTGTTTAATTTTTGTGTCTTTTATGTATTTATTTAAAATGCCTTGCTAGCTCCTAAAAATTCACAAAAATAGGGTAGATGCCTTATTCCTTGTAGATTCACGTTGCATTTCTTTTTGGAATTTTTGGGCATTTTATCTATTTATTAAAAATGAAAAACGAGCCAATTTTTCACTATTTAAATGAAATAAATAAAAAAAATTATAAAACATTTTTGAAAAATTACAAAAAAATTATATATGGTATATTTAGATATATATTAACTCCAGAAAATGAAAAAAAAATTAAAAATAAGAAAAAGAAAAATTTAAAAATCATAAAGCTCCAAAATCCATAAGAAAATTATAAAAAATCCTAGAAAAATACCAAAAATATATTTTTATCTTTTATAATTATCTATATATTATTATTTACATATTAAAATTAATTTAGGTAATTTTGGGAATTATTCTCTATTTTTAAAACCCAAATTAGTTTCGGGTATTTAATTAGTCCCATTATAGGGACATTTTTGAAATTAAAAATATAGAAAAATTAGAAAAATCCCAGAAAAATAAATATATATGTATATAAATAATATAAATACTCTATGTAATATAACTATATCTAATATACTTCGAGTATACATATATATATCCATATACTATATCTCTCTCTCCCTTCTTATATCTATATATCTCTTTTTATATATGTCTATATTATAGAATTAAAAATATAAAAAAATGTATAAAATATAAAAACAAAATAAAAATTATAAAAACAAAATAAAATAAAAAATACAAAACCCCAAAACCCACAAAAATAGGAATCATGTGAGGTTGACCCTGTTGTACATGAACATCGTAGGCTACTCATTTTTTTTGTATTGCTCTATGTGGTTCGACCTCTACATGCTTATTCACTATGCATTTTATGGTAGAGTTAATGATTGTTAATTCACAATTTTGGGACTTAATTGATTTATTCTTTAATGTGGGTTAATTGCTGATCAACTGGTGTTTTGTTAGCGGTCACCTCAACGACACTACATTTTGACCCTCGCAAAATTCCCGTTATCAGCTACCTGATTGTAGCCCGAGTACCCGTTTAAGAAACAAAAGTATTCTTTCCCTACCAATCTCTCCAGGATTTGATCAAAAAAGGGCAACGGAAAGTGATCCTTTTTCGTTATGGCATTCAGGCGCCTGTAATCCACACAGACACGCCACGGCATGGGTACTCGTGTCGTGATCTCTTCTCCCTCCTCATTGGTGATAAAATGGAGTCCCGACTTTTTCAGAACAACATGCAAAGGTAACACCCACTTGGAGTCGGAGATGGGATATATGAAACTAGCCTTACACCATTTTTCGATCTCAGTCTTAACCACTTCCCGTAAGTTTGGATTCAATCTACGTTAGCATTCACGGGAGGGTTTAGCATTATCCCCCGGTAAATATGGTGTGAGCACAAGTCTGGGTTTATCCATAGAAGATCAGATAATCTCTAGCCTATAGCCTTGCGATTTTTCTCCAAAACATTAAGCAGGTGGATCTCCTGCTCTTTGGTCAGATGTAAACTGATGATGACCTGAAACTGTCCTTATCTCCTGCAAGGAAGGCATATTTAAGTGTAGGGGGTAATGGTTTGAGTTCAGGTAGGTCTGTCTTGTTACTCGAATCTGATCCCCTTGGTTATGATGTGGATGCTTGCAGTAAATCAATATCAGCCACCATCATGGGTGTTTTTGGGATCGGATCGCTAATGATGGAATGTGGTGTGGCAAGCGTCACGTCTGATCTGTGTACCTCACTCTGGGATTGTCCATAAGGAGAATGAGATGACAGGTCCAAAGGGACCTCTGAGTCTCCTAGAGTATATGTAGATGCATGAATGAGCTGGCAGACTAAATCATCAACAATTTCCTCTCCAGATGAGGTTTATTTGATCATAGCGGTTGGGTTTTGTTTCCAGGGCACAAATGTTGCTTCTGTCTCATTTTCTGATGTTTCAGACTTGGTGCTCGACTCAGTATCAGATCTTTGAAACCTAGTTTTCTTCATTTTAAGTTCAACTTTTCCAAAATGGATTCTCCCGGATGTGTAATCAAATATAGCTCCTGCGGTCCTAAGGAAGGGTCGCCCTAGTATCATATGGGAGTCTTTCCAATTTCTAGGGACCTCCATGTCAAGTATTGTGAAATTCACTGGGTAATTTTGTCCCTCTTTGTTGATGAAAATATTTTTAATCTCCCCCTAGGTCTCTTAGTTGATGTATCTGCGAACTGAAGTACAACTGCTGATTGCTTAAGAGGACCTAGATTTAGATGCTCAAATAGGGTTGTGGGCATGAGATTGATGGATGAGCGATTATCTAACAAAGCTCTTGTAAACTTGATTTCTTTGATTTGGCTAGTGATGAAGTGAGCACGCATGTCTCTTTTCTTCCTTGGTAGCTCATTTTTTATAAGATGAGATGTGGCAACAGAGAGTATGTGTTTATTTGTTCGACTAGGAGTCTGTTTGATGGCCATTGTTGGTGTGCATCTCTCCTTAAGGTATTTTTGAAAAGCCAAGTCTCTTTCTATCATCTTGTCTAGGGATAGAGTGACCTTTTTATGTTTTTCTTCTTTCATGCCGTAAGAGCACAGGGGTAAGGGATGGACTTGTTGTGATCAACAACATCATTTTTATTAAAAAAATTGTTTACATGACTCGGACTAAAAGTAGAGAAATTGGTGGTCAGTTGTTGCGGATGTCTTGGTGGCATGTCTTTGTCAGACTCAGACTCAGACCCTCCATTATCTCCATTTGTGCTGTGTATCACGGGTGGTGTGGGTGGATCTTCTTCTTTCTCCTCTTGTCTTCCTTCGTCAATTCCCCTAGGCTTGTATGAATTGGTGGACATTGGGGCTATGTCACTGTGTTCCTTCTCTTGATCATGCATGGTTACGGTCCTTCCGCTCCTTAGAGAAATATGATAAGCGTTATTATTTGATGAGAAATCATGTTCAGGTATAGAGTACTCAGAGATTCTTACCTGATTATGTCCAAGGCTATTTGGGTTAGCTTGGACTTGAGCTGGAATCGTGGTCTGGGGTGCGGTTACCTCATCTCTCCATCGAGAGAGTCAATTTATGTCGACTCTCATGTCATGAAGCTCGTCCAGATTTCGCTAGAGTTTCGGAGAGATAAAAGAAGAGGGGGACCCCTGGCCCTGTCTGTCCTGAGGCTGCTGATATTGTCTGAATTGGCCATGTTGGCCTTGGCGTTGGTTCTCCAGTGGCTGAGGTTGCAGGTTCTGATAACCCGTGCGGTACTGTTGTCGCTGCTGAGGTTGAAGCTGGTAGGTGGGTCGGGCTTGCGGTGGATGATGGTTCGGAGTAGATTTTTGGTCTGAACGGTTGACCGGTTCCATGTTATACCAAACTCCGTTTATCTCCCTGACTTGTGGAGGTTCCTCGTAAACAGTTTGAGCAGAGGTTTCTTCAGTTTGATGGGACAAGACTTGGTCTCTACCCCAATGGCTCTGTTGCCCTGTCCCTTGACCTTGAATGTAGTGATTTTGGTGTATGGGTGCAGGGGGTGGAGTCGGAGCAGGTATCTTAGATACCTTGTCAGCCAATTCCTCCATTTGCTTAGGCAATTTAGACAATTTCTCCATATCAGATGATTTATGGAGTTCGTCCACCTTTTTATTAATATGCTCGACCATAGTTAGCTATTCCCATATCAGCACTCTGATCGGTCGTCAGATTATTCTCAATCTTTTTGGAGCTGACTATGTAAGCCGGGTTGGTGATTTGAGAATGTTTGGATTCAGTTGTGTGGTTATAAATTAACTTAAATAATCAATTACAATGCAATGAAATGCAATTAAATGCAAAAATAGAGAACACAATCCAGTACAAGATCTGTAATTTTATAAGATTAAATTCTCAAATAATTTAATCTCTTAATCCTTAAAAATCATCACAGATCGAAAGAGATTAGGTCCATAAATATGTACCAATCAATATTTCAGATGCAGGTTAAACAGATCCACGTATCAAAGTTTTATCCTGTGAGAATTTCTCAAGATACTCGGCCCCTTTATTTCCCTATAAATCACCCATCAAAAAAATTAATATCCTTATATCAAATATTAGGTGAATCACAAGTTCAACAATAGATCGAATTCCTTGAAAATAGCGTTTAAGCACAGACATATCAATCAACTTAACAACTCCTCAAATAAAGTATCGAGGAATTAGATTAATTTCACCTCCTCATGTATTCCCCTGTAAAGATCAATTCATTGATTACGAAGATCAATAATCAAGAGTGACTTAATCAGACAAAATTATTGAAAATAGGTTCTTGCAAGTTAGATCAACTTTTCTAAATAAAGTTGCACTCATATGTCAATTTTGTGCTTGCACAAGTCAACAAAGATCCTCAAATAATAATTATCAATAAACAACCTCGGATCTATCCACAAATTATGCTAAGTGATAGAGCATGAAAAGAGCTTCAAAATGACATATTATGTGCTAAAAACGGAGTTCGTATGAGAAAGATATGCTAAATTGAATTTGTAGGGACTAAAATGTACATAAAAGAATTTTTTTCTTCTCATAGATCTCTGGAGGGCTTATCTGTGATTCGCAACAACGGGAGGCCCTTCTGTAATTTACCCCAAGCGGGGGTGTATTTGCAATTATTGAAAATATGGGGGTTTTTGATGCAATTTGCTCCTAGCGCACGTCCGTTGCACGTGTGCCTGGAGGCTCAGGGGCTGAACCGGAGGCTCGGTTAACCAAAGAAAAGGCTCGGCTTCCAAGGAAGAAGCTGGATAGACGAAGCAGAGGCTCGAGGGTCCCGAGCCTATGTGGCAGCTGGTAGAGGCTCGGGGGTCCCGAGCCTAGGTTCGGAGAGCCAAAGCCTCTAGGCTAGGGCCTAGGATCGATGGAGGACGTGGAGGCCTGTGGACCGTCGGATCAAGGGCCCCATGCCCGATCCGACGGTAACTGGTGGGCGGAGCCCGGAAGGCGGCACCCCAGGTGCACAGGAGGTGGTGTCAGGCGTGGTGGCGATTGAGGCTTTGGCAGGTCGACACACGACCGGCGGAGCCTGGGACGTTGGTGGCGCGATGTTGATGGCCGGTGGTGCGGATCCCAGGCGCACGTGCCCGAGGGAGAGATGCTCGGTTTAGTTTGTCAGATGTGAAATTAGACTTTGGGATTATTTGATACTTATTGGAGTTACTAATTTTTTGTATTTTTTATTTAATAATGTTAGTAATATCTACATAATGGAGGTAGTTTGGGGTCAATCGGAGTTAGGATGAATTAACTAAAAATATGAGGAATTAGCGTCTTTTTGGGCAAATTTACACAGGATTTTTAATGCAATTATGCTGCAAATATTATTTACAAATGTATGTATGCTAATGATGCTCTATTAGTGATTAAATGCATGTGAATACTGGGGACAGAGCCTAATTGATCAATTTTGGCATGATGAATACGAGATTCATCACTTAGTGAAATGTCATTAAAGGAAATAATTATCATATTTTGAATATTTCACAAATATTTATAAATAATAATTTCAAAAAATTATAAATTAATTTTCATCAATTTATTTGAATGACTATCATAAGGTTCATGATCAATTTTGTTAATTTCCAGCAGTGACCCCTACTCACTAAAATCAACATAGCTCGATCATTTTAAATCCAAATTACGCAAAATCAGTTTCCTAAGATTTCTAATTTGATTAATAACAGAACCTATGTGATATTACATGCATTTCTAGGTGTATAAAAATAGTAATTAACTCATTAATCATGTTAATATTCGCAGTTCCTGCAACAGTGAATACATGTTTATTCAAAAGGCCATATCTCGAGCAAAACGAATCCAAATTATGTAAGATCAGATCTTATGATTTCCTTTTTCATTGGGGAATAAAATCCAAGTGATTAATTCATATTTAAAAAATTAAACAGGGTCAAATTTATTCAGTAAACAGAGTTGCAAAAATGAAATGCGATAAAAAACTTTCGCGACCTTCACGAACCCAAGTCGTCCTAGGTGTACGGATCGTATCCAAAAACTTCCGACCTAAGGCTCTGATACGACTTTAAGGATATGAGGAATCCTTAAGCACATCATGGAAGCGTGATGATCGCATCTCATGCGATCGGAGCGACTAGTCACATTAGTCGCTTGGTGCAGCGGAATTTAAAACTTTTAAATCATATGATGAAACCTCATGATCCCAAGAACATTTCTTGGATCGTTTCATCTAACCACAAAGCATTAGAAATACCTATTGAAGCATGGTTGCGATCACTTGATCTCTAAAGTAAGAGATCCTCCTGACTCAAGTCTGATCCATGAAGATGGCACTTGCAGGCGTGATGATGAGACGCGTGCTTCCCGTAATCCAAGATGAAGATCCAAGCCTTGAATCTCTTGATTTCGTCTAACGAAATCTGATGTCTCCTTCAAGTGCAAGAAGCTCCAAAGAAAACGGAGGTCCACAAGCAATCGAGGCGACAACACGACGGCGTAACTACGATTGCAGTTCTCTCAAGGTCTCGAGGTGGACAGCCACACTTAGAGAGAGAGAGAGAGATGGCATGGGAATGAGAGAGTAGAGAGAGAGAGTAGACATGTATTCTCAAAGGGACAGGGTTGCCCTTCTTTTATATTATTCTGGGAGTCCATGGATCATAATCCATGGGATACACAAAATCAACGGTTAGATTGATATGTGTTTTTAATCAAAGGCCATGATCATTGTTGTTTAAAACAACAACATATTAATTTATATTAAATTAAATATATGCTTCATTATCATCAACATAATTTAATTCAATAAAATCAATTATCACAAGATAATAATAGAAAGGATAGTAATCCTCTCCTAAAAGGGGGGGCGTCACCCATGACCAATTCATGGGTGACGCCACCTCTTTTGTGGATTTTATCTTTCTTTTGTTATATTATCTCATTATCTCTTATAAATTTGCAACAACATTTATTGCAAATATATTCACTAAATTAATTTTAAATTAATTAATGAATATTTCTATCATTCCATTGAAAAAATGTGAATCATATTAAAAGTCCAAACAAAAATATAGATTACATTTCCAATTACTTGCTTAATGTGAATTCAATTCACATTAACAATCAATTAATAAATGTTATTTACAAAGGTGCTCTCTTTAATATATTATAAATCATATTTATAATATATACTGATATTATGGATAGAATGGATAGTACTATCCATAATCTGCATTTCCTTGATAATTAAATCTCATTTAATTATCTTAGATAATTATTCTCATAATATGAATCTTATTCATATTATTCTTGATAATTAAATCTCATTTAATTATCAACATCTCGTTGCTTGGATACATAATTCATCAAAGGAATTATTCTTGGACTCCATCAAGAATAGTGTGCTTTTTCTGCAGATACTTGGAGATAAGGACAAGGCGATTGTATTGTTCCACGTATAGTGACTTGGATGTTGAGATCTCATCTCAAATCCATATCTCATGTACCTCTCATAGATGCTTGATTACATCAAGATCGTAAATCTAATTTTCTCATTACATTTGATCTCATTCAAATTAATGTCCAAAACTTGGACCAAGATCAGATTACTTCTCCACTGAGAGGAGCCACTAAAATCCAAACTTGTTTCATCACTCCCTCGGACTGGAAGCATCATGGTTATTTAATCGTTTATGATCACATCACCCTCAGTTAAATCCAATACCTGTACATCTTGCATAATGAAAGACCTATTATCAACCTGAAGATATAGATCAATTTTACACTGTCACCTTCAGGGTTTGATCACCAAGTTTCTCAATCTTGGTCATTGGGAATCGGTATCGATCATATGCTTTCCCAAAGCATATATCATACCTTCAAATTCTTATCATGATTCCAAAGCACAATGACCATGCATGGAATTTGATCGTTCCGAATACCTCATGAGTGAGCTCATGTCTTCCGGTTCACAAGTGAACCTGTATGATCCCTTTGAGAGATCGTATTACTCATATGCCCTTACATGCACACCAGCTCGCCGGTGTATAGACCTTGGTTAGGTCATAAACCTATTGGTCTACTAAATATACACACTCAGACATATAGTAACACATATGTCTCGGGTCAGAGGATGTGTGACTATGCTGTGATAGCATTCAACATAGGACTTAGGTTATCTTGATCTCGTTAAGTCAACCCTTTGACCTAACTAATCTGACATCTCCGAATCACTATTCCCATGCAGAGAACCTGCATCAAGAGGTCGGTCAGATATCAGTCTTTATGAGAAAGGATTGCCATCTCTATCAGTCTCTATGATTCAATTAATGAATCAACAACTATATGATCATCAAGAGGCCATGGTACATAATCCTAATTGTACAGAGGGACCTTATAGTGCATTTATTCATTTAATTTCAGAAAGGGAGTGAAACAATCAATAACTTTTGATGATAAAACATATATATATATATCTATATATATATATATATATTTCAATAACATTTATTGTAAGAATGGTTCACCTCGGGCTCACATGGCTAAAAAAATGAAGCCTACGTCACACCATTTCATGATCTCTTTCATGACTACGTCCCAAAAATTTGGATTTAGTCTCCATTTAAACTCAAGGGATGGTTTGGCATCTTCTTCCAGATAAATATGACGTGAGCACAGATAGGATTTATCTCATGGAGATCTGAGACATGCCAACCTAGTGCCTTGCAATTTTTCTCTAGAATTTGAGAGGTTGAGAATCTTGATCTACGGTCAGCCTTCTGCTGATGATGACCGGATGCATGTTGTTTACACCAGCAAGGAAAGCATACTTAAGACCTATCGGAAGTGGCTTTAATTCTGGTTCTCATCTGGCCTCTTGTTGGTCACTTCTGATACTGTGCTGGTACACATATAATCTGCCATGACTTTAGAGGTGCTCAACTCAATGGTTTGTTGGTCTACTAACAATGTGCCGAACAGATCTACAATGGATTCCTCATGTTCGGACTAGCATGAATTTTATGAATCGAATGGATGCATCAGCACATTTTAGTCAGTCTCCCAGGTGGCATCGGAGCTTGTGTCGAGTTTGCTATCTAGGTCCTCCTCAAGAGACGGGATTTCCTGTGTCCATGGTTCATTCCAAGAGAGTTGTATATACTTGATCTTTGTATTGAAGTCACAGTCTGCTTCAGGTCGTGATGCATATCTTTCATCAAATACGATTTTCAACTCACCGAATATGTCTATGGTAACTCCATGATTGATCAAGTTGAACGTGATCTTGCCTGCCCAATAGTCAACAACGGCCCTTGCAATGCGCAAGAATGGCCGACATAGCATAAAAGGAGTATGGAGATCAAGGGCTACAACGTCAACAAGAAACTGCATGTCATGTACCTTCACTACAACATCTTCCAACAAACCTCAGGGTCTCTTGATGGATCTATGAGTGAACTGAAGGATCATTCTTGACTCATTGAGTAGCCCCAGCCTGAATTTTTGAAAGAGTGATGAAGTCAGGAGGTTTATGGAAGAACCATTGTCAAGCAAAGTTTGCTCAAAGACGTGGTCCAAAATCTCACATCTGATCAGAGGTGCTCCTTTATCGATCTTCTTCTGAGGGAGGTCGTTGATGGCTAAGCCTATGGCCATGGTAAGGACGTGCTTCTTTACTCGCTAGCATCTATTGTTGTGGGTTGGGACACTTGTTGGTGCATGCCTCCTTCAGCCCCTTCTTGACAACATGCATGTATTCCATGGCTTTTATAAAGGTAACTCAATAGTCAAATTTTGAAGAAAATACACAACTCTGAGATCAGATAATGTACTTTTTTGTTTGCATTTTTTGATTTTTGTATTGCATCAGGAAATAGAATATATACAAAGCTGAAATCAAAAGCAGTCTTTTTATTTACAATAGGATTCTTTTCCACAATATCATGTACATCCGAGCTCCAAGAAGGTTTACATTTTGGAAGTGATGGTTGGTGGATGTGTAAAAAATGCAGTCTACGCTCCATCGTCTAGAACTGGATCGACTGTTGGGGCAGGCTCCTCCATGGCTGGCATGACTTTACTTCGATCACGATCATTATTTTGGTGTTTTTCATTTTTCTGATTTTTTTGCTCTTTTTTTTGATGATGGTGGATGCTGGTAACTAGAATGCTCCTCCTCCTTCTTTTTCCTCACCCGAACATGTCCATGGAACTAATGTAGAAGATGGTCATTCACCTGTCAAGGATTTACTCTTCCCTTTGCTTGCGGCAGATGGAGGCAAGGTCCTGCCACTCTTAAGTGTGACAACATTAGATAAAGAAATATTACAATCATATGACACTATAGGCATAGACAGGACATCACATTCTACTTGATATGTACACTTAAAATTATTGAGATTTGCTTCGAGCTGGGTCGTAATTGGAGTTCTAGTGGCGGTGAGGTTGTATAGCTTCTTGGTCATCTCTGTGAGGCCCTTCAGGAGTTGGGCCAAGCAATCTAGATTGTGGATCATTAAACTTGTCTCAAAAGATTCAGTGTGCAAACTACGCTGTTGCTGTTGGTGGGGAGGCCGAGGTTGAAAGGATTGTTGATGTTGCTATCGAGGTGGAGAATGATAAAGTTGATGCTGATACCGAGGAGGGGGATACTACTATTGTCCAGGCACGTACTGATGGTACCACTATTGAGCGCAGTAATGTGGCTGAGAGTATTTTTAAGACAGTTTCCAATGGTTCTGTTACTACAAAGACGAGATATGTTGATACTGAGGCTGCGGTAGAAAGGATTGAGCAAAACGACCACCCTGATGTTGGTGATATGCCCAGTTAGATGGTGGCTAGACCTAGTTTCGTCCTATAGGACGGGTCAGTTGTGAATCATTGCTCCAGACACCATTTACTTTCTAGAACATGGATGGTGTAGGGAATTCTAAATAGGAAGTCATGAGATAGTCTGGTTGGTAGACCACCAAATGTTGCTACGGTGGTGCTTGCTCGGGTGCCTACACGTAGTATTCGTGTTGGATCGCTAGCTGCTGACTTGGTTGAAGCTGTCGTGGTGGTAAGGGCTCGTCCTTATTCTTAGTGGAAGTCTCTGATGATGGTGTTGCTGACTGACACAAACTAATGGTGCTCAACAGCAACTCCAACTGCTTGGTGATTTGATCTAGTTTATCCATGTGTTGCATCCTCTATTCTATCACAACGAGCTTCTTGGGATCCTATGATCGCTTCTCGATAATGTCAACCTTCGAGAGATGGCCCCCAATGATAGTGAGGCTGGAACTCTCATCTCTCTTTGCCTCACGAGATGCTGCCATATGTACTAGTTTATGAGAACATGCCGTTGTCTCTGATATGAATGGGATGAAGAGAGGTCGGCAACTCCCTCTTCCTTTTCATCAAAGATTTGTCAGACCACATCTTCATTCTTGTTAGATCCCTCATAGGTTGCATCAACTAATCTCTTATTCTCAACATTTAGACCCCCTAAATAGTGTTAGACAAAGCTAGTCCTCGAAATCTCATGATGGGGGCATTTCTCCTACAGATCCGTGAATCGCTCCCAGGCTTCATGGATGGATTTGTGGGCACCTTGGGTGAAGTTACTAATCCTTTCTCATATCTGATTGAGCCGACCAGGAGGGTAGAATTTATGAAGGAATTCATATTTAAGCTCATTCCAAGCCGTTATGACCTTTCCCAGATGGTTGACCCAGTATAGAGCCTTTTCTTTGAGATTGAAAGGGAATGCGGTCATCTTGACTACACCTAATAGAATGGTAGGGTAGTGTGTTATTCTGCAAATGTGAGTGAATTGTTGCAGGTGAATATATGGCTCCTCGTTTGTGTTCTCATGAAATGACGGGAGGAGCACAAGGAATTGGGGATTGAGCTTGAAATTAGCACGGATCGGTGGGATGCAGATCAATTATGTCATCTGGCTGTATACAAGATTGTATGTCTCCTTTAGTTTAGGCTTTGGGTTCCCATTCCATACTCCCTCTTCTTGGTCTGGATCATCACGGGGTATTTCTCCACCTCCTCCTCCTCCTCCTCCTGGTTTGTTCATTACATTGTTAAACAAATCATGAAATGTAGTTTGTGTTAGGGCTTGCTCAGTCAATTGTTGTTGTATGGCTTGGATGGAAGCCAGGAACTAAGCATTCATCTAGTTCTAATCCGGCATCCTCCCTTGTTCTAGTTTAGGCTGTTGCTGCCCCTTGCCCTTTCCTTGGGGGAGCCATTTTACGGTCTGAATCTAAAGAAATGAATTCTTGATTGGTATCTAGGGCTTGGGTTGACATCTATCTGCAATATGAGAGAATCCCAATCATACTGCTTGAATTTTAACCCCAGCTACCATGATGAATCTGAGATTAGGATCAATCTCATATGAATGTGAATGGAGAAAAATGTGTAGACTGAAATAGACTTCCATTCGCAACGATGAATGTAGAACAAGAGTGGTCCCATTTTATTAGGAAATCAAAGGGGGTGGATAGAAGATGAGGTGTCTGGAGATTGTTCTATAAAGTCTATACCAGGTTCTCAGTAATTGCCTTAAATTATTGATGATGTTGAGTCTGTGGAATCGATGTAGGTGTCGACAGAGTCCCAACCGAAACCATCCATGTATCATCATCGTGGAGCAAGAGGAGATTGATCTAGGAGGAAGGATACAAGGGTCACCGAGGAATAAAAAGGAGTGTAAAACAGTAGAAATGCTCGAATCAAGTAGGAGGTCGAAGAGAAGTACATAGACAAAATTTGAGCAAATGAACGGGACTGGATCTTTGATCCTTAATATAGATCCATACAAACACAATACAAAAATGGGTTCATCAACACCACACCATGTGAAGCCATAAAGGATCGTCTCTTTATTATCTTTTCATTTTTAGAGTTGTTATTTCAGGCATGTCTTATAACAAGTTCTTAGCAGGCTAACCCTATAAGAGAGATAGAGTACTATCATAAAAAAATCATGTACTTGTCCTCCATCTTTGTAACATGTAGTCTGTACTTTTTGAGGTCCTTGTAATCCTTCCTTGATCCCTACTCAACCAAAGAAATAGAGGGATAAATCCGATAGGCGACCACTACTTCCAACCACACTCGCAATAGAATCACCCGAGATTGCAAGGACCTACTCAGACGCAAACCGATGAGACAGACACACCCGTGACGATGTGGTATGAGCTTAGTACATCAGACCATGTCGATGTCCACATCAGGCAGGAACACCATTGGTAACAAGTCCCTACTCGGTCACATACGATAGAAGCGCCAATACTTTGAAAATCCAGGCGATACATAAGGCAGTTACAGAATGGTTTTGGCTCTAATCCTTAGAGGGTTGTGCCTCTCTCAGTTTGGAGTGTACCTGAAAACAATGAGCGCTTTATGAACACAAAACAATGGAGTCCATTATAGATTTTAATTAAGGTCAAAGTTTATTTTGCAGTCCCCTTGTTTAAATTTTTGAATTTTCACTTTGTTGTATATTTAATAAAAGCATCTAATGCTTTTGTAGGTTTTCATTTAGATCCTAGGTGCTCAAAATTGAAGGGAGATAGTAAACAAGTTGTGCAAATCGGTTCTATGATGGAGAACTCACCATTGAATCTAATGATGCATGCAAAGTTAGAGGACTTATAGTGCTTCCCAACTCTCTCCATGCGATATCCAAAACATAATTTTTAAACCTAACTACATGGTTATGTGCATTTGACAAAATAACCCTAAACACTATCTACTACTATGCGTGAAGAACCATATATTAATTGTTCGGAAATGAGACATAAATTCCAGTCTTCGATGCCACTCGATGCCCACCACAGTGGATCCTGCAAGTACTATATATGACCTCTCTCAACACGCGGTCTCAAATGCAAATAATCAATATTTATAAATTTGAATAAGTTCAACATAGAAGACTATAGGAGCATGTAATTCTTATTTGGGATTTGGACCTAGTTACCAATACAAGCAGCCTAAAAGCTAAGGGCTCATGCACACAAAACAAATAAAAATAAGGTCAGAGAGCTCAAAACGTTGGGAAACAAATATAAACAATGGGGAAAATAGGGATAAATAAATGTGGAAGACGAAGAAAACTCGGAAAACCACGATGAGGCCCCCAGGTGAACAATCACCTGGGAAATGTACCTTGTTGTGAAGAGTAGTGTCCAAGTCCATATTTATTACAATTAATAATGAAATGAATAAATATCTCTCTCACCAAAGAAAATTTGTACTAAAAATCTAGTTTAATTGCTCCCTTACTATGCTTGTTGCCTCTCCAATAGGTCATGTAGAGAAGACCAATCTCCACCTTGCTTGGTTGCATCGTCCTCCTAAGAGGTTGTCCTCATGTGGTAGGCCCTCACATCAAACACAATAGAGGAGATGTATTAGCCCAACGAATCAAATAATGTAAATATTCAAAGTAGGTAAATAGAGTATGCACAAGTGAAAGAATAAATGAATCAAGAATTATGTACAAAGAATGAATGAAAAAGTAAATGAATAAAAGATAATTGCTTCTCGGTAACAACGCCATTTGATAACTGAGGTTTTGCAGAAGTCTTGTCAATCCACAAGGCAAATCAATAGTCGTTGAAGCGACCTCTCACGAAACCACAATTAATCAACAATTAACCCATGATATTAATGATCAAGTAATGAATAGAAAAATGTGGAGAAAATTTATTATTCTCTACAATCTAAAGTGTATAGCAAACAAGCATGTAGTGGACAAAACACAGAGATCAAGCCCATGTAGCCTATGATTATTGCTAATCAATGTGTAGTCTGTACAAACTTGTCTTTTATCTTTTTTATGTGAGTTTTTAATTTGTTTTTATTATTTTTTTACATATTTTTTATATTCAATTTTATATCTTTGTATTTTCTTTTTTAAGTTTTTAATTTTTTTTCTTTTTAACATAAAACATGGATATATTTATGGATGTCTATATATAGTATGTATACTATAGATAATATATATAGAAAATGTATAATAAATATTCAAAAATCAGGAAAACATCAATAGATACATTCCTTTTTTATTTTTTTAGGCTTTTAAAAATATATTAAGGTATTTATAATATTATTAGTTTCATAAAATATAAATAGGTATATATATACACTATATAAGGTAATATGTATATAAATGTCGGACAAATAATCAAAAATGGGAAAATAAAGTATTTTGGTGTTTTATATATTTTTCTAATGTTTTTGTGCTTTTTCTATGATTTTTGCTAAATTTTTTGTATTTTGAAAGTAAAAATATCCCAAATCATGGATTTAGCAAATAGTACGAGTTGTTTTGATGTTTAAAAAAAGCTAGATGGTTAAAAATTGCTCAAAACTAATTTTCCTAGGTAATAATATGTATAAGTAAAAACATAAAATATAAATAACTATTTTTGGGATTTATAATGATTTTCATATTACTTTTTGTTGGATTTTTGAAGCTTTTTAATTTTTATTAGTTTATTTTCTTTTTTAGAGGTTTTTAGCCTGGAGTTAATAAGTACTAAAATAGACAACATATAATTTTTTGGAATTTTTTAGAACATTTTTCTATTTTTTGGTATTTTTAAATTAGATAGGGAAAGAAATATGCTCATTTGAGTTTTAAAAAATGTTTAGAATGCCCAAAATGCAAGAATAAAATTGTGGCATGAAAATACATGTTGACATGCATCTAATCTTATTTTACGCAATTTTAGATCCCTGGTTATATTTTTAATAAATGAAATCCATGCGCCAAAAATACATGAACTAGAAAGGGTATATTTGCAATTAAAATTAACGTCAAGGGCTTATGTGCAATTTTCCCATAAATATACAACATAAATTAAATTTTATTTAATTTAATATAAATACAAATAAAAACACATGCAAGGGTATACAAGAAATATTTTCCCTCCCTATCGGGTGACGTGGACCAGGACCAATATGTAATGTCCATAAAAGATTTAGGCCTCTATGTAAAATACCCACAATTATTTATAGTACATATTTTATTACAGAACCGATAAATAAATACAAAAAGAATGGTGTGGTGAGATGTGAAAATTACCCCCTATTAAGCACACCATCGTGCGGCTGACGATGATCTATTTGCCAACCATCACACTATCATCTCACGATACCGCTTTCGCCGATGAGCAGCTCTGATCTGATCGTGGACTCCATCGAATGGGTGAGATGAGTGCGGAGAGGACTATGGTAATTATAATTGGAGGTGTGCCTTCCATTGGACGGCATATGCTATGCGCAAAGAATAGGGAAGAAGGTAACCTTCCTTGGACTTCGATCCGGCGTTTCTCCTCCCACTGGTGGTTTCTAATGCTGCTCTTAGGCTATAAGTGATCAGGAGGCTCGTCCGCATCGATGGATGTGCTCAATAAGATCCAAGACACAACGATGGGGTCCTGGCATGTCGAGGAAGAAAGAGGACTCGAGGACCTGAAATCACACATTTTGCGAGGGTCTAAAGTAGTCTACACAAGGCGAGAACTACAGTGTCGCTAAAGCAACCACTCATGAAACCTGGGTCAATCAACAATTAACCCACAAATAAATATAAAGCAATGCAAAAAAAATTGTGGAGTTAAAATTTATTATAAATCTACAATAAAGATGTGTATCGATGCAAGTACGTGTAGAGGTCGAACATAGGGAGCAAAACTGGACAGGTTGTGCCATTTAATGCAAAAGTGAGTTGTGTCTTTCTTTGCCTATATTATTTTATGTGGGTTTTTAATTTTTATATTTATTTCTTCTATTTTCTTTTTATTTTCTATATTTAATTTTTATATTTCATATTTTTGTATTTCCTTTTTCTATTTTTTAATTTTATATTTCCATTTTTATCTAAATATTCAATATAGGATATATAAGATTATATATACACTAATAGATAATATAGGTATAAATATAACTAAAAATAACTAAAAATTACAAAATTAAATATTTTGGGATTTTAAATAATTTTTTACTATTTTCTGATTTTTAGTGACTTTTGCACATTTTTATATATTTTTAAAGTGAGAAATACCACACATTATGGATTAAATCAATATCTGAAATTGAAATGAAGATAAACATAAAAAACTAAATCCAAAATTATTCAAATCTATTTTAGTAGATGGAAAATATTATAACTAAAATTATAAAATAGAAAAATATATTTTTAAAATTTTTAGGAATTTTATAGTTTTATATATTTTTTTTGGGATTTTCAATTTGTAAGAGTTTTCTTTTTTATTTTTAGTGATTTTTTATCTGAAGGTCAAAAATACTTAAATAAGCAAATATTTTTAGGGAATTTTTAAAAATGATTATATATATTTTCTTGAATTTTCAAAGTTAAATAGTGGAATTTTTGGACTTTTTTATTTTTAATAAATAGATAAAATCCTAAATTGCAAAATTAAAAATGTAGCATGAAAGTGTGTGCAATGAGGAACCTACACCCATTTTTTGGTGCTTGTTGGAGTTCAATAACTATATTAAATAAATGGAGAAAATGACAAAAATTACTAAACTAGTAGGGGTATATATGTAAAAAAAATAAAGTCTAGGGGTCAAACTACAATTTTCACAAAATATTATAACTGAAGTAAAATCTTTCAAGGCCAAATCGAAATACAAAAATATCTTGGGGCTTGCTGGACATCACATGCGGTGAGCTAGCACATATTATAATGCAAATATTAATAGTACATGAGTCTTTTTGCAAATGTTATAAAAACTTAATAAATGAAAAATGAATTATTCAATATGAAATATTATATATAAAAACTAAAAGGAACGATTGAATGACGATGACTGATCCACTTATGTCACGTATCGCTTCCTGTTTTCATGACACTACTTTGCCTTTAATGGTTTGGATTAGATCTCTGGACTGAGATCCACGGTAAAGAAGTAGCCTGGTCCGATGGGGACTAGAGTGTGGGAGGAACTGGAGGCAATCATATGGATCTAGAGTTGCTAGGAAGAACGAGGAAGAAGCTCCATTCTTTCGAGCTTTGATCTGCTGTAGCACACACCTCTGACATCCTCAATGACTGCAATATGGTCTAAAAGTATCGTGGAAGGCTTCCGACCCACAAGAGTTGGTCCTATAGATAATGGAAAATGGGCAACCTGGAGACCTTCAAGTCGAATCGAATTGAGCCCATAAGGGCTCATTTACTCTTGTAACCTGCATAAATAACACACACGACCGAGGGCAATGTTCCTCGGCCAAAAAGGGTGGGGGGGAATGGAAACGAAAGGGGACGGAGAGGCTGATCTTCGATGAGCGAATGAAGAGAGGATCACGTGGCTTGCTCTAGAGGGCAGCAAGGTGGATGAAGTGGATCGTGGCATGGGTGAAGCGAAGGAAACGAATGTGGTGGTGGTAGCGTGGTCGGAAATGGTTAGGAATGCGGTGGTGTGGTTCGTTGGAGCGGAGCTCCGGTGAACTATGCGGAAAAGAGTTAACGCTAATATTAACAAAAAGATGAAACAAAAGCAGAGAATAAATCTAAGACAAAACTATGCTAGAAAAATTAAGAAAAAGGTACCTCCAGCAACAAGAGCTACAATGTTGGACCTCGACAGCCATGTGGCCGGAGATGGGTGGAAAGCGCCCTTAACACCGCCTGACTATGTCGTTGAAGAACTAGAGAAGTGCATGTCACATACGTCAATTCGGAGCTTAAAAGAGGGGAGACCAATTGGGCCAAAGTCGATTAAAAAATCAAAAGGAAGATCGGATGGGTTTTTGTACATGTGAAAGAACAAGGATCTTTGATCGTGAAGAACGAGGGCATCAATGATGCCCTATCCATGGAGTTGACTCGGCATGAATCTAGGTTGAACAGGGAAAATTCCCATGAAGCATCCCATCACCCTCGAGCAACGAATCAAGTAGGGAAATATGGAGTAGGGTCGATGTTGTTCTGACAAGGGCTAGGGAGGCTGGTCAGAGAGTTGACCGGAGTCAACTCTCAAAGCCACATAGTTGGTCCATGTGGACCAACCAGGAAAGACCAATCTGAAAAAGATTAGAAATTGAATAATAACAAGGAAATTTTTTATTAAAATAAAGTTATAAAATAAAAAATATTTCTTATTTTCAATAGTATTTTATTTTTATTGTTTTTAGAGTTTTTTATTTACAAGTTAATTTTGAGAGTTTCTTTATAGATATATTTATATTTATTTTATATAACTTATTTTTATTTTGTATTTTTGTTTTTTTATTTTCTTATTTTATAAAATTATAACTTGTTTTTATTTACATAAATATATTTTTATTATAATTTTTATGATATAATATATACATCTAAATAAAAAGTTATATTAAATATATAGATATAAGTATAAGTATTTCATCTATGTATTTGATATAAGCATTTTATTTTCATGTTTCCTTTAAGGTTTTATTTTAGTTTTAATATTTACATATGTTATAAATAATATTTAAAAATTATAAAAATACAAAATTATATAAATAATAAAGAATAAATAAAATGAAAATTTAATTTGGGTAAATTATACAGTAGGGTCCAAACCTAACTTTCACTTCTTAACTCCAAAAAGCATGAAACCACCATCATTAAATAGCTTATTAAAAGTTATATACAATTGTGATTTTTATATATTTTGAGTTTTTATTTGAGAGATATGGGTATGAGAAGTTGTGATTTTGACTTTTTATTCAAAGTATAAAAAGTGTATATATATTATTTTTGTATGAAATCAATTATTATTTTCTATATATTATTATCTACAACTTTCATGTACAAGTTTCTTTATTTGATGTATAAAAAGTATAAAATAAAATGGGTCCCAAAAATGAATAAATGATGAATAAATGAATGGGATTTTATGTATTATTGACCATTATCTCCAACTACTTTATTCCTAGTTAACCTAGTCATCAAGATGTCTAGGTCTCAAGGTTTAGAATCATAAAATACTTTGACATTTTATCATTTTTCTTTTCTTTTCTTTATTCTATAATTTCGGTATAAAAATTAGTATTTTATACAATATTTACACAATAAAAATGAATGTTAATTTATGCAAATAAAAGGTATTTACATCCATTAGCTGGGATTTTTAAGGCCAAAATGATAAAATAAAGGTGATGAAATGGAGATTCATCACCCCCTGTCACGACCCCAATTCTGAGATGTCGGATACTCCCATAACAAGATCTGATTACTCAGCAATAATTTATTCAGCAATCACAACTAATATTTAGAAACATACTGCAAATAAAGTATATTCAAAAGAAAGTATTTCAACACTTTTACATTCACAAAATAAAGTTCATATGATACATTATCCCACTATAACCACTTACATGTACATCAGCTTAAAAGGAAAATATACAAAAGTTTACTAACTACCTTACAAAGTAAAGCTACTGTGGCTGGTTGGATGTCTACTAAGGTCCTTGCGATGGCTCACCGATACATGTTGGGTTTTCTATAAATCATAAGATAATAATTAGCGAATACTAAGTAACGAAGAAGAGAAAAGAAAACAAATTGTGTGATTTTTCTAAACTTGTTGTCATTAAAAGTTAATGTCCTTGCATTAGTTTAAGTCTCATTACTTGCAATTCCTCATTAGGGATTAGTCTAGGGGAACCCCATCATTCTTGGACTTCGAAGCTGTAGAGACTTCGGGATTGGAGATCGTGTTGATCTTGGTAAGCTTATGTCGCCGCACGCAGCCTCAACCAATCCTCCAATACTACCCTGACAATTTTCTTTTCTTTTATTACACATGGTCTCAAACCTTCAGCCTGGAAAACAAATGAGCACACCGTCCTCGAGGACTCGGTTTCTTAAAACCTCAATCTAACATTTAATCATATAACCTAGCGGCTTTAAATACATATTATCGTGACCCAGCCGCTATTGAACCACCCCTACCTCCACATGGCATGACCACATCTTCTGTCATTCAACCCGAAGATATAGGCTCCAGATACCAAGTGTTGCAAATTATTCATTTCATGCGCACTTATCATAATAAGGAAACCGTGTGCCACATAGGTAGGGAAACACCAATACGGGTTCCTTCCGACAAACCTACAGGTTGCATGCTCGACCTGTAGTTCTACTCCCAATCATCCTTAACGTGACACATGATCCTTTTCAGGATCCAACTCAAACCACATCAATTTCCATGATGTAATTCTTTCGTTAAGTCTTCGATTTAAATAATCAGCAACACTTAGTATAGACTCACACATATATTATTCATATGCATATATACTCATATTTATGCCTATTTTAACTCCCAAACCCTAACTTTCAAAGCCACCGCATCAATTTGATGCTTAAACCTTATTTTCGTGGGAATCACAAAGCAACTCTTCAGACTTTTTCAAAAATAGCCAAAATTAGGGTTCTTCATAGCAAGGAACAAAAAATCAAGAATCTCAATAATCTCGTATGAAAATCCAACATCAAAAGGAAGGATTTCGTTACCTAATCGAGCTCTCTCTCGCGTATGCAAGGCTTTATCATGTTTCGTTTTAAGAAAGGATGTTTTAAGGCTACTGAAAAAATCAAATTTAATTTTTGTATCAAAAACGCTAGGAAAGTGTCAAGAACGTGAAGAACGAACGAAGAACACGAAGAACACCAAGAACATATTTTCTCTTGAAATTTCAACATAGTTTCCCCTTATATCGGGACATATTTCAAAATAAAAACGAAAAGAGTTTCCTCTATAAAATCAATCGAGAGGAAAACAACAACAAAACTGAAATAATATACTCAAACAACAAGAGATGAAGAATTGGTAGACACCACGCATCTTAGGTGAGTGAACGTGTGACGAATCACAGGGTTCACTGACATGCATAGCTGCCTGCACCTAAGTAAGCTATTGCACATATGTCTCCATCAAAATAACTATAAAAGCGTAATTGAAAGAATAGAAACATAAGCGATGGAGAATCAGTAGACACCACGCATCTTAGATGAGTGAATGTGTGACGAATCATGGGGTTCACTGACGTGCATAGCCACCTGCACCTGAGTAGGGTGTTACACATATTTCTCCTCAAACCACAACAGAAAACAAATCGGAAAGAAAGATGAATCGCGAACAAAGCTTCGAAGAAAAGAGGATGAATTGAAATCCTAGCTTACGAAACAAAATAAGAGAGGATCATACCTTTCTCCTCCTCATTCTCCCGACAGTACTTCGCTAGCGCTCCTCCCTCGCCTCCCACTCCACCTCTTGACCTCTCGACCCTAGCCCTTGAGGTGGTGGTGGTAATGGAAATTGTAGAGAATGAATGGGTAGGGGGTCTATTTATAGTCTCCAGAAAATCACTAACCATGGTTAGAAAACCATGGTTTAGACCTTAACCATGGTTTAGCGGCCCATGGTTTTGGCACATTCTTTTAGCCAAAACTTATCCCAAACTTGGGGCTAAAGTTAGAACATTCCGGAGTATTCTAGATTCGCTAATGACACTTTATTAATATTAATCGTGATTAACTTTCAATAATCGTGATTTAACTTTTGCAGCTTATGCTTATCTTTTGCTAACTATTGATTAGTGTTTGCTGATAATCATTAGTGGTTTTCAATCCGTCATTATTTTCTTTAATCATTTTTAATTAGTCTTAATGACAGTCATTATGGGTTAATGGCATCTTAACCCTCCTTACTTCGCTTTCTTCTGAAAATCATAACAAATCAAAACGAAGTCTGATTGACACGAAACAAATTCCGTTGGTTTCCTCTTGACGAGACGGATCTTATTATATAAGATCCGAGATATGACAACTTCAAGGCTTTACAATTATAACAACTTAAAAGATGTCTCATCCTCGAGACTCAAAATGCATGCATAACAACCTTAAAGAGGATTGAAACCAGAATGAGCGCCATTTCATTTATAAAGAAGATGTACAATACATAGTGTTATTACTCAAACAAGTAGAGGTATTTCTCTCTCGTTTCCGTCTCAGGTTCCCATGCGGCTTCTTCAAACTCTTGGTTCCACCACAATACTTTAACTAGAGGCACCTCTTTGTTTCTCAACTACTTGATATCCCTATCAAGTATTTGCACAGGTATCTCTTGGGTTTGTCAAGTCTGGATCAACATGTAAATCATCATAACTTATCTTATGCTCAGGATCCTTCACGTACTTTCTCAGATTTTATACATGAAAAGATCATGTACTGCCGAAAGATGTGGAGGAAGTGCAAGTCTATATGCCACTTTTCCAATGTGTTGAATAATTTAAAAGGAACCCACGAACCTGGGTGCTAACATCCCATGCACACAAAACCTTTGAATTCCCTTCATAGGTGATACTTTGAGAAATACAAAGTCACCTACCTCAAACTCAAGGTCTCTTCGCCTAGTATCACTATAACTTTTCTGGCAACTTTGAGCAATCAATAGTCTTTTTCGAGCAAGCTCTACAGCTTCCCGTGTCACTTGCAGTCTACCTGAATCATAAAGGTTCATTATCCCGACCTCCTGTCAACACAAAGGAGTAGTACACCTTCGTCCATAAAGTGCTTTAAATGGTGCCATGCCAATACTTGTATGATAACTATTGTTGTATGTGAATTCTGCAAGAGGCAAATGTTTCAACCATGATCCTTCCCATTCTAAGGCACATGCTCATAACATATTCTCTAAAGTCTGAATAGTACGTTCTAATTGACCATCTGTTTGTGGATGATATATCGTGATCAAGCATAGTTGTGTGCCTAAGGCTTTCATGAAGTTCTCCCAATAGTGTGAGGTGAATCGTAAATCTCGATCGGAAACTACTTCCTTTGGGATACCATGGAGGCGAATCACATGTGTAATATATAACTCAGCTAGCTGGTCTGGAGTGAAAGATAAGCTTATTGGAATAAAGTATGCTACCTTCGTCAGATGATCTATTATAATCCAGATACTATCTTTACTAACAGTCGTCTGAGGTAATCCAGTAACAAAATCTATAGAAATGCTTTCCCATTTCCATTCAGGTATAGGGAGGGGTTGCAATAATCCCGGTGGCTTTTGGTGCGAAGCCTTTACCTGCTGGAAAGTGAAACATGAATTCACAAACTCAACAACATCTTTCTTCATTCCCGACCACCAAAAGTATGAATGAAGATCCTTATACATTTTTGTAATTCATGGATGAATAGATAATCTTGAGCAGTGCACTTCTCGTAAGATGTCTTTCCTTAGTTCAGGTGTGTTTGGTGCACAGACTATGTGATGGTTATACAGTAACCCATCTTGTATCTGGAATCCCTCTATCTCATTCTTCTCAAGTTGTTGTCTCAAGTCTTTAAGGACTGGATCATCCTCTTGTCCTTTCTTTATTCTATCCCAGATCTCTAGTTTGTATTGATAAGGAATAATTATAGTATCAACACTACTATCAAATGGTTTCCATTCACTTAACATTGATAGTAACTCCAGAAGTTGATAGCACTCACCAACCCAGGTGAATAAGTTCTTCTACTAAGGGCATCTTCTACGATGTTCCCCTTACTAGGGTGGTAGGAGATAGTGCAATCATAGTCTTTCAACAACCCTAGCCACCATCTCTGTCTCATATTGAGTTCAATCTGACCAAATAGATATTTCAAGCTTTTATGATCAGTGAAGATTTCAAAAGTAATACCATAGAGGTAATGTCTCCACATCTTTAAAGCAAAAACTACAGTAGCTAATTCAAGGTCATGTGTTGGGTAGTTCTTTTCATGAGTTCTGAGCTGTTGTGATGCACGTAACTAACTTACCATGTTGCATAAGAACTGTCCCAAGTCCTTCTTTAGGCGCATCAGCGAATACTGTAAACCCTTCACTCCCATAGGGTAGAGTAAGGAGTGGTGCAGACGTTAGGCATTCTTTCAGTTTCCGAAAACTAGCTTCACATGTATCAGACCATAAGAATGGGACTTCCTTCTGAGTTATTCTAGTCATTGGCAATGCTATTCGTGAAAAGTCCTTCACAAATCTTCTATAATATCCAGCTAAACCGGAAAAGATCGTATTTCTATGACAGACTTTAAGTGTTCCCAACTCATCACCGCACTAACCTTTGTAGGATCAACTGATATACCTTCCTCAAAAATAACATGGCCTAAGAAAGATACTTCAAATAGGCAAAATTCAAATTTGTTATATTTAGCATACAATATGTTCTTCCTTAATGTTTCAAGTGTCCGTCTAAGATGGTATTCATGCAGATACTTATCCTTGGAGTAAATAAGCACATCATCGATAAAGACTACTATAAAGTGACATAAGAACTCATTGAATACTCTATTCATGAGATCCATGAAAGCTGCTGGGGTATTTGTCAGACCAAAAGGCATAACTAAAAATTCATAATGTCCATATCTAGTTTGAAAGGTTGTCTTGGAGATATCCGCATCTTTTATCTTCAATTGATGGTATCCAGATCTTAAGTCAATCTTGGAATATACAGTCGAACCATGTAACTGGTCAAAGAGATCATCTATCCTGGGCAGAGGATACTTATTCTTTATTGTTGTCTTCTTTAACTGTTTATAGTCAATGCACAACCGCATTGACCAGTCCTTTTTCCTGAAAAGTAAGATACATTCCCCCATGGTGAAGTACTAGGACGAATGAAACCTTTATCTAATAGTTCTTGCAAATATGCCTTTAACTTTCGTAACTCAGCTGGTTCCATCCTATATGGAGGGATAGAGATAGGCTAAGTATTTGGTATAAGAGAGATTTCAAATTCAATCTCTCTCTCTGGTGGTAATCCAGGTAGTTCCTATAGGAATACATCAGGAAATTCGCAAACTATAGGTATATCTTACATCATTCTGTCTGACCTTGATGTAGTGGTTACATAAGCTAAATAGCCTTGACACCCATATTCTAACAATTTTTGAGACTTTAGAGTAGATATGTATTCTACATTATCATTGGATGCCTTTCCAATGAACTGGAACTCTATCGAGTTAGGTAGGTGAAACGTTACTGTCTTCTGAAAATAATCAAGACATGCATGATGCCTTTCTAGCCAATCCATCCCAAGGATGAGATCAAAGTTATCCATTTCAATAAGTAATAGGGAAACAGGTAACTAATGTCCTACTATCAGTACTACACAATCATCTAAGATTTCTCGGATTATAAATACTTGTCCTCCCAATCCCTTGATCAGATAGGATGGTTGTACTTCTGCTGGTATCTTACCCAAAGTGGGTACTAACCATCGAGCAATAAATGAATATGAAGCATCAGAATCAAATAAGGCATGTACTCAAAAGTTATGAATAGTAACGATACCTCGTACGACCGTGCTTGAATTGTAGGCTTGTTCTTCAGTAATTGCATTGAGCTGGCCATTAGGAATATGCAAGCTAGAACCCGTAACGCTTTGTGGTGGTTGCTGTGTAGGAGAACTCTACATGTCTTCCTCTGTGTGATGCTCCATTGCTCGATGTTGATGTTATACTGTTAATTGGGGTTGGTTTAAACCTTGAACCTCTCAACTACGGACAGTCTTTCCTAATGTGACATTCTTGATGACAATGATAACATGCACGTGTTCCTGTCTGAGCTGAAAACCCAACCTCAGAGGTACTAGTTCCTGGTGCTGAGTTACAGGGGTATAGTAGAGGTCTAGAGAAACCACCTCTTCCTGATAATTCCTGACCCAAGATCTGTGGTGAGCATATACTGGAACCGGCTGGATGATAGCGACGATCTATACGGTTATAATGTGCCTTGCATTTGGATGGTCCACCATTAAAATGGAAACTTCTTATTTGGCAGTTTTCATCCCTCTCCATCTCAATACGAGAGGCAATGTCCATTGCTTCATCTACTGTCATAGCTCTAAAACCAACAAGCTTTTCTTGCAGATCACCTTGAAGACCGCTTACAAATTTTATAAGACACTCTTGTGGTGAAGCTTCTAAAGCTGGTGAGTAACGTAGTAGCTCAGTAAAGTGGATATGATAATCTCGTATGGTCTTAGAACCCTGGTTCAAAGAAGCCAACTCTATCCTCTTTACTTCTTCCCAATGAGAGGGACAGAAGTGAGCTCAGAACCTCTCTTCAAAGATATCCCATAGAACAGGATCTACTAATTTCTTGGAAATTGCTCTCCACCATCGTTGTGCATAATCTATTAGGTAGTAATCAACAAAGTGACCCAGGTGTCAACTGGTGCATGTATTATCCTCAACATCCTACTAACGTCACCAAGCCATAATTGAGCCTCAACAGGTGTCTGTACACCTTAGAATCGAGGAATTTTCGCCTTTCGGTAATTATCTAGTAATGTTTGGTGTATAAGAAGTGCCTTCTACATTTCTCCTTCATCAGGGGTAGGAGAAGACTCAATCTAAGGATGGTAACTTGATTCTTCCTCAGAAAGATGGACAGAACCTCCAATCTTAGTATCTGCAGGCTTAGATGCCTCGGGTCTCTCAACTTGTGCATTGAGCCTCTCCTCCAATGCTTGTTGCCTGTGCCCCATGTCTTGGAGTATTGCCATCATAGCCTCTAATTTCCTAGACACATCTTGGTCTTCCATTATCCTAGGATGAGTCAATGTCAAAGGTCAGTTCCTATATTTCTAAGAATGATGTACATAAGGGACAATGACTTCTGAATGGTACTGCAGTCAGTTATTAAGATCAAAGGATCTTAATACAACCTTAGTTTCTAAATACCACTCATAGTTATCAATTACTAAATAAATTACTGGAGTAACTAAGCTCTGATATTAATCTATGACGACCCCAATTCCGGGCCGTCGGATACTCCCATAATCGGATCTAGTTTCTAAGGAATAATTTATTCAGCAATTACAACTAATATTCAGAAATAGACCGCAAATAAAGTATATTCAGAAGAAAGTATTTCAATACTTTTCCATTAAAAAAGTTCATATTATACATTGTCCCACTATAACCATTTACATGTACATCAGCCTGAAAGGAAAATATATAAAAGTTTACTAACTACCTTAAAAAGTAAAGCTACTGTGGCTGGTTGGATGTCTACTAAGGTCCTTGCAATGGCTCACTGACACCTGTTGGGTTTTCCATAAATCATAGGATAACAATTATCGAATGCTATGTAACAAAAAAGAGAAAAGCAAACAAATTATGTGATTTTTCTAAACTTGTTGTCATTAAAAGTTACAATCCTTGCATTAATTTAAGTCATATTTCTTGTTATTCCACATCAGGAATTAGCCCAGAGGAACCCAACCATTCTTGGACCATGAAGCTATGGACACTTCGATATTGGAGATTGTGTCGATCTTGGTAAGCTTATGCCACCGCATTTCGCCTCAACCAATCCTCCAATACTACCCTGATAATTTTCTTTTCTTTTATTACACAAGGTCTCAAACCCTCAGCCTGAAAAACAAATGAGCACACCATCCTCAAGGACTCAGTTGCTTAAAACCTTAGCCTAACATTTAGTCATATAACCGAACGGCTTTAAAACATATTATCGGGACCCAACCGCTATTAAACCACCCGTACCTCCACATGGCATGACCACATCTTCCGTCATTCAACCCGAAGATATTGGCTCTCGGTACCACGCATTGCAAATAATTCATTTTTTATGCGCTTATCATAACAGGGAAACAGTGTACCACCTAGGTAGGGAAATGCTAATACGGGTTCCTTCCAACAAACATACAGGTTGCATGCCCGACCTGTAGTTGTACTCCCAGTCATCCTTAACGTGACACATGATACTTTTCAGGATACAACTCAAACCACAACAATTCCCATGATGTAATTCTTTTGTTAAGTCTTTGATTTAAATAATAAGAGACACTTAGTATACTATATATTATTCATATGCATATATACTCGTATTTATGCCTATTTTAACTCCCAAACCCTAACTTTCAAAGTCACCGCTTCAATTTGATGCTTAAACCTTATATTAGTGGAAATCATAAAATAACTTTTCAGATTTTGTCAAAATAGCAAAAATTAGGGTTCTTCATAGCAAAGATTATAAAATCAAGAATTTTTATAATCTCGTATGAAAACCCAACAGCAAAAGGATGGATTTCGTTACCTAATCGAGCTTCTCTCTCGTGTATGCAAGGCTTTATCCTGTTTCGTATTCAGAAAGGATGTTTTAACGCTCCTAAAAAGATCGAATTGCATTTTCATATCAAAAACCTAAGAACGTGTCAAGAACGCGAAGAACACGAAGAATGCCAAGAACATATTTTCTCTTGAAATTTCAGTAGAGTTTCCCCTTATATTGGGACATATTTCTTGATAAAGTTCAGCAGAGTTACCCCTTATATCAGGAATATTTCAAAATAAAAATGAAAAGAGTTTCCTCTATAAAATCAATCGAGAGGAATGCAACACAAAACTGAAAGAATATACTCAAACAACAAGAGATAAAGAATCGGTAGACACCACGTATCTTAGCTGAGTGAATGTGTGACAAATCAGAGGGTTCACTGACGTGCATAGCCACTTGCACCTAATTAGGGTATTACATAGATTTCTCCATCAAAATAACTATAAAAGTATAATTGAAAGAATATAAACATAAACGATGGAGAATCAGTAGACACCACACATCTTAGATGAATGAATGCATGACGAATCACATGGTTCATTGATGTTCGTAGCCGCCTGCACATAAGTAGGGTGTTACACAGATTTCTCCTCGAACCACAATAGAAAACGAATCAGAAATAAAGATGAATCAAGAACAAAGCTTGGATGAAAAGAGGATAAATTGAATCCTATCTTACGAAACAAACTAAGAGAGGATCATACCTTTCTCCTCCTCATTCTCCCGGCAACGATTCGCTAGCGCTCCTCCCTCGCCTCCCACTCCTCCTCCTGACCTCTCGACCCTAGTCCTTGGGGTGGTGGTGGTAGTGGAAATCGTAGAGAATGAATGGGTAAGGGGGTCTATTTATAGGATCCAGAAAACCACTAACCATGGTTAGAAAACTATGGTTTAGACCTTAACCATAGTTTAGCGGCCCATGATTTTGGCCCATGGTATTAGCCAAAACTTATCCCAAACTTGGAGCATAAGTTAGAAAATTCTAGAGGATTCTAGATTCGCTATTGACGCTTAATTAACATTAATCATGATTAAATTTCACTAATCACGATTTAACCTCACGACTTACACTTATCTTTTGCTAACTATTGATTAGTGTTTGCTAATGATCATTAGCGGTTTTCAACCCGTCATTAGTTTCTTTAATCATGTTTAATTAGTCATAATGATAATCATTATGGGTTAATGACGTCTTAACCCTCCTTACTTCTCTTTCTTCTGAAATCATAACAAATCGAAATGAAGTTTGATTTACACGAAACAAATTTCATTGGTTTCTTCTATACGAGCCGGATCTTATTATATAGGATCTAGATATGCCAATTTCAAGGCTTTACACCCCCTATACCTGCCTTTGCTAGTCCCTAGCAAACACATCCAATCAGTGCAGAAAAATAAAAACAAATAAAAAAGAAAGAAAGTGGATTAGATTTAATTTTCAAACTTGTCTTCACAAAATCAAAGTTTGGGGCCTAAGTTGGACATTTGATGTTCGGAACCTTATTGAGAATCAGATTTGAATACAACAACCTTCGAGAATCCCAAAACTCTCTCAAGTCTCCTCAATATCCAGGTAAGAATACTTCAACCCATACATAAACCCTTATTACTACGAGTCTCACTTGTACAGTGTGTGTGATAGTGGCTCTACACAACATAAATGACAAAGAGACTGACTTCAACATCATGACAACCCAATGATTCCCTAATCCAGCAACTCTTTCCATGAGGAGGGAGGTGTTCCATTCTAAGTACAAGTAACAAGCAACTCAAGAGGAGGGGGAGAAGACAAGAATGGATGGTAGCCAGTGTAGCTATCTATCCTTGGATGCATGACCAGTGTAGTCAAGTCATCTTGCTGCATGCTCACAAGGTATGACTTTGAATCTCAATCTTTCTTATTAACTATACAAATATGTACACTCCGGCATCCATTTTATTTTCACTCAGGCCTGTCAACTTTTTTGGAGTTCTTGCTTTTTGTTTTTTTAATACTATATACAATAGCATTTACATAAAGAAGTTTTCATCTTGAGCAAGTAGACTATCCCTCTTTTGATCATTATTGCAACCCACACTCTTTTAGATGTCGACACCACTGGATAGTTCCCTCCCTAGATGAGAACAAATGTTTCCACTTGTGTGCATCTCATATTAGTAAATCCAATGTCCTCATCATTCCAACTAAGTTGAGCAAAGTGAAAGGTGCAGATATCCAAGTTATATCATTCTCAACAAGAGTCGTGCGTGTGCTATGAAATACTATACTTAGGCAGTCAAGAATCCATTGAACCAAGTCTCACGATTCTCAAAGAATTAAGTCAACTAGACCTAAAATACTTCAATTTGAGTTCCTATAAGGTTCTTGTGATTAGGTAGATTTAAGGTCCAATCAAGCTCCAATCTTTGTATTTTACTTAGACGCATTCAATTACCAAACTCAATCCGAAAAATGCAAAATGCTATGCAAATGCTATATACAATGTGGAACATATTTTTGTGATGCAATTTTTAAAAAATTTTAACTTTTTTTAGATTTTTCAAAAAGGTTTTGCAAATTTTTAGGATTTTTTTCAAAATGATTTGCAAATATTTTTGGGATTTTTGGTTTTGCAAATGTTTTTGTGATTTTTGAAAATAAATGATTTTGGCTAAGAAAATAGGTACACATATTTACACAAGAATGCATCCTATATTTACAAGAGTTGGTTTTCAAGATTTTACAAGGATGTGTTTGTTAATTTTATAGATATAATTATAAAATTAGTATAGAATTTTTGTGTGATGTATATATTCCTCAAACTTATTTGAAAATCATTTTATAAACAATTTTGAAAACTCTAGTATAAAATTATTTTCACAAATTTTTACAAACATTTACGCACATTTGAAAATCATTTTGCAAAGGTTTTTCAAACAGAATATATAGGTTTTTCAACATATTTTCACAACCATTTTCTAAACCATTTGCAAATACCTTTTCTATCATTTTTTTATTTCACACAAAGGAAAGAAAATTTTACAAATAAAACAATTTTACAAAGGTTGAAAATGTTTAACAAAACATTCTCGAAATAGTTTTCAAAATATTTTTCAAAAAGATTTTAAATTATTTTTCAAACATTTTGCATAAATATTTTTATCTGATTTATTAATCAGAAAATATAAAAAAGAATTTGAGGAATAATGCATATCTTTTTATTATGTGATTTTAAAGAATTTAATAGTATATTTTATATGACATTTTAGCATATTTATTATCAGAAACATGAAAGTACGTGTTATGGCTAAAGTATATACGTAATATATACGACCCCCTATACTTAGCTTGAGATATATCCTCATAGATCTAAGAGAAAAAGAGAAGACATAACTCGTACCGAGTATTGAAGAGTCTAAAAAATAATGAATGAAGGAATGAATGAATAAATGAGAAGTCTATTGTCCCTCCTAAACTTAGGATCAACTAATTCTAAGTATAACAGACTATACACAAGGCGGGGAGGGTCAAGGATGGAAATGAACAGATCGTACTCAGACTCTCTCCCCCTATACTTAGGGCAAGATATCCCTAAGTATAAACGAGAAGAGGAGACAATATAGGAGATTAAAGAATGAAAGAACTCAGGGTGCACAACCCCTTTACTTAGTATAAAATATGTCCTAAGTATAGAACACTAACGAAAAGGGGTGGCACCTTTTTGATAAAAAAACAAAAATGAAAATGAAAAGAAGAAAAGGCAGATGAAATATAGAAGAAGGGGTCAAAGAGAATGTACATATCACTCCCTCTATACTAAGGGTAAAAGGGACCTAAGTATAGGCAACAACAAGAGTGATGAAACAGAATGAAGAAACAACACTAGGCTCGTCCACCTCCCTATACTTAAGACAAAGTATGTCCTAAGCAAGGCACACATGAGACTGGGGTGGAGGAGCGATACGGTGGATGTACGGAGGAAAACAAATGAGAATATATAAGAGGATGGATGTACATAGGTCAAGAAGGTAGAAAGAGAACCTTCTTGTGAGTCCGTAATCAATCAAGGCATCTTTACTACCATCATTGGAAGCATAGGAGAAATAAACATAATTATGTAAACACACAATAAAGAATCGAGTAATTGTTACTTAATGCAGGTTTCAATTTCATGACATACTTAAACAAAAACTTTCAAAATCAATTTCTAGCATTTATATTAACATATTCACAAACATTTCAAATATTCGTTTCTACATATCTCAATCTCTTAGGCAAGTGGATATTTTTCCATTTAACATTTTCTCCGCATTAACAAAACAATTGTGCTTCGATGATGGGTTTCCTTTGTAATTCTCTTCAATGGTGAAGGTAGATTCTAAACAATCCAAATAAAATCAAGAAATTTATTCTAGCCATTATAAAATAATCATCATGATGTATTTTAAAACCAACCTCCTCCATCAGATATCTACCCTAAATATAACCACGAATGTAATGCATTAGGACCAAGAAGTTTGATCCATTGGATGTTTAATCGTTCTAGATGAACGGGTTCGATTTGATTTTGTTGTAGTCAGGAAGATCATCAACTAGATCTAAACGGCAACATGAGCGGGAGATGCCTCTAGCTCGTTTGAAACCCGGACGAAGTCAGCGTATGGCTCCCTTGAACTAATTTCTTCATATTAGTCAACAATTTGACTCATGGTTCTATCGACCTCCTACTAATGCAATCGTTGAAATCCAGGAATGTCAACACAAAACTATTGTGTTTTACATGCCGACATTCGTGTTCCACCCTAGTTGAGATAGTTCAAGCCTATGGATGTCGTCCTGAAACAATTTGGAGAAATAAACATGTTTCACTCTTTTCCATCTCAAAAGAAATTGCAAGTAACTTGAACTTCAACTCAAGATTAATGAACATGAAAGTTCCACAGATATGCACCATGGGCATCTTTCTTTGTGTGACCAACTACGAGCCAGTCGCTTCTGTTGGGAACGGATCCAATCAAGAACCACAAGACTAGAACCACAATCGAAGAAGCAAGCACACATAATTGCCACAAGGCTCCTTTTATACTACAACAAAAGAATACCAAGCATTTAGCAATCCCCACCATCAACTCTCAACCAATCAAGATGCAGGATGTGGATTAAGCATCTCAGCAATCTAACCCAACACCTCTCAGCCAATCAGAATGCAGGAGGTGGATCAGACACCTCAGCAATCCAACCCAAGAGCTATCATCCAATCAGAAGGAGGGAGGGAGATCAGCCACATCAGCAATGCTTTCTACTTGTATTCAATCAATTAATCTTCACAGGATAAATCTTAACAATCTCCCATTTGAAGACTGATTTGTAGTACACACCACTTCTTCAATAGTCCTGGTGTGAGCTTTCCCTTATCTTCTATACTTGAAGACCAATAGAATCTAAACATGTCTTCAACTTCTCCACTGTTACAGACTTTGTGAACATATCAGCATGATTTTCTAGTGTGTGGATCTTCTTCAACTTAAATTGACCATCTTCTAGCTATGATCGAATAAAGTGGTATTTCACATCAATGTGCTTAGTCCTTGAGTGAAAGACAGAATTCTTCGCAAGATGAATTGCACTTTTACTGTCGTTGGATAATTGATAATCTTCACATTCTTTATTCAGTTCTTTCACCAGACCTTTCAACCATATCATTTCCTTACAAGCTTCTGTTGCTGGCACATATTCTGCTTCCGTGATTGAGATGTTCACTATCTTCTGGAGCCTAGAGATCCAGCTAATCGCTTCACACCCCAGGGTAAAGACATACCCCGTTGTGCTTTTCCTGCCATCGATATCTCCTGCAAAAGCTGAGTCCACAAAACCTCGAATGGAAATGTTAGTGTTCCCATAACACAATGACACGTTAGAGGTACCTCTCAAATAACGTAAAATCCACTTCACAGTCTCCCAATGTTCCTTGCCAGGATTCACCATGAATCTGCTCACAACTCCTACTGCATGGGAGATGTCTGGTCTTGTGCAAACTATTGCGTATATCAAACAACCAACAGCAGACTGGTAGGGTACCTTTGACATGTACTCATGCTCCTCCTTCGTAGCAGGTTCTTTCTCCTTTGAAAGTTTGAAGTGACTTCCTAAAGGTGTTAGAGTAGATTTTACATTTTTAATATTAAGTCTCTCTAGTACCTTCTTGATGTAATCTAATTGAGACAATCTCAACTTCTTGTTCTTCATGTCCCTACTAATCTACATTCCAAGGATTTTCTTTACAGGACCTAGGTCCTTCATTTCAAACTCCTTAGACTACATTTCCTTCAGATTTGATATTTCTTCCTTGCGTGATCCTGCAACAAGAATGTCATCTACGTACAACAATAAAATGATGTAAAACATACCAAGCTTCTTGAAGTAGCAACAATGGTCAGCATGACATTTGCGAAATCCTGTATTTCTCATGAAATCATCAAACCTTTTGTACCATTGTCCTTGTGCTTGCTTCAAGCCATAAAGGCTTTTTCTGAGCTTGCATACCATGTCTTCCTTTCCCGTAGCTACATAGCCCTCTGGTTGTTGCGTGTACATGTCCTCCTCAAGATCTCCATGGAGAAATGTTGTCTTAACATACAACTGCTCCAAATGTTGGTTTTCAGCTGCAACAATGCTCAATACTGCTCTTATGGTTGAGACCTTTACAACAGGTGCAAAGATCTCTGTGTAATCAACTCCTGCTTTTTGTTGAAAGCCCTTCGCCACTAGCCGAGCCTTGTATCTAATGGAACCATCAGCTTCCTCCTTCACCCTGTACACCCACTTGTTCTGCAGAGCCTTCTTTCCCTTTGGTAGTGGGACTAAGTCCCACGTTTTGCTTCTTGAGAGGGAGTTCATCTCCTCATCCATGGCTAACTCCCACTGATTCCTTGCCTCACCTTGTATAGCTTCATCAAAGCATTCAGGCTCACCATTACCAGTCAACAATAAATAATTCAAAGAAGGTGAATACCTTGCAGTGGGTTTATTGATTCTGAAAGATTTCCGTAGCACCAGAGTTTGCGGATTATTCTGTGGGATGGGTTGAACATTCTCATCATTTGGTTGTGATGTGCTTTGTTCAGGAGTTTCATCAAACTCCACAAAGTCTGTTTCTTCTGTTGTCTTTCCTTTTATCAATTCATCCTTGTATAGGGAAGACTCATTGAATGTGACATCAATGCTTCTAACTGTCTTCTTGTTCTCCAAATCCCACAATCTATATCATAGTTATCTGTACCATAACAGATAAAGATACACTTCCTTGCTTTGGGATCATGCTTTCCTCTATCTTCCTGCTCAATGTGAACATAAGCTATGCATCCAAAGATACGTAAATAAGAAAGTGTTACCTCTTTCCTTGTCCACGTTTCTTCTAGAAGATCCCCATCTAAAGTAGCAGACGGACCTCGATTGATTAAGTATGCAGCTGTATTCACTGCATCAGCCCAATGTCTCTTTGGTAGACCTTCATGTAACCTCATGCTTCTCGCATGCTCTAGAAGAACCTGTTCATGCGTTCAGCAACACCGTTCTGTCCGGGCTTTCTTGGGACCATCTTCAATCTCTTGATCCCATTTTTGGCACAATATGATTCAGACTCCTCACTTCAGTATTCTCCTCCTTTGTCTGACTAGAGATATTTCAACTTTAAACCTGTCTCAGTCTCAACTAAGGCCTTCCACATTTTTAAGATCTCAAATACATTGGATATAGGTTTGATAAAATAAACCCACAGATTTCTAGTTGCATCATCAATGAAAGTAATGAAATAATGAGATCCGCCAAGGGAAGGTACCTGAGATGGACCCCATACGTTTGTATGAACCAGCTCCAGTCTTTCAGTTTTTCGTACTCCTGCAGTCTTTGTAAAACTGACTTTCTTCTATTTCCCAAGATACAATCTTCACAGAAGTCCAGATCAACGGTCTGCAATCCCATCAACTTTCCCTTCTTCTGCATGATCTTCATTCCGTTTTCGCTCATGTGACCAAGCCGTCTATGCCAAGTGTTAGCATCACACCGAGATGATGCAACATTTATCCTGCCATATGAACCTAATGCAATGTACATGGTTCCTTCTTTCTTACCTCGAGCAAGGATCAATGATCCCTTTGACATCTTCCATGAATCAGAATCGAATGATGTCACCACGCTGCTTTCTGATAGCTGCCCGACAGATATGAGATTCCTTGTTAGACTGGGTACATGTCTAACATTCTTCAATCTCAAGAAGCCACCATTGGATTGGGATATGTTAATGTCTCCCTTTCCAATTATGTTGCAGCATTCATCATCTCCCAGATATACTTTTCCAAAATCACCTTTCACATAATTTTGGAGGATATCCCTTTGTGGTGTGGTATGAAATGAAGCACCTGAGTCCACAATCCATGACTCACTTCTAGCATCTGCAACAAATACTAAGGCATCACTATCATCATCATCAGTGAGATTTACGATGTTCTTACCTTTGTCATTTTCTCCTTTCCGCTTTCTTGGAGCCTCGCATTCTGTCTTGTAATGCCCCCTTTGATTGCAATTCCAACTAATCACGGATTTCAGATCTCTGAATTTGGATCTTCCTTTTACGGAGTTTCCCCAAGAATGATTTTGGTTCCTGTAGCTCTTCCTGCTTCTTCCTTCTGTATTCAAGGCAGAACCTGACGAGTGTTCTTCTCCAGACGTCTTCCGTCGTGCCTCTTCTCCAAGAAGAAGACTAGCAACATCCTCCAACTTCAACTTTGTAGAAGCAGAGGAGTTGCTAACTGCTATAACTAAAGCATTCCAATTATTAGGTAAACTAGAAAGGAGTTAAAGATCTTTTACCTCATCATCAAACACGATCTTCACAGACTCCAACTGGTTGACGATACTGTTCAGATCATTCAAGTGTGGAGCCACAACGGTGTTTTCAGTCATCTTTAAATTGAAAAGCTTCTTCATCAAATACACCTTATTTGATGCAGATGGCTTCTCGTACATCTTTTCAAGAGCTTTGAAAAGATTCACCGTCGTCGTCTCCTTTGCGATACTTGAAGTCAACGATGGAGTAAGGCTGAGCCTTACCGTTCCTAGAGCCTTTCGATCTAGGACCTTTCACTCTTCATCCTTCATTGCTTTGGGCTTCTTCCCTTCGATCAGAAGATAGAGATCCTTCTGATATAGAACATATTCAATCTGCATCTTCCATAACGTGAAGTTCGATACATTGAACTTCTCGATCTTGACCTTAGATTCTTCCGCCATATGTATAGAGGTTGATCTCCGAACCTTTCTCTAATACCAGTTGTTGGGGACGGATCCGATCAAGCACCACACGACTAGAACCACAATCGAAGAAAGCACGCACAATCGCACAAGACAAGGATTTATAGTGGTCGGCAATGTGCCTACTCCACTTGCTCACACCGGACTCTCTCTACTATTTCTTGAATGAAGTTTGGATGCAATATGTGGTGCCACAAGGCTCCTTTAATACTACAATAAAAGAATACCAAGCATTCAGCAATCTCCACCATCAGCTCTCAACCAATCAGGATGTAGGATGTGGATTAAGCATCTCAGCAATCCAACCCAACACCTCTCAGCCAATCAGAATGCAGGAGGTGGATCAGACACCTAAGCAATCCAACCCAAGTGCTCTCAGCCAATCAGAAGGCAGGAAGGAGATGTGCCACATCAGCAATGCTTTCAACGCTTAACTGCTCATAAACTATTATATAAGTTTCAACGGAGGTCTTCATTCACTATATCTACTATTTTTACTGTTAAGCTTCATATTTATATTCAATTCAGAATGAGGAGAGCCGAGTATTGTTGTGTACTTTTATTGGTGGCATATAACATCTCTATGTGTTTTTGTTATTTCCATTCAATATGTATCTGTTTGAAAAATAATTTATAACTCTTTTCTTTGAAAGTTATTCTTCCTGAAAATCTGTTCTATACAGATCTGATCAAGCACTTTCTTGAATTTCCGTAGAATTGAAAGATTCATAGTATTTTCAATACAGATTTGAGTAAGAATCCATGTAGCCGACCCTACTTGAATTGGGAGAAGGCTTCTCTATTTTTTTTATCTCTTCGTGCCTATATCATATATGGGGTGTTCACTTTCAATGTATAGGTCATCCATGGTAACATGGAGTTGCACCTGATAGGGCATTAGACCCTGATGTTTTTTCATGACTCAAGTAGTTCTCGGCTATGAACAAGTTAAAGAAGATGGCCTTGAGAGCAAGCTCCTCTGTTTTCACATCATAACACTGGTAATTAATGCTTATTATTACGAATTATAATAAACTTACAATCTGAATGCAAAATTGTAAATTGTTATAATTCGGTTCATGAGTAGACATCAGTATTGCCCCCATCATACAACACGGAGGAATCCAAGAAGTAAGAAGAGGCTAAAGATAATATGTTCAAGTTTATTGCTAAAGCTGGTTGGCGATGAATGATGTCGTATAATATGTGGATACATTTATGAACACAACAACATACACATGAATTGTGTAAGAGCAGGTGTAGAAATGTCCAATGCAACTAAGGAAGTCGAATTGCACAAGTCATGAATACTACGACAGTGTAGACAGAAGTGTAAAATGGACAACAAACATTGATGTCAATCAGGAGATGGACCTCGGATTGCCGGAGCTTGCCACCCCCACACCAGATCCACACTTGATCAGAAGATGATCAAAGAAGAACCCTTCACTTCACAACAATTGTGCGTCTTTAGGTACTCATTATAATATCAGTCGTGCTTGTGATGACTTGATTATGTTCCCCGTGTCATTGTGCTGATATATGGAACACCTATGTGTTGTCCATTTATTTCCTTGGCAATGACCTTAGTACCAAAAAGAATTTTATTTGAATATCAACGATTCCTCTTGTCCAGTAATTAGTCAAACCTTGACTATTCTGGTAAAATTTAGTGCTCCAAAAGTAATCATTCAGTCAACTTTTGTTGTCGAATGTATTACCTTTCACCTTTTAACCTGTAACAATTATTCCATAGATATCAAAGACAATGTCATTTTTAAGGGTAGTAAATCTTGACTCATCAACACCAAGTTTATTTCACGGAACATTACATTCCTCAGCATGCCTAGGATGCAAAGAGACTAGAATTCATCGAGCTTCGTCAAGGGATCATGTCAGTTGAACAACATGCTTCCAAATTCCAAGAGCGGGAGAAGTGTTGAAAAGGAATATGAGCAAATGAAAGACATCATACTAAGAAAATTGTGGAAGGCTTGAATTCATGATTATGCATGAAGGTGTTCACTAGAGATCCTCAAACTTTTTTCTGATGCAGTTTTGGCAGCTGTAGAGATCAACTCAGCATATAAAAGGATCCAACTGCATCAAGGCTGTGGGAAATGTCCCCATTCTAGCAACAACGAGAAGGATAAGTTTGATAAGGATCAGGGAAAGAAGTCACAATCGAGAATACAACAAAAGACAAGCCAATGTATCTCTTATGCCCTCATTGTGATAGAAGACACACTGGATAGTTCTATAAGCTTACAAGAGCTTTCCTGGCTAGTTGTCTGAATTGTTTCTTCATTAGAGATGGTCCCAAGAAGAAGGGACAAAACACTGGGGATCAAAAGAAGCATGTCAAAGGAAGGATGTTCACTCTGCCTACATTAGAGGAGAAAGATGGATACGCTATAGTAGAAGGTACTATTTCTATTGTAGACCATTTGAGCTATGTTTTATTTGATTCCGGTGCATCACACTCTTTTGTCTCTCATCGCTTCACCGGCAAGTTGAATTTTGAAGTTATTGAACTTCCATATGTACTTACGTGACTTCATTGATGGGTGAATACTCCACTTTGGGTACCTACTTGGCAGATGTACATGTCCTGGTTGAAGGACACAATCTATCTGCAAACTTGATATTACCTTAGATGAATAACTTTGATGTTATTTTGGATATGGATTGAATTTGCTAGCACTGTGTGTAAATATATTGTAGACAAAAGAAAGTGGTTTTTAACAAACCAAATATTGAATAACTAGTCATTCTAGGAGATAAAAAGATGAGTCAGATGATTATCTCGGCTCTAAGTGCACATCGATTGATAGCTACCGGGTACACTACTTATTTTGCTAGCATAATAAGTATAAAAATCTCTATGTTGCAACTTGTGGATTTTGATGTTGTACGAGATTTTCCTTATGTTTTTCCAGACGACCTTCCAGGTCTTCTGCCTAGAAGAGAGATTGACTTCACTATTGATGTGTTATCGGATATTGCACCTATATATAAAGCACCATATACGATGGCTCCTACTGAGTTAGGTGAGCGGAAAAAGCAAATGCAAGAATAGTAGATAAAGGATTCTTGAGACCAAGTGTTTCCCTTTGGGGCGCTCATGTCTTATTCGTCAAAAAGAAGGATGGATCCCTTAGGCTCCGCAATGATGACAGAGCAATCAATAAAGTTACCATAAAAAATAAGTACCTGCTACCTCGCATTGATGATCTGTTTGACCAATTACAACAAGCAGTGGTCTTCTCCAAGATTGATCTTCGGCCTGGTTACCATCAAATCTAGATTAAGGATGAAGACATATCATAGACAACATTCAGGATAAGATACATGCACTATGAATTCCTAGTGATGCATTTTGACCTCACAAATACACATGTTGCATTTATTGAGTTGATGAATAGGATATTCCGAGAATAACTAGACAAGTTTGTGATCGTCTTTGTCGATGATATTTTAGTTTATTCACCAGATATGGAATAACATCAAGTGCATCTCTAATCAGATATTGAGACATTGCGGTAACACTAGATTTTTGCTAAATTATACAAATGCGATTTTTGGTTTCCTGAAGTTGCATTCCTTGGTCATATTGTATCCAAGAAAGATATTTCTATGGATCCCATGAAGGTGGAGGCTGTTTTAAATTGGAGTCAACCCAAGAATATCTTAGAAATCCGTAGTTTTCTAGGACTGACAGGTTATTATAGGAGATTCATTCTTATTTTTTCTAGGATCTCCTTACCTCTAACCCGATTGTTGAGAAGGGTGTAACGTTTGAATGGTCTCAAAAACGCAAGCAAAGTTTTCAAGAATTAAAGCAAAGATTGGCGATTGCTTCTATGCTCACGCTGCTATCGGGTAGTGGTGGATTTGTGGTCTATACTGAAGCATCAGGATCTGGTTTAGTATGTGTCCTCATGCAGCATGGAAAAGTTGTGGCTTACACCTCTCGACATTTGATGGAAGATGAAAGAAATTACCTTACGCATGATCTAGAGCTTCTGGCGATAGTTTTCACGCTAAAGATTTGTATTCAGTGTTTATATGGAGAAAAATTTGAGGTATTTACAAATCATAAAAGTCTCAGGTATATCTTTTCTAATAAGGAACTGAATATGAGACAAAGATGATGGTTGGAGTTTTTTGTCAGACTATGATCTTTCCATTGACTATCATCTAGGAAAGTCAAATGCAGTCATTGATGCTCTAAGCAAGAAATATGAAGGGAAGCTCGCAAGTATGAAATTGCAATGGCTGCTAATGAAGTATTTAGAGGAATGGAACCCTTTTATTGAAAGAAAGACTAAAGTTCTTATGTATGGAATGAAGATCCACTCATCATTGGTAGAGAGGGGTTATCTTTGCTCAGAAGGATTATAATAACCTTCACAAATTGATAATTTCTCAAAAATAAGGATCTGATTTCACAATCGTTATAGATGGAGCATTGAGGTTTTGTAATAGATAATGGGTTCCATATAATATTAAATTAAGGCAAGAAATCCTTGAAGAGGCTCACAGGTCCATGGATACCATTCATCCTGGTACAACAAAGATGTACAAAGCTTTACAGTGAAATTTTTGGTGGCCGAAGATGAAGAAGGATATTGCAATTTTTGTATCGGTATGTCTTATTTTTCAACAAGTATAGATTAAGCACTAGAAGCCCGCAGGTCCTCTGCAATCACTAGAGATCCTCAAATGAAAATAGGAGCATATCACTATGGATTTTGTTAACAGGATACCAAGGACAAGGAAGGGTCGTTTTGACACTATTTGGGTGATTGTTGATTTTTTAACTAAGTCAAAAGATTTCTTACCACTTCGATTGGATCAATCTACGTAGATCCTTGCTGAATTGTATGTAAATGGGATAGCAAAATTAAATGGTGTCTCGGTGTCAATCGTGTCTGACAGAGACTCAAATATACCTCTCCATTATGGAAAAGTGTGCAGGATGCTTTAGGTACACGTTTGAAGTTCAACACATCATTTCACCTTCGGACAGATGGATAATCTGAAAGAACAAACCAGCCAATAGAAGATATGTTGAGAGCTTGTGTCTTGGACTTTGTTGGAAACTAGGATTAACATTTAATTTTGGTTGAATTTGCATATTACAATAGCTATCACACAAGCATTAGGATGGCTCCTTTTCAAGCCTAATGTGCTCGACTTTGTATATTCCTATTGTGCATGAGTGATGTAGCAGAAAAATACATATTGGAACCTGAATTAGTTCAAGTATGTACGAAGGGTGTGGAGGTGATTTGAACGAGACTTTTAGATGCTTAGAGTAGACAAAAGTCTTATGTTGATCGTCGAATGAGGGAATTGAATTTGTAGATAGGTGACAATGTGTTCTTAAAGATTTCTCCTACAAGGGAAGTGGTGTGTTTTGGCAAAAAGGGAAAGTTGAGTCCTAGATATGCGGGATCTTTTGAGATAATAAAGAAAGTTGGAGAAGTAGCGTATTAGGTTTCTCTTCCCTCTCATTATTCCAAGCTAATGATGTTTTTCATGTATTAGTGCTATGGAAGTACAATCCTGACTCATCACACATTATCGAACATGATGTTCCGGATATTCAGCCTAATCTAATGTATGAAGAACGATCAGTACATATCGTTGATTGTAAGTTGCATCAGTCGTGTTGTCGCATAGTTCCGATGGTCAAAGTACTTTGGTAGCACCATCAGAGGGAAGAAGCAGCTTGGGAGTTGGAGGACGAAATGCATCAACTTATCCACAACTTTTTGGTAAGTCTCTTTTTCAGTATAAATTTCGAGGACAAAATTTCTTTAAAAAGGGTAGATTGTAAGGGATTGATCTTTTTAAATAATAATAAAACTAAAGGGCATAACAAACCCTCACTTCACTTTTGGTAAGATAATGCAAAAAAATATACCATTAATAAGAAATGGAAATAAGCTAATCAACAACCTTAGTTAGTTTTCCTACCTTAAATAATTCATAATTATAGTTATGAAAAATTTATTGATAGTGCCTTTAGTATACATGATACTCAAACAATTTCTTTGTCTTCCTTAGACGTGAGAGAGAGAGTTTGTCTAGAGAGAGAAGGAAAGAGGGAGAGAGTGAGACCTGTGTTGACATCCTTTCATCGCGTCGTTCTTGAATCCGGCAACAATAGCCTTCTCCGTCGCTATAAAGGTTTTGATTCGACAAATTCGGAGGAGCAAAAACGGTGTCGACAACGGGTCAGATTGGCGGAATCTTGGACGGATTTCTAGTGCGAGCGAGGAATGTATCAAATTATATGAAGGTTATGTAAGATTTCGGTTGTTGTCTTCTGATGAATCTCCATTTCATCACCTTTATTCTATCATTTTGGCCTTAAAAGCCCTAGTAAATGCATGAAATATTCTTAATTTGCATAAATTTACATTCATGTATTATTGTATTAATATTGTATAAAATATTATTTTTAATGCCAAAATTATGGAATAAAGAAAAGAAAATAAAAAGAATAGAATATCAAAGATATTTTATGATCCTAAACCCTGAGACCGAGGTATCTTGATGACTAGACTGAGAAAGAATGAAGTAGTGGGAGATAAGGGCCAAAAATACAATAACATTTCCATTTATAAATTCATTATTCATGCATTTTTTGGACCTATTTTATTTTTTACTTTTTATACCTCAAATAAAGAAACTTTATACATGAAGGTTATAGATAATAAAATATAGAAAACTACATAATTAATTTCATACAAAAATAAAATAAAGAAAAAAGTTACACTCAAAATAAGATTCCAAAATCCCAACTTCCTAGACCCATATCTCTCTATAAAAATATAAAATATATTAAAATCACCTTTAGTTGTATATAAATTTAAAATAGCTATTTAATGAAGGTGGCTTCATTTTTTCGAAGTTAAGGTGTGAAAGTTAGGTTTCGGACCCCTATTGTATAATATACCTGATTAAAATATTCATTTTATTTATTCTTTATTATTTTTGCATGTTTATATTTTTATCATTTTTTAAATATTATTTATAATATGTGTACATATTAAAATGAAATAAAATACAGAATAAATATTAAAATAAAATATGTATATAAAATATATAGATGAATATGCAATAACTATAAGTATAAAATAAATAGACCTATTTTTAAGTATTATATTATATCAGGAAAATATAAGAAAATATATTTATGTATATAAAAATAAGTTATAATTATATAAAATTATATATTAAAATTAAAAAATCAAAAATACAAAATAAAAATAAAATACCCAAAACTTAGATAAATATACCTATAATTAACCCCTGAAAATTAACTTGTAAATAAAAATTCAAAAAAATAAATAATAATAATAATAATAATAAAATACAGAAAATAAGAAACATTTTATAACTTTAATTTAATAAAATCATTTATTATTTATTAAATAATTTTCTAATAATTTTAACCAGTCTTTTTTCTTGTTGGTCCACCTGGATCGACCAGGGGGAGTCAAGAGTTGACCTTGGTCAACTCTTCTTCCCAAGCTACTATTCTGACAGTCCTGCCTTCTTGGTCAACTCTTCTTCCCAAGCTACTATTCTGACAGTCCTGCCTTTTTCCCTCTCTTCTAGATTTTTTTGCAACGATATGTTATTCGAGGGAGATTTGGCCCTTCATAGAAAATCTTCCTAGTACATCCCAGATACGTGCCTACTCATCTCCTAGGGTAGTGTAGCTTCGATGCTCCCGTGATTCTTCCTCGAAGTTCACCACTCCATCTCTTGTACATAACCCCTTGCTCGAATTTCCTCCATTTTTTCAGTCTATTTTGGCTGTCATTCCTCTCCCCTCTTATCTTAAACAATCGTGGATTATGACATCATCCACACTGTGCACCTGGGGTGATCGAGGGAGGCGGTCTTGGGTGATCTCCACCATCTTCAGCGAAGGCTCACCATAAAGTCCATCTCCTAGTCTTGCGCTAGTCGAGGTCCCTTCGTTTCTTCATTTATTCTTTGCATTGTACTGTATTTAGATTTAGGTTTTATCTCGCGTTTTTGCTTTGCATTCGAAATCATCAATTTTAGTTTAAGATTGTATCAAACGCCCTCGTCGGAGCCCTTGAGCTCCGGCCACCACTATCCACTCATAACACACCGATTACTCGTTAATAAAAACCAGTATTTGTGTATTTGTGTTGCCATGTTTCCATCCTTCCTGTAGGACCTGAAGGAGGTGTTATATCCTCTAATATCGCTAAGGAGTCACTTCTAGGTGGCCAAAAGAATCACGTCCTCCAGAGAGCTAGTTCACTTTCCCCAGACTTATTTTAGCCATCGGGAGGTTTCACCTGAGGTGCAGGAGCACAAGGAAGCCATCAACAACACTCGGGGTGGTCGGAGACAGAAGCTGCATCGATTAAAAACTCGTCATTAGCGAGTTCCTCCGTTGTCTTTCCATTATCGTCGAGCGTCGTTGGATCAAGATCCTCCGCCTAGAATTTCCAGTGAGCGTCAGATCACATCGAACTAGCACCGTTCGATCCATCCAAGGGATTTAATCAGAGTCGACCGACTCGAAGCGGTATCGCCGCACCCGAGCGTGACACGTAGCAAGTGAGGCATGCTAAACCATCTGATCAGCTCCTATTTTGTGGTAATTTACATCATTGTCCCCACATTTTTTATAGAATTTCTTTTTAGTTTTGTAATATTTTTATGTAGCATTTTTGGTAACTTTGTAAGTAGATCCTGAACGTTCTTGTATTTGTTATATGGTCCCTTGCAGCGTACCTCACGTTACCATCCACGTGAGGCACATATTTTTTGCATCAAGGCCCTCGTGGGTCTTGGATTTTGTAATATGTCAAAGAACCTTTTATTCCAGCTATAAACTTTTCTGCAAATTGCATCTTTGGACCTGACTTTTATTTTATTTACAAAAATACCCATGTTAGTAGTGTAGTTTCTCTTTGTAGTCTCTATTTATTTAAAATAATTATTATGCTCTAAATAATACCATAAAATACGATCAAGTTCCTGTTGCATTGAAGTGTTCAAGCAATATTTTTGGATTTCATTTTTAAGCAATTTATTCATTTATTAAAATTCAAGAAGAGCATGTTTCGTCCTTGTCTACAGTAGAAAATACAAAAAAATCTTTTAGAAAAACTACAAAAAATATTTTTCTTGTTGATTTAGTTATTTTGCAACTATGAAATAAAAAACCTAAAAATAACAAAAAACTCTTAAAAATCGAAAAACCCTAAAAACTTTATAAAAATTTATAGAATTTCTAAAAACACAAAAACAATATTATCTAATTTCTAATTTTCTCTATATTATTATTACATTAAAATTGATTTGGGACCTTTAGGACTTAATTTTCTATATTTCAATTTTTCTATTTAATTGAACCCTAATTTAGGGTATTTTTTTACTTAAAATTATTTAAAAATTAGCATTTTTTTAAAAAAATCGTAAAAGCTATCTAAAACGCAAAAATATTTTCTTTCCTTCAATTTGAGTTTTTGTATAAATATTTATAGTTGTATTTGCTACTATTATATATATACTCTATGTAAAGCTTTATTATATCTTTAATAGAAAAAGAAAATATAAAAATATAAAAGTAAATATAAAAGCAAAAAAATAAAACAAAATACAAAAATTATAAAACAAAAATAGAATATAAAAATAAAAAACACACATAAAAACAAATAGACGAAGACTCACAATCACATTTTTGCACTTCACTTGCACAATCTATCCTTTCTGCTCCATGTGTTCGACCTCTACATGCTTGCAGACTATACATATCCATTGTAGAGTTATAATAAATTTTAACTTCACATTTGCTTTTCATTGCTTTATCATTCTTCAGGGTTATGCTGTCTGAATTGGGTTTCTTGCGGGTTACCACATCGACTGTGTCTCCTCCTTGTGTGAGACATATTTTTTACCCTTGAAATACCTCTTCAACAAATGGCACCATTACCGGGGAGAAACTGCGCATAGATTGGCATTATTTTGATTGTAATTGATTTGCCTATATTTTGTCTTTATTTATTTTCTTATTAATTGATATAATTTTTTAATTATCTAATCACATCTTATTTGTTGCCTTTGTTGTAAGGGACCGTAGATCGAGGAGGATCGTCTAGATGATTCTGCGCAACCTTGGGAAGCAAAGTCAGCTATTCTACCCTAGCCGTCAGGAAAGCGCATCAAGGGACACTTAGAAGATTTTTGGGAGACAACTTCACTTTTTTAGCATTTTATTTCATTGTATTTAATTGTGTAATTTGAAATGAGAGAGAGATTATCTTTATTGCAATCATATAGGATTCTTAGGACATCCACGACACTTCATGAGGTCTAGTGCCTAAGGGATTGTTCCCTTGGGGGCCTCATCGATTTTTCATGGTTTTTTGCCTTTTTTCCTTTGTTTCTTGATTTTGCTTTCTTAATTTTGTGTGATTGAGCAAGAGCATTAGGATTGCTTGCCGATAGATTAAGGCCAAACACATAATAACCATTGCATGCTCCTATAGTTTACGTTTGGACTTAGTCAAATTTTGAATTGCTTTCACTTAGTCCTAGAACCATGCACTACGAGAGTCCTCCATACAACGCTTGCAAGACCCACTGTGGTGGACACCAAGGAGACTCCAAGATTAGACCCTTCATTTTATTTTGGTTGATTAGCATAAGTTCTTTACGATAATAACAGTTTTTCATCTTGGGCAATTTCATCAGTTGCATTTAGATAGGTTTCAATTCTACTTAGCATCCTTTCAAGTAGAGAGCTGGAGGCAAGGTGAGCATATACGCTTTAGCATTCATCATCGATTTATCACCTGCATTGCTTTTTCGACTCTCTCCCTCTGATTTTGATCACTTAGGTGCTAAGTAAAATTAACTCATCGTTAGGCTCATGCATTCATATTAAAAATCTGAAAAAAGGATAACAAATAAAATTGGGACTACTAAAATTACTCGACCCCAAAAACCAGTCAAAAAGAAAATCATTATCTTGGAGAGAGTAATCCCCTCATTGTCTTTGCTTTTACTTGCCCATGTACACACTAAGGTTAGTGCCCAAATTCCATAAGCCAACCTAAGTGTGTGTACAATATTTGTTTTCTTCACGTAACTCAAGAACATACAAGATAAAAAGACCAAACTTTCATAGTCTTCATCGAGTTGAGTAGGTGAATTGAGGGGTGTTTTTTGTTTTGCGTGCTTTTGTTTATGTGCATACTCAATCTCTCAGCGCATTTGCATCTTTCTTCTCATTCCTCTTGATTTGACCACCATGCTCTCCTAATCATTTTCCTTTTGTTTCGAGATTGCTGATTGGAGCGATTTTTATCCAGACTTTGAGAATCCCTCGTACCCTTCAGCTGGTCCACCTCTTTTTCTCTAGGAGGATTTGTCTCCTGACTTTCGTATATATCCACCTCAAACACAGTTTCAGGACTCGAATTTTTATCCATCTCCACCTCCATATTTCCCACCTTCACATCCACCCAAGACTAACCTGTTGGAGTCACCTTTCATGATGTCGACACTTGAGACCTTGAATCAGATGATGGAGCATATGAACTCGAGGATGAATGATCTATTTAGCTTGAATAAGAGCTAGAATGTCGCTCCACTATTTGAGGATATGGATTCACTTGAGGATTCCCATGATAGCTTGCAATTGCCCAAAATAAAAAACGGAAAAAACTTCAAAAATAAAAAAAGAGTTTGGGAGACACATTGTCGATTCATATTTTGAGGAGATGGCCAACTTGCCTGATCATTTACCCACACATCCTCTCACACCTTGTCCCATTCTTGACCCTGAGGACGACACTATACAGACTACTCTTAGTCTCCTTATGTATATGCTGATTCTGAACTCCCACCTTGTATTGAGAAAATCCAAAAATTCAAAAAATCTTTACTAAATCAAAGTGGTGGCCACCATTCATGAGATCATTAAAGCCTCACTTCACCAAGCGATGACCCATTTATCTTCTCCTCAACTCAAGAAGAGAAAGTGGAGGAGAAGATCTGAGCATCATAGTTTTACCATGGCCACTACCCATGCCATCACACACCATCCTTCTTCTAGGAAAAGGAACACTATCACACCTCTCGTAAGTTGCACCATCTCTAAACATTTATGTGAAAGCACTCTCCTTGATGGCGACGCATCGATCAATATAATACCCATCTCATTGGTACAGTCTATTCATCTTGGACCTCTCAAGAAAACAAGGTTGATTCTTCAATTTTCTAATGGATCAATATAGAGGTCAAAGGGTATTCTTGAGAATGTCATTATTCTGATTCAAGGCATGAGCTTCACTATAGACTTTGTTGTACTGACCATGGAGACCTCCACCCCTGTGGAGCTCTCTCTAATTATCCTAGGACGACTCTTTCTCGTCTCTGCAAGAGTTGTTATTGATTACATATCAGGAGATATTCGCTTCCGTCCTATTGACGAAAGCGTTGTTATCATTAGTGCACCCATTTTCGACCAGAGACTTGCATCTAATGTAACTTCACATATCTTGGTTGACCCTAAGGACTATGACCTTGATGAGATGATCAGAGATTTTTTTGCATGTTGGATTCCACTGAGACTCGAGAATTCCTCTCCAAGGAAGAAGACTCCTAAAGCATAGACCTTAGAGCTCATCCTCTGGCACTTGGCGTTGTGTTGATGACATCCGCGGGATTATTAAGATTGACAGCTTTTACAAGAGAGCGGATATTGATGTGACTAAGGACAAATTTGATTTGGTTGCCTTTATTATAGAATTCAGGCCTTTTGATAATAATGATGATCTGGTTGAGACTTCAGAGGACGTACATGACTCGACAACTTCCACGCATGAGCTCGTTCCTTTTGGTTTTGACCTAGGAGAGACCTGGTAGGACGACCCTGACCTTACTTCTTCCGATGATAAGTTTGTCCCTTTTCACTTTGAAATCTGCGAGACACCCAAGATTAGAACTAGCTACACTACTTCCATTGATCTGTTTGTGCCTTCTCACCCTAGGACCAAGGAGCATCTTCACCAGGTCGATTCTGATCGACTTCTGTCCACCATGGACCCTGATATCGATCCCTACCTAGTCAGATTCATTCTTCAGTATTCCCCCAAGAAGGTTCACTTTCTACCTTCTTGACCTTTGTACATCCATCTTTGTTGTATATTCTCTTTCGTTTACCTTTGCCCGTCCACCATTTTGCCCATCCACCTCATTTTCAGGTGTGCCTAGCTTAGACGTACTTTGTTCTAAGTATGGGGGTGTATGGATGATACGAGTGTTCTTTTCTTCGTTATGTTTCATCACTTTTATTGTTGCATGTACTTAGGGCTCTCTAACCCTACGTATAGGGGGAGTGATGCGTATATTCTTTTTGATCATTTCTGCTATCTTCATCTATCTTTTCTTATTTTCCATTTATTTTACTTTTCTACCAAAAAGGTGTCACCCTTTTTGTCAGTCTTCTATACTTAAGACGTACTTGATCTTAAGTATAAGGGGCGTGCACCCCAAATTCTTTCATTCTTTCATCCTCTCCATTGTCTCCTCTTCTTGTCCATATTTAGGAATACCTTACAATAACTATAGGAGGAGACAGTATGAGTATGATCTGTTCATTCCCACCCTTGACCCTCCCTGCTTTGTGTACAATATGGTATACTTAGGATTGTTTGATCCTAAGTATAGGAGGGATGTTCGACTTCTTAGTCGTTCATTCATTCCTTTAGTCATTATTATTCGGACTTTTCTATACTTAGTATGAGTTGTGTCTTCTCTTTTCTCTTTTATCTATGAGGACATAGCTCGAGCTATGTATATGACGGTCGTATATACTGTGTATATACTTTATCCATAAGTCATAATTTCGTATTTTTCATAATAAATATGGCTAAAAATACTGTCTATAAAATATACTAAAAACTTCATTAAAACACTTAATAAAAAGATGCATATTATTCCTCCAATTCTTTTTATATTTATTTATAAATAAATCAGGTAAAAATATTTTTGGCAAAATATCTGAAAAATAGTTTGAAATACTTTATTAAAATTATTTCGAAAGCTATTTAGAAAATGTTTCTTTAAATATTTTCAACCTCTGTAAAAATATTTTGTTTTCAAAAATTTCTTTTCATTATGTGAAATAAAAATGTTTGAAAAATCATTTGCAAATGTTTGAAAAATGATTGTAAAAATATTTTGAAAAAAAATCTATATATATTGTTTGAAAAACCATTGCAAAATGATTTTCAACTATGCGTAAATGTTTGTAAAAATTATTTGTAAAATCTATTTTGGACTATAATTTTCGAATTGTTTGTAAAATCATTTTCAAATATGTTTTATGAATATATACATTAGCCCAAAATCGTTTAACAATTGTATAGATATAACTATAAAAAAGATCACCTATCCCTTGTAAATTCTTAAAATCCAACTCTTGTAAATATAAGATGCACACCTGTGTAAATATTTGTATCTAGTTTTTAGCCAAAATTTTTTTTTTCAAAAATCCCAAAAATATTTGCAAAAAAACAACTAAAAATACCAAACACATTTGAAAAATCTTTTTGAAAAATACCAATAATTGCGTGTGCATCATCTTTTTCAAAAATCCATCCATCACAAACATATTTTTCTACATTTTGCATAGAATTTGCATAGCATTCACATTTTTCAGATTGAGTTTGATAATTGAACTAGTCTAAGTAAAATCTGAAGATTGGAGATTGGTAGGACCTTAAATCTACTTTATTACAAGGACCTTATAGGAATTGGAATTGAGGCACTTCAAGTCTAGTTGACTAAATTCTTTGAGAATCACGAGAATTGGTTCAATAGATTCTTGATTGCCTAAGTAGAGTATTTCGTAGCACACACATGTCTCATGTCGATAATGGCCTAACATGGACACATGCACTTTTCACTTGGCTCAACTCAGTTGGAGTGGTGAGGGGATTAGATTTGCTAATATGAGACACACTACTCACCTATTTTTTTTTTCATATAACTCAAATAAAGAAATTTTTACTCGTGAAATTTTTGATAATAAAATATAGAAAAATACAAAATTGATTTCATACAAAATAATATACAGAATAAAAGTTACACTTAAAATAAGATTCCAAAATCCCAAATTCCCAAACCCATATCTCTCAACTAAAAACTCGAAATACATTATAATCACCTTAATTGTATACAACTTTTAATAAGCTATTTAATGAAGTCAATTTCGTATTTTTTCGAGTTATGGTGTGAAAGTTAGGTTTTGGATCCCTACTATATAATAGACCCGATCAAAATATTCATTTTATTTATTCTTTATATTTTTACAAGTGTATATTATTATAATTTTGTAAATATTAATTATAAAAAATTTTCATATTAAACTAGAATAACACATTAAAATAAAATATTTATATAAAATATATAAATGAATATATAATAACTATACTTATATAGTAAATGGTCCTATTTATTTAAGTATATATATTATACATGAGAAATATAATTAAAATATATTTATGTCTATAAAAATAAGTTATAATTATATAAAATAATAAATTAAAATAATAAAATCATAAATACAATAAAAATAAAATACCCAAAACATAGTTAAATAAACCTATAATTAACCCCTAAAAATTATCTTGTAACTAAAAAGATCAAAAAAATAAATAATTATAAAATACTATAGAAAATAAGAAATATTTTTTATTTTGTAACTTTAATTTAATAAAATCTTATTTAATAATTAATTTAACAATAATTTTTACCTACCTTTTTCTGGTTGGTCCATGTGGACCAGCCAAGGGGAGTCAAGAGTTGACATAGGTCAACTCTTCTCCTCAGGGTACTGTCCTGACAGTCTTACCATTTTCCCTCTCTTCTCTAATTTTTTCGCAATGATGCATTGCTCGAGGGAGATTTGACCCTTCATAGAAAATCTTTTGTGTATATCCCAGATACACGCCTACCCATCTCTTAGGGTAGAGTAGCTTCGACGCTCCCATTATTCTTCCTCGAAGTTCACCACTCCATCTCTTCTACGTAACCCCCTACCCGACTTTCCTCCATTTTTTGAGTCTCTTTTGGCCATCATTCCTCTCCCCTTTTGCGCTGAAACGATTATGTATTGTGACAACATCTGCGCCGTGCACCTAGGGTTTTTGAGGTAGGCGGTCGTGGGTGATCTCCAACATCTCCAGCGAAGGATCTCCATGAGGTCCATCTCCTAGCCTTGCACCACTCGAGGTCTCTTCATTCCTTCATTTTTTCTTGGCATTGTACTGTAGTTATCTTTCAGTTTTATCTTGCATTTTTGTTTTGCATTCGAATCACCAATTTTAGCTTAAGATTGGATCAAACGCCCTCGCCGGAGCCCTTGAGCTCCGGCTGCCACTATCCACTCATAACACGTTGATTAATAAAAGCCAGGTCTTTACATCTTTGTGGTGTTTCCGTCCTTCTTGTAGGACCTGAAGAAGGCATCCGAGCCTCGAATATCGCCAAGTAACCACTTCTCGGTGGACGGGAGAAGCACGTGCTTCAGGGGGGTAGTTCACATTCCCTGAACGTATTTGGGCCATAGGGCGGCTTCACCTAAGGTGCAGGAGCACAAGGAAGTCATTAGCAATGCTCGGGGTGGTAGGAGATAGAAGCTGCATCGATTTCAAGCTTGCCATCGGCGAGTTCCTCCATTATTCTTCCATCATCGTCGAACGTTGTTGGATCAAGATCCTCTACCTAGACATTTAAGTCAGCGTCAGATCACATCGAACAACATTGTCCAATCCCTCTAGGGTATTTAATCAGAGCCTCCCGACGGAAAGCGATATCGCCGCAACCGAACGTGATACGTGGCAAGCAAGCCATGCTAAACTGCTCGATCAGCGCATATATTGGGGTAATTTGCATCATTTGCCCCCAATTTTTGTACAATTTCTATTTAGTTTTGTAATATTTTGAAGTAGTTAAAATTTTTTGGTAAAATTGTAAGTAGACCCTGAACGTTCTTGCATTTGTTATCGGGTCCCTTGCCAGCGCACCTCACGTGCCCATCCACGCGAGGAAAACATTTTTTGCATCAAGGAGTTTGCGGGACTTGGATTTTGTAATAATCCCAGAACTTTTTATTCCATCTATAAACTTATGGGAAAATTTTCCTAACTTTATTTTATTTACAAAATGCCCATGTTAGTATTGTAGTTTCTCTTTGTTGTCTATATATATTTCAAATAGTTATTGTGCTCTAAAAAATCCCAAAAAATAGGATCAAGTGCCTATTGATTTGAAGTTTCATACCATATTTTTGGATCGCATTTTTAGGTACTCTATTCATTTATTACAATTCAAGAAGAGCACTTTTTGTCCTTGTCTTCAGTAGAAAATACCAAAAAATATTAAATCTTTTTTAAAAAATCCAAAAAATATTTTTCTTATTGATTTAGTTAGTTTGCAACTTCAGAAATTGAAAAACCTAAAAAATACAAAAAAAACTCTTAAAAATTGGAAAACCCAAAAAAACATTTATAAAAATATATAAAATTTCTAAAAATACCAAAAATAGTTTTTTTATTTTCTATCTTTCTCTATATTAATATAATTACATTAAAATTGATTTGGTAAATTTTGGACTTAATTTACTAAAATTAAATTCCATTTCAATTTTAGTTATTTAATTAAACCCTGATTTAGGGTATTTTTTACTTTAAAATACTAACAAATTAGAAAATTTTTTTGAAAAATAAAAAAAATAGTAAAAAAATATTTGAAACCCAAAAATATTTTATTTCCTTTTTAAAGTATTTATATTAATATTTATATCTATATTTTCTTATATTGTGTATACTCTATATATAACTTTATTATTTCTTTAATAGAAAAAGAAAATATAAAAATATAAAATCAAAATATAAAAACAAAAAAAATACAAAAACACAAAATATAAAACAAAAATAAAATAAAAATAAAAAAAATGCATAAAAGACAATGCACTTCACTTGTGCAATCTATCCTTTCTGCTCCCTGTGTTCGACCTCTACATGCTTGCACACTATACACATCCATTGTAGAGTCACACATTTGCTTTTCATTGCTTGATCATTCCTGTCGGTTAATTATTGTCTGAATTGGGTTTCTTGCGGGTCGCCACAGAGACTATCTCCGCCTTATGTGAGACATATTTTTGTCCTATGAAAAACCCTCTTCAACAAATGGTGTCATTGCCGAGGAGCAATTGCGCATATATTGGAATTATTTTTATTATGCTTGATTTGCCTATATTTTTGTCTTAATATATTTTCTTATTATTTGATATATTTGTTTAATTGTCTAATCACATCTTCTTTGTTGACTTTTTACGAGGGACCGCAGATCGAGGAGGATTGCTTAGGTAATTCTGCGCAAACTTGGGAAGCGGAGTCAGCTATTCTACCCTAACTGGTAGGAGAGAGTATTAAAGGACACTTAGAAGATTTTTAGGAGACAACTTCAATTTTTGAGCATTTTATTTCATTGTATTTACTTGTGTAATTTGAAGGGAAAGAGATTATCTTTATTGTAATAATACATGACTCTCAGAACACCCCACGACACTTCACGAGGTCTAGTGTCCAAGGGATTGTTCCCTTGGAGGACTCGTCGGGTTTTCTTTTTTTTCGTCATTGTTTCCTTTGTTTTCTGGTTTTGTTTTCTTTATTTATTGTGATTGAGCCTTAGCATTAGGATAGCTTGCCAATAGATTAAGGCCAAACACATAATAACCATTGCATGCTCCTACAGTTTACATTTGACTTAGTCAAATTTTGAATTGTTTTTTATTTAGTCCTTGAACCTTGTGTTGCGAGAGTCCTCCATATAGCGCTTGCAGGACCCACTGTGGTGGGCACTGAGGAGACTCCAAGACCGAACCCTTAGGTTCTACTTTCGGTGATTAGCATACAGTTCTTCACGATAATAGAAGTTTTACATCTTGGGCTATTTCATCAGTTGCATGTAAAGAGATGGAGGTAAGGTGAGCATTTACGCTTTAGCATTCATCATCAATTTGCCGTCTGCATGCTTTTTCGATGCTCTCCATCTGATTTTAATCTCCTAGATGCGAAGTACAATTGACTCCTTGTTAGGGTCGTGCATTTGTATTAAAAATCCAAAAAAAGTGATAACAAATAAAATTGGAACTGCTAAAATTACTCGACCTTCAAAATCAATCAAAAAGAAAATCATTGTCTTGGGTGCGAGTAATCCCCTCATTGTCTTTGCTTTTACTTGCTCACGGATGCACTAAGGTTAGTGTCCAAATCCCATAATCCATCCTAAGTGTTTGTACAATATTTGTTTTCTTCTTTTAACTCTAAAACATAAAAGAGAAAAAGATCGAACTTTCATGGTCATCACCTAGTTGAATAGGTAAATTAAGAGGTGTGTTTTGTTTGCATGCGTTTGTTTGCTCGTGTGCATACTTGATATCTCTACGCATTTGCGCCTTTCTGCTCATTCCTCTTGATTTGACCATCGTGCTCTCCCGATCATTTTCCTTTTGTTTCGAGATGGCTAATTGGAGCAATTTTTATCCAGACTTTTCTCACGTACTCTCCAATTGGTCCACCTTCTTTTTTCTAAGAGGATTTTGCTCTTGACTTATGTATATATCCACCTCAGCCACAATTTCAGAACTTGGATTTTTATCTACCTCCACCTCCATCTTTCCTACCTTCAGATCCACCCATGACTGGCCTATTGGAGTCACCTTTCATGGTCTCCACACTTGAGACCTTGAGCTAGATGGTGGAGCATATGAACTCGAGGATGAATGATCTATCTAGCTTGAACAAGAAACAGAATGCCAATCCAATATTTAAGGATACAAATTCATTTGATGATATCTGTGAGATCTTGCAATAACCCAAAATAAAAAAAATGAAAAAATACAAAACTATAAAAAGAGTTCGGGAGACACATTGTCGATTCCGATTATGAGGAGAGGGTCCACTTGCCTAATCATTTACCCACACATCTTCTCATACCTTGTCCCATTCTTGGCCCCAGAGATGACACTGTACAGACTACTCTTAGTCGTCCTTGTGTATATGTTGATTTCGATCTCCTCCCTTGTATTGAGGAGATCCAAAAATTCAAAAAAATCTTGATTGAACCCGAAGTGGTGGCCACTATTCATGAGAACATTAAAGCCCCATTTCACAAAGCCATGACCCATTTATCTTCTCCGCAACCCAAGAAGACAAAGCAGAGGAGCATATCTGAGCGCCATATTTGGACCATGGCCACTGTCACGCCATCACACACCATCCTTCTTCTAGAAAACGGAACACTATCTCACCTCTCGTTAGTTGCACCATCTCTAACCATTTATGTGATAACACTCTCCTTGGCAGTGGCACATCGATCAATATAATACCCTTATCGTTGGTACAATCTGTTCATCTAGGGACTCTCAAGAAAACCCAGATGACTGTTCAATTTGTTGATGGATCAATAAAGAAGATGAAAGGTATTCTTGAGAACGTCGTCATTCTGACTGAGGGCATGGGCTTCAATCTTTGTTGTATATTCACTTTTGTTTACTTCCGTCCATCCACCATTTTGCACATACAACTCATTTTCAGGTGTGCCTTGCTTAGGATGTGCTTTGTCCTAAGTATGGGGGGTGGATGAGCCGAGTGTACTTTTCTTCATTTTGTTTCATCACTTTTGTTGTCGCCTATACTTAGGGCTCTCTTACCCTATGTATAGGGGGACTGATGCGTATATTATTTTCGATATTGTCTGCTATCTTCATCTGTCTTTTCTTATTTTTAGTTTCCTTTTCTATTTTTTTCTACCAAAAAGGTGTCACCCCTTTTTGTCAGTCTTCTATACTTAGGATGTACTTGGTCCTATGTATAGGGGGTTTGCACCATGAATTCTTTCGTTCTTTTATCCTCTCCACTGTCTCCTCTTCTTGTCTATACTTAGGGATACCTTACCTTAAGTATAGAGGGAGATAATATGAGTACGATCTATTCATTCTAACCCTTGACCCTCCCAGCTTTGTGTACAGTCTGTTATACATAGGATTATTTGATCCTAAGTAGAGGGGGGACGGTCGACTTCTTAGTCGTTCATTCATTCCTTCATTTGTTATTATTTAGAATTTTCTATACTCAGTAAGAGTTATGTCTTCTCTTTTTCTCTCTGATCTATGAAGACATAGCTCAAGCAAAGCATAGGGGGTCGTATATACTACGTATATACTTTAGTCATAACTCGTACTTTCGTATTTTTAATAATAAATATGGCTAAAAATATTGTCTATGATATATACTATAAAATTCATTATAAACACTTAATAAATAGATGCATATTATTCCTCAATTATTTTTGTATTTACAAATTAATAAATCAGTTCTACTTTGGATGAAATTTGGACTGTAAATTAATCACATATCTAGGCATCATGTCCAATTTTGTTGAATTTTTAGAGCAACTGTGTGTCAGATATCAATTTAAAAATACTGATTGGGTAAAATATCCAATATTTTCAGTTAAACATTTTTAATTAATTACCCAAAACTCACAAAAATACAAATAAATATTCAAGAGGTAGAGAATTAGTTGCTCAATATCAAAACATATTTCATTGAATAAAAAGATTCCAAAATGAGGTCCAAATTAAAATACAAACATAGGGTGTCTGTGCAAATTAGAAAACAATATTTACAATGCAACTTATATACAGGGATGACTTTGCAATTACAGAAACTATAAATAAATAAAGTGCAATTTTTACATAAGAAAATAATAAACAAACATGGACCTTTCTTCTTCACAGGTCACGATGGTGGTGAACCCAAAGGCAGAGGGGACGACAGTGGCGGCCTCGGCCCTGTGCGCGCAGGCGGCGCACGTCGGAGGCAGACGGCGTGTGGCGGTGGCGCGGGGGTTGCAGCTTGGAGGTGGCGCGTGTGGTGGCGGCGGTGGACGGTGGCGTCGGCTGTGGGCTGGGATGTAGAAGCCAAGGCGACAGAGCCTCGCACGGAGGAGGCGCGCGCGCGGCGCGGGCGGCCGCACGAGGTAACAACGGCTGCGGCCGGTTTGGCTGGGGGGGCCGGTGCTGTGCCAGCCGTGGAGGAATGGGGGAGGGGCGGCAGGAGGCTGCCCGCTGCTCCTCCTTTTTTATTTTTTTTGAATTCTTTCTATGATATTTTGTTGTAAAAAGAAATCTTTTTTTGTTTTAGATTTTAATTTTTTTACTTTTTTATATAGTTTTCTTAAATAGGAATACAACAAAGGATATGGGGGATAAAGATGATGTGATAATGGTGAAAAAGATGTGGAACAAATGTGGATATATGGATGATAATATGATGGACTAAAAAAATTGCAACGACAAAAATAATGACAACAAGATGAAAATTAAATTACCTAGGATGGACGGTCTCCTATGATGTGCTCACGAGAGCACGGTCCTCGCTCAAATCGCCGGCGAGCGATGAGCTCGAGCAACGCGCGATTGCGGCTGCGATGTTGTCCAAAATGCCAATGGATCTCAACGGAGAGAGGGCTGTCGTAGCTCGACTGTTGTTGCGTCGCTGTCACCGATTCAACTCAGGGAACTTGGCTCTCCTCACATAAAAATGGATCAAAGGTAAAAATGAGGAGAATGAGATGTATATAAAAATGATGGAATGAGAAGTTAATAAAGTGGTGGAGTTGAATGGGAGGTTGTATTATTAATGGAGTTGAATGGGAAGTTGAAAAAATGGTGGAATAATGGAGTTGAATTGTTGGTTATTGTAGAGAATGGAAATTAAATAATAAATAAATAAGATTGTCTACTTTAAATACAATAAAATAAAAAGAGAAGACAAATAGTGGAGAATTTACAATAGAAGACAAAACACCATGTACAATTTTTCTGTTTACTTTCCTTATTTATATTTTTTTTGTCTTTTAATAAGATATATTTACAATGGAAAAAATACTATAATTACTCCTATCAAAACACAATCATGATTTTTTTTGTATTTTTAGTAATTTGTAAAGATAAAATAAAAAATGATGAAAGAATGATTATATACATAATATACACTGTACATCTAGGTCTCAAAATCCAACTTTTGCAAATGAGCTCCGATTTTAATGAAACCACTTCCTTGGATAGATAATTTTATAACATGAACTTTAAAAGTGAGTTTGGTAAATTTGGAGTTCATACGGGGCGGGAATTTAGCTTGGAAGTTGGTCTTTACAACTTTTTCCCATTGGGATCTAGGAGCATTTATTTGAGTTAAAATTTGGTTTATATTTTTATATTTTTATATACATTGTTATAAACAAGTTAGAGAAAGAATTAGCCAAAAAACAGCTGAAATGAAATTATTAAAAATACATGAAGTTTTGGGCTATTTATAGGTGAAAAACTCCTTTAATTTTGCGGCTTTTTATTGTTAATTTATTTTGTACAATATAATATACAATAATTAATGTGTTTTATTTACAAGAGTCATTTTATTAATTTATTGAATTTATAGACATTTAATTGAGAATTTGTTCATGAGTTTTGCTAAGATCAAGATATTGAGATGATGAATCGTGGATTCATCAATCTAGTGAGTGTAGGAGACCGAAGTAGGGCAGAATTGGCAGCCCTAGATGAGCTTAGAGATGAAGCCTTTTCAAGTAGCCTACATTATAAGGAGAGAGTGAAGGGGTGGCATGATTCTCATATTAGCCACATACAGGTTTAGCCAGATCAGAGAGTATGGTTGTTTGATGCCAGGCTTAGATTATTTCTAAGGAAGTTACAGAGCAAGTGGAAGGGACCATACCTGTTTCGAAAGGTACATGACAATGGGAGTATCTACATATCTGAGATGTCATCTGAGTCTACCTTTCATGTTAATGGACAGCGACTCAAACCATATCTAGATCATGAGCCGCTGGTCATTGACGTCACCCATATTCATTTTGCGTGAGATGTGGTCTTTGACTCACATCTATTGCATCTCATGCCTGATTATCACTGTCTTCTGCCTTGTATAGATCCAGTTGTTCATATCATTCCATTCTTTAGTCCTACATCCCATCTTCATCCTATGATTATGCTATACTTAGGGTGCACTTTACCCTAAGTATAGGGGGGGTGTTGGACTCTTGAGTATTCTTTTGATTCTTTCTACCTCTATTTTGCTGCCTATATTTAGGGACATTTTACCATAAGTATAGGGGAGGTAGACCCTATACTTTCTTCCACTCAGATTTCCCTTTATGTACAACTTGCTATACTTAGGATTATTTGATCCTAAGTATAGGGGGAAACACCGAGTCCTCTTCATTATATTCTTTGATTCGTCGTTGTAGTATACCATTTCTTTTCACTTCCCTATACTAAGCACGAGTTATTTCTTCTTCATCGCTCTTGATTCACTCTGAGGACATTGTTCGAGCTAAGTATAGGGGGGTGTCGTATATATTTCATATATCTTTTAGCCATAACTTGTACTTTGTGTGAGTGTGTTAATAAATAAAATGGCTAAAATTCTTTAATCCAAAAACCATAAAAATTAAAAACTTTTCCTTGAACATAAAAAATTCCTTCTTGCACATACATAGCTATTTATAAAAATCAATTTTGCACAAATGTTTGTAAAATTATTTTGTGTAAAGAGTTTATAAATATTTTGATATAAAAATTATGTACATAGTAAAAATTATTTGTAAAATGTTTGAAAAACAAAAGTTCGCAAAAAACCCATGTGTAAATGTTTATAAATATTTTGCAAAACTCCATGCATGCATTCATTCATTCAAACATTTTTCAAAAATTCCACACACTTTCAAAAACATGCGTAAAAACCTTTTTGTATATATTTGTACAGTTTTTCTGAATCATGACTGACATTTAAACTAACCTGGAATAAAATTGGAAAATGGAGCTTGGTTAAGAACTTAATCCACCTAATTTTAAGAGGAACCTTATAGGGCTTAGGGGTTAAGACTTTTCAGGTCCATTTGGGATATAATTATTTAAGTCCACTAGGCTATGATCATATGTCATCTTGATGAGCCTAAGTAGAACACTTAACAATGCACACATGACTCTAAGAGACAATGGCTTTACTTGCACCAACACATTACACATAGCTCTCCACGGATGAGGTGGTGAGGAGGCAGTTTCCTTTGGCTTGGGGTAGCATATGAGGGTAGTACTTCTAGGCGGAACCTCTCTTCTTCATATAGTGAAGGAAGTGCATCTCAACTTGGTCTGGTGGTGTTGAAGTCTAAAGACAGGAGTTATGGGTTGCAATAAAGCTTCAAAAGAGGAATAGTCTACTGTCTCAAGAGGAAAAACTCCTTATGTATATATGCTGCCCCATCTAGATATGTTGTACATATGCATATCAAAAAAAATGTGAAAATAAAGGAAAAACTCCAAAAAAGTGGTGGGTCTGATTCAAAATAAAATACCCACCGGAGTGTATATAGTCAAACAAAGCAAAGCTTATGTTACACATGATCATCTCGTGAAACTTGCAGCGGGAGACTTAGCTACAATGGTTGGGCTCCCAAGGATACATGGCTACACTGGTCATGGTCCATTCTCTTCTTCCTCCTCTTCTTGAGCCAGTTGAACTTGAACTTAGAAGGGAATACCCCTCTCCTCAATGAAAGAGATGCCAGACTGAGGCATTAGAGTTACCTTATTAAGGGGGGGAGCCACATTGTCATTTCTGAGGTGGGGAGCTACATATCACTTACACAGTACAAGGAAAGATTCATGGTCATTAGATTTTGTGTATGTAGACTTGTTATGATCTGGATTATTGAGGAGTCTTGACCATAGATTGGTGGAACATAGAGGCTGTTGAGTTTTAAGCTTAAGTCCAAGTAAGGTTCCGACAAATTAATAATCCAAAGGTCTGACTGAGCTCCATACTTCAATTTAATGAAGGCAAGTTTAATAATTAACCTAGATTTCCCTTCTTTTTCTTTTTCTTTCTCTTTTCACTTCTTTTTCAAATAAGTGTTTGCTAAGGGACTAGTAAAGGTAAAGTATAGGGGGGTGATGAATCCTTATTCATCACTCTTTATTCTTTTATTTTAGCTAATTATTTTGGCAAAACACCATGTACATAGTTTTAAATATAATAAGTTATAAATAAGCATGCATTTGTTAAATACTAAAAATTAGCATGCATTTGTGCAAAAATAAAACAAAAAAGAAAAAAAACAAAAGCGGGAAATATTTAGAATAAATATTGAGTGATCTAATCCCAAGAGAGGGCCCAACATGGGCCTGATCACCAAATAAAATAAGTAGGGAGAGATAAGGTCACTCAACCTTATACATATTCCTTCTACGTATACAAATATTTTATTTTGATAAAAATAAAAATTAAAATGTGTTTGTATTACCTTGTATATATTCCTAAAAATAAAAAAATTAGAAAAATAAAATAAGAAAATTTCTCTCTCACCTTGTATATATTACATGTATATATGTAACATATACTTATTTATTTAACACTTGTAAATAACTCATAAAAATTAAATAAAAATTATCTTACGCTCCAAAATTTATGTTGTAAATAAATAAAATATAAAATTGGGGTATTTGTACAAAAATAAATAAAATAAAAATAAAAAATTTTATACATGTACATAATGTAATATAATGTATATACCTTAATTTATTTTTCACAAAAATAAATAAAACTCTTAAAAAAAGTCTGGAAATTAAGGAACATTTTACATTTTGAATTTTTTTTTAAAATAAAATCGTTTTCTATTTTTAAATTATTTTACAAATCTTTTCTATTTCCTGAATTCTGATTGGTCCAAGACGGTTGTTGACCCCGGTCAACTCCCCCTCCCGGACAAGTCTTCGTCTGGATCCAGGTTTTGGCCACACTTCTCCCATTTATTCCACTCGGATATGGCCACCTTTCGCTCCGATTCCACCACCCACCTCTTCCCCTTGGATCCACGACCCTTATGGATCCCAAGGGAAGAGCAGATCTTCCTCGGTTCGCGCATCCATCCGATTCTTCCTGGCCACCGGGGACTCAAATATAAAATCTTCATTCGATTCCCCAGACCAGCAGCTTGCACCGCACACCTTCCTTCTATCCTAGAAACCTTCCCCTTGGTGACAACAATCGGAGGCACCCTTTGGTAGTCAGAAAGAGTTGTTGTAGCCAATGCTCGCTTCATGTGGCCGGAGATCCGCCGCATTTGAGCCTCCCCGCCTTTCGCAGTGAGGTAGAGGCAAAGAACCATATTGACTTCACCCCCTGGAGATGAGGATTCATATTGGACCATCAGGTATACTTCACTTCGATCCCAGTTCCGTCCATTTCGATTCATCCATTCACTGCTCCGCCAGCTCCGACCCGATTGTTGGAGCTCTATCAGTCACATCCACCCACTTAGATCTACTCCACAGACTATCGTCATCCTTCCCCTGCAGTCTGATCACCCAAATCTTGTCTATCCGAGCCAAGATTAGGTCTAGGTTCCACCCTCCGCATCGCCGGAACCTCCTTTCGCCTCCCACCGTCGCTTCTCTTTATTTCCAGCAAAATAACCCTGACCGGAGTCTCCCTCTGAGTCGAGGCTTTCATCTGCAGGTTAGAGCGTGCGTAGATACGCCCCAAGATGCCTTTCATCCACATCGATAGAGGTCTCCTAGGTCACACACCCCGTCCAGGAGATCCGACCGTTGGCAACATCATACGACCTCACCACCCGATGTGGAGGAGCGTCGCGAGTCGAGCCCCGCTGCCCGATCGTTCATCAGAGCCCGTCGGTTCTCCAGCGAACTTCGCCCAGGTGGAGTTCTTCTAGGACCCTCCCCAGCCGTCGGATCTTCCCTTTACACCAGTTCACATCAGGATAGTCCATCACCTGCACCTTGTCAAGATGTTAGATCTGACATCTAATGGCTCCCGTACGCACACGTTCGTGCCCGCAAGACAACCGTTAGATCCACCAGGTGTCAGCGTCAGAGCCGCAGATCTTCTTCCAGTTAGAGAGAAACACTTGTCACCCTACGTGACCCGCACGAGTCGGCTGGGTAATTTACGATACCTTCCCTGCATTTTTTCTGTCGTTATTTAGTCTATAAAATAAAAGTTGCACAGTGGACTTATTTGCATTATTACCCCTACAGTTTTTCATATTTACGTTTTAGTCCCTCCATTGTGGTTGCACGTGCTTCGTTACGTGTCGTTTTGGGATATTTGCATGTATGGATTCATGTTTAATAGGTGTTATGTTTTGATAATATAGTTTCATTATTTGCACATATATCCTTGTGCATGCTGTATTGGACATGTGCAAAATTTGCGTGAAAATTTCAATAGGTCCCCTGAGTTTTTGACACGTGTTATTATTTAGTCCCTGGAAGTTATTTTCTTTGCATTTAGGTCTATGTGTGCTGTGCTTCTTTGATTGGCTTGAATAATTAGCAAATCTCGTCCAAATTTCATGAAATTTGGACACATGGCTCCTGCCGTGGTGTAAAAATTTCAATGAATTTTTGGGCTCATTTTGTTCGCTTTTAGTATTTTTAAAAATTCAAAAACATTGAAAATTTCTTCTGTCCAGTTTAAAAATCAACTAAAAATATTAAAAATCCTCTAAAAATTCCAAAACAATATTGATTGTTAGCTTGGTTGTGTTTTCACTAGTACCAATTTTTGTCGCATTTGGATTTTTAAAAACCATAAAAATTGAAAACATCGAAAAAATTAGAAAAATCATTAAAAATTCCTGAAAATTAAAAAAAAATGTATTTCCAGTTTCTGTAGTTAGAGTTTTATCTTTTGTTTGTAATAAAATTGTTGCTCATATTTTATAGGCACTTTATATTTTTAAAGTGCCTTGACACTCTAGCTGCACACTATTTTGTAATTTTGGCCTTGTTTTATTTTTATAAAATTAAATAAAAAACAGATAAATCTTAGAAAATCACCAAAAACATCTGAATATTTCTAAAACCCAAAAATATTTTTATTATGAAGTTTCTGAGTATTTTTTATGTGCTTAATAATTATTTGATTGAAGTTTTGTGAGTGTTTTTATCCTTTATCTAATATTAAAAAATTCAAAAAAAAAATAAAATCCACCAAAAATAGTTGTTTTTGGATCTCCGACTACTTCGTAGGTTTACCGTACCGTGCTCCTTGTGTTCGACCTTGGTAGCTATACCAGGTAAAATAAAATAGAGAGATCGCTATTTGTTTACTTGATTGTTTGATTTCTATATTGGCGATCTTTGATGAATATGCGATTCATCATCTCAATATCTTGATCTTAGCAAAATCTCCGAGTAAAATACCAGAAAAATATCAATAAAATCAATACATTAACAAAATATCTCTTGTAAATAAAACACACTAATTATTGTATATTAGATTATACAAAATAAATTAACAATAAAAAGCCGCAAAATTAAAGGAGTTCTTCACCTGTAAATAGCTAAAAGCTTCATATATTTTTAGTAATTTCATTTCAACTCCTTTTTGGCTAATTCTTTTTGTAACTTGTTCATAACAATGTATATAAAAATACAAAAATACAAAACAAAATCTACGTTAAATAAATGCTTCTAAATAACAAAGAGAAAAGCCGTAAAGCCAACTTCCAGGTCAAATTCCCGCTCCGTATGTATGTTGTATGTTGATCATAGTATTTATTGTATTTTTCTGTTGTAAATATCTCTTATTAAAAACTCAAAAACAATACATACTAGAAAAGCAAACAAAAAATGTACATGTTGTTTGTCCTCTTCAGTAAATTCTCCACTTTTTCTTTTTTTATTTTTATTTCTTCCTTTTTAGTAGCCTACTTTTATTATATTTTATTTAAATTAACATTCCATACAATGACTTCTCTTCTACCACCAACTTCGATTCAACTCCACCATTTTTAATAATCGCCATTCCACTACACACTCTTCCACCAACTTCCATTCAACTCCACTAATAATACAACTTCCCATTCAACACCACCACCATGCTAACCTCCCTTTCTCTTCTCTTTATATTCATTTGTACATCGTCATTTTTCCCATCCGCCATTCTAATAGAAAAAGGAGAGAGCTTGGATTGTTTTGTTGGTGACAGCGGTGAAGCATCTTCCTTAAGAGACGACCTCCCTTCAGGCAAGATCTGCGGAGCTCCGCTCCACGTAACGAGTTCCCCATAGAGCTCGCACAACTTCTCCGATTTTTGTTTTGCCAATTTGATCGAGGCGACGATAGAAGTTCAGCGTAGCTGCTCCGCCAATCCGGCGTAGACACGTGTAAGTATTCATCATCATTTCACTTGTTATTTTATTTTATCTAATATTTTCTTTCTTTGATGTTTCGTTACGCCATTTTTTTCACGACCATATCATCCAGCCATCATACTACCACCACCTTCACCACCAAATTATCTTTCCACCTTCATTTTTCTTTTATTTATTCCCTATTTAAGAAAGAATATAAAAAGTTTTAAAATATTCACAAAAAAAATCAAAAATTTAAAAATTAAAAAAATAACAGCAGGTGGAGAAGCAGCTTGTGCATCGCCGCCCCACCCCCCTTCCTCCTCCGCGCCCAGCGGTGCAACATCCCACCGACAATTGTAGTCGCCCGCCTCCGCTGTGGGATCCTGCCGCCGCCTGCACCTGCATGTGGATCCACCCGCCCACGCCTGCGCGTGGCTCCACCATCGCCTGCGCGCGGCTTGGCCATCGCCGCCACCCGTGGCGTCGCAAACTTCATCAGCGTCCAACGCTGCCCTGCACGTGGGCGACGCTGCCCGACCTCCGCGCGCCCACCGTGCGGGACTCTTCCCTCCTCCGCTCGCCTACAAGCGGCACCACCATCTCCTTCCGTGGTCGGTCCCCATCGTGCGCCCTAGCCGCCCGCCCAATGAAGAAGAAGGTATTTTGTTATATTTTTTATTTGGAAAAATTGCATTTGGTTTATATTAAGTTTCTGTAATTACAAAAAGGACCATGTGCTGAGTGTTCTTATATGTTGTGTTTTCTGAATTTGCATAGACATCCCTTTGTTTTATGTTTTAATTTGGACCTCATTTATGCATCATTTTATTCAATGAAAAATGTCTTTACGTTGAGCAACTAGTTCTCTACCTTGTGGATATTTATTTATATTTTTATGGTCTTTGGGTAATTAATTAAATTGTCTAACTGAAATTCTGCATATTTTACCCATTATGTGATCTTAAATTGATATCTACCTGATAGTTGCTCTAAAAATCCTTAAAAAATTAGACATGATGCCTTGAAATGTGATTGAATTACTATCCAAATTTTATCTTAAGTGGAGTTGTCTTGTGCCTAAAATAAATCATAGACTGATTTTCATATTTGATTTTTATTTAAATCCACATACATCCTTTTCGCCAAATTTCAACTCTCATGAATTGAGCATCTAAATACCTATATGAGATAATTTGCTCTCTGGCTAAATTGACATTGTGGATTTATTAGGATTTAACTACTCACAGTAACTCTGTTTTCACTAAAAAATCTATAACAAATTCATATTTTGTCAAAAAATTCCAAAAATATTACTTTTGACCTCCTCTCTTCTTATAACTAGTGTCAATAAAAAAAGTGTACTACTATCGGCCCTATTAGGCAACATCTACCTAAACAAGCTCGATCAGGAGATAGGAAGGATCCGACAGAAGCACTAGATTATCTAGATTTTGGGTAATCCCTGTGTAGCTTCCTTGCATCATGTTCATATTCCAGTAAATTTTTCATAATTTTTGCTTACTGTTTGAGTGAAAAATTACAAAAATACCAATAAAAGTGTGCATTTTTAATTGTTGCATTTTAACCTATAAAATTACAAAAAAAGTATCTTGCATTTACCTCTGAATTATGATTCTAGGAAAAATATAATTTAGCTGATTTGAATTGATTTAATATTAAAATTAATTTGGCCTTGTTCTGTATATTCTTAGTGTCTTAATTTAGCTGCATATCGCATTTCGCATTTCTTTTTGCATAAAAAATATAAAAAATCCACAAAGGAAATCTACATCTTAATTTTTGAATTAACTCCAAAAATGTTTCTTTACCTCCCTGTGTTCAACCCTGGACTTGCCCGGGATATAAATTAAGCCGAGACACTCTTCACAGAGATATTTTCTCGATCCTGATTGATTCGCTAAGTACACGTATTACAATGTGCCCAAATTAAAACGCGTATTTAGCGCCTCATCAGATGGTGTCATTGTAGGGGAGTCAAATAGCTTAGGGATTAATTTAAGAATTTGGATTTATATTTTCATTTACTAGGGTAGTCTGACCCCCGAGCCACTTGTAATTATTTTAATTTTTTCGTAATTATTTTTCTGCTCACTTTTTTATATATTTTATTTTCAATCTCTCTAATATAAATCTTATTTTCCTTGCGAGGGTTCAGTGGACTTGGAGTGCATTAGAGGTTGACGGACGCGATGCGCGTCAACTGCTAAAGAGCTAGGAGAATTGCTTTATTTTTGAGAGAGTTTTTGTAATTACTGTAATAATTTTGGTAATTACTTATTTACAACAGCTCTTATTTGAGAGCTCGTGCTTGTATCCGGACTAGACTTTAGACCCTCTCGTGGTCGTGTGGTTGCTTCACGTAGAATATGAATTCCACTCGCAACTCTTAGAGCATATTTTTATTAGATTATTGTATTTCTTGTGCTCGTAATTTTTTAGGACCACACATCACATTTAGTGAGACGTACTTAGACTGCAGGGCTATTAGTCAAATTTAACTTGTTTATCACTCGCTAATAGAACTGCCTGTCTTGGAACAGTTTTCTCAATTGCATTAATGTAGTATAAAATTTCAATTCTGCCTTGCAACCGCATGTAGAGCGTGAGGATCACTATAAGTCTTCTGAACTGGGCATGCATCATTGATTTCACTATTTGTATCGGTTTTTTCTCGACTCCCTCCCCTTGTATATTGAAACTTAGGTTAAAAGGAAATTGAGACTGATCGTTAGGCGTGCTTTGTTTGGTGGACTAATCAAATGATAACCAAACTTAAAATCAGGACTGCTAATCAGAGTTTACTCAAAAAATTGACTAAAAATTACACTTGTTTTGGGAGAGCAAAACCCTCATTGTATGCCTTACTATTTTTATTATTGATAGGTTAGGATGCATCCCTAGGATAGTGCCCAAAACCTACTTTTAAGACTTGCGTAATTGGACTTATATATTTATTTATCACCTAATTAAAACCGAAAAGATAAATGGTCGGACTTTTATGACCATCAATGTGTTGAGTAGGTGAACTCAGGGTTTGCTCTTATGTTTGTTTGTTTGTGTGTTATTTGGTGCACTTGCACGCTTTCTTCCTCGATCCGCTTCATTCTCCCATCTCCCTTCTAAGATGTCAAAATATTGGTCATCATATTAAAGTCACTCTACTTTGACCATATGTCGACCATCTTCACCTTCTTATTCCTCTTCATACCCATACCTCAACCGCGAAGTCAGAACTCAAATAGATTTCTCCACTTCTTCATCCTTCTCACCTGACCCACATTCTTACACCCCTGACCCACATCCTTCCTCGATTGACTCACAACATTCTCTTTCGCATGATGGAATCAAGGAACAAATTGAAGAGCAAGCGATTGCTGAGATGAATGACTGGCAGAATCAGTTGCCCCCACAGACATCATTCTCACCTCGAGTTGGGACTGGATAACAATTGACCTATACACATCCCAACTTAACCTTAGGGTACAAAATAATTGATCAGACAAACCGAATGGAGAGGCATGTACTACATGATCTTCCTGACTTGATTGACCTGAGTTATCAAGCCCACCTTGATAAACCTTAATATCACCCATTCGGAGAGCCGACATATACAGGGGATTGGATTCATACGACTAATTTACAGACCCCCTGTTTATTGACTCCACCTTGTGAGGCTCCGACCAGCATCTTCCATACATACGATCCATACTCAACCTAGCATTACACACCTGAGTCTGGGAGTGTTGAGTATAAGAGCCCGAGTTCTCAGTAGTATCCTCCAATTACGCAGACTTCTCTCATGAGGTGCCATGAGAACTTATTGGAGGATGACATCTATAGATCGATAAAAAGTCCACGTAGGAATGTGAATCATGGATATCGCGAATTGAATCTTGAAAACATGGAAGACATCGGATTGACCACACGTCATGTACAGCTGGAGTCCCTTCTACCTCCCTCTTCTACTAACCACTTTCCCTCCAAACTTGAGTCAGTACATTCTCCTATTCCTCCATCTATAAAAAAGACTAAAAATATGAAAAACTAAAAAATACCATAAAAATTGAAAATGGAAAAGACTTACAAAAATTGGATCCCCCAGTTAGGGAAGCACTAGATAGAGAGTTGATTTTTGAGCTTCCCTTGATAATGACCATTGAACACTTTCCGGACCTTAAAAGATTTGTGAGAAGTAAATTGATGCCTAAAAGGTCGGGAAATAAGAGAACAAGGATTGAGAGACATATAGTGTCTATGGCCACATCTTTGATGATAGGGAGAAAAACAAAGAGCCGCAAAGTAAAGCGGTTGCCTAGGTGTGATTGTGAAATCAAAGATACCACATTCACCCATGCAAGAATTGGTGATGACTCACCGATTAATATCCTTCCGACCTCCTGTTTGTCAAGCTCAAACTTGGATCTGCCAAGAAGTCAAGAGAGATCATTCAGTTGGTAGATCGGTCCATTAAATGGTCGAGAGGAACCATTTCAGTCATTGTGACTTTCCAAGGTGATCTATTACAGATAGACTTCAGGATCATTGACATTGAGCATCGAGGAGAGTTCACCCAGTCTCCGATCATTCTTGGGAAGCCGTTCTTAGCCATGGCTAAGTCAACTATAGATTGTGAGACTCGAGAGAACGATTTCACTGCATTGGGAGCACTTCGACCTCACCCGATCTTTGAGGACACACGATATACCAAGGTGACCCGTAAAGTAGCAGACAGTCGTGACCTTCGAGAGACAATTGAGTCCTGCCTCTCTACTACACCTGTGATGCCGACTGTCCAGACGACCAATGGTTCAGAGACTCCCTACACCTCCACACCACCACTACTTGCATTACCACCACTGTGACAACTTCTCGAGAGGACTCACAACCAGAAGCTACTCCTGAGTAAGACATGATCATTTCTGATTTCCTTGACTTTTTAGATGATCCGACTAATGAGTTGAAAAATGCCAAGCCAACTGAGAACACCATGCCATACCAGAGAGATGTGCTTACCCTGTAGGAGTATTACAATGCACATGGTGATTCATCTGATGATGAACCTTTGGTCAGCACCTCACTACCTCCAAGACCTACACCAAAAGAGACATCTGGGATGAAATTGACCAATCTTGATAAATCAGTTGCTCCATCCTCTAGTCGATCATCTGGTAAGAAGAAGAAGAGTATTGATTCCTCGAGGTGTTCCTTCGAACTCCTCCAGACATATCACTCTCCTCTTCCTCTCGATGCTTCAAGTTCTAGAAAACCGGCTAAGAAAGTTACCTTCGACGTACATGAGAAGGAACTTTCTGAGGAGTCCTCATCTGGTCCGTATGAGGTTATCTATATGAGTGAGCTCAGTTCGGCTATTCTGAAGACATATTTGAGCAACCAGTCGTGTGTTGACCCTTGTTGGATGTTCCCTACACCTCACTATTATTCTTTGAAGGATGATTCTGACAGCGACACATGTGTATACTACCCACCCCCTCGCTCCCGCAAGAAGGTCCATCACAAACCTTCTTGATCCTTGTATATTCTCACTCTTCCTTATATATATTTTTCTTCCTTTATTCCCCTCCCTCACTTGTGATTCGCGTCACTCGCCCCAGTTCCGTATCGTTTTCATTTTGTGTATATACTTAGGATGAATAGATCCTAAGTATAGGGTGGTGAGTGAACCGAGTTGCTCCATTTCTTCTTGTATATTCTTTTCCACTCTCATTGGTTCCCTAATCTTGTGTTCTATTCAATACATAGGCTGACCAAAGCCTAAGTATAGGGGGGTCGATGCCCGCTGTGTATTCTCCCACATTCTTCTATTATTTTCACCCACTTATACTTAGTACGAGCTATGGCTTTTTGTCAGTTAGTGCCATGAGGACATAGCACATGCTAAGTATAGGGGGCATGTATATATATTACATATATGCCTTAACCATAGATCATACTTTCACTTATTTTTTGTATATATTATACAATAATTATGGGGTGGGTAAAAAAACTTTTCAAAAAAAACTCTTGAAAAAAAAGAGCAAAACTTTTTCAAAAAAACTTTATTCTTTTCCTTTGTTTAAAAAAACACTCTAAAAAAATCAAAAGTAAAAAAAAAAACTAAAAAAACTAACTAATAAGTTGGTTTAATCCTTGACACATTCACTTTCACACAAGACGTGTGATGATAAAGAACACTTGGTTTATGAGGTCTTGAGATTTTGAGTTAACCAACCTTAGTCATTAGGGTCCTTGACTTAATTGTTCACATTTCCCTAGTTTGAAAGATTTGTGTGCTATATTGCATGCTTAGTCTCTACTTTAAGAATATGATCAGCACCTCACATACACGACTGTAGTTATAATGATATGAGTTGAAATTTCATTTGAGGAACTAGGATGAGGGATTTGAGTTTGGACTTAATTTGATGATGCTCGAGGATGTGATAAAATCAATGAAGGCTTCATGAAACCTGAGTGCCAGCACCTTTAGCCAGTATGAGAACATGGTTCTTGTACTGTCTCTTGACATTTACCTATGTGCCAGGGTGAGATAAAAAAATTGTTGATCAGTGTGCACCAACTCTTGGTAAAAGCAGTGGTGCTAGCCAGAAATACTACAAAGCAATGAAATGTTAAAGAAAAGCTCTCATTCCACAAAGTCAATTATCAAAAGGGCTTAACCAAAGGCGAGTGCTCCCAACCATTTCAAAGTGTCCACTTGGAACACCGCTATTAGGACCAAGAGTCGGGCTTGCACCAAAAAAGGGCTCCGCATCGTAAATGTTGCAAGTCTGGGTGTAGAAGGTATAATATATCCTAAAAAAAGACACACCCCGGTGTACTCACAGGAAAACAAGTGCAGATGACTCCAACTTCTCTTGATGGATGCACTGATCAACACCAAAAATATGCGTTGAATAATAAGGCACTCGAGAGGATCCTTGTTCCAATGAGAGAGAGAGAAGAAATAACACAATCCTATGCCCTCCATTAACTGGCCTTCCATCTACACTTTTAAGTCTGACAACTAAAGAGACGGTGGATTGGATGCAAGAAATGGTTTATTCCCTAGTGTTGAGGATCGAATTCTTAGGAGAGTCTCTTGGACTGGAACCTTGGGTGACGTTGTGACTCAACTCTTATGACTGTAGTCAACACTTAAGTCATATCCCTACTATATATGTATTCAAAGAGAGTCTGATGATTAGGGAAATTGGATACCTTTTGACTAGTGCTTGGTTCAGCTTAGAATTTTAGGATCTCTAAAACCGAGAGTTCTTGAACGGATCAAGTCTTGAATTTGCATGCACAGTCAGGAGTTAACCCAACTTATTCATTCTTTATTTGCTTGAGGAATAGCAATGTCTATGTATAGGGGGGTGATGAATCCGTGATTCATCATCTGAATATCTTGATCTTAGCAAAATATCCGAGTAAAATCCCAGAAAAATATCCATAAAATCAATAAATTAACGAAAATGTCTCTTGTAAATAAAACAAACTAATTATTGTATATTAAATTATACAAAATAAATTAAAATAAAATGCCGCAAAATAAAAGGAGTTTTTCACCTGTAAATAGCTCAAAGCTTCATCTATTTTTAATAATTTCATTTTAACTCCTTTTTGGCTAATTCTTTCCCTAACTTGTTCATAACAATGTATATAAAAATAAAAAATACAAAACAAAATTTGCCTTAAATAAATGCTTCTAGATCCCAAAGAGAAAAAGCCGTAAAGTCCAACTTCGAGGCCAAATTTTAGCTCCGTATGAAATCCAAATTCACCGAACTCTCACTTTTAAAGTTCAAGTTAGAAAATTACCTATACAACGGAAGTGGTTTCATTAAAATCAGAGCTCATTTGCAAAAGTTGGATTTTGGGACCTAGATGTACATTGTATATTATGTATATATTCATTCTTTCTTTATATTTATTTTCTCTTTATTAATTACTTAAAATCCAAAAAAAATCATCGTTGTGTTTTATATTGATTATAGTATTTTATTGTATTTTTCTGTTGTAAATATTTCTTATGAAAAAGACAAAAAATACATATTAGAAAAGCAAACAAAAAATGTATATGTTGTTTGTCCTCTTTTGTAAATTCTCCACTTTTTCTTTTTTTCTTTTTATTTCTTCCTTTTTAATAGCCTACTTTTATTGTATTTTATTTAAATTAACATTCTCTACGATAACTTCTCTTCTACCACAAACTTCCATTCAACTCAACCATTTTTAATAACCCCATTCCACTACATATTCTTCCACCAACTTCCATTCAACTCCACCAATAATACAACTTCCCATTCAACACCACCACCATTCTAACCTCCCTTTCTCTTCTCTTTATATTCATTTGTACATCCTCATTTTTTATCATCAGCCATTCTAATAGAAAAAGGAGAGAGCTTGGAGTGTTTTGTTGGTGACAGCGACGAAGCGTCTTCCTCAAGCGACGCCTCCTTCAGGCAAGATCCGTGGAGCTCCGCTCGACGTAACGAGTTCCCCATAGAGCTCGCACAACTTCTCTGATTTTTGTTTTGCCAGTCGGATCGAGGCGATGACAAGAGTTCAGCGTAGCTGCTCCGCCAATCCGGCGAAGATTCAGGTAAGTATTCCTCATCATTTCTTTTGTTATTTTATTTTATCTAATATTTTGTTTCTTTGTTGTTTCATTACGCCTTTTTTTCACCATCATATCATCCCTGTCATCATACTATCACCACCTTCACCACCAAATTATCTGTCCACCTTCATTTTTCTTTTCTTTATTCTCTGTTTATGAAAAATAAAAAAAAAGTTTAAAAAATTCACCAAAAAATGACAAACAAAAATAAAAAAATAACAGCAGGTGGAGCAGCAGCTTGTGCGCCGCCACCCACCCCCCTTACTCCTCTTCGCCCAACGGCGTAGCAGCCTGCCGATGACTGCAGCCGCCTGCCTCCATCGCGGGATCCCGCCGCCGCCCGCACCTGCGCGTGGCTTTGCCCGCCCACGCCTGTACGTGGCTTCGCCATCGTCGCCACCTGTGACGCTGCAAACGCTAGCACCGTCCTCCGCCTCCCCACGCGCGAGCGATGCTGCCCGACCTCCACTCGCGTGCCCGCCACACGAGCCTCTTCTCTCCTTCGCGCACCTGCAAGCGGCATCGCCATCCCCTTCCATGGTCTATCCCCATCGTTCTCCCTAGCCGCCCGCCCAACGAAGAAGGAGGTCTTTTGTTATATTTTTTTACTTGGAAAAATTGCATTTGGTTTATATTAAGTTTCCGTAATTGCAAAAAGGACCTTGTGCTGAGTTTTCTTATATGTTGTGTTTTCTGAATTTGGATAGACATCCCTCTATTTATATTTTAATTTGGACCTCATTTATGCATCATTTTATTCAATGAAAAATATGTTGATGTTGAGCAACTAGTTCTCTACCTTGTGGATATTTATTTATATATTTACAATCTTTGGGAAATTAATTAAAATTGTCTAACTGAAATTGTGCATCTTTTACGCATTCTATGATCTAAAATTGATATCTACCTCATGGTTTCTCTAAAAATCTTTAAAAAATTAGACATGATGCCTTGAAATGTGATTGAATTACTATCTAAATTTCATCCGAAGTGGAGTTGTCTTGTTCCTGAAATAAATCATAGAGTAATTTTCGTATTTGATTCTTTAATTAAGGGATTTTTACCCGGCAGACCCTGAAATCTTTTGCAATTACCGCTACGACCTTAGAAACATTGTAATTCCTCCCATACCCCCGTAATCTTGTTAACCTTTACTCTACAGACCCTGTGGTTAACCACCATCCATGTAGCCGTTAAAACTAACCAAATTTTGTTATCTTCTTTTACACAATACCCATTTTAGTTATCAAATTTACTATAAGTGCCATCTCCTCCCCTAAGTAGCCCCCCACTCCGGTTGAAGCCCCTTCCCACCCCCACGTCGCTCGCCGGTTGAATCCCCTCCTCCCCTGCGACCCGCAGCCACCCATGCGAAGCCCCTGCCCGCCAGTTGGAGCCCTGCGACCCCCGTCGCCGCCCCTGCGAAGCCCCTCCTGCTGACCCCATCGTCCCCGCCTCCACCTCCCTCATCAAGGCCGCCCGCCGCGCCCAATCGTCCCAGAAGTCCCGTGGCAACACCCACCTTACCGTCGACCTCCTCCTCCTCGGCCTCCATGACGACCCCCAGGTTTCTGACGCCGAGGTCGAGCGTCTCCGCGGGAAGGACCCCCCACCCCCTTGCCTCCATCGGCCCACCTGCCGACAGCATCGCACCCCCACCCTCCGGAACCCATCGCCCCCCCCCACCCCCTTGCCTCCATCGGCCCACCTGCCGACAGCATCGCACCCCCACCCTCCGGAACCCATCGCCCCCCCCCCCCCCCCCGGAACCCATCGCCCCCCTGCCCCCATCACCACCCCCCTGCCCCCATCGCCACCCCCCCTGCGGTGTCGCCCCCATCATCCCTCCTGCCGACCCCATCTCCTGCCCCCCCTGCCCCCATCGCCACCCCCCCTGCGGTGTCGCCCCCATCGGCCCTTCTGCCGACCCCATCTCCTGCCCCCCCTGCCCCCATCGCCACCCCCCTGTGGCGTTGCCCCCATCGGCCCTCATGCCGACCCCATCTCCTTCCCCAATCGCCACCCCCCTGCGGCGTCACCCCCTATCGGCCCTCCTGCCGACTTCATTGCGTCGCTCAGCCATATCCAGTTCCGCCAGTACCCTCCTCCTCCCTCCGTCGCCTCGTGGTGGAGCGTCACCTAGAGCTACGGCACCGGCTCCACCACGATCTCCCTCGGCCTCCAGGTCCTCCACGATGACTACGACCTTCACCGTTCCTTGACCTTGAAGGACCTCGAAGCCCTCGCCCGCACTGCACTGCTTGAGAAATCCATCAATGTCGTCCTCACTTATTTTTTACTTTTCTTGATTAATTCTAGCCATCCGATCATGGATTTGTTAGATTAACTCTTTTCTAACTCAAGGAAGTTAACTCTTGATTTGTTAATTTAACGGTAGGGTTCGAGTGGTAAGACGGAGCAAGTTTACGGGATCCTAAGAGGAATAATGATGTTTCGAAGGTCGTAGCGGTAATTGCAAAAGATTTCAGGGTCTGCCGGGTTAAAATCCCTTTAATTAAATCCACATACATCCTTTTCGCAAAATTTTAACTCTTCTGAACTATGCATTTAAATACCTATATGAGATAATTTGCTCTCTGGCTAATTTGACATTGTGGATTTATTACGATTTAATTACTCACAATCACTTTGTTTTCACTAAAAAATCTATAAAAATTCATATTTTATAAAAAAATTTCAAAATTATTACTATGAGAATGTATATAACCCTATTCCGGTCTGGTCATAGCTTCCTTACATCATGTTTATGTTCCAATAAAGTTTTCATAATTGTTGCTTAAAGTTTGAGTGAGAAATTACGAAAATACCCATAAAAGGTGTGCATTTTTAATTGTTGCATTTTAACCTATATAATTTAAAAAAATGTGTCTTGCATTCACCTCTAGATTATGATTTTAGAAAAAATATAATTTAGCTGAATTGAATTGATTTGACATTAAAATTAATTTGGCCTTGTTGTGTGTTTTCTTAGTGTCTTAATTCAGCCACATATCACATTTCACATTTCTTTTTGCATAAAGAAATATAAAAAAATCCACATTGGAAATCTACATCTTAATTTTTGAATTAACTCTAAAGTTGTTCCTTTACCTCCCTGTGTTCGAGCCCGTACTTAACCGGGATATAAATTAAGCCGAGACACTCTTCACGGAGATCTTTTCTCAGTTCTGATTGATTCGCTAAGTACACATATTACAACGTGCCCAAATTAAAACATGTATTTAGCGACTCGTCAGTCTTGAATTTTCTTGATTGACATTGCCGCCCGAGTGGTTGAGGTCGCAACGACTTGAGATACCTCTTTACCTTAGTCGCTCGTGTGCTTTATCACCAGCCCATAAAATCATATAGACTTTTGTGAAAGTACGAGCTATGGGTAAATATATACACAATATACTGTATTTAGCGAGTGGTGTGTCCTCAGAGCATAAGAAACGTAAAGAAGACATAGCTCGGGCTAAGCGTAAGAGAGTGAAAAAGAAAAAGAAAAAGATAGATTGGCCTGCCTCCCAATACTTAGGCTCTGAATAGTGTACGTATAGAAGGAGAGCAAAAATTAGGCAGTCGGAAAATGTGAATGAGGAGAGTATATATAGATGGGCATTGGTTCCCCCTATACATAGGCTCTGGTCAGCGTAAGTAAGGAAGAAGGGTGAAAATGGAGTGATCGTGAAAAGGTGTTTGATGAAGAGAATGGTATATACATATGGCATCGGTATCACCCTATACTTAGGCCTTGGCCTAACTACATGAAGAATATGTACAAGGAGACCGGTGGGGTTAGGAGGGAGGGCGGTAGAATAAAGATGATCTGTACAACTTTTGTCTGGCTGCTTTTCTTCATATAGGGTGATCTGATGAGTCTTCAATGTGCTCGCACAACATGACGTAGATGACCTCGACTTAAGCTGTCTGCTCTTTAGATGATTCTACATATAGCTTCGACAATCGCCCATTCACTGAGAAAGGTTGTGCATCATCTTTGAGTTCAGCAACACAATTCCAATGGTATGCACATCGATGACAATGTATGGACCCGTCTATTTCGATTTGAGTTTTTCATGAAAAAACTTCTACCGGGCATTGAACTATCACACTTTCTTCCCAGGGACAAAGATTTTATGCCTAATGTGTTTGTCATTCCATATCTTGACCTTATCCTTAGAGATTACACTATTGTCATATGCCTAATTTTGAATTTCAATTAGCTCATTCAAATTTAAGTCATGGCATAATTTCCCAGGGAGACAACTCTAGTTAAGCTTTTTTATCACCCATTTTGATTTTTGAATTAGCTCTGCACGTAAATGACATGGTTTTCCATATATCATTTGAAAAGGTGAAGTACCAAGTGGACTCTTGTAGTCTGTCCTATTGGCCCACAGAACCTGGTTTAATAGTTGAGACCTATTCTTCCTATCTGGATGAACCAATTTCTAAAGAATACCCTTCACCTCTCTATTAGAAACCTCTACCATGCCATTAAAATGTGGGTGGTATGAATTGGTTATTCTGTGCTCGAATTTATATTCCTTAGCCAATGATCTCATTTCTCTATTCACAAAGTGGCTACCCTCATATGAAATCAGAACCTTTGGAACCCCGAACCTCGCAATGATATGATCCTTGATAAACTTACAAACGATTTTGCTATCTGAGGTTCAGGTTGGAATAGCCTCCACCCATCTTGACAAATAATCAACCGCCAACAAGATGTACCCAAATCTATGGCTACATGGAAAAGAACCCATAAAATCGATTCCCCATGCATTGAAAATATCACAGAAAATCACTGGTTGCATGGACATTTCATCTCTATATCCAATAGTCCCTTCCATTCTTTTAAAAATCTGGCATGACCGTACAAAATCATTGGCATCTCGAAATAAGGTCTGTTAGTAAAATCCACATTGGAGTACCTTGTGCGAAGTTCTTTTTCCCGAATGGTGTCCTCCAGCCTCAAGTGAATGACAACATGTGAGGACACTCTAGTATTCCTCCTGAGGAATACATCTTCGCCAGACGCAATCCAATCCTTCATAGAAAAGGAAAGGATCGTCCCAATGATATTTTCTCAAATCCGACTTCAGTCGGTCAATTCTGCTCTTAGTCCAACCTAGGGGAACTTTCTTGGAAACAAGATAGTTCACTATATCGGAGTACCATGGGACTGAGTCAATAATGCAAACTGACTTGTCTAGAAAAGTCTCTTTAATTGGTCTAGTATCAGAATAATCATTTTGCTCAATTCAGGAATGGTGATCAGCAACAACATTCTTTATTCCAAGTTTATCCTTGATCTCCAAATTAAATTCCTGGATTAATAAGATCCATCTCAAAAGACATGCCTTTGCATCCTTTATTCCATTAGATATCTGATTGTTGTGTGATCAGTAAAAATTATCACCTTGGAGCACAATAGATATGATCTGAATTTTTCTAGGGCCCAAATTACCGCGAGCATTTCTTTTTCTGTTACCGTATAATTTCTTTGTGCTGGTTCAAAACCTTTGCTCGCGTAGTGAATCGCATAAGGTTTCCCATCTCGTCTTTGTCCAAGCACAGCTCCGACAGCAAAATCCGATGCATCAGTCATGATCTCAAAGGGAAGAGACCTGCTGGGAGCCTGTAATATTAGTGATTGACAGTTTTTCTTTTTCAGGAGCTCGAAGGCCTCTAGACACTTGTGATTTACAATGAACTCGATGTCTTTTCCTAAGAGCTCAATCAGTGGGTGGGCCATCTTTGAAAAAAAAGGGATAAATCTTCAATAAAATCCAACATGCCCTATGAATGACCTCACCGACTTTATGATGGTTGGTGGCTCATGTTTCTTGATCACATCCACCTTGGCAGGGACAACCTCCATTCACTTTTTGGAGATGACGTGCCCCAACACAATACCCTCTGTCACCATAAAGTGAATTTTCTCCTAGGAGAGTACCAAACTAACCTCCCTACATCTCTTGAGGACTCGGTCCAAGTGCGATAAACATGTATCAAATGAATCACCATGGACCGATAAGTCATCCATGAAGACTTCCAGGAAGTCGCCAACCATTTCAGCAAATACGACGATCATGCACCACTGAAATGTGACCGAGGCATTACAAAGCCCGAATGGCATTCTCTTGAACGCGTAAGTATCGAAAGGACATGTAAATGTAGTCTTTTCCTGATCCTCGAAAGAGATGGCTACTTGATTGTAACCCGAGTACCCATCAAGAAAATAGAAGAATGACTTCTATGCAAGTCTTCCCAAGATTTGATAAATAAATGATAGTGGAAAGTAATTTTTCTTGGTCGTAGCATTCAGGCGCATGTACTCGACACAAACACGCCATGACATGGGTACTCATGTCACGATCTCTACCCCCTCCTCGTTGTTGACCATATGGATTCCTGAATTCTCCAGGACAACATGAGGGAGGGCCACCCACTCGGAGTCAGAAATGGGGTATATAAACCCTGCCTTACACAATTTCTCAATCTCTTTCTTAACTACTTCTTAGAGATTTGGGTTTAATCTTCTCTGAAATTCACGGGAAGGTCTTATGTTATCCTCAACAACTATTTGGTGCGAGCAGAGAGCGGGATTGATTCCTACGTGATCCGACATAGTCCAACCAATGGCTTTGCGATTCCGCTCAAGAACATCAAGCAATCTAGATTCTCGATCTTTGGTTAATGATGAGCTAATGATAATAGGAAATTTCTCCTTGGGTCCCGCAAGAAATGCATACTTGAGTGTAGGAGGAAGTGGTTTCAGCTCAGGCAAATCTGAATCATCAATTAGGTCTAGCTGAATGTCTTTTGAGTCTAGCTCCGTGTTGGTTGAAGGTGACTCTATCTGTGATGTGCTGGCTACCTATTCTACTACAAAGTGAGTCAGATCGCAAAAACAGTGCGATAATTTGGCCAAAGTCATGTCTGACTCGTCATTTATACTCTTTGATTGTCCCGAAGAAGAGGAATCTGACAAATCAAGAAGGATTTCTATGTCATCAATTATATAGGTGTTTGTGTCTCTAGATAGTTTAGGCAACATCTCACAAACTGCATTGTGCACTATTTCTTCTTCCGATGATGGGTTCTCACTCTGAACTTCTGGAAGTTGATGGTAAGGCCCATTAGTGCTAATGAAGTTTCATCTATTGATTCTGAGTATTCGGTGGTAGATTCAGAGTCGGGTCTTTACCACTTTGTCTGCTTGATCTCCAAGTCCACCTCTCCGCCTCGAGAGCAGAATTTCATCATTCATGTACTTTAATCGAATACTTCTTTAGCGGTCCGCTAGAATGGTCTTCCAAGGATGATTTGAGATTCTCTCCAATGGTTTGGGGTTTCCACATCAAGGACAGTGAAATCCACTTTGTACTATGTCCCCTCGACCAAGATAACCACTTCATTTACTTCTCTTTTAGGTCTTTTAGTGGATTTATCCGCAAATTGGACTAGAGATAATGATTTTATGAGAGGTGCTAACTCCAATTTGTAGAATAAGGTTAAGAGGAGAAGTTTGATTGAAGAACCATTATCTAGTAGCGTTTGTGTAAATGCAGTGCCACTGATGAATATGTGATTCATCACTCTAAAAGTTGAAAATAAAGCGATGTTCCCGTGTAATTAGAGATATATTTCCACCTATATTGCATAATTAGAATTCAATCATGCACTAATAACATTTGCATTTTAACATTCACATCTGCATTAAATAAGAAGCCAACTTCACTTGTAAAAATCACTCATTTGTATATATTTTACATTAACTCCAAATTCCTTAAATACAACTCTATAGTGTACATATTACTAACATTAATACAAGAAAAATACCAAAAAAACGCTAACTTGTAAATTTGACCAATAAAACCCTAGTCCAAGTTTGAGACCATGGACATTAAAATGCACATATCTCTCTCATACAACCTCCGATCTAGGTCTACTCACTTTAAAATAATATACATTCCGAGAACTTTAAAATGAGATCAATTTCATTAGAATCGGAGCTCGTATGCAAAACTTGGGTTTTGGTCCCCCATTGAATACTATATGAACTTGTATTTGTACCCTTCCATTTTATCAATTGATTTGACCTCGTTTACATTTTTAGTCAACATGAAACTTGTAGATCTCATAAAATATACAACTTTCATGTTTTGGGTTTTCCAAATTCAGCCATTTTCTCCCTCTTATTTCACCTTCTTTACTCGACCAATCTGATTGGGCCACGTGACGCCCTCTGGTTGCGCCACGCGGCCCATGCATCCGCTCACCATGCGCCCCCCTTTCCTAGCCGTCAAATTGCCTCCTTCCTCTTCAGATCTCCACCGTTTATGTCAACCCATTTCTTGACCATTTGATCAATGTGCAGATCAGATTTGGACCGACCGCTAGTGCCCTGATACCCTTGTGCCACGTAGCATAATCCAACACCGTCTGATCTTCTCCATCAGCGTCGTTCACTCCCACTCATATCTTGACCCTTCGATCAAGGTCTGATCTCCATCACGACCATTCATCTCTACCCGCACTACGCCTTCCACATGGCACATCCATCGTACTTCGATCTCGACCCCCAGATCTGATCCAGGCCCTTCCTTAGCGCCTCTCTCAGGGCCATTGGATCACTAGATAAAACAGTCGGGGGTCGTCGTCTACCTTCCACTTCCCCCTTGCCTACGTCTTCCACTTAGCCAACCATCTTCCCTCTTTCTATTTTCAACGCCATTACAACCACCATCTCCACCCGTTGAGCTCCCCACGATGAAGACCCGACATCCCTCATCCTCGCCAGCAACCACGATCGCCATGACCCCCTCTCCCTCGCTCCATACACCCATGCAAACCACTCCCTCCATCGCCTGGACCTCCATTTTCTCTCTACGAATACTCCACCTCCGGCCACAGTAATCCCTATTCGCCCTTCCATGAGAGATCCCAGAGCTCCCTTCTACCTACTAGTGACAGAGATTAGGACTGAGAGCAAGTGACAACAATGTTTCCCTCTCTGGCGAGATCCATGACGAGCTTTGCCGTGCAGCAGCTCCTCCTTTGAGTTGCACGAGCTCGGGTTGCTACCGGCCATCGAGCAACGACCGGAGATTCCTCCCCGAGCCTCCATTCCCAGGTAGCCTCCTTCATTTCTCCTCCAATATTCTTCCTCTTTTCCTCCAACCATCTCCTAATTTATTAGGCCACCTCGCTCGATACCACCCTCCACCGCCCATCGATCGAGCTTCGCCTTGGAGCTCCCATCTTCGCGCATCATTCTGTTCGCCCCCACAACCCATCGAATCATCTCTGATCCTTGCTCTGCCCCTCACGGCAGAGGAGACCATCGACATTCACCCACTTTCCCCATAGGCCTTCAGTCACTCCTTGCACTCCACGAGAGCACCTGCACACCTCGACTATAGTCACTAACCCTGCAGGTACAATTTTCTTCATTGGTCGGAACCACCGTTGGATTGACTTTTGATCTGACGGTCCAGCCATAGCCATGTGGAGACTCTGAGCCTCTTCCGCGACCCTAGGCTCAGAGTGACCAAAGCAGACCCGAAGTTGATCCGAACCTCTAGAGTCATCCGAGTCTCCACTCGAGCCTCCATCGTCGTCCGAGCCTAGCCCCCTCAGGTGTCTCTCACGTGAGGGCTGGGTAATTTACACTGAGGCCCCGAAAAGTTTCAAAAATTGCACTTTGGTCCCTACCAAGCGTGTTACGTAAGGAGCACGTGTTTTAGTGGGAATGTTGCATGTATACCCCCCGCATTATAGGTATTTGCACTTAAGTCCATGTCTGCACGTTTTATTTTATGAAATTTTATTTCTTGTATTGCATTTTGTCCCCTGTCCTTGCACTCATATTTAGTTGTCCATATTTCATCATTTTTAAATTCCAAAAATTGCATGTTGTAGTTTAACTTGTCCTCTATCTCGTATGACACGTGTCTTATTTTTTGTGAGCCACCTTAATTTTAATAAGATTATTTTGGTGAAATTTGATATATTTTTCCTTCTGTATGCCTTTCAATTAATATTAAATTCTTTGTTGCTCCAAAAATCACCATAAAATCACATTAGACCCAGTTATGTTGCTCTAACTGTGCCCAAAACTCATTGCATTTACATGCATCAGGAGGCCTGAATAAATTAAACAATAATTTACCTAATTGATTTTTAATAGGTCCAATTCACATAGATTGTTAGGTTTATTAAATTTTCTGGATTCCTCTTACTTAGACATACCTAAGATAATTTTTATATCAAAAAATAATGTATCTTGGTATTTGTTAAAATTAATTTTGCGAAAACTATCCGGCATCCATACTTTATTCATAGTTAATTCATCTAGAGCCTGAAAATTCCAAAAAAAATAGTAGACACTTAGTTTCATAGCATTCCACTTTCTGGCCAAGTTTCATTAATTTTGGACTCCATTTAACTAATCTTCCTGATTTAACTTACAAATTTGGCCTGATTTTGCATTATTTTTCCTTTAATTGCATAAAAAGTATAAAAATACAAAAAAAATTGTTCTTCTTAAAATCAAATCTCTAAATTAACTAAAAATCAACCTAAGGAGACAAATGCCTCCCAGAGTTCGACCATGGGCTTGCCCAAGTAAAATAAATCTGCCGCTTGAACTTGATTATCCATTAAGTCTGAGTGGTCTTTTTGATGAAGTCTCGAATACCTGATTGTAAAGAATGTAACATTTAATTTGACCAATAACTAGCTCGAATAACAAGGGTAGCCGAGGCGGCATCAGTCGCCTCCAGACTATGAACCACCTCTGCCTCGTTCGGTCACTCCACGAAGCTCCCAAGATCATTCCAGCTGCTTAGGAGCCGCTGGAGATCAGCATCAAGCGAGAACCAATGCGGCAGAGCTACGTAGGCTTCGTCGGAGCATGATGAATCCACATTTCATCATCTTTATTCTATCATTTTGGTCTCAAAAACCCTAGCAAATGCATGTAAATAGCCTTAATTCATGCATTTTAGCATTCATGCACATATGTGTAAATAGTGTATAAAATGTGGTTTTTAAAGCCAAAATTATAGAATAAATAAAAGAAAAGAAAAAGAATAAAATATTGTAAATATTTTATGACCCGAAACCTCGAGACCTAGGCATCTCGATGACTAGGTCGACAAGGAATAAAGTAGGGGGAGATAAGGGTCAAATACAATGTGTTCCTATTCATTCGTTAATTCATTTTTGGGACCTATTTTTGGTTCCACATTTTATTCATCAAATAAAGAAACTTTTACATAAAAGTTGGAGATAATTTAATAAAGAAAAAAACAAAATTGATTTCACTGAAAAATAATGTACAGATAAAAAGTTATGGTCTGAATAAAAAGCCTGAACCCCAGCTTCCCAGACTTGTATCTCACAAATGAAAACTACAAATGCATCAAACTCACCTTTAATTGTATATAGAAGAAAATAAGCTAGTTAATGGCAGTGGTTTCGCATTTGGCGGAGCCACGGTTTGAATGTTGAGTTTTGGACCCACATTGTATAACTGTACAGCTTAAAATATTCAATTTATTCTTTAATCATTATTTTTGTGTATTTATATTTTTATCATTTTGTAAATATTACTTATAACAAATATGTACATTAAAACAGGAATAAAAACCCAAACAAAACTCAAAATAAAAATAAATGTAAATAAAATACACAGGTATTATACCTTTGTACATACCTATACAATATGTACTTATATTTTATTTAACATGCAAAACACCTCAGAAAAATAGAATAAAAGCATATTTGTATACATAAAAGTATTTTATAATTTTAGAAAATAATAAAAAAAATAATAAAATTAAAAGACACAAAATAAAAATAAAGTAGTAAAATACATAGGTATAAGTACCTATATAGGGCTAAAAGTAAACTTGTGAAAATAGACCTAATAAAAATAAATAAAAATTACCATAAAATACTTTTTAAAATTATAAGCATTTTTTATTTTGTAACCGTAATTAAATAAATTGATTTACTATTTTATTTCTCTTTTTGAAATCATTTTTTGAGGATTTTTCCTAGTTGGTCCACGTGGACCAACCAGGTTGGTCTGACAGTTGACCTCAGTCAACTGTCTGACCTCCTCCTCTAGACTTGTAAGATGCATTTTTTGTCTCATCTTCTCGCCATTTTCTAGGTTCGACCTTGCACCAAATTATGTCGAAGCCTTCAGAGTTTTTGCTCCTCGATTAGTGGTGAATCACACCCAAGTGATTTCTTGGGCTGAGGACCACTAATCAAGGCGTTTGACCCTCGTTCCTCTCGCCGTCCGACAACCCTTCAAAAGAGCACCCCGGACTTCGATTCAAACTTGATCCTTCTTCCGCCATTTTCACCCGCAAACCCATATCTCCTCGTGCTCCTGGTGACAGTGGGAGTCGAAACGACCCGGGGTTCGAGTCATCTGGTGTAGAATCAAAGTGATCCGAACCCTCGCCGGAGCTCCACCACGCCTCGCAGCCCGTCATCTCTGGTGAGTTTCTTCCCCTTTTCTTTCCATTTTCTTTAAGCTTTAGTTTAGGTTAGGATAGCTTCATAGCAGTTTTGCATTTCGTTTCGTTAATCGCCGTGATTCCACGATCGAAGCCACGACGGAGCTGAGCTCCGCCCGTCGTTTCTGGCCACGCCACGCACCTATCCGTTCACCTGCCACCTCCATTCTCTCCGTCTTCACTCCGTTGCTTCACTCCACCCTCCAGTTCACCACGATCTCGCCCAGATCGAGTCGCTCGAGCTCCCCGCTCCGCCGCTCGCCGGAGCTCTTCGCCCGCGCCACCTTCCGCCTCCATCGACCCATTGGAACCACCCTTTTTTCTCGCCTGGATTTTGCGCATCTAACCTTGCAGGTCCGAGCCCAAGAGGAGGCTCCCTCGACCTTCGACGACTCCAGGACCAGCCGCCCAGGTCACCTCCGCCGTCCGAGCTCCCTTCGTCGTCGCAGCCTCGCCTGAGACCACCAGCTGACGCGGAGGGGCCCAGGATCTTTTTGCCCCTGATCCTAGAGCCGGAGCGGTCATGTGTCGGCCGCAATCGCCGATCAAACCTCGCCAGGGAGGTGTTCTTCGTGATCCTTCCCCTGCCGTTGGATCAGGAGCCCGCCTCCAGACGCCACGTACGCCGTCGGATCGCCTCGTTCTCCCCGCCGTTCGATCGACCAGCCACGACCAAATCCTAACCGTCCAGGACGAAGGGGTACTAGTCGTTCGATGCTCGCCACGTATCCAAGTGAATCTCCATTGGCCGCACGATCGATCCCAGTGGGTATTTTGTATCTTCAACCCACGTGCTTTTGTATTTACTTTTTAGTCTTAAAACTTTAGTCTGAAGTTTAAAAACTTTTGTAATAATTGCACTTAGGTCCTCGCATATTTTTATATTTACACTTTGGTCCACGCCACGTCACCTCACGTGACTGGGGCGCGTGACTCTTGGGCATTTTGCACTTTTTATTCTGAACGTTTACGTATTTGCAGTCATACCCCTGTGCGTAGATATTTAAATATGTTTTTTGGAAAATTGCATGTATGCCCCGCCAGTTTTTGATATTTACAATTATGCCCCTGTGAATGATATATCACGTGTTCTGCGCTTGTCTTCTTAGTGAAACTTGCACCTAAGCCCCTAGATGTTTATATAATTGCATTAATACCCCTGCTAGGCTTAGGAATTTTGGTATGTTTGAGCCATTTATTTCATGCATCATTTAAATGCCAAAAATTGTCAAAAAATAGACTTAAGCTCCTGTTAACTTGCCATTGCACGCTATATTTTTGGTTTTTGATTTTATTGCCTTTTTACATTTATTAAAAATCAAAAACATGTTATTTCAGCACTATCTAGCTTAGAAAATACCAAAAAAATATTAAAATACCTCTAAAAATTCCAAAAACATCACCTGTTGTGTATTTTGATCTACTATAGTTTCTATCCAAAAATCATTAAAAATATCAAAAGAGAAGCCTTAAAAATTAAAAAATACTTAAAAACTTCAAAAAAATCTAAAAAATAGTAGAAAACTCCGAAAATTGTAAACTCAAGTTCTATGGCTTCCTGTTTTTAATTGTCTTCATTGTAAAATTAGTTTGAAAAATTTTAGTGGTTGTCTGATATTTTTAGTTCCCATTTTACCCCCAGCCAGTAGCCTCTTCACTGTTTTGGTTTATTTCAGTGTTTAAAAATATCAAAAATAGTTTGAAAAATACCCAAAAATTGTAAAAACAGTAAAAAATTATAAAAATACCAAAAAGATCTTATTTCTGAATTTTTGCCTATTTTTGCATATTTTTATAAATATTTTGTCACCTCTTTTACTATATAGCTTATATATTCCAATATAAAAAAGGAAAAAAAATATATAAAATATAAAATTATAAAAATTAGAAAATTAAAAATCAAAATACAAAGCTAAAAATTGAAAAAATAAATAAAAAAATATAAAAATTAAAAATCCACAAAAAAGTAGATTGGCTAAGTGGTTGATTAGACCTAGGTTTTGATTTTCATCTATACTCTGCACCCTTGTTTCCTGTGTTCGACCCCTACTTGCTTGCCACTGTACATTTTTAGTAGGGTAAAATAAATTTTAATCCTTGCTATTGATTGCTTGATTGATTGTGTGGGTTAATTGTTGACGAACGAAGAGGCTTGAGTAGTCGCATCAGTGATAGTGAGTCTGAGTTGTCAGACCACTATTTAGCGGCTCTCGCCAAATCGTTTTTCAAATGGCGCCATTGCCTGGGAGCATCGGCTTGTAGAGTACTTTAGTGTCTTTAATATACATAGCCATTTTTGATTATTTGTATCTTATGCATAATTTGTTTTGAACTGTCTGACACCTCTTTTGTTTTCTTGCGAGGGACCACTGACCGAGGAGGATCGCCTAGGGGATCCTGTGCATCCTTTGGAGGAGGAGTCGGCTATTCTACCCTAGCCGGCAGGAGAGAGCAGGAGAGCTTGAGAGAGAGTGAGACGGTAGCTTTTTGTATTTTTGTGAGAGAGAGAGAGAGTCAATTAATTTGTAATAATACAGGACTTGAACACTCGAACACTTCGGGCCTAATTTCCGGGTGTTTGTTCACCCGGGGGCTCACCGCGGCTTTCTCGTGTTTTCTCGACTATCATTTTCCAGTTTTGATTTCTTTTTCATTTCTTTTGTGGATTGAGCCCTTAGTTGTAGGCCTTGATTGATCGATTAGATTAGGTCCAAAACACCCTAACAAACAATTGCATGTACCTATAGACCGTGCTTGGACTTAGTTTAATTACAACAGCGAAGTCACTCGTCTTTGATCCGTGCGCCGCGAGCTCTCCCTAAAAGCGCTTTCTCCTAAACTCAAGTGTGTTGAGCAGAGGAGGGGTGAGCCTAGACCGGACCCAGGGATTGGAGATTAGTGATTAGCTTGTGGTTCTTCACGCTAGAAGTTGCCTACCTTAGGACGATTTCCGCATTGCATACCGGCATATAGATTAGGTTTATAAAATTCTGCTTTACATCCCGCATGGAGAGAGCTGGGATTCGCTGTAAGTCTTCTTACTTTGCATTCATCATCTAGGCACAAAGGTGAGATCTCCACCTTGGTGTCGACTTGCATCGGCTTTTCCGACTCTATTCTCCCTCTGTTTTTGGACAAAGTAGGATCAAGAAAATACAAAATCGTTAGGTGCTTGTTTGAATCTACTCAAAAGAAGGGATAACACCAAAAAAAATTAAAAAAAGGACTGCTAAGAAAACTTTGACCTAAATAAAATTGGTAATTGGACTCATTGACTGGGGAGAGTAACACCCTCACTTGTTTTCAGGTTCCATGGGAAGGTCTCCTTCCAAGTGAATTGAGTGCTTCGTAAGGAATAGAGCCCAAATCCCAGCTTGTGGCTGCCTTGTGTATCGCCTGGATTTCCGAAGTATTGGCGCTACTATCGTACGTAGGCGAGTAGGGCTTGGTCACCATTGGTGACTCACTATTGTGTGAGCATCGACCTTGTCCGAAGTACCGAGCATAGGCCACGCCTTCACGGGTGTGTCTGTCTCACCGTCTGCGTCCGAGTAGGATCTTGCACGCTCACGGGTGATTCCGTTGCGAGCGAGGTCCGAAGTATCGGTTTTGCCTATCGGCTTCCTCCCTCTTATTTCTTTGGCTGAGTAGGGATCCAGGAAGGGTTACAAGGAACTTAAAAAGCACAAGCTACAGGTTACACAGGAGAAGGACAAGTACGGGAATACTTTTCTGGCAGTAATCTCGCTCCTATAGGCGTAGCGCTCTAAGGACTCGTTGAAAGATAACTTCCTGAATTCAAGATAAAAACTACAAGATAAAAGCCGAACCCTCACGGCTTCACGCGTCGAGTTGGTGAATCCCCTTGTTTTGTGTTTGGTTGCTAGTTACATTTAGATCAAGATAAAAAATATCGCGCCTTTGCGCAAATTTTGTCCTCCCTCTATTTGATCCTCGCTCATTGTGAGCCTTCTACTGTTTTACAATCCTTTTATTTCTTGTTTACCATCGTGCTCTTCATCCATCATCTCCTCCCTCTTGACCTTCTCAAGATGTCGTCAAACGGATGGTTTAGTCGGGACCTCGCCGACGCCCACATCGATTCCGTGTCGGCTACGTCTTCAATAAAGAGGGGTGATCTTCAGGAAGTCAGTTCAGATCTTGCGAATGTCTCCCTGGACTCCCCCATTCTAGCTTCTTTCAACACTTGCTTTTCCCCAATAAATCCGCTGTTCGGGATAGACTCGCAACCCGAATCTGCTCTTTCCTTTCCACTAAACCGGGATTACTCTTGTCCCCGAAATAACCCCTTGTGGATGGAGATCGATTTCAGTCAATATCATATGCTCCATTCACAACATTCTGGGATTGACCTTAATTCCAGATTCATCTCAACAGCTGGTGCTCAGGAAGATACTGATCAGGGTTTACTCCGTCATGCAGATTCTTCACGCGATCACGAGTCAGAAATTCCAGTTCAGTCTGAGATGGCAGGAGGAAGAGGAAAGGGACCACAGCCCCAATTTAAACCTGAAGCCAATCCGGGGGAAGGGTAGTATACCACGCAGAATGAGGTTAACAGTCAGCTGCTGGCTTCCATCCAAGCCATCCAACAGCAGTTGACTAATCAGGCCATGCCCCAGACCGCCTTCCAGGACATGCTGAACGATCTGAGGAGGAGGGCCGACGCAAGAGACGCCCGACAGGAGGATGATCAGAACCACGAGCAGAATTTCGAAGAAGTCAGAGACGAATTCTCAGTTGGAGGACCCGAATTTGAGGTAGTAGGAGGAAATCCACCGCAGCTGAAGCCTACACTGAAGGAAACATACAACCCAGGAGCGGGACGCATCACTGAGTGGATTCAGATTCCACGCATGCACCCACTTCGAGCTGAAGCTGCAGTTCCGGTCGCTCCTTCCCACGTACCACGGGAACACCACTGAGGAGCCATACATTTTTCTCATGAAGTTTGGCCGCATCTGTGCCACTGCTCATTACCCGGGAGTCTCTGTGGATGTAGTCAAGATGACCGCATTTCCCTTCAGCCTTCAAGATAAGGCCCTTAATTAAGTTGATCATCTTGGGAAGGTCGTCACCACTTGGGAGGAATTGAAATCTGCCTTTCTCCATAAATTCTATCCTCTCGGGAGATTGAATCAGATGCACGCCCGGATATCCAGTTTCTGCCAGCAGCCCCACGAGACCATCCATGAAGCGTGGGAAAGATTCAAAGATCTTCAGGAAAAGTGCCCCCACCACCCCCCACCATGAAATTCCAAAGACTAGTCTCGTACAACACTTCTTTGGGGGGCTATCATTTGAGAGCCAAAAGCTTGTAGATGCAGCTTGCGGCGGTTCACATTTTAACAAGGACAAGGACGTGGTGTGGAACATCTTCGAAGAAATGGCTGAAGGAGAAGCAGCCCAATCCTCGTCCAGAATATACATGAAGCCACCAACCGCCATCAGCAAGCCAGTGAACATGGCTTCTCACACCGAGGACAAGGATGAGAGCTCCAACCTGAGCATCATTGGGAGCCACTTGTCCAAGGTGGACATCATTGAGAAGAGGTCACAAGACCTTGAGAAACTGGCAGTCATTGAGAAGAGGACCCAGGGTTTGGAAAAGCTCGACCAGATCTATCAACAGCTGGAGCAGCTTGTTCGTGCCCTGAATGCAAATATGTGCAACACTGTGTCTACCTCTGCCGAGCCAAATGCTAAGAAGAAGGAGCCTACCATGCAGCAAAACCCTCAGCTGACTCCACCGCAGCCCCAGCCTGTCTAGCACGTAGACTACGTGCAGGTTCCGGAGCAGCCACCGCAGCCCCAGACACAGATGGTCGTATATCAACCGGAGCCCCAGCCAGCATACACCGAGCAGTTCTCTCCACCCCCGCCACTGATTCAGGAGATCAATGGCGTCTGGAACAATGAAGTGCAGCTGACCCGTCCTCAGGGACACTCTCAGGGTCAGAACATGGGCAATAAGCCCTATCATCAGCAGCAGCAGGGTGGGAGACCCTTCCAGCCCTCCTACCAGTACCAGCCTCCGTCCCACGGAAACACTTGGAGGCAGAACTACCAGCATGGTCCTCAGCAGTCCGGATATCGCGGACAGGGATATCATTAGCAGCTGGCTGCCCAATAGAATCAGCAGAATGCACAGTATTCCTCCAACCCTCCTCCTCACCAATTTTCACAAGGTTATCAGTCACAATCTCAGCCGTCATACCTGCATTCTAGACCCCAGCAGGGGGATTCCTCTGAGATTGTGCCGGTCAATCCGGCCCTGGCCTGTTTGGAGCAGTTGATGAAGAATATGGCTGAGATGAACCAGAAGATCGACGACCTGACGTCAGCCAAGACTGTCAGACCAGCCCAGGTCAAAGCCAACCCGAACAACTTCCGACGCAAGGAGCAAGTAGCCGGAAGTGTCCAACCCGAATCAGGTGAATTAAAATATTTTTTTATCTAATGCTGTTACTCTCAGGAGCGGTAGGACACTCCAGCCATCGGCGACAGCGAAGGGAAAGCATCTTGCATCTGACGGGGAATCGTCAGTCCAGCCAACACCAGGGCCAGCCATCATTTTGCCAGCAGCACGAGCATGCAGAAAATCACAAAAAAATGAAGATAATAGAAAAACACAAAAAGATTGCAGCAACCTCGGTGGAGATCAGCCCGCATTGGAGCCGCCTACACCTGCCTCACAGCCAGTTCCTGACAGGAGGAGCACCACACCTGCAGCGAGTCCAACGCCAACACGAGAAGCCGAGTCTGTCATTTTTGGTCCAGAAATTGTAGATGAATCCATTCCTTTTTGTCATCTACCTGTACACAACAATATGGACACTATTTTGAATGATATTAGTGAAGATTTTGTAAATATTCGTTTACTTGAAGAAATGAAAAAACACAAAAAAATGAAAAATTTGAAAAATGCTTTGTCTGATCCTGCTATCATAGAAATCATTCAAAATTTGGTGCTGAATATGCCATTGATGAAAGCTCTTGAGTACATGCCAGCCGTGAAGAAAGGATTGAAAGAGGCATGCACGATCAAGCGTAGGCCAAACACCCACAATTCCAGAAGCAAGGGTGGCAAATCCGAAAAGCACATCCTCACAATGGCCACAGTTAACGCCATGAGCAACCTCCCGGATAAAAAGCCAGATATGGGAGCACCTCTTGTACGTTGTCAGATGTTCAATCAAGAGTTCGAACGAACACTTCTCGACAGCGGGTCTTCTGTCAATTTGATGCCAGCTTCGCTACTCACGGAGTTCAGGCTAGGACCGCTCAATCCTACAAAGATGATTCTGCAGTTTGCAGACAAGTCAGTCAAGTGGCCTAGGGGCCTGTTGGAGGACGTGATCGTCACGATTCAGGGAAAGTCATTCCCGTCCGATTTTGTGGTCTTAGATATGGACGTCCCCTCTCCATTGCTCCTTACCCCGATCATACTCAGAAGACCATTTCTGCGGACATCAAACGCAGTAGTGAATTATGGGACGGGAGAAATCACTTTTGGAGCTGGCAATGAAATTAATAGAGTTGAGGCCCTGTCGGAGGGAACACCAACCGAGCAGACATCTACTTCATGTGCTAAAGTGATCGAGTACGCTGACGACTGCGACTTCCTAGCAGAAATTCAAGATACCAACCTATTTCTGGATGACAATGAGATCCATGGACTCCTCTGCCCTGAGGAGGAAGTGGAGACCGCAGTCGAATGTCCCCTTATCAATCAGGATGAGGAACTTGCTGATGTGCTGCAAGAAACTGCCGTAGGGGTGATGTGCCTTCAGAACCAAGAGCCGAATTTTGAAGAATTTTCTGATGAAGACGACATCATTGAGGAATTTTGTCAGGATCTGAGAGAAGAAGCGGAATAGATTATGGTGGACACCGAACAATTGAAAGAATCACCACATGCACTAATAGCTGAGGTCACCACAGAAGCAGCTCAGACCCCGCCAGAGCTAAAACCCTTGCCCTCCAACATGAAGTATGCCTTCCTTGCGGGAGAATTGAAAATGTACCCGGTCATCATCAATGCAAATCTGACCGAAGACCAAGAATCTCGTCTGATGGAGGTTCTTGAACGTAACCGCAAGGTGATAGGCTGGCGAACTTCTGATCTCCATGGGATCAATCCGTCACTCTGCTTGCACCGCATGTTTCTGGAAGAAGATTACAGGCCCACTCGTGAACTGCAGAGAAGATTAAATACGAACCTACGGGAGGTCGTTATGAAAGAGATCCAGAAATGGTGTGATGCGGGATTTATCTATCCCATCTCCGATAGCAAATGGGTGAGTCCTCTGCATGTTGTGCCCAAGAAATCAGGGATCACCATTGTGAAAAATGACAAAGGAGAGGAGATCGCAACCAGAGTACCGACTTCTTGGCGAGTGTGCGTAGACTACAGAAGACTCAATCTCGCTAACAAGAAGGATCATTTTCCTCTACCCTTCATTGACCACATCTTGGAGAGATTGGCCACGAAGGACTATTTCTGCTTCTTGGATGGCTACTCTGGGTATAATCAAGTTGCTATTGCTCCTGAAGACCAAGAGAAGACCACGTTCACCTGTCCTTTTGGCACATATGCCTTCAGACGGATGCCGTTCGTGCTTTGCAACGCCCCAACCACATTTCAGAGGTGTATGCTTGCAGTTTTTGCCGATATGGTGGGCAACTTTCTCGAGGTCTTTATGGATGATTTTTCGGTCTATGGGGATTCATTTGATCAATGTCTGGACTATCTAGACCGAGTATTACGGAGGTGCTGCGAAGTCAATCTTATGCTCTCTTGGGAGAAAAGCAACTTCATGGTGACCGAAGGGATTGTGCTGGGTCACGTTGTCTCTAAACGTGGCATGGAGGTTGACCCAGCCAAGGTGGACGTGATTTCCAAACTTGAGCCACCTACAAACATAAACAAGTCCGGTCATTCTTGGGCCATGTTGGTTTTTACCGACGATTCATCAAAGATTTCAGCAAACTGGCCAGACCGTTGACTGAATTGCTCGACAAGGACAATGAATTCATTGTGGATGACCGTGTGCTCCTTGCTTTCAACCAATTGAAAGAGCTCATCACGCAGGCCCCTGTCCTACAGCCTCCGATTTGGACTCAGCCTTTCGAGATCATGACTGACGCGTCAGATTATGCAATCGGAGTTGTAATGGGACAGAGGAACAATAATATACCATTTGCAATTCACTACGCTAGCCGAACGCTCGATGAAGCCCAGAGAAACTACACTGTCACTGAAACGGAGCTGCTAGCGGTAGTCTTTGCCTTGGAAAAATTCAGATCTTACCTCCTTGGGTCCAAAGTTATCATTTACACGGATCATTCGGCCATTCGGTATTTACAGCAGAAGAAGGACGCCAAACCACGTCTCATTCGGTGGATCCTTCTCCTCCAAGAATTTGACTTGGAAATCAGAGATAAACCTGGAGTAAAGAATGTAGTGGCCGATCATCTGTCAAGGCTTCCTGAGCCGGAATCTCCTGAGCTGAACCTGCATCCGATCACAGAGACCTTTCCAGACGAGGCAATTCTGTCTGTCACCTCACTTCCTTGGTATGCAGACATTGTAAATTATTTGGTGACCAAGAAAATCCCACATGATTGGCCTAAGTTGAAAATAGACAGATTCTTGTCTAAAATCCATTTCTACCAGTGGGAAGAACCGTATTTGTTTCGTGAGGGAGCAGATTGCATCTGGAGGAGGTGTATTCCTCAGGAGGAGGTTCCAAGTGTCCTCGCTCTCTGTCATGATCAAGATTCTGGAGGACACCAGTCAGGCAAACGAACGGCAGCAAAAGTTCTTCAAAGTGGCCTCTGGTGGCCTTCCTTATTCAAAGATGCAGATGAGTATGTCAAACGCTGCACTGACTGCCAAAAGATGGGCGGAACCATAGGAATGAGAGATACGATGCCTCTGAAATACATTCAGATCTCAGACGTCTATGACGCATAGGGCATCGACTTTATGGGCCCGTTTCCCAACACTCAGGGTTATGAATATATTCTGCTTGATGTCGATTATGTCAGTCGATGGGGGGAGGCTATTCCCGCCCGAGCTGCCGACAGTAGGACTGTCTGTCGATTCTTGAGAGATAACATCATAGCATGGTTCGGGATTCCCAAGATTCTCATATCTGACGGGGATAGTCATTTCATAAACAGAGAGGTGAAGAAGCTGACCCAAGAGTTTTGCATTCAGCATCGTGTTGCTTCACCCTACCACCCGCAGTCCAATGGATTAGCTGAATGTTCAAACAGGGAGATTAAGACAATTCTACAGAAACTTGTGTGTCCTGATCGAAAGAACTGGTCTCAGCTGCTCGATTCCGTTCTTTGGGCTTACAGAACAACGTACAAGTCACCCTTGGGAATGTCTCCCTACCGCCTGGTATATGGCAAGCCATGTCATTTGCCCGTCGAATTAATTCACAAATCCTTATGGGCTATTAACATCTGTAATTTGGACTCCAAACAAGCAGGAAAGAACAGAAAATTGGATCTAAACAGATTACTGGAATTCAGAGATTACACATATGACAACAGCCTGATGTACAAGGAGAAGGTCAAAACATGGCATGACAAGCATATCCGCCGCAAGTCCTTTGATCCCGGTCAGAAGGTGTGGTTGTTCGATGCAAAATTAAAGATCTTTCCAGGAAAATTGAAGAGTAAATGGACTGTTCCGTTCATGGTTAGACAGGTGCGTGACAACGGAAGTGTATTGATATCCAATCTGTAAGCTGACGCACATCCATTCGTAGTCAATGGACAGCTTCTGAAGCCATACCTTGAACATGATACATTCATGGTTGTCGTTGACTCAATTCAAGTAATCTACGAGGATGAGCTGAATATCTCCAAAGAGGCAGAGGAAGGCGAAGCACATCAAAACATTTTTGAATGATTTCTCGTCTTTTCTTCTCTTCTTCTTTTCTTCTTTTTAGTCTCTTTTATCCTCTTCTACCGAACTGATGCCATCCCTTTCATCACTGCTACACTTAGAATGTACTCTATCCTAAGTATAGGGGGGATGCACGTCCCGAGTTGTTCATACCCAATTTCATCTCTTTTCTTCTTTTCTTCTTTTCTTCTTTTCCTATTCTATCTTCTTTATCTATCAAAAAGGTGTCACCCCTTGTAGACAGTTTTCTATACTTAGGATGCACTTTGTCCTAAGTATAGGGGGGTTTGCACCCCGAGTTCTTTCATTCATTTCGATCCTCTCCATTGTCTCTTCTTCTTGTCTATACTTAGGGATATCTTACCCTAAGTATAGGGGGAGACAATCTGAGTACGATATGTTCATTCCCACCCTTGACCCTCCCTGCGTTGTGTACAGTCTGCTATACTTAGGATTATTTGATCCTAAGTATAGGGGGGACGGTCAACTTCTTATTGGTTCATTCATTCTTTAGACTTGTCTATACTTAGTAAGAGTTATGTTTTCTCTTTTCTTTCCGATCTATGAGGACATAGCTCAAGCAAAGTATAGGGGGGTCATATATACTACGTATATACTTTAGCTATAACTCGTACTTTCGTATTTTCCTAATAAATATGGCTAATAATTCTTTAAAATTCATTAAAAATCCTTAATAAAAAGGTGTTAACATTCCTCAAATTCTTTTTGTAAGTACTGATTAATAAATCAGGTGAAAATGTTTTTTGCAAAATGTTTGAAAAATAGTTTGAAAATCTTTGTGAACATTTATTGAAAACTATTTTGAAAATATTTTGTTACATGTTTTCAACCTGTGAAAAATGTGTGTTTTGTAAAATTTCTTCTCTTTGTGTGAAATAAAATGTTTGAAAAATTATTTGCAAATGGTTTTAAAAATGGTTGCAAAAATATTTTGAAAAATCTATCTATACTGTTTGAAAAACCTTTGCAAAATGATTTTCAAATGTGTGTACATGTTTGCAAAATGTTTGATAAAACTATTTTGGACTATAGTTTTCAAAATTGTTTTGAAAAACATGTGTCAAATAAGTTTGAGGAATACATACATCTCACCAAAATCCACTATGTATATACGTATAAAATTGAGCACTTACCCTGTAAATTCTTAAAATCCATTTCTTGTAAATATAAGAAGCACTCCCGTGTACATATTTTTCACCTAATTTTCAGCCAAAATCTTTTTATTTTCAAAAATCCCAAAAACATTTGCAAAATTAAAATCTAAAAACATTTGAAAAATACAAAAAATGCATATGCATCATCATCATCTTTTCAAAAATCCATAAAAAGTTAAAAATCTTTGAAAATTGCATCACAAAAATATTTTCTGCATTGCATTGCGTAGCATTCACATTTTTCGGATTGAGTTTGATAGTTGAACAAGTCTAAATAAAATCCGGAGATTGGAGCTTGATTGGACCTTATAATCTACCTAATAACATGAACCTTATAGGAACTGGGTTTGAAGTACTTCAGGTCTAGTTGACTTAATTCTTTGAGGATCACGAGACTTAGTTCAATGGATTCTTGACTGCCTAAGTAGAGTATTTTGGAGCACACACACGACTCTTGTTGATAATGACCTAACTTGGACACTTGCACCTTTCACATGGCTCAACTCAGTTGGAGTGGTGAGGGGATTGGATTTGCCAGTATGAGACCCACACAAGTGGAAACATTTGTCCTCCTCTAGGGAGGGAAGTGCACCCCAACCCGTCCAATGATTAGGAAGTCTAAAGACAAGAGGCTGTGGGTTGCGATAAAGCTTCAAAAGAGGGATAGTCTACTGGCTCAAGAGGAAAAACTCCTTTTGTAAATGTTGATGTATATAGTATTCAAAAAAAAGAAAAATAGTTTAGGCATGTACAAAAATAAAAAGCCTACAAGTATGTACAAAGTCAATAAGCAAGCTTGAGTTCCAAAGTCATATCATGTGAGCCTGCAGCAGGATGACTTGACTACACTGGTCTGGCATCCCGGGATAGGTAGCTACACTGGCTACCGTCCATTCTTCTCTTCACCCCCTCCTCTTGAGCTGGTTGCCACTTGAACTTAGAAGGGAATACCCCGCTCCTCGAGGATGGAGTTATTGGATTGGGGAATGTTTGGGTTGTCATAATGGAGAAGTCAGTTTCTTTGTCATTCTAGCTGGGAAGAGCCACCATCACTTACACTGTACGAGTCAGACTGAAAGTCGTAAGGGTTTGCGTATGAATTGAGATATTTCTGACCTGGCTATTGAGGAGACTTGAGCAGAGTTTTGGGATTCTCAAGGACTGTTGGATTTCAAATTCGGTTCTCACTAAGGTTCCGCCCGCACTAAAATTCCAAAGGTTCAACTTGAGCTCCAAACTTTGATTTTGTGAAGACAAGTTTGATCATCAAATTAAATCTAAGTTCTTCCTTTTCTTTTCTTTCTTTTCTTTTTGCACTTATTGCATAAGTGTTTGCTAGGGACTAGCAAAGGTAAAGTATAGGGGGATGATGAATCCACATTTCATCATCTTTATTCTATCATTTTGGCCTCAAAAACCCTAGCAAATGCCTGTAAATAGCCTTAATTCCTGCATTTTAGCATTCATGCACATATGTGTAAATATAAAATGTGGTTTTTAAAGCCAAAATTATAGAATAAATAAAAGAAAAGAAAAAGAATAAAATATTGTAAATATTTTAAGACCCGAAACCTCGAGACCTAGTCATCTCGATGACTAGGTCGACAAGGAATAAAGTAGGGGGAGATAAGGGTCAAATACAATGTGTTCCTATTCATTATTTAATTCATTTTTGGGACCTATTTTTGGTTCCACTTTTTATTCATCAAATAAAGAAACTTTGTACATGAAAGTTGGAGATAATTTAATAAAGAAAAATACAAAATTGATTTCACTGAAAAATAATGTACAGATAAAAAGTTATGGTCTGAATAAAAAGCCAGAAGCCCAACTTCCCAGACCTGTATCTCACAAATGAAAACTCCAAATGCATCAAACTCACCTTTAATTGTATATAGAAGAAAATAAGCTAGTTAATGGCAATGGTTTCGCATTTGGCGGAGCTACGGTTTGAAAGTTGAGTTTTGGACCCACATTGTATAACTATACAGATTAAAATATTCAATTTATTCTTTAATCATTATTTTTGTGTATTTATATTTTTATAATTTTGTAAATATTACTTATAACAATTATGTACATTAAAACAGAAATAAAAACCCAAACAAAACTCAAAATAAAAATAAATGTAAATAAAATACACAGGTATTATACCTATGTACATACCTATACAATATGTACTTATATTTTATTTAACATGCAAAACACCTCAGAAATATAGAATAAAAGCATATTTGTGTACATAAAAGTATTTTATAATTTTAGAAAATAATAAATAAAAATAATAAAATTAAAAGACACAAAATAAAAATAAAGTAGTAAAATACATAGGTATAAGTACCTATATAGGGCTGAAAGTAAACTTGTGAAAATAGACCTAATAAAAATAAATAAAAATTACCATAAAATAATTTATAAAATTATAAGCATTTTTTATTTTGTAACCATAATTAAATAAAATGATTTACTATTTTATTTCAATTTTTGAAATCATTTTTTGAGGATTTTTCCTGGTTGGTCCACGTGGACCAACCAGGTTGGTCTGACAGTTGACCTCGGTCAACTGTCTGACCTCCTCCTCTAGACTTGTCAGATGCATTTTTTGTCTCATCTTCTCGCCATTTTCTAGGTTCGACCTTGCACCAAATCGTGTCGAAGCCTTCAGAGTTTTTGCTCCTCGATTAGTGGTGAGTCACGCCTAAGTGATTTCTTGGGCTGAGGACCACTAATCGTGGCATTTGACCCTCGTTCCTCTCGCCGTCCGTCAACCCTTTAAAAGAGCACCCCGGACTTCGATTCAAACTTGATCCTTCTTCCGCCATTTTCACCCGCAAACCCCTATCTCCTCGTGCTCCTGGTGACAGTGGGAGTCAAAACGACCCGGGGTTCGAGTCATCTGGTGTAGAATCGATGTGATCCGACCCCTCGTCGGAGCTCCGCCGTGCCTCGCAGCCCGTCGTCTCTGGTGAGCTTCTTCCCCTTTTCTTTCCGATTTCTTGTAGCTTTAGTTTAGGTTAGGATAGCTTCATAGCAGTTTTGCATTTCGTTTCGTTAATCGCCGTGATTCCACGATCGAAGTCACGGCGGAGCTGAGCTCCGCCCGTCGTTTCCGGCCACGCCACGCACCTATCCGTTCACCTGCCACCTCCATTGTCTCCCTCTTCACTCCGTCGCTTCACCTTACCCTTCAGTTCACCTCGATCTCGCCCAGATCGAGTCGCTCGAGCTCCCCGCTCCGCCGCTCGCCGGAGCTCTTCGCCCGCGCCACCTTCCGCCTCCATCGACCCATTGGAACCACCCTTTTTGCTCGCCTGGATTTTGCGCATCTAACCTTGCAGGTCCGAGCCCAAAGAGGAGGCTCCCTCGATTATCGACGACTCCAGGACCAGCCGCCCAGGTCACCTCCGCCGTCCGAGCTCCCTTCGTCGTCGCAGCCTCGCCTGAGACCACTAGCTGACGCGGAGGGGCCCCAGGATCATTTTGCCCCTGATCCTAGGGCCGGAGCGGCCGTGTGTCGGCCGCAATCGCCGATCAAATCTCGCCGGAGAGGTGTTCTTCGTGATCCTTCCCCTGTCGTTGGATCAGAAGCCCGCCTCCAGACGCCACGTACGCCGCCGGATTGCCTCGTTCTCCCCGCCGTTCGATCGACCAGCCACGATCTAATCCTAACCGTCCAGGACGAAGGGGTACCAGCCGTTCGATGCTCGCCACGTGTCCAAGTGAAGCTCCATCGGCCGCACGATCGATCCCCGTGGGTATTTTGCATCTTCAACGCACATGCTTTTGTATTTACTTTTTAGTCTTAAAACTTTTGTCTGAAGTTTAAAAACTTTTGTAATAATTGCACTTAGGTCCTCGCATATTTTTATATTTACACTTTGGTCCATGCCACATCACCTCACGTGACTGGGGCGTGTGACTCTTGGGCATTTTGCACTTTTTATCCTGAACGTTTAGGTATTTACAATTATACCCATGTGCGCAGATATTTAATAATGTTTTTGGAAAAATTGCATGTATGCCCCGCCGGTTTTTGATATTTACAATTATGCCCCTGTAAATGATATATCACGTGTTCTGCGCGTGTCTTCTTGGTGAAACGTGCACCAAAGCCCCTGGATGTTTATATAATTGCATTAATACCCCTGCCAGGCTTAGGAATTTTTGTATGTTTGAGCCATTTATTTCATGCATCATTTAAATGTCAAAAATTCTCAAAAAATAGACTTAAGCTCATGTTAACTTGGCATTGCACGCTATATTTTTGGTTTTTGATTTTATTTCCTTTTTACATTTATTAAAAATAAAAAACATGTTATTTCAGCAGTGTCTAGCTTAGAAAATACAAAAAAATATTAAAATACCTCTAAAAATTCCAAATAAATCACATATTGTGTATTTTGATCTACTCTAGTTTCAGTCCAAAAATCATTAAAAATCTCAAAAGAAAAACCTTAAAAATTCAAAAATACTTAAAAACTTCAAAAAAATCTAAAAAATAGTAGAAAACTCCAAAAATTGTAAACTCAAGTCCTGTGGCTTCCTGTTTTTATTATCTTCATTATAAAATTAATTTGAAAAATTTTGGTGGTTGTCTGATATTTTTAGTTCCCATTTTACCCCCAGCCAGTAGCCTCTTCACTGTTTTGGTTTATTTCAGTGTTTAAAAATATCGAAAATAGTCTGAAAAATAACCAAAAATCACAAAAATAGTAAAAAATTATAAAAATACCAAAAAGATCTTATTTCTGAATTTTTGCCTATTTTTGCATATTTTTATAAATATTTTGTCACCTCTTTTACTATATAGCTTATATATTCCAATAAAAAAATATATAAAATATAAAATTATAAAAATCAAAAAATTAAAAATCAAAATACAAAATTAAAAAGTAAAAAAAATAAATAAATAATATAAAAATTAAAAACCCACAAAAAAAGTAGATGGGCTAAGTGGTTGATTAGACCTAGGTTTTGATTTTCATCTATACTCTGCACCCTTGTTTCCTGTGTTCGACAGCTACTTGCTCGCCACTGTACATTTTTAGTAGGGTAAAATAAATTTTAATCCTTGCTATTGATTGCCTGATTGATTGTGTGGGTTAATTGTTGACGAACGAAGAGGCTTGAGTAGTCGCATCAGCGACAGTGAGTCTGAGTTGTCAGACCACGATTTAGCGGCTCTCGCCAAATCGTTTTTCAGAGCCTAGCCACGTCCGTCACAGGAGGCAGATCCACGTCAACCTATCTAGGAGCTCTAGATACCGTTGGATCCATCGTGATCTAACGGTCCACATCACACCACGTCTCTAGCTTCAGCAGTCGTTGGATCCATCTAGATCGAACGACCATCATTTGTCCACATCACTCGCTGATGAATACCCATTCATCACTCTTTATTCTTTTATTTTAGCTACAAAACCTTTGCCAAACACATATATATTCTTGTAAATAATAATAATTAGCAAATAGCATGCATTGTGTAAATACTCATTTTTAGCACGTTTTTGTGCATAAATAAAAGAATAAAGAAACAAAAGAAAAAGAAGGAGATATTTAGAATAAATATTGAGCGACCTAATCCCAAGGGAGAGCTCAGCATGGGCCTGACCGCATAAAAACCCAATTAGAGAGAGATAAGAAAGCCCATGTGTAAATATACCTATAAATAAATAAAAAATTTTCCTTTAATAAAAATGGATGTGTATTTATATGTATATATTTGTAAATACTAAATTAAAATAAAAATGCGAAAAATTAAAGAAAATTAAAAAAGAAAATAAAATCCCTTTTCTAATGTCTATATTCTCCATGTACATAAAACCACTTCCCTATTTTTTTTCTCCTTATAAATAAATAATTAAAATCCAATAAAAATGTGTATATATTCTACACTTCATAATGTAAATAAATAAAATAAAAATCACAAAAACAAAAATAAAATAAAAAGAAATAGAAATAAAAATCAAAACCAACCTTGTATATATACCATGTACATACTTATATATATAATTATTTAACCCTTGTAAATAATTAATAAAAATAAAATAAAAATCTACTTTTATTCCAAATTTTGTTCTATAAATAAATAAAATACAAAAATGGAATAAAATGCACAAAAATAAATAATTAAAAATCAAAAATAAAAATGTATATTGTATATACCTATATATAATAATATCATTTTGTAAATACCTTAATTTAATTTCAAAAAAAAAATAAAAATCACAAAAAATAGCTTAAAATAAAAGAAACATTTTTATGTTTTGAATTTTTCGAAAATAAGTCATTTTCCATTTCTAAATGAATTTCTAAATGATTTCAGAATGGAATAATCTGATTGGTCCATGGGGGATGTTGACCCCTGGTCAACTCCCCCCGCGGATCCAGCACCGGACCCGTTTTCTCCTATTTATACCCGCTTGACCCGATCATCATTTCTCTAAACATCGGGTCCTAATCACTCTCCATACATCCGGGATCCTCGCCCGACACATTGCCTAGTGGTCCGTGCTTCACCATGCCGGACCCGACCCTTTCTTCCCGGACCCTCACTCGTATAAAACCGCAGCTCTGCCGCACATTCCAATCCATCTTTGGCTCCACCTTTCCATCCTAGGACCTCCACGACCTTCGCCTGAGTGACAGCGAGCTGAGGGTGGTGTTGCAGTGAGGAGGGAGTGTCCAGCCACTGATCCGACAGCTCTTCGCCGTCGTGCGCCGCCCAGGAGCAGCGCTCGAGCCTCGGGCATCGACGACCCTCGAGGCAAGGACCATGAGCTCTTCCACAGTCGACCTCGGCCATCTAGTAAGCCTAGTTCTTCTTATCTTTCGCTGATTTTCATTTACGCCCAATTTTGCCCATCGCCGTCGACCATCGATTCCGATCATCCCGTTCACCTATTCCTTCGATCAACACGACCATCATCTCCGCCCTTCTGCCCTGCACGTTCTTCGCCCCTTCATTCAACCCAGTTCGCCACGGAACTAGGAGTCAAACTCCTTCGCCGTCGCATCGCCAGAGTTCCTTCGCCCCGACTCGTCGACCACCCACCTCACCTCTAACCGGGTCGAGGCATTTTGCTGTCGACCCAGGAGCTTGTTGCGATACTTTGTAGGTCATCACAGGCCCATATGAGGGCCTACGCATCCAGAGGCAACAGCTCCAGGCCATCGCCGCCGCCGGAGCTCCTCGGAGCTTGCCAGCCTCATCAGAGACCAGCAGCAGCTGCGGGACATCTTGGCGGAGCCATTCTGCATCTCAGGAGTAGCAGAGGAGGACCACTGCACGCGCATCGGGCCGACGAAGTTCGTTGGACACCTGTTCTTCCAGGATCCTTCTAAGCCGTCCGATCGACCTCCCGCTATAGTTGTGATCCACGCCATTCATTTGAGGAGCAGCCGACATCGTTGATCTATTTGGGGAGCTGATCAGGATCGTCCGTTGCAGAGGAGAGGTGCCCTCGATTCTAGAGCGTCCGATCGTCCACGTGGCTCCCTCTCCGCCGTCAGATCCGAGCGAGGTTTAATAGAGGAGGCGCCCGCTACCCGTAGCCGTCAGATCAGCTACGTGGCGCCATCCCAGCCCTCGGATAATAAATAGGGGTAAAATCACTTATGCCCCCCTTCTGTTTTGTTTTTGTATTTAGTCCTGTAAATATTTTCCGTATTTCATTTTATTTTGGTAAAATTGCATAGAGGACACTGTTGTTTATTTTATTTACATTTCTACCCCTGTACATGATGGACACGTGCATCGTCACGTGATGTTTTGGTGATTTTGCAATATATGGGCCTGTAGTTCTTCTGTGTTACTGATTGAAATCTATGTTTTGGATATTTGCACTTATGCCCCTGTGAATGATTTAATTCCGCATATATTGAATTTGTTGGGCAATTCGCAATACCTTCCCTAGACTTTTAGCGCCTGTTGCTAATTAGTCCCGGGAAGTATTTTTTATTGCATATTGGTCCTCCCGTGCCCAGTACACGTGCCACGTGCGTTGGATTCTGGTGTTTTTGCATGAGGACCCCCTGAGTTTTAGTTTTTGTTACCTTTAAGCCCCCAGAAGATACTTTAATTACAAACGGGTGCCTCTACACTACGGGCTCTTGTTTGTTTTTGAAAAAATATAAAAATTCATCCAAATTAAGTGAAAATTTGACACGTGGCTCCTTCCACTGTGTAGAATTTTCAATAATTTTTTGGAAAACTTTTGAGCCCTTTTTATATTTTTAAAAATTCAAAAACCTCTATTTTTCTGCCTGTTCATATTTAAATTTCATAAAAAAATTAAAAACCCTTTTAAAAATTACAACAAAATTAGATTTTGTGTATTTTGTTGTGCTTGATTTTTTGGCCAATTTTGGTCATTTTTAGATTTATAAATACTATAAAAATTGAAAAACACTAAAAAACTTATAAAAATTCTAATAAGTAATAAAAAAATCCCAAAAATAATAAACTCTTGCTCTAATTTTTCCTTTTTGTTTATATTTTTCAAGAAAAATACCTCCAGGCTATTTTAGGAACATTATATATTTTATTTTGGTCCTCCAAGCCTGACTGGACAGCCTTCTTATGTTTTTGACTTATTTCATTTTTATAAAATTCTACAAAAATCAGAAAATTCTCAAAAATTCAATAAAACAGTAAAAAATATAAAAATTCTAAAAATATTTTTGTTTGAATTTTTAAAGCATTTTAGAGTAATTAAATAATTGTTGAAAGTTGCTTGTTTTCATTGGTTTATTATTTTCTTTATAATTAAAAATTCCAAAAAAATATAAAAATATTTAATATCCACCAAAAATAATTTGTTTTTTTTTTCTTTATTTTAGACTACTTCGTAGGCCGCAAGGCCAATCCGCTCTCCCTGAGTCCGACCTGGGTGCTACACCAGGCTAATCTCATAGCTAGGGCCACTATTGGTTTTTATTGATTTTCGTCTTTGTTTGGTGGTTTGTTCCATAATTTTTCTTGATCAACCGATTGATTTCTCGAGCGACTGAGGTCGCAACGACCTTCACTAGATTTTATTCAGCTTAGTCTGCTCGTGGGATTTTCCGATCATCACCTGCTCAAGGAGTCACCACCTATGTTGGATCATGTCAATCTAACGATCTCAAGGCGCACCACGTATCCAGTTTCAGCAGCCGTTTGATCCTCATCGATCGAACGGTCCATCGTGCGCCACGTCACTTCCTCTGAGCCTCTTCCTCGAAAGTCGGGCTCGGAGCTCCCAAAGCTATCCTGAAGCACGCTCAAGCCTCCAACGCACCCTAGCCACGGTCCGAGCCTCCGATGCTTCCCGAGCCTAGTACCTCATGTGTTCCTCACATGTGATCTAGGAATTTTGCACCGAGGCCCCTGAAAGTTTCCAATATTGCACTTCAGTCTCTACCTGGCACGTCATGTGTGGCACACGTGTTCCCGTGGATATTTTGCACGCATAACCCCATCATTATAGGTAATTACAATTTAGTCCCTATATGCATGTTTTAATTTAATCGATCTTAATTCATGTTTGCATTTTAATCTTTGTGTTTGCAAGTTTGTTTAAGCTTTCATTTAGCATCATTTTAAATTCCAAAAATTGAATGTTGTAGAGAAATTTGTACTTTGTCATTGTGGACACTTATCATATTTTTGTGAGCTTCGAGGAATTTATTATTATTATTATTATTGTGGAAATTTACATAGTTTACCACAATGTGCTTTAAATTCCATATTAAATTATTTGTAGCTCGAAAAATCATCAAAAAAAGTCACAATAGGTTAGTTTAAGTTCTACTTCGTGCCCAAAAATCACATCATTTCCAAGCATCACGAGGCCTGAATAAATTAATTAGTCTTTTTCTAAATTGATTTTTAATAGGTACAATATACATCATTTTTTCAATCTACCAAGTTTCGTAGATTCCTTTCACATAAAAATATTTATGATAATTTTTGTGTCTGAAAATGAAGTACATTGTTATTTATTAAAATTAACATTGCAAAAACTACCTTGCATTCATATATAATACATATTTCTTTCATTTAGACTCTAAAAATTTCAAAAATACTGTAGTAGCTTATTTTCATTGCATTTCATATTCTGGACAGATTTCAGCATTTTTGGACCCCGTTTGACTATAATTTACGATTTAACTTCAAATTTGACTTGAGTTGCATCACAGTTTTCTTAAATTGCATAAAAAATATTCTCCTGAAAATCTAACATCGAAATTAACTTCAAATTAACCTAAGGAGAAAGCTGCCTCCCTGAGTTCGACCCTGGGCTTGCCCAAGTAAAAAAAATGCCGCTTGTGTTTAATTCGATATTAATCTAAGTAGTATTTGATCAGTCTTGATTTACCCGACTACAACGAATGAAACATTTAATTCGATCATTAATCCGGTTGAATTAGGTAGTGTGGGTCGAGGCTCTTCAGTCGCCAATGCGACTCTCCACATAGTGAGCACCCAGGTCCCTTTTTTTCTTGTAGATGATGATTTTTGACACATTTGGTAGTTGCTACTATCAAGATATGAGTCTCCGCAATTTGACTTGGTTTCTTCCTACGAGTTCGGGTGGGAGTGCATTTTATTTTTAAGTATTTTTGGAGTGCTGGATTGTTTGCCACATATTGATCAAATGGTACTTTGACTGTAATGTTTTCTTGGCAAAATCGTGCCATTTCTGGGTTTTCTTGAATGAATTTTTTGATTTGTGTTTTCCTCCCATAAGAGCATGGGGGAAAGGAACAAAAGCAATTGAGACAAGAGATAAAGAACCCGAATCATAAATAAGAGCATCTTTATTAGAAATTTAGTTCTTATTACATCCATCTTTATTCTTCTGCTGATAATAATGAAAATCATGTTGCTATAAAGATGACAAACGTATATTTGCTGCAACTGGAGGTGCAAGTTCCTCTGTAGACTCCAAAGATGCTTTTCCTTTCTCATGTGTTGGGATCTTCACTAGTACTGAATTCAGGTTTCCTTCTTCTTCACTGTTGGAAGCATCCTCCGATTGATCTCTCGAGTCTTATTTATCCATTTCCCTTGCCCGGTCAGGTACGTCCACAGTCCTTCAGCTCCTGAGTGACATGGCATTGATATCGTTAAATGAAAGAATCCCATGTTCAGATATGGGAAAGTCTGACTAATATACCTGGCCATTTTGTTGGGAAGATTGTGATTTGTTCAAGCTATTAGGGTTAGCTTGAAGTTGAGCAGGAATGGTTGTTGCAGGGGCTATCTTTTCATTTCTCCAACTGGACAAGCGATTAACATCAATCCCTTGCAGTTCGTTTCGAAAATAATGAATCTCCTCAAGTACCTACTGTTGAATATCTACTGGCTCTGTCTGAGTGTTGGATAGTTGAGATGGTTGCTTTGAGGGATGGCCTTTTGGTGGTTGGTATTGCTACCAGTATTGTTGGGATGCCTGTTGGTATTGGTTTTAGCGGTTGTACGGTTGCTGCTGCTGCTTTTGATGATGGGACAGGTCAAAAATCTGAGAGTGTTGTGGGGCAGGTGAAAATGCAGCATTACAGAAAGTGGAGGGACGCTGGTAAAGCTAGCAATCTCCCGTATTACCCTGTCATACATGATCTTGAGTGTACCAGATGTCATTTATCTCAAACAACGGAGGTGGTGTTTCTTCGACAATATCAGCAGGTGAGGGTGACTGTTGGAGAGGTTGGGCATAAGTTTGGTCTTGAGCCCATGGTTGTTGTTTTCCTAATCTTGCTTGCTCCTGGACATTATGCATGTGGTAAATGGGAACATCGGATGTACTTGCAGCTGGTACCTTGATCTTGGATACCTTCTCAGTCAGCTTCTCCATTTGCTTTAGAAACTGGAAGATCCTATTGTCGATGTCGTTCATGCTCTTGTGAATCTGATCCACAACCACTAACTTATCAACACCTGTGCTCATGTTTGGAATCAGATCCTCAGCTATTTCTGCAAGAGTTCTCCTTTAGATTGAAATGTGTTGAGGGAATCGATATACGCCCTACTGGAAATTTGCGAGTGGCTTGTCTAAGCCATTTGTTACAGTATTTTCTAGACGGTTTGAACACCTCTTGATGTATAGTTACCTCTACAGGCAGCACTTACTAATCCATGTGTCTTGTAGTTGAGGCCAGAATCGAGTGATAGGACCAAGATGTTGTCATCCATATCATAGTACAAACACTTCTGTAGTAAATCTTTAAATCTGTCTCATGCATCACAAACAAGGTTCATTAGGCATATGAGAGAAACTGGTGATGTGTATCCTCATCTGATTGGTTCAACTCAAAGGGTAGAATATTTTAAGAACAGGTTTTTGAAGCTATCATATGTGGTTACCGTCACTCCTAAATTTTTCACCCAATAATCTGCCTTTCCTTTCAAGGTGAAAGGAAGTGCGGTGAGATGAATGTAATCTTGGATGACCAGGGGATGCCTCAGATTAAAGCATACTAGCTCCAAATCCCATAAGAATTCATGTGATTCTTCAACAGCATTACCATGAAATTGTGGCAATTGGTTCAGGACATGTGGCTTCAGTTCATAGTGTATTTCTGGTTCGAGAGGCTGAGGATAAATTCTCACTCGCCTTCCATTGGTGGTTCTCCCCCAGCATTTAACTTCTCTATCTGTTCTCTCAATAAAAGTTGTTGCTGCTCAGATGCAACCAATCTTGCAAAAATCATCTGCATCGGATCTTCATTAGGTTCATCTTCATGATCTCTTTTCTTGGGAGGCATCATCTTCATATTCTTTTTTCTTCACCTTGAGAATGTTAAAAATCAGAGTCAATAGAATGGAAATAATCAGAATCAGAGTAATAGAGGCGAGAGTCTTCCTCGATGTGACTAGGAGATAAAGAGAGAGTATGGGTTTGACCTCTTTCCAAGAAGATGAAGGAATCATAGGAAGAGGATTCATGGGAAAGATGTTCCTGAACCCATGGTGATTCAGAGTAAGAGTGTCTCTGAACCATTGAGATTGGTAAGTTTGTGATGGTTAGTGGAGAGTTCACGGAGTCCGAACAAAATTCACCACAATCTTCCATTCTCGATTTCAAATGATTCGAAAAAGGGTTAAGATTCATGATTTAGGCACAAGTTTGCGGTATTTGATAATTATCCTGAATCTATGTACAAATCAAACACAATGCAAATCCTTGTTTCACAAACTCATACAGTGAAGGATGCAAGAGTCCGGCCAATTATCTTATCAATTTTTAATTGATGATATTTCAAATCTTACAAATGTTTAAGTGAGCTGTTAGGTGCTTGTACTTTCCTATCGACTGGCCCGAATTCTTTTGACTAGTTGCATCTACTTTCAACCAGTATAAGTGTAAGTACAGACCATAAAATTGCTACCCGTATTACTTAAAGACGGAGCCTTATGCAGTGCCCTTCAAACAACTTACTCTGCTAAGGAAGTCCATACCATTTACCTGCTACCCGTAGATCATCACTGAAAAGTAGCTAATCATTTTTGTAGAATCAATAATCAACATGAAGATCCTTGACTCTATCCTAGTGTGCATCTCTCTCCTCTCGGTAAGATAAATGAATAGAAGGTCGGGGTTGCTCTCCCGTAAAAATTCTTGATTTTATGAGTTGATTTAGTTGGCTTTGTTTAGAAGTCTCAGTTTTAATTAGTCGATCACTGAAAAATTAGATGAGCATAAATATACGTCTACCATCCAGTCCCAATTTCCTTTAAAGATTATGTGTCAAAACAGGAGGGAGAAATTCAGGAAAAACCGACGCATGTGAAACAATGATGTATGCTCTAATAGAAGACTTACACTAATTCCTTCCAATCTCCATTTTGCATGCAATAAAATAATTGAGAAATTATTCTAGATAAATGTAAGCCGATAAAATCACACCTAGCAGAAAGTTCTATTTGACGTGAAGAATTGATTTGAATTTAACTAAGTTGAGCGATCAGATTTACGTCTCAATTACTTTTAAGTGTGGTACTAACTTCTACAGGCACATTTAAAAATTATAGAAGCTCTAATAATTGTATGTCCAGGTCTAACCTATGAGCCTCTCAAGTCGGTCCCCACTGTCACTAGAGAGTGAAATAGGCCACGACACACCACAGAAAAAGTTCAAGGTCTTTTTTACACATGCGAGAGCCCAAATGGACACTGTTGTAATGAGAAATTATTTACAGAAATTAAAATTGCAGAAAAAAAAAATCATAGACTCTACACTCTCTCATGAGTCGACTCGATCTTAATTTTATTTGTAGCTTTTCGGGCATCGACGAAGATGCGTCGGTTTTGTAAGAAACCGCTCCACGAACGTCAGGTACCTCATAAGAAAAATAAGAGAGAAAGTGTGAGAGAATGACACGGAAATGAACAAAAAATAATAAATAGAAAAAAAATAAAATAAATACGGAAAAAGTATGGAAATATACAGTGATGAGATTCGGGGGTCAGACTACCTGAATGCAGAAAACCGAACACAAAAATTTTTAGACAAAATATTTGTTGTTTGCATCCCCGACAACGATGCCATCTGACAAGTCCTAAATTGCCCTAAGTTATTTATGGGGAATTATCGAGCGTTTAAATTAATGTTGAATGTGTCATTGTTGAGCAATCATAATCTATCAAGAAATACCCACAAGAATTTATTCAATTTTCAATCGACATGGTTTTATGTTTATATTACTTGGTCAAGTCCCAGGGTCGAACTCAAGGAGGCAAAGGAAAAACCTAGAATTTTGTCTATCAAAGTTCGTGCATGATTTTTGAGAAGGTATTTTTTGTATTTTGAATGCAATTTTCAGTTTTTTATGGATTTTTATTTAAGAATGTAATTAATCAAAAGAGAAAAAATGATGCATGAGTTTTGGAATATTAATTTTAATACATGAAAATAATGCTATGCTATGTTATGTAAGAGAAATAAATGCCATTTTTTTAATGGATGCAATGATATGAGATAATGCAAGGTAATGATAAATATGGAGCAAGCACCAGCTAAGCAAGTAAAATCAACCCCCTCTTAATTTATTTGAGAACTAATATGTCAATAAACCTCATATTAATTTCCAAAATAAATCCCCACAAAGTCAAGGAACTATTTATTAAGCAAGAGAATTAATGTATTAAAAGGTCAATGCTTAAAAATGAACCAAATAGAACTTCAGTTAATTATTGTTAAATATTATCTAAGAAGTAGAATCTCAACATTCAATATGATAGAGAATAATTTAAGGTTCAGAATGACACCATGAATGTCAAAATCCGAAAAACGCTCAAGATATGATCAAATCAATGTTCAGTGCATAAAAGTAAAAAAGAAATAATTAAAAGCTTGTGATATGCCCTTGGTGAGGATTGTTCTATAATTCTTCTAAACCGGAGGGGTGTCAGTGTAAAGTACCCCATGCGGGGGGTCTTTCCGTAATAAGGCTGAATACTGGGAGTTTTCTTGCAGAGGAGGCTCCTAGCCGATGAGTGCGGAACGGGAGGTGAAGAAGCGTGCATCTCTCGTGGCTGACACATAGCCGATCGGCGTCGATAAAGAGGGGGCAGCGTAGTAGTTACGACAGAGTTCTGACATTGCCCTCCTAGAATGCAGCACAACGTGGTGATGACGGGGTGTTGGGGTGGAGCTGCGGTGTTGTCGATGACGTTGATGCAAACCTGGAAGGGATGTGGCGGTGTAATCGAAGGGGGTGTCGGTGTTGGTGGATGGAGGCGTTGGCTTTGAGGGCGAGTGTATGGAATTGAATGGAGGAGACAAGGAAGGCGCGCCTCTGGTGAAATCGATGATGTGTGAAGGTATAGACGAGTTGATGTCCGATGAGGTGGAGTACAAAGGTGGAAGAAGAAGCTGAACGAGTGAAAGGGGAAGTACCTCACGGAGAATGCTCGACGATGATGGATTGGCCAGAGCTAGGCAGTCATTGCGGAGCGACCTGCTTTGAGGAGGAATCCTCGGATCATGCCAAGGTCGAGGGGGGTGGAGAATCTATCACCATCTCCTGTGGAGGTAGCCCCTATTCTAATGTAAAGGCGGATGAAGGTAGCGGGGGGGGGGGGGGGGTGCTCAGTGATGGTTAAATTGGGATAGATGGTCGGTCGGACGCAAGCGGCAAGTGCGCTGCACATGCGTGGCTTTTATTTATTTATTGTTTATTTATTTATTTATTTTATTATGAAAATGAAATTAAACCCTTCAAAATTGGGTGTCATGTGGTGGCACTAGGAGCTGCCACGTGTCAACCCCAAAAAAATCGAAAAATAAATAGCATAATAAATATGTAAAAATAGTAAATGACCTCGGATCGAAAATTTTTCTTTATAAAGTTGCTTGTCTCAACGAGATCTACAACTTTCGTGAAGAGACCAAAACAAAATTTATCATTTACACAAAGTGGTATTTTTGGGGTATCCCATGTATATAAAACATCTTAATTTTCGGTTTTATAAATTTTTTATTATTTTAAACTAGATAAAAATCTGGAAAAAATAAGATAAAATCAAAGAAGAATATTTACATACTAATCTATTTTTGGATTTTTATTAATTTAGAAAAGGAAGAAATAAAATAAAATGTGAAAAAGACAATTTTTGTACAAATGGTTAGTAAAGACTCGGACTCTGTTAATTTCTTTGATATCAAGCTCATTTTGGATCTGGGTTTTTGTGCATTTTAATAAAACTTTTATCAAAGAAAATAAATGAAGTATAAATAAAATAAAATGGGTTAGTTATGTGCTTTAAATAATAGGTTAAAAATGTTAAAATACAAAATGTACAAAAGATGCCCAAAACCCAGATTTTATATATGAGCTCCGATTCACTTAAACTTGGTCTTGTTTTGATGTTATTTGAATGTACGTTAGTTCAAAAGTGGAGTGAGATCAAATCAGATATTGGATGAGGAAGATATTGAGGTTTTAGTCCGGAAATATTGGAATTAGGGTTTGGGTTTTTGGTCAACTTATTTGGGTTAGTGATTTTTTTCTATTTTTCATTTATTCTTGTTAGTAATATGTACACAATGGAGGGGTTTCACGTCATTTGGAGTTAGCATTAATTAGTTAAAAATCAGGAAGGTTAGGTTATTTACATGTCAATTGGACAAGGATTTTTGGCTTCTTATTTCGTGCAATAATGAGTGATAAAATGCAATTCTTATCAAAACATGCATGAATGCTAATTATGCAGAATAAATGAAGAAATGCCAATGAATTTTAGGGATTTGAGCTTAATTCATGACTCTTAGAGTGATGAACCCGGGATTCATCATTCATCCCATTCATCATTTCTATACTTAGGATATACTTCTTACTAAGTAGGGGGGATGTGTGTATACATGCGCTCATTCTTTAATCCCCTCACAGTTATCCTCAATTCTTGTAAATCTTTATAATAGACTTTCATATATCCATTACAAGTTATGTCTTCATTTTTTTAACAAATGAGATCAGGTGAGGAGGGTCTACGCTCCTCATAAGGCGAGAGCACAATCGAAGTGGTGACAGCTCATAGAATCACCTGACCAAAACAATAATTAACCCACATAATAATATCAAGCAATAAATAATATTTGTAAATCAAAATTTATTATACCCTAAAAAGAATGCATATAATGGACAAGTAGGTTGGAATCGAACATAGGGAACAAGATTTGGTAACACTATTATTATTTATAAATAAATAATAATGTATATGTGTATATATGTATGCTCACTATTTAGTGGGGTTTTATGTTTTTTTAATTATTTATTTACTATATATTTTTTCGATATTTTTATTTATTTTTATTTTTTATATTTTTCTTTTTAATATAGACTAAAGGATATATATACAACTATATGTATGTAATATGTATAATATAGGTTATATGAGCAAAATAAATAATAAATATACAAAAATAAGAAAAATTCCTAAAGAATAGCCCTTTTCATTTTTTAAAGTTTTAAACTAAATTTAGAGTATTTAAAATAATCACTGATAGTATTAATTATATATACTATATTATAACTATAGTATAAATTAATAAAAATAACTAAATAAAAAATTTTATGTTTAAAATAAATTTCTACTATTTTTATAATTTTGTAGGTATTTTTGCAAATTTAGGTATTTTTAAAATCTAGAATATACAAAATCAGAGACTTTTAAAATAGTTTGAATTTTTTTGAGATTTAAAAATACTAAATAAGTAAAAAAAATCTGAAAATAAATTTAATATATAGTAATATTTACAATTAAAAATATAAAAAAAAATATTTTTTGTGATTTTTGAAGAGTTTTTATATTTTTATAATGATTTTAGATATTTTTATTTTTTTTATGATTTTCTTTTTCTATTTTTAGGAAATTTTTGTTCTACTATTATAAAATAACATAATAAACACTAGGGAAATATTTTGTGATTTTTGGAAAAGGTTTTGTATTTTTTTATAATTTTTAAGTTAGACATGGAATAAATAGAACCTAAACCTAATTTAATAAATGGAAAAATCAAATAAATTCCAAATCTTGAAGAATAATGTGAACACACATGATTTAAGGCACTTAAATTAATTTTCCATAATTAAAATGAGCACATGAGCTATTTTTAAAATAAATAAATAAATAAATAAAAATAGAGTATCTAGTAAGAGTATATATGTAAATAAAATAAAAGGCAGAGACATGCATGCAAATTTCCCATAAACTTTGAACTAGAAGTCTATTTTAATATTTAATATGAAATACACAAAGCTATCGGGGTATACATGAAATTTGCCCAACTCACGTAGGGGGCCACATGAGCTGAGATGGCAACTGACGAAAGTGTAATATGCAGAAGCTTCAAGGATTCCTTTGTAATTTTTCCACTAACTTTTACATGTAATTAAAAATTTAGACGAATACTTAATAATTACAAAATTACGAAGTGGATTTTGCAAACTATCCACTTAAGCCTCTCCGATCGGGTCGTCGGCATACTGCCACACAGAGGATCTAACGGGTTAGCTCTTACATTGGTTCAAAATTATGAGACATCTTAGATTAAATCCAGGTCATGTTCTCGATTAGATGGCTTCGAGGGGGTCTAGATGAACAACCCAAGAATAGGTCTTGGGCGTACTTCGATCACTTTGTTCTCCGTCCTCTCGTATTTGCTCCGTGCTTCGTCCACTGCTATGAAATCCTGGCACTGTGTAAGATGGTGGCTTCCACTAAGGTTTAGATGATGTTGACATGGATCTGGGAGGACGTCAAGCTCAAGGAGGCCTGGAAGCTTACTCCTCTTCGATTCGCAGCTCCATATGGTGTCTAGAACTCAAGGCCTCCACAAAAAGAACCACCAGCTCGAGACGAAGCGTCTTGGTCCAAAACGGTAGTTGAGAGTTGCGTGGAGTGGATCGATTATGAAGCATTAATGTACTATGGAGGATGGAGCTCGTTGGCCCAAATATAGCTGAGATCTTGGAGGATTTGTGAGGGGTATTGCGGAGAAGATGAAGGGGGTGGAATGGTGGCAATGATGGGGCATAAGACTGGTCGAGACGTGATGAATCAGACCTAGAGCTCGAGCTTCAAGTTAACGTCGATGTATGGAGCACTCGGATCCTAAGCACTATTGATCAAATATAAAATGCAAAAATTAAAATTCCGATTAAAACTAATCTAATTACACAAAGGGTGGGCCTCGATTTGGCTTGAAAACCAAAGAAACGGTAGCACCGACAGAGCTTGCTGACAATGCTGGATTTCCTCTTCCTAGGGTTCTCCTTGCTACAAATTGGCAGCCACCGCTTACTGTCACCAAGGCAGAGCTCTAGGGCATGATTTGTGGGTCTAAAACTCGAGAGGGAGGGATCCAATAGTCAAAAATGGTAGAAAGTGCTTATTTAAAGGAGAGGTGGTAGGTGAGATTGATCACAGACATGCAATTCATCTACTGCCCTAGCGTGATGGAGGATGGTGAGGGACATGAGGCAGTGTAGAGATCACAAGCTCTCGAGTAGTGGATCAAAGCCATGAAATGGGAAGAGGGAGGGGGCACAGTTTTGATAGAAGTCAGAAGTGAGGAAGTAGAGTTGACCCTAGGTCAACGAACAGAAGGACTTGGTTGGTCTACTTGGACCAACCAGGAAAAGACGGTAAAAATTCATTTGTAAATTCCATAAAAATATTGACTGAATTAATTAAATTTTGATTATACAATAAAAAATGTTCCTAATTTTATGCTGTATTATATACATATTTTTATTTATTTTTGTGAGGTTATTTGTTATATGTTACTATTTATGTGTATAATCATTGGAATATTTACCTACAAATTGTATATATAATTTTTATTTTTCGATATATATTTTACTATTTTGTACATATATTCTGAATAATTTTAACTTATTTAAAAACATATTTGGATTTTTTATTCTATTTTTAAGAATTTATTTATACACATAAATAATTAGGTATATATTCTTTACATGTGTATATAAGTAACTTGATTTATTTTAATTTTCATTTAATAATTTTATTTCATTTTAATTATGGACATGTTTTTTAAATATTATTTACAATTTTATAAAAATAAAAGGAATAAAAAATTGTAAAGAATAAATACATTGATTAAAATATGTAGGTATATTTCACAATATGGACCCAAAATCTAACTTTTCTTTACAGCTCCAAATTGAATGAAACCACCTTCATTAAATAGCTTATTAAAAGTTATATACAATTAAAGGTGATTTTGATCTATTTTGATATATTATGGAAAAGATACATGTCTGTGATGTTTTATTTACAACTTTTTTTGTATATCTCGGGCACACTATACATTGTTTTTCAATGAAATTAAATTTGTATTTTTCTTTGTGTTTTTATGTATAATAATCACATTGAGGTTTTTAATATTTGGGGTGTAAAATAATAATTTAAAATAGGTGCAAAAATTCCATTATAGATGAATTAAAGTTACAGTTTTATTTATGGTTTTATGTGTATCTTTGTACAGTTCTTCTTCCATATCTCCCCCTACTTTATTCTGTGTCGACCAAGTCATCATGATGACTGGGTCTTGGGGTCTAGGGTCACTCAACACCAATGGTGTTTCATTTCTTTTCTTTCTTCCTTTATTATCTTATTTTGGTATTAAGTACAATGAATATATAGTGTTCATACAGTTTAAAGAGTGTTTATTTTGGCAAACTAACGATATTTAAATGCATTTGGCTAGGATTTAAAGGACAAGATGAAAGAATAAAGGTGATGAAGTGAGTTTTCATCACCCCCTATACATGCCATTGCTAGTCCCTAGCAAACACTTATGCCTATGAGTGCAGAAAAGAGAATAAATAAAAGAAAAAGATATAACTTTGAATAATTTTTGACTTTTAAATATGTATTAATAAATACAAAGTTTGGAGCGTAGTCAAAACCTTTGGATTATTAGTGTGTTAAAAATAATATTGAAGTTTGGAAGTGTGATACAACAACCCTTAGGTCCCATAATCCTATTATCCAATTCTCTTCATAGTCTAGTCAGAACCATCCTCTCAATCACATACTCTTTCTACCTTGCACTGATAGAACCATGTGTGTGAATCATGTCAGCTCATCCCAGGAAAACTGTTGGAACTACCAAGGAGTCAATTCTTCTGGTAACTCATCCTCGTGGAGACAGATATTCCGTTCTAAGGTTAGGTGTTGCCAGTCTTTACAACTGAATGGGGGGGTTAGAAGAATTGGAAGAGAAGTGGGAATGGATTAGTGTAGTATTCATTCCCTTGTGAAGTCAGTCAGTGTAACCGATTCTTCACCAAGAAGCAGCCTTTCTATGAAACTCTATTTTTGCTGGAAATTTTGGTATGGGCATCTTCTTTGTATATTTTCTTTGACTTTGCATAGCTTCTACATTCTTGTTTGTGCCCTGATGAACATAGAATATTTTGGTCCGCCCATATTTTGGGGTCTTAGAAAATGTTGTACCAACAAACCATTCCTCACCTAAAGCATTATCTCAATCCATCTCCAGTCTTTAGATATCATGGCTAATGAAAGAAGTAAGTTAGAGTACTGGTGTCGACAATCTCTAAGAATGGTTCCTACACCACCCTTGATGAAGCGATCTTGCATTCTCCCGACATAGACTTCATGATTTTTCAACAACGCATCTTGGTTGATCTGAGTTTTAGGTGCGAGGTTTTAGTCAAGTAATTGTCTCACGAGTCTTATGGATTATATGAAGGGTTCTATTTAGATACACTGAATCGACTCATGAACATAGTCTCATGGAACCTAAAGAGTTAAGTTAAGGCGACCTGAAGTGTTTCCAATTCGAGTCCTTAAGGGCTTCCTCTGAAATCAAGTGCATTAAGGTCTAGACCAAGCTCCAATATTCAGACTTTATTTGGACTTATTCAATTGTGTTGATTATTCTGAAAAATACGAATGCTATGTACAATGCAAGAAAATCTTTTTGGGAAGCAATTTTCTAGTTTTGAAATTTTTATGGGTTTTGAAGAATTTTTGCAAATATTTATAAACGTTTTTGCAAACATTTTTTCTTGCAAATTTTTATACATTTTTCATTTTCCAAATTTTAGGGATTTTTCAAAACAAATGAATTAGTTAAAATTATGTGCAGATATTTACACAAGAGTGAATATGTTATTTTCAAGAATTAAGGTGAAAGAATTTACATTATGTGTTGACAAGAGTTAAGTTAATCATTATCAAAAAGTTGATGTACATGGTTTGCAAAAGGGATTTTATTTATTTGAATAATGTACAAAGTTTCAAGATAATTTGAATAGACTTTTGCAACAAATTTGAAAACTTTATTTTTTAAAAATAATTTGACAAATAGTTTTTGCAAACATTTGTAAAATTGAAAATTATTTTGTAAAGATTTTTCAAACGGGATGTATAGATTTTCAAATATTTTTGCAACCATTTTCAAAACATTTGAAAATAGATTTTCATAACATTTTATTCAAACAAAGAAAAGGAGTATTCACAAATAAAACATTTTTACAAAGGTTGAAAATATTTACAATAAAATTTTCCAAATGGTTTCAAAAGATATTGTAGAGGATTTTCCAAACCATTTTCAAATCATTTTGCAAAAAAATTTTACCCCGATTTATTAATAAAAATATATAAATATTTTTTAAGAATTTTTGAATATATTTATATTGGTTTATTAATGAATGGTGTATATATAGTATTTCAGTCATATTATTTGAAAATATGAAAGTATAGATTATGGCTAAAGTATATACAACGTATTTATGAATATCATGCATATAGATTTGGTTTATAAATTTCTGCCTTGTATCCTCCATTAAGAGAGAGCTAGGAAGCGTTGCAAGTAATTCTATAATTGCATTCATCATATAGGAACTATGGTGAGGTTTCCATCCTAGTGTTGCCTTCCATTGCTGTGTCACTTTCTCTGTCTAATTTTGAGCACCTATGACTTAAAGAAAATCCAAAAATATTGGTAAGCGCTTGGTACTGAAAAATGCTCAAAAAATGAAAATCCAAAAATTAAAACAAGGTTAATGTTAAATAAACTTTGACCTACTAAAAACCATAACGAACGCCATATTTTGTGGTTCACAAAGCCCTCATTGCTTCCAGGTGCATTCTGGACAGAGCGAGGCATGACCTTTAAGGAATAGAGGCAAAAACTCGATCTATGGCTGCTTCAATTATCACTTGGGACCGGAAAAGTATTAACGCTTCTATCGTACGTGACCGAGTAAGGCCCTGTCAATAACGGTGTTCCTGCCTAGTGTGGAGCACACAACTTAGTTTGAATTACTGAGCTTAGGCCATGCCCTCATGGGTGTGTCTCTTTCATTGGTTTGCATCTGAGTACCCCACTTGTGGGGGTAGTGGTTTCGCCTATCTGCTTCCTCTCTTTATTTCTTTGGATGAGTATCCCTCCAAGATCGATATTGAAGACCATAAAAAATGTGCAGATCACATAATACAAAGCAGGCAGAACAAGTACGGGGGAACTTTCCTGGCTATATATGATCTTTTCTTGGGCTAGCCGATAAGGACTCATGACAATTTTTGCATGAATCACAACTCTGAAACTAAAAAGATAAAAATAGCCAAACCTTCATAGTTTACATGTGTTGAGTTGGTGAATCAAATTTTGTCTTGTGCTTGTTTAGATCTACCTTAGGTTCAATGATCAAGCCTCACGCTCTTATGCCAATTTGCCATTCCTTCCTTTTAGATTTCTCCTTGACCTTTGCTCATTGTGAGGCCTTCTATTGTTTTACACTCCATGTATTTCTTTTTCATCACCATATCCTTCATCCACCATGTATCTGTTTTTCCTTCAAGATGTTGACTCCAGGACGGTTTGGTTGGCACTCCACCGATACCAACATCAAATCCGTGAGTGTCACATCTCCAATAATTCGGGTTGATTCCCATGTTCTTGGTGTGGACTCTACAAACCACCTTCAGGACTCCCCACTTCTTCTGCCTACTTCAGAGCGGGAAAATTCTCTTCACGATCTCTACCCTTTTTGGATGGAGATTGGTTTCACGCCTTACACTTATCCATCATTTATAAAATTCAGAATTGACCCTAATTCTGAATTATTCTCTACATATTGTGCTTGCATGCAGACTGATCGGGGTGTTTTCGCAATTGCAGATCTAGACCCTAATCTTGAGCCTGAGTCTTCACAGTCTGATTCAGAGATGGCTCCTACTGGTAGAGGAAGGGACCATAGCTACGGAGTATAGAGCAAAACACAAAGTAGGGCATGAACCACAACGATGTCAATAGTCAGCTATTGGCCTCCATCCAAGCGATTCAACTGCAGTTGACTGACCAACCACTTGCCCAAGTTGATTTCCAGGACAAGTTGAACGATCCGAGGAGAAGGATCGAAGAGAGAGACCCCTCAAGGAGGGAGTGATGAGGTATTAGACGGTGATGATGAGGACAATCACTTTGTAAATGAACCTCGCGGAGGCGAGGAACAGGGAAGGAAAGGCTTACCCATGCCCATAATGAAGCAGACATACAACCCTTGGGCAGGTCGAATAATTGATTGGACCCGAATTCCTCCAATCCACAGACATTTCGATCTGAAGCCAAAATTCCTTTCCTTTCTTCCCAGTTTCCACGGGAACACACATGAAGAGTCGTGCATTCATTTGCAATGATTTGGGCATATGCAGTACAACACACTATGCAACATCCTGTTGGGAGTGATCAAGATGACCACCTTCCCCTTCAGCCTACAGGGCAAAGCATTGCATTGGATCAACCACTTGGGGAATGTGGTGAGGACTTGGGAGGAGTTGAAGTCAGCATTCTTGCATAAGTACTACCCTCTAGGTTATCTCAATCTCACGTGTTCTAAGATAGCCATCATTTCCCAGGGACACTGAGAATCCATTCATGAGAAATGGGAGAATCTCAGTGATATGATTGAGAAGTACCCCATCACGATATATCAAAGTCCGGCTTGGTCCAACATTTCTTCGGGGGGCTCAATGAGAATAGTTAACATCTAGTTGACATCTCCTATAGAGGGTCCGATTTCAACAAGGAAGAGGACGCAGTCTGGCAGATATTTAAGGAGATGGCTGAAGGAGAGGCCACACTTTCCTCCACTCATTCCTTTCTGATTCAGTTGCCGCCACCTATCCAAAGTGGACATTATTGAGAAGAGGTCACTGTGATCGAGCAAATAATGAAGGGCCAAGGAAAGCTTTATATCAATACCAAGCATCTAGAGCTACTAGTAAACACCAACAATGCTTGCAACTCCATGGAAGCTTCCCCCAATACTCTTGTTAAGATGAAGGAATCTCCAGTGCAACATCAGCCTCAGTCGAGTTCCATCTAGCCTCAGGTCCAACACGTATATTACTGCAGGCTCCCGAGCATTCGCAACCACAATAGTAGACACATACGGTCATTTACCAGCCATATGAACCACAACCCCAGTACCTCGAGCCATGCTTTCCACCTCCCCCACATATCTAAAAGGTGAATGGAGATTGATTAAAGATCAACAGTTGATTAACATCCAGAGTTACAACCATCTGAACCACAACTCTTCTCTTCCTCTTCCTCCTCAGCACTCACAAGGTTACCAGCAACAACCTCCCACTTCCATCAGAGTCAACAGTTTCATCAGGTCGAATCTTATGAGGTTTACCCACTCAACCCAACCTTAGATTGTTTGGCATAGTTAATTAAGAAAATTGCTGAGATGAGCCAGAAGATCGACAACCTGACGTCCACCAATACAACTATTTCGGCCTAATTTGGAGCAAATCTAAATAATTTCCATCGCAAGGAGCAGTTGGTTTACAGTGTTCAACCCGATTCAAGTAGAAATAATATTGTTTTATCTAATGCTGAAACTCTCAGCAGCGGTAGGACACTCAAGCCATCTGCAACTACGAAGGGAAAGAGCAAAGCATCTAAAGGTGAGTCTTTAGCCATACCATTCGATGGGGCCAGAGATTTATATGATGATGCAACACCACCAAAAATACAAAAAATGAAGAAAAATCAAAGATGAAAAAAGATAATAACATCCTTGGTGAACCCGTACTTGTGAAGGAAAAGCCAACTGCATCAATAGCCAAACTGGAGCCAGCCAAAGGAGCCAAGACTGCACCATTTTTGGTCCACAACATATGGTTTATTTTTCACATTTTTGCCATCTATCTATAAATCAAGATATGGACACAATTTTACATCAAACAATTTCTTATGATGCAAATAGTCCTTTTCATCAAACTATTAATGAAAAAAATAAAAAAAAATTAAAAATGCTTTGTCTGATCCTTAAATTGTGAAAATAATACAAAATACCATTATTGAAATGCCCTTGTTGAAAGCCATGGATTACATGCCAGCTACGAACAGATGACTTAAATAGACATGTACAAATAAGCATCTAAATAGAATAAATAGATAGAGAAAACCAGAGATGCAATTTCTGACCATGGCTATTGTCAATGCCATCAGAAATCTCCCGAACAAATAGAAAGACGAGGGAGCTCAACTCGTATAATGCCATATTTTTATTCAAGAGTCTGAGTGCATATTACTCTAAATTGGTCGTCAATCAATTTATTACCTTCTTCCATGCACAAGGAATTTGGAGTAGGGCTACTCAAGCAAACAAAGATGATCCTTCAGTTTGCAGATAGATCCGTCAAGAGGCCCAGGGGTATGTTGGAGGATGCGATTGTCACAGTTTAAGGGATGTAATTCCATGTTAATTTATTATCCTAGAATGGACACCTATGCACCTCTACTCCACATTCCAACCATTCTCGGCCAACCATTCCTTCGAACAGTTGAGGCAATGGTAGACTACGATACTTGAGAGATCACATTCCGCTATAGCAATGAAAAAGTTCTTATAGAGATGATCAATGAACCAAAAGCAACCAAAGTGGCATTTGTAGTCCATGAGATTGAGTTGTATGGGATAGAATTTTATGATTTTCTTGCTAAGATCAACGACACAGATTTGTTCTTGGATGACACTAAAATAGAGGCATTCCTCTCCCTTGAGGAAGAACTAAAGAGCGTAGTCGAGTTGACCAATGTATTTGATAATGAGATTTTTGTCGATGGAAATTATGAAATTTTTGAATAGCCATCCTCATCTGAGATGGATGAATTCATTACAGATATGTGTGATATTCTGATTTGTAATTCTGAATACCAAGTGGTGAACAACCTACTGATGAAAGAGTTGACACATGTCACAGTTTCTGAGGTCACCATCAAGCTGACTCCCCCCTGAGCTCGAGCCTCTTCCCTTAAACATGAAGTATGCCTTCTTTGCTAGAGAACTATACATGCATCCGATCATTTTCAATTCTCATATGACCAAAGAACAAGAATCTCGTCTGCTTTAGTTCCTTGTACGTAACCTCAAGGCAATATCCTAGAACATTTTAGATCTCCATGGGATAAATCCTTCACTCTGCTCACATTACATCTACCTTGAAGAAGACATCGAGCCCTCTCGGGAATTTCAACGCAGAATGAACCCCAACCTACGTGAGGTGGTCATGAAAGAGATAATCAAATGGTGTGATGTGGAATTTATCTATCCCATATTTGACAACAAATGGGTGAGTCCCTTGCACGTACTGCCCAAAAATCAGGGATCACCATAGTCACCAATGAAAAAGGAGAGGAGATGCTGACCTGAGTGCTGATTTCACTGTGCCTCTGTGCAGACTGCAAACATATGAATCTTGCAACCAAGAAGGACCATTTTCCATTGCCCTTCATTGACCAAAAAGTCAAAAGACTAGCCGCGGAGGAATACTTTTGCTTATTGGATCGTTACTCTAGGTATAATCAAGTTACCATTGCTCTAGAAGATCATGAGAAGACTATCTTCACCTGTACATTCAGGACATATGTCTTTAGAAGAATGCCTTTTGGGTTGTGTAACACAACCAATACATTCCATAGGTGAATGTTGGTCATGTTTGCCGATATGGTTGGTAGCTTTCTTGAAGTATTCATGGATGAATTCTCAGCCTATAATGATAGTTTTGATCAGTGTTTGAGTTACTTAGATCGAGTTTTACAGAGATTTTGCAAGGTGAATCTTGTGCTCTCCAGGGAGAAGAGTCACTTCGTGGTGACTGAAGGTGGATGTTACTTTACATTATCTCCAAGAGTGGCATTGTAGGTTGACCCAGTCAAGGTGGATGTTATTTCGAAACTTGAGCCATCAAAAAATCCGAAGCAAGTTCAGTCATTTATGGGGCACGTTAATTTCTACAGGAGGGTTTATTAAAGACTTTAGCAAGATTGCCCGATTGTTGACTGAGCTACTTGGAAAGGAGGTTGATTTTGTGGTCGATGATCAAGTCCTCTAATCATTCAATCTGTTGAAGGATTTAATCACCCATGCTCCTATCCTTCAGCCACTTGATTGGTCTCTACCCTTTGAGATCATGATATATACATCAGACTATGCAATTGGTGTTATGCTTGGACAAAGACGAGTTGGATTTCCATTTGCAATTCGTAACGCTATGTGAACATTAAATGATGCCTAGAAGAATTACACTGTGATAGAGAAAGAGCTGCTAGTCGTAGTGTCTCCCTTAGAAAATTTCAGATCGCACCTCCTCAGATCCAAGGTGATTATCTATATAGATCATTCTACCATCAAGTACCTATAAAGCAAGAAGGATGGCAAGCCTCGTCCAGTTCGATGGATTCTTTTAGTCCAAGAATTTGACTTAAGAATTCATGATAAATAATGGGTCAAAAATTTGGTGGCAGATCATCTTTCCAGAATAGTTGATGTTGAAACTCCTGAGTAGAACACAAATCCCATCACTGAGATCTTTCCAGATGAGGAAATCTTATCTATCACCTTCCTCCCTTGCTATGCAGATATCGTGAACTATCTTGTCTCCAAGAAGACCCTGTCGGACTGACCGAAGATCCAACTTTAAAATTTATTGGCTGACATTCATTTCTACCATTTGGATGATCTACATCTATTCTGAGCAGATCACATTTGGTGGAGGTGTATACCTCAGGAGGAGATAATGGGTATCCTAGACAACTGTCACAAGCTTGAAGATGGTGGACACCATGCTGGAAAAAGGATGGCAAAAATAGTTCTCCAATGTGGCCTTTGATGGCTAACTTTATTTAAGGATGTAGTTGATTACGTAATGAAATATACTGACTGTCAACGAATGGCCGGAAACATTAGTATGTGAGGTACAATGCCTATGAAGTACATCTATATTTCAGATGTCTTCGATGCATGGGGCATTGATTTTATGGGCTTATTCACTAACAGTTATGGCTTTGAATACATCATGGTGGTCATCGTTTATGTGAGAAGATGGGTGGAGGCAATTCCTTCTCGAGTTGTAGACAGTCGCACTCTCAGTCGATTTATGAAGGACAATGTCGTCTCACGGTCCAGGATTCCTAAGATTCTCATATATGATGGGAGGAGATACTTCATAATCAAAAAGGTCTAGAAGTTGACCCAAGAATATGGCATTAAACATCGTGTTGCTACGTCGTACCACCCTCAATCCCATGGCTTGGTTGAATATTTCAACAGGGAGATCAAAACTATCCTACAAAAGCTTGTACAACAAGACATAAAGAATTGGTCACAATTTCTTGATTCAGTTCTTTAGGCCTGCAGAATAGTGTACACGTCTCCTCTTGGCATGTCTCCCTACCGCCTTGTTTATGTCAAGACATGCCATCGGCCCTTGGAGTTAATTTGCAAATCATCATAGGCATTAAATATGTGCAACTTAGATTCTGCAGCAGTAGGCAAGAACCACAAAGTTGATCTAAATTTTTTACTTGAATTTTGATACTATGTGTATGACAACAACCTTATGTACAAAGAGAAGTCAAGAAATGGCATGATAAACACATCAGAAGGAAGACTTTCGAAGCTAGACAGAAGGTTTGGTTCTTCGACGTGAAGTTGAAAATCTTTCTAAGGAAACTAAAGAGCAAATGGATCGTGCCTTCAATTATAAAATCTATGGGTGACAATGAATGCCTCTTGATATCCGAATTTTCACCTAATGCACAACTTTTTGCAGTTAGCAGACAGTTGCTAAAGCCATGTCTAGAGTACGATACATTCTTGTCCATTATCGATTCCATATAAGTTGTGTTTCAAGATACAGAGGAAAATGAATTAGACACTTGCGTAAAAAGTTACAAAAATATGATTTTCTTTTCATATCTTCTTTTCTTCTTTTCCTTTTCTATCTTCTAATTCTTCGAAAGAGGTATTCACTCCTTTCACCACTGCTATACTTAGGATATACTTTGTCCTATGTATAAGTGGGTGAGCTCCCTAAGTTGTTTGTTCCATGATCCCTCACCTGTCTCCTCATCTCTTGATATTCTAACTATATTTAGGTATATTTTACTCTAAGTATAGGAGGAGAATGGTTAAGCCAATGATTTCTATATTTTCACCTTGACTCTCCCCGCTTTATATACAATCTGCTATACTTTTGATAATTTGATCCTAAGTATAGTGGGGAAGTTTGACTTCTCATTCATTCATTATTTATTCCTTGTAGTATAGGATTTTCTATACGTAGACCAAGGTATGTCTTCCTTTTCTCTCCTATCTATGAGGACATAGCTCAAGCTAAGTCTAGGGGGGTCAAATATGCCTTTTATATACTTTAGCCATAACCCGTACTTGTGTATGGTTAATTAATAAAATACACAACAAAAATTTATAAATACTTACAATAAAATGATTAAAAATGTTTTGCAAAATGATTTAAAAAATGGTCAAAAAATATCTTGAAAAACTATTTGAAAGCCGTTTGGAAAAATATTTTGTAAAGTATTTTCAAACCTTTGTAAAAATGTTTTGTTTGCAAAAAAAATATTTTTGAAAATTTCTATGCAAATTATTTTAAATATAGTTGTAAAAATCTTTTACAATATATATATGTATTGATTCAAAAATCATTGCAAAATTTTTTTCAAATTTTGTAAATGTTTGTAAAATATTTGTCAAAATTTTTTTTGAAAAAACAATTTTCAAAATATTTGTAAAAATGCTTTCAAATGTTTTGAGAACCTTATGTAAATAACAACTCTAATAAAAGTACATATAAAATCTACATAAAACTTGTATATTGATCTTGTAAAAATCACTCACATTCAACTTGTCAATTTCCAACTCGTGTAAATATAGAATCACTCCCATGTAAATAGTTGTACACATTACTTTCACCAAATTTTATTCAAAATACCTAAAATTTGCAAAATTCATAACCCATAAAATTTTGAAAAATCTTTTCAAAATTACACAAAAATATGCAAAACTTTTTCTTAAATCCATAAAAAGTTCAAAATAGAAAATTGTTTCAAAAAATATTTCTTGCAAGATAATTGAACAAGCCAAATTACAATCCGAAGATTACAGCTTGATATAGAACTTAATACACTTTGTTTTATAGGAACCTATTAAGGATTGGAATTGGGATACTTCAGGTCACCTTGACTTAAGTCTTTAGGTTCCCTAAGACAATGTTCATGAGTCGATTCAATATATTTTACTAGAACCCTCCATATCATGTGTAAGACTCTTGAGATAGTGGCTTGACTATAAACCTCGCACTTAACACTTAGTTAAACTTAGATGTATTAATGAAAAATCTTGGATTGTCAAGTGTGTTTGAGGAATCATGTTTGGGGATCGCTGAAACTAGTACTCTAACCTACTTCTTTTGGTAATCATGATATCTAAAGACTGGAGACTAGATTGAGACATTGCTTTGGATGAGAAATGGTCTATTGTCGCAATTTTTTCTAAGACTTCAAAACATGGCTGGATGAAAAGGCTCTATATCCGTCGGGGCACAAGCAAGAATGCATGGCATTGCAAATTCAAAAAAAATATACAAAGATGCCAACACTAAAAATCACACAAAATTATGGAGCTTTCGGAAAAATCCTGCTTCTTGGTGGAGACTTGGTGACACTGTCCAACTTCACAAGGGAATGAAGTTTACACTGGTCCATTCCCTATTCTCTTCCACTTGCCTTGCTTCTCCCTCATTCGGTTGTAAACACCAACAGCACCTGACCTTAGAAGGAAATATATGGCACCATGTGGAAGAGTTGCCAAAGGAACAGACTCTTTGATGGTTCAATGATTTTTCTTGGGAGAGCTAAAAAATTGACACACATGGATTTGTCATTTCAAGGTAGCACATGTAAGCGACTGAGAGGATGGCTCCGATCTGACTGTGAATAGAACTAAATGATAGGATTATGGAACCTAAGGACCGTTGTGTCACATTTCCTAACCTTAGTCTGATTCCAAACAAACCAATAATCCAAATTTCTTAACTGAGCTCCAAACATTGATTTTAATAAGATAAGTTCAACAGTTGAAAATCCTTCCAAATTCCTTCTTTTTTAATTCTTTATTTTCTTTTCTTCACTTATAAGCATTAGTGTTTACTAGGAACTAGCAAAGACAAGGTGGGGAAGTGATGAATCTCCATTTTATCACCTTTATTCTTCCATTTTGTCCTTTAAACCATAGCTAAATGCATGTATATATCATAATTTTGTGGAAAATAACATATAAATATTACAATGTAGATATGATATAAAATACTTTATTAGATGCCAAAATACAATAATAAAGAAAGGAAAAAGAAAAGAAATGAAGTACCAAAGTTATTTAATGACCCTAAATACCAAGACCTAGGAATCAAAAGGATTGGCTCGATAAAGAATAAAGTAGAGGGATCTAAGGGTCAAAAGAAATTCAGAACCCTAATTCTTAATCCCCGAATAATTCAGTTTGGGACTTATTTTACTCTTTATTATTTATACATCAAATCAATATATTTTGAACATAAAACTTGTAGAAAAAATACAAAGAAAAATACAAAAATTATTTCACTTAAAAATAATATATACATTGTACCCTCACTCAGAATAAAAAGTCACAAAGAAAACTTCATAGACTTGTATCTTCTCTATATTAACTCGAAATTCACCAATATTTACCTTTATTGTTTATAAATTAAATCAACTATTTATTGAAGGTGATTTAATTCAATTTTGAGTTAAGATGCAAAAGCTAGGTTTTGGGCCCCTTTGGTGCAATATACCTTAATAAAATAATTCATTCATTTATTCTTTATATTTTCCATTTTTCATATTTTTTAATTTTGTAAATATTATTTATAATATATATAATAAAAATAAAATAAAATCATTAAAAATACAATAAAAATAAAAGTATACTTAAATACATAGATAAATTGTACATACATGCTCCTTTAGGATATACATACATATTTATTTAAGTGTATATATAACTTCAAAAAATACAATCAAAATATATTTATGTGTATTTAATTAAGTTATAAATATATAAATTACATATATAAAATAATAAGATCTAAAATAGAAAATAAAATAAAAATATAATATATAGGTAACTATACCTATATTTGTACTTGTAAAAGTAACATATAATAAATAAACTAGAAAAAATAAAAAATCACCCTAAAATACTACATAAAATAATATTTTCTTCATGTCTTAAGAAAATTTTAATAAAATTTCTTTCTATTTATTTTGATTTATTTTATCCTTTATTTTCGGGTTGTCTCTTAGCGGCTTACGTAACCCAATGAGGGGACAACCTTGGTTAACTCGTCGGTCAACTGGCCCCTCTAACACCTTAGGAATGATACACTCGCTGCTCCACCCTCTTCCTCGATTTATCCCCACCATTCCTTTCATTATTTTCCATCGAAGACTCTTTGACTTTTTCTCCTCGATCATAGGGTTTCATGATAGCACATCTCCTCAATCCTTGTATCGCTATGGCGATCAGGCATTGGTTAAAGATCCTTATGTACATAACCCTCCTCTAAACACCATTAGAATTTGATCCCTACTTAGACTTGAAATTCCCAGATTTCTATAATCCCGAGATCCCAAGTGACAACAGGAAGCATGGAAAGCGATTTGGTTTGGTGAAAGAGGCATGAAGTACGTGATCCAAGATCACCGACAACCACAGCTATGGCTCCTCTTGGATCCCAGCTCCGGTAGGTAGAACCCTGGTTCTTTTCGTACATAGAAATAACAATAGTGTAGATTAGGATTTATTTTTGCTGAAATACATGCGTTCTTTCGTAAAATCCAAACCTTTGAACTTTGTCGGTGATTACCTCTGCCACTCATATCATCTATGCCTAGCCGTGCACTGCCCCACCTGACACAGCCATCCCCTTCCTCATCGCTTTTGCTACACACCACACATCTTCATCCACATTGATCTTTTCCAGATCGACATAATAGAACTCTAGATCTACCACATCATCGAATGTCGTTGCCGCACCTCATCGCTACTCATTGCACCCAAATTCCAATACAGGACCTTCATTTTTCTTTTGTGCATATAACCATGCATGGCTGAGCTTGGGAGCACCCACTCTGGGTCAATTTTTTCTTCTTCAAATGTCATGCAGGTGTTCAAGCCTCATCAACCATTTAGGAACCCAACGATGAGTCCCCATGCACCGGAGCCCTCTTAGAGACACTGACAACAATCAACAACATTTTGGGGCCCTTAGGAGCATCCTAGGTGGTCGAAGATGCCTTGGAGAGTAGATCGAAGCTCGTAGGAGGTGAGTTCTTCGCATGATCTTCTAGGAAATGTCCCCACCGTCGGATCAAGAGTGACGCTCTAGGAGAAACAACTTCCCCTAGATACGAAAGACCACAACTGTCAGGTCGTGTGCTAGGATTTAATCCCAACAATCAGAGCAAACTGTTATCCACCGTCAATTTCTCGATGCATATAAGTGACCAAATCCGGATCGTCAGCCAGCATAAGGGAGGTATTTTGCACACTTTACCCCCCATTTTTGTCTCTTATTTTTTGTCTAGAAACATTTCTTCACTAATATAATAATTTCATAAAATTTGTAATAGAACCCTCTTATTGTATTTGCATTCATGTCCTTCACCACGCCACCTCACAAGACCATACACGTGAGGGTGAGTGATTTCTATAAGGACACCCTTAGGGGTTTTGGTTATTGTTTAGTCTGTAAACTTTGTATTCTAGTTCAAAACTTTTTGGATGTCTTGCATGTATTCCATGTCGCTATTTTAGAATTATATTTATATTCCTACTGACATTGTATGAATTAAATATTTAAGAGAAATTTCACAGAGGTCCCTAGACTTTGTATCTTTGTTCTAGATTGCATTTTTATTTATTTGTAATTATGTTTAAGTCTCTTCTAGTAGTTGCATTTGTATTTATTGTATTTCTTGCATTAAAAATATCACTTTCCATCAAAAATTTGTAGGAAATTTGTTTTAAGTGCCTAACAGTGTATTAAATCGCCTATATATATTGCGAAGCCATTTAAAATAATTTGTTATATTAAAAAAATCTAAAATATTGTATTATCCAATATTTTCATTAAAAATGCAAAAAATTCGAAAATGATTTGAAAAATTCTAAAAAAATCAGTGTATATTAGTTACTATATTTAGCACCTACCAATGAAAATCAATAAAAATATAAAAGAAAAACCCAAAAATGCAACCCTTACTAACCCTAAAAACAATATACAAAATTCTCAAAAATCCAAAAATATCATTTTCTGTTTCCGTAGCTTAATTATATTATTTATTTGTATATTAAATATAGTTTTGAAAAATTTTAAGACGTTTACCTATTTTAAAATTCCAAAACAATGTGAATACATATTATTATTCACTACTTTGCCCTTTTATTCAATTAAAAATATAAAAAATAGCAAATATTTCGAGAAAAATATCAAAAGTAAGGATAAATGTAAAAAACAACAATATTTTATTTTATATGTTTTGAGTATTTAAAGCTATATTTATTTATATACTATACTACATTATATGAAGCTATATTTACTTATATTACTAATAATATTATCAATAATACTAAAATACCCTATATTTTTAAAAAATCTTGAAAAAAATAAAAAAACTATACTTGGAGTATTTTCATATTTTACAATTATATTTATTTATTTATTAATCTTGTAGATATTGTATTATATATAATTCATCGATAGTACTAAATTTATCTATCATTTTTATACATTAAAAATATTAAAAATTATAAAATCTAAAAACAAAAAAATATTTATAAAAAACCACAAAAATCTTAGAAAACTAAGCAAAATTGTTTATTATCTTTTAGTCAATTTTTGGGATATATTCCCCTTTCTCCTCGTGTTTGACCTCTACGTACTTCATCTATACTCATCTTTGTAGAGTTATAATAAATTTTTATCTCCACAGTCTATTTTTCATTACTTGATTTATATTGTGGGTTAATTGTTGTCTAAATTTGGGTTTCTTGTTGGTCGCCTCAACGATTGTTTTTCTACCTTGTGTAGAACACAAGACCAACTTGAATATCTTAGTTCGACAAATGGCGTCGTTGTCGGGGAGCAACTCTTAGAATAGATCTTGGATGTTGGTTTTCCTTCATTATTTTTCTTACCTTATTTTCACTTTTATTTAACAGAATTATTTATCTGTGCTATTTTTTCTCTATTATTTTCATTACGAGGGACCTCGAGGTGAAGGTGATCACTTACGTTGTTGAGGCACCCAAGCTATAAGGAGAGTGGTCATTCTCTTCGGTGGACCACATAGAGAGAGCAGGAGAGTGATAGAGAGGATTTTTAGCATAAATTTTTTATTTTATTTTTGTGAGAGAGAGACTACACTTTTAGTTTTCATTATTAATTAGTAATTATTCAAGTGGACTAGACTTTGAACATTCGGGTCTATCTTACCAAGTGCTTGTTTCACTGGATTTTCTCAGACTTCATCTCATTCTCCTTTTATTCTCCCTATTTTCCTTTTTATTTTCTTTGTTTCCCATGATTTGTGCTTTCTGCCTTATTTTCATTTATTTTATGGAATGATCCCTTACCATTTTAGTATTCATTGCTTTATAAATTAGGTCCAAACACTTAATAAAAGCATGTACCTATAGTTACCTACATTTAGACTTTATTAAAAATTTAATTTTTGATAACTTAAACTTGGAATAGAGAACCGTGAGAGACTCGACATTGTGCTTGCAGGACCTGTTGTGGTGTGCACCGAAGATTCTCCAAGACCAGACATTTGGGTTCAATTTTTGAGTAGTTAGAATTTTGTTCTACATGTCTAATAGCAATTCTTGTTTAGAGCGATTTCCTTTGTTTACATATCATGCATATAGCCAATGTTTATAAATTTCTGCCTTGCACCCTACATGGAGAGAGTTGGGAATCTCTATAAGTAATTCAATCATAGCATTCCTCATATAGGCACTAGGGTGAGATTTCCATCCTAGTGCCGCATTGCATCTCTATATTGCTTCTCCGTTTGATTTTGATCACCTATGATTAAAGAAAATACCAAAAAAAAATCATTAGGCACTTTGTATTGTAAAATACTCAAAAAAGTTAAATCTAAATATTAAAACAAGGGGACTCCTAAATAAACTTTGACAAAATTAAAAGCCATACCGAACATCATTATTTGGGGTTCATAAAGCTCACATTGTTTTTAGGTACATTCCAGATAGAGAGAGGCACAACCAAAAACCCAATTTGTGGTTGCCTCAACTATCACCTAAGACCGGCGAAGTATTGGCGCTTCTATCATACGTGATTGAGTAGGGCCTTGTCAATGACGATGTTCCTACGTTGTGTGGAGCATATGACTTGGTATAAAGTACTAAGCTTTGGCCACTCCCTCATGGGTATGTCTCTCTCATTGGTTTGTGTCAGAGTACCACACTTGTGGGGGAAGTAGTTGTTTCACTTATCGACATCCTCTTTCTATTTCTTTGGATGAGTAGCCCCCCATGATCGATATTGAGGACCTTAAAAGTATCGATCATAGGAAACAAAGGAGGTAGAACAAGTACACGGATACTTTACTGATAGTACATGCTCTCCTCTAGGGCTAGTCGATAAGGACTTGTGATAATTTTTGTCTAAATCACAAATCTAAACTCATAAAGATAAAAATAGTCAAACCTTCATGGCTTCACGTGTATTGAGTTGGTGAATACAAATTTTCCTTATGTTTGTTTTGATCTAGCTTAGGTTCAAATATCCAGTCCCGTGCTCTTGTAACATTTTTCCATTCCTTCTATTTACATTTCTCCTGGACCTTTGATCGTGGAGATCCTTCTACTATTTTACACCCCATTTATTTCTTGTTCATCAATGTATCCGTCAGCCATCATCTATCTCCTTTTTTCCTTCAAGATGACAATCCATGACGGTTTTGTCAGGACTCCATTGACACTCACATCGAGTCTGTGAGTGCGACATCTTTAATAATTCGGGGTGATTCCTAGGTTCTTGGTTTGGACTCCGCAAACCACCCTTAAGACTCCTCACTTCTTCTACCCATCTCAGACCAAGAAAACTCTCTTCTTGAGCACTGCCCTTTTTGGAGGGAGATTGATTTCAATCCTTACAATTCTCTATCATTAATAAAATTCAGAATTGACCCAAATTCTGAATTATTTTATTCACCTAGTTCCTGCATGATAACCGGTCGAGATGTTTTCCCAATTTCAGATCTAGACCTCGATCTAGAGTCTGAGTTTTCACAGTCCGATTCAAAGATGGATCCTATAAGTAGAGGAAATGTACCGCAGCTATGAAGCACAAAGCAAAACACAAAGCTTGCATCAAACAATAACACCGCCAAAAATTAACTATTAGCCTCCATCCAGGAAATTCAACAGCAATTGACCGATCAAGCACTTGCCTATGTTGCTTTTCAGGACATATTGAACGATCTGAGGAGAAGGACCAAAGAGAGAAAGACCCTCAAGGAGGGGGTGATGATGGATTACACGATGTTGATGAGGACAATCACTCTGTAGATGGACCTCATAGAGGCAAGGAAGAGGGAAAGAGAGGCCAAACCAAGCACACACTGAAGCAAACATACAACCATGGGGCTGACCGAATCACCGAGTAGATCCAGATTTGAACATCCATCTACAACAGTTTGGATGCATCTGCAGTACCACACACTACCCAACATCCCGTTGGGAGTGATCAAGATGTCTGCCTTCCCCTTCAGCCTACAGGGACAAACATTGCATTGGATTAACCATTTGGAGAAAGTGGTGATGAATTGGGAGGAGTTGAAGTTAGCATTATTGCACAAGTAAGATCAATAAGGAATCAAAGGAGTGGAGGGTGATCTCACAAGGCGAGAGCATATCGTTGTTGTGTCCCCTCCTAAAAACGTCGACTAAGTTAACAATCAACCCACAAATAATATATAGAAATGCAATAAAGATCAGGCCAAAATTTATTATAAACCAGACTAAAAATGTATAGGGTACAAGTATCCTACGTGTCGTACCACTGAGAGCAAAAACACGAATAGGAAAAAAGTAATTGTATATACAAAGAAACACCAACCACTTTTTGTGTGTTTTTAGGTTTTGTAGTTTTTGTGTGTTTTTTAAGAAATTTATTTTTAGGTATTTTTTTGTTGTATATATATTTTTAAAGGTTTGTTTTTATAATAATTTTGTATTTTGTTTTTATGTTTTTTAGATTTTAACTTCTTTTTGTATTTAGAGTATATAATAAGGATACCTTTCAATATATGCAATAATAAGTATAATATAGGTAGTATATATATATATATTATGTAATAAATATATATAAAATCTGGAAATATAAAAAAGAATAGTCCTTTTTATTTTTAAAGGGATTAAAATATATTATAGGTATTTATAATGGGAATAATAAATATAATAAGGATATATATATAAGCTATATAAAGTCTTCTATATATAAAAATAGCAATATAGTCAAAAATTGCAAAATAAATATTTTTGTCCTTTTCAAATATTCTACTATTTGTGTGTTTTTTCTTGGAATTTTGGCTATTTTTGGGCATTTTTAAAGATATAAAAACACAAAATAAATTGAAAGGGGCCAAATACAGGAGCTTAAATCGGGCCTAATAAATATCTATCTGATCTGAAAGGGGCCAAATTGAATTTATATGTATAGAAGACAAAATAAAGAAAATTCGAAGCTTTAGAAGATATTTTTCCGATTTTTGTACGTATTTTATTAAATTTTTAAACTTTTCTGTATTTTGTAATTTTTACAATTTTGTTTTGTATTTTTATGAATTTTTGTTACGTGATAAAAGGTAGTGAAATACACATACTTTATTTTTTTGCTAATTTTTGGAGCTATATTTGAATTTTTATGATTTTTATAAGGAATAACAGTAAAATATAACTAGCTTTTCAATTTTTAAATAGGAAAACAAAAATAAATACCTTAATAAAAATATATGTGATACAATATAGTATAAGGTATTTAAAATAATTTTCCTACGATTTTTAGAGTTATGTAGGCTATTTAACAAATTAAAACAAAAACAAACAATAATGTGGTAATACATGGACCATTCTGCAATTAATTAAACCCTAAGCATTCATTTATAACAAGACTAGCAATACAAGGATGAAGCAACAATTTTACCAATTAAAAATCACATATAAAGAGCACATGGAAGGGGCATTTTAGCAAATGTTACGAGCTCCATGACCGTTCATGCAAGTATCACAATAAAATATAATTTTTATACAACTAACATGGATTAAATTGTAAATTCTAGAGATTATTTCCAAACAAGTCCAACAAAAACTTAAGATAAATAGTGCAAATTACCCCCAAAAACCCTCACATGGGACCGCACGTGAGGTGACGTAGCTTGGACACAATTGCCAATAGCATAAAACCTAGGGTCAAAAATGGAAATAGAAAAAAGTTTTTGAACTGCTATATATATTTACAGGAACAAATACAAAATGCAAAAAGAGGAGGTAAAACTGTGCAAAATACCGTGACTTTATGCGTTGGGGAAAGGTTGGGATCCGTTCACTTAGACAAATGTCGCATGCCCAACGATCTATACCCCTTTGCAAATGAAGGGGTGAGATGAGATCATCTGCCAGATCTGATGGTGGAATTGGCCTTTCATCGATCAACAACTATAGAATTTTGTATGTGTTATTCATCGGACGGCGGTTGAGGGTCCTAGAAGAATGGACGATGAACACTTAGCCGGTGACTTTGTATCGAAGCCCTTGAGCAGCTTCGACGATCTTCCATGTAGCTGATAGGCTAGAAACACTCCTGAGACGATGTCGGATCGGCTGGTAGTTCGAAGAAGGTTGGGACCCACTAAAGGGGTCCTGGATGTCGAAGTTGAAATTGGGACTTATAGCTTGCTTCTTTGATACGTGGGACCCCTCAGATGGGGTCCTTTCAGGCGTCAACCCTAAATTATACAACAACCCTTGGATCTTGAGCCTAAATTACCACAGTTGAGAGATCAGATCTGATCGCGACCTCCGATAGTGAAGCGGTATGGTGGATCCTCCACCATCCAACACGCCTAAGCGATCCATTCCACCGTCAGATTAAGCATAATAAGGGGAAAATTGTACAAACACCCCCATCTTTTTTGTTTAATTTATTTAGTCATGTAAAAAAATATATAGCATAAATAAATGTGTGAATATTACATAGAGATCCTGAAGTTTATTGTATTTACAAATGGGTCCACGCTAGGTCACATCACTTGTTGTCCCACATGAGGTGGCAATTTTGTAGACAATCCCTCGCAGGTTTTGTTATTTGTATTTAGTTCAATAACTTTGAATTGTTGTTGTAATATTTTGGGATATTTGCATATTATCCCTCAAGTTTAATTTTATTTGTATTTATGCCTCTACTAGTTCATGTATTTTTGATGAGGTATTTCATTTATAAAAAAACAGTAAATGTGCTTCAAAAAATTCACAAAACAAGTTTAAGCTCTTTCTTGCACACACTTTCATATTACATTTTTAGATTTGCAATTTAGGACTTTTTCATGTTTTATAAAAATAAAAAAGAGCATGTTTTGCCCTGATTACAATATAAAATTCCAAAAAACATAAAACAATTTTGAAAATTTCTAAAAAATTATTTATTTTGTTTATCTATTTTTTATAACTTTAAAAATAAAAAATCCAAAAAATAGAAAAAGAAAATTGATAAACAAATAAAATCTCCCAAATCCTTTATAAAAAGATAAAAAATCCATAAAACCCACAAAAATTTATTTATTGCTCTGAATTATCTTTATATTATTATATATTTAATAAAATTAATTTGAAGAATTTTGGACATGTTTTACTGATTTTAATCTTTGTTTTAATATGGCCTATTTATTATTTGTCTGATTTGGGATATTTTTGACTTTAAAATCCAAAAAAACAAAATTTCTAGAAAAAATCACAAAAATAGTATAATTTTTTTTAATACCAAAAAAATTATTTTCTGTATTTATATTATTTTTAATAGTATTTATTATAATACCTTGTATTATATATGTAGTTATATATAAGCTTATATTATACTTATTTAAAAGAAAAAGAAAATTAGAAATAAAACTATAAAAAGAAAAAGTCCATAAAAATATAAAAAAACTAAAAACACATACAAAAATAATAAATGTATTAGAGAAAAGGATAAATTTTGTGCATCATTGCCCATTCTGTCGTTTCTCCCTAAGTTCGACATCTACACATGCTTACGCACTATGTACACTTATTACAGAGTTATAATAAATTTTAGCTCCGCATTTTAGACTTCCATTTCTTTATATACCATGGGTTAATTGTTGAGTGATTGGAGTTTTGTAAGAGGTCACTTCAACGACTATTGATCTACCTTATGGATTGACAAGAACTTTGCAAAACCCTAGTTATCAAATGGCGATGTTGCTGGGGAGCAACACCGCATTGATTGGATTCTTTGATTTGTTTCTTTACTATTGTCTATGTGCCTCTTTATTTCTTTTTTTATTTGATATTAATTGTGAGTTGTCTAACATTCCTCTTCGTTTGACTTTGTTGCGAGGGACTGCTATGCAAAGGAGGACTTCTTAGGAGGACCTATGCACCCAAGCAAGGTGGAGCTAGTTTTCTGACTTAGCTGACTGGAGAGAGCCACAGACGATGACTTGGAGGAATTTTTGAAGATAGTCTCTTTGCCATTTTGTTTCTATTTTTTTGTAATTAAAAGTGAGAGAGAGACATATAATTGTAATAATTATACTCTCAACACTCAAACACTTCACGAGGTCCATTGCCTAAGCCATTGTACGCTTGGGGGCCTCGTCGGTTTTACAGTGTTTTCATTGCTTTCTTTTTCTTTTTTTTGACTTTATTTTGATTTGTATTGTGTGATTGAGCCCTAGTTTTAGGATTTTATTGCTCGATATATTAAGCTCTAAAGCCCTAATATAATTGCATGTACATATAGATTTGCTTTTAGACTTAGTCAAATTGTAATCATTGGCTATTTAGACTTGAGATCGCGTGCCGAGAGAGGTCGCATATAGCGCTGCCAGGACCTGTTGTGGCCAGAACCGAGTGGCATGGAAGACCATACTTTTGGTCTCATTTATACATAGTTAGCTTCTGATGCTTCATGATAATAGCATATTCTGATCTAGGGTAATTTCATCAGCTTGCATTCCATGTAGCATAGTTTTTCAATTCTATTATGCATCCCACATGGAGAGAGCTAGGAAGCATTGTAAGTATTATGACTATTCATGCATCATCAATTTTGACCACTTAGGATGATAAATGGAATTGGAACCTCGTAGCCGATTGCATTGAAAAATACCAAAAAAGGTGATAATCTAAATAAAACCAGGACTGCTAACTCTATTAAACTTCCAAAAATAAACGTAGCAGACTCATTTTCCTGGGGAGATCAACCCCTCGTTGCATGTGCATTTTATTCTTACATATACGCTAAGCATTAGTGCCCCAATCTCAGGCCTACCTACGTGCTTGTACACCTTTGTTGAAAATTACCTAACACTAAAACTGAATAGATAGAATGACGATCATCTTCGGTCTTCATTATGTTGAGTAGGTCAAAAACGAGATTACGAGAGCTGCTAAATAGTGGTCTGACAAATCAGACTCACTGTCGCTGGGGCGACTACTCAAGCCTTCACGTTCGTCAATAATTAACCCACACAATTAATTAAACAATCAAGAGCAAGGATCAAAATTTATTATACCCTACTACAAATGTACAGTGGCAAGCAAGTAGGGGACGAACACAAGAAGCAAGGATGTAGAGTGTAGACAAAAAAAGTCAAGGCGTATGCCTAATATACTACTCAGCCAATGTGGATTTTTTGTTGGTTTTTTATTATATATTTTTTATTTAATTTTTAATTTTTAATTTTGTATTTTGATTTTTAATTTTCTAATTTTATATTTTCTTTTTATATTTTATATATTTTTATTTTATTTTTTTATATTGGAATATATAAGCTATATAAGAGAAGAGAGGATAAAAGATTTATAAAAATAAGGAAAAATAGTCAAAAATTAGGAAATAAAATCTTTTTGGTCTTTTTATGATTTTTTTTACTATTTTTGTTATTTTTGGGTATTCTTTTCAGAATCTTTTTGATATTTTTAAAAGTCAAAATAAAGAAAATAGTGAATTACTGATCTGGCCAAAATTAAAATGGGAAGGAAAAATATCAAATAATATCTAGATTTTCCCAAATTAATTTTAAAATAGAGAGAATAAAATGGGGAGCCTACATGACCTGAGATTACAAGTTTTTTGAGTTTTCTAGAATTTTTTAGAATTTTTTAGGTATTTTCTAATTTTTAAGGTTTTTATCTTGAAATTTTTAGTGGTTTTTGGACTGACACTAATAGATGATAAAACACACAAAATATAATTTTTTTGGATTTTTTCAAAACGTTTTTCTGATTTTTATGAATTTTCTAATGCAAACAGTAGGAAAAATGCATGTTTTTTATTTTTAATAAATATTAAAATGCAACAAAAGTGAAATGCAAAATTATAGCGTCAATCTACAACTAAAAATGAGCTTAGAATGATTTTTGTGGAATTTTTGGCGTTTTAGAGCATGCAGTAATTAGAGAAAACATAAAGCAACTACAAGCCTGGTAGGGGCATTTGTGTAATATTCAAAAGCTATAGGGAGAAATATTGCAATTTCACCAAAAAGACACGCGCAAAGCACGTGTTAAGCTTTTCATAGGGGTAGATTTGTAAATATCGAAAGCTGGCAGGACAGGAGTGCAAATAACCCAAAGATATATTATAATCACTACTCGCAGGGGTGAAAATGCAAATACAGAAAAGTTCACGGTGCTTGTTGCAAAATACCCAAAATCACGTGCCCCGATCACGTGAGTTGACGTGGACAGGGACCAAAACGCAAATAAAAGGAGTTCAGGGTCCTAGTTGCAATTATTACAGATATTTTTAAGCTGCAGATGAAAGATTTAGGGCTAAAACGTAATAAAAAAACTCTTAGGTGAAAGTGCAAAATACCCAAGATAAGGATCGTGCGGTTGAGGGCGATCCACTCATCCACGTGGGCAGATCTGGTGGCTCAATGGTGCTTCGCACGGACGTCCAACATTAGATCCCGCGACGAGATCCGACGGTGGAGGGTGCTGAAGATCAGACGGCTCCTGTGCGTACTGGAAGGTGCTCCTGATCCAATGGCGGAGAGAGGTTCACGAAGAATACTCTCTCCGGCGAGCTTTGGCGAGTGAATCCGGCTGACACACAGCCACTCCGGCCCTAGGATCATGGGCAAAATTATCCTGGGGCCCTTCCGCGTCGAACGATGGTCTCACCAGCGGCTGAAATGGCGAGGTGAGGGCCAACGACGGCGGCGACCTGGGAGGTGCTTCCCCTGGTTGTCGAGGCTCTTTCAAGTCTCCTCTCGCGTTCTTTCCTGCATGGTTAGATGCACGGCAAAAAGATTGAGCTCGGAGTGCTCTCAGATGGAGCGATGGTGGCGATTTCTGGCTCGGGTGTGGGGGCTCCCGCGATCGGCGGAGAAGGAGCTCAGTGATCTCGATCTGAGCGATATCAAGATGTATGGAGATGTGTCGAGGCGAGAGAAGGCGAAGGGGAGGCTGATGGAGGTGGAAGCGAGTCGATTCAACGGTTGGATGAGGCGTAACACGGTGGCAGTGCGGAGCTCCGCCGTGGAGTAATTTACGAATTTACGATGAACGACGCTAAGAAATCAAAACCTATCGCAGGTCTACGCTAGATAGGGCTAAGGCTACAGAATGGAAAAGGAAGAAGGCGAAACGATCACCGGAAGACCAAGGTCGAGCTTGGTGGCGGAGCTTCAACAGTGAGGTGGATCACACCTCGATTCGACGCCGATGAACCTTGAATAGAGCTCTACGGCTTCCCGCTGTCACCGGGAGGCTGATAGGCTCAAGGGATTAGGGTTTCAACAGTGGAAGAGGGATCAAACTTCGAAGGGAAGTCGGGTGTGTCTTTTGAAGAGTTGACGGTTGGGGCGTGAAGATCGAAGAATATCATGCGAATCGTGAATCCTCAAACCGAGCTAGACCATGCGCGAGTATCATGGGTAGTTGCGCACCAATTTTGCAGAAGGCATTGACATGATTTGATGAAAGAAAACACCTCTAAAATTTCATGAAGAAGAGACAAAACGACGCTCTAACAGGACTCTGGGAGGAGGTCACGTGGACCAACCAGGAAAAATCCCCTAAAAAATATTTCAAAAAGCATTTAAAAATAAAAAATGGATTAATTAAATTTTGGTTATAAAATAAAAAATGTTTATTATTTTGTGAATTATTTTATGGTAATTTTTATTTATTTTTATGAGGTCACTAATTACGACTTTCCCTTTATACCCTTTATAGGTATATTATCTATATATTTAAGTATTTTAGTTTTATTTTATGATTTTAATTTCTTTATTCATGTTTATTTATTTTATAAAATTATAGCAGATTTTTATACACTTAATTATATTTTTTATTTTATTTATCTGATATATTTTATACACTTAATAAAATAAAGATATATAATGTACAGGTATAAGTATAGGCATTATACCTCTGTATAGGATATACATGTATTTTATTTTGAGTTGTATTTAGGTTTTTATTCTCATTTTAATGTACATATATATTATAAGTAATATTTACATAAAAATACAAAATTATAAAAATAAAGAATAAGTAATAAAATGAATATTTTAATCTACACTAGTATACAAGTAGGGTCCAAAACTCAACTTTCAAACCGTAACTCCGAAAAATACAAAACCACCTCCATTAAATAGTTTATTTTATGATATATACAATTAAAGGTGAGTTTGGTACATTTCGAGTTTTTATTTGCAAGATACGGGTCTGGGAAGTTGGAGTTTTAGAATCTTATTCAGACCATAACTTTTTATCTGTACATTATTTTTCAGTGAAATCAATTTTGTATTTTTATTTATTTAATTATCTACAACTTTCATGTACAAAGTTTCTTTATTTGAGGTATAAAAAGTGGAACCAAAAATATGTCCCAAAATGAATAAAGAATGAAGGAATTTCATTGTGTTTTTACCCTTGTCTCCCCCTACTTTATTCCTTGTCGACCTATCCATCAAGATGCCTAGGTCTCGAGGTTTCGGGTCATAAAATTATTACAATATTTTATTCTTTTTCTTTTCTTTTCTTTATTCTATAATTTTGGCTTTAAAAACCACATTTTATACAATATTTACACAATGATGCAATGGATGCTAAAATGCCTAAATTAGGCCTAATTACACGCATTTACTAGGGTTTTTAAGGCCAAAATGATAGAATAAAGATGATGAAACGTAGATTCATCATCCCCCTATACTTGCCTTTGCTAGTCCCTAGCAAACACTTATGCAATAAGTGCAGAAAAGAAAAACAGAGAAAAGAAAAAGAAGAAAGATGGATTAAATTTAATTGTCAAACTTATCTTCACAAAATCAAAGTTTGGAGCTTAAGTTGGACCTTTGGAATTTAATTGCTGGCGGAACCTTAATGAGAACCGAATTTGAAATCCAACAGCCTTCGAGAATCCCAAAACTCTGCTCAAGTCTCCTCAATAGCCATGTCAGAAATATTTCAACTCATACGCAAACCCTTACGACTATGAATCTGACTCGTACACTGTAAGTGATGGTGGCTCTTCCCAACTGAAATGACAAAGAGGCTGACTTCTCTGACATGACAACCCAATGACTCCCTTATCCAACAACTCAACCCTCAAGGAGCAGGGTATTCCCTTCTAAGTTCAAGTGGCAACCAGCTCAAGAGGAGGGGGTAAAGAGAAGAATGGACGGTAGCCAGTGTAGCTACCTATCCTAGGATGCAAGACCAGTGTAGTCAAGTCATCCAGCTGCAGGCTCACATGATTTGACTTTGAAGCGCAAGCTTGCTTATTTGACTTTACACATATGTACACTCCAGCAGGCATTTTTTTTTTTGTACATGCCTGTCCACTTTTTTTTGGAGTTTTTGCTTTTGCATTTTTTTGAAATACTATATACAACAGCATATACATAGGGAGTTTTTCCTCTTGAGCCAGTAGACTATCCCTCTTTTGAACCTTTATTGCAACCCACGATCTCCTATCCCCGAATCTCATCATTATAGGACAGGTTTGGGTGCACTTCCCTCCCTAGAGGAGGACAAATGTTTCCACCTGTGTGCGTCTCATACCGGCAAATCCAACCTCCTCACTACTCCAACTGAGTTGAGCCATGTGAAAGGTGCACGTGTCCAAGTTAGGTCATTATCAACAAGAGTCGTGCGTGTGCTCCGAAATACTCTACTTAGGCAGTTAAGAACCCATTGAACCAAGTCTCGTGATCCTCAGAGAATTAAGTCAACTAGACCTAAAGTACCTCAATCACAGTTCCTACAAGGTTCCTGTTAATTAGGTAGATTTAAGGTCCAACCAAGCTCCATTCTTCGGATTTTACTTAGACTCGTTCAACTATCAAACTCAATCCGAAAAATGCTCATGCTATGCAAATGCAGAAAATATTTTTGTGATGCAATTTTCAATGATTTTGAACTTTTTATGGATTTTTGAAAAGATGATGATGATGCATATGCAATTTTTTTTTCAATTTTCTTTTTTTTTTCAAAGAGATTTTTCAAATGTTTTTGGATTTTACTTTTGCAAATGTTTTTGGGATTTTTGAAAACAAAACGTTTTGGCTAAAAGCTAGGTTAAAATATGTACACGGGAGTGCTTCTTATATACACAAGAAGTGAATTTTAGAATTTACAAGGGTAAGTGATCAATTTTATACATATATATATAAAGAATTTTGGGTGTGATGTATATATTCCTCAAACTTATTTGACACAGGTTTTTCAAACAATTTTTGAGAACTATAGTCCAAAATAATTTTTACAAACATTTTTACACACATGTACACACATTTGAAAATCATTTTGCAAAGGTTTTCAAAGAATATAGGTAGATTTTTCAAAATATTTTTGCAACCATTGTTCAAACCATTTGCAAATAGTTTTTCAAACATTTTATTTCACTCAAATAAGATAATTTTTCAATCAAAATATTTTTACAAAGGTTGAAAACATGTAACAAAATGTTTTTCTAATAGTTTTCAAATGATTTTTTCACAAGGGTTTTCAAACTATTTTTCAAACATTTTGCAAAAAATATTTTCACCTGATTTATTAGTCAGTAAATACACAAAGAATTTGAGGAACAATCACATCTTTTTATTAAGGTTTTATTGAATTTTAATAGTATAATTGGCCATATTTATTATTAAAAATACGAAAGTACGAGTTATGGCTAAAGTATATACGCAGTATATACGACCCCCCTATACTTAGCTTCAGCTATGTCCTCATAGATCAGAGAGAAAAGAGAAGACATAACTCATACTGAGTATAGAAAAGTCTAAAGAATATATGAATAAGAGATGAATGAATAAATGAATGAGAAGTTGACCGCCCCCCCATACTTAGGATCAAATAATCCTAAGTATAGCAGACTATACACAAAGCACGGAGGGTCAAGGGTGGGAATGAACAGATCGTACCCGGACTATCTCCCCCTATACTTAGTGTAGGATATCCCTAAGTATAGACAAGAAGAGGAGACAATGGAGGGGATCGAAAAGAATAGAACGAGAATTCGGGGTGCACACCCCCTATACTTAGGACAAAGTACGTCCTAAGTATAGAAGACTGGCTACAACAGGGTGACACCTGTTGAATAGGTACAGAAGATGGAAAAGGAAAAGAAGAAAAGAAGAAAAGAGATGAAAGTGGATATGAACAACTCGGGATGCGCATCCCCCTTATACTTAGGATAAAGTACATCCTAAGTGTAGTAATGATGAAAGGGATGAGATCATGTCAGTAGAAGAGGATAAAAGAGATTGAAAAAAAGAAAAAAAGAAAAAAAATCATTCAAAAATGTCTCGCTCTGCTTGGCCTTCTTCTGCCTCTTTGGAGATATCCGGCTCATCCTTGTAGATTACTTGAATCGAGTCAACGACATCCATGAATGTACCATGTTCTAGGTATGGCTACAGAAGTTGTCCATTGACTACAAATGGCTGTGCGTCAGCTGACAGATTGGATATTAATACACTTCTGTTGTCACGCACCTGCCTAACCATAAAAGGCCCAGTCCATTTACTCTTCAATTTGCCTGGAAAGATCTGTAATTTTGCATCAAACAACCACACCTTCTGACCTGGATCGAAGGACTTGCGGCGGATATGCTTGTCATGCCATGTTTTGACCTTCTCCTTGTACATCAGGTTGTTGTCATATGCATAATCTCTGAATTCTAGTAATCTGTTCAGATCCACTTTCATGTTCTTTCCTGCTTGCTTGGAGTCCAAATTACAGATATTAATGGCCCATAAAGATTTGTGAATGAGTTCAACTGGCAAATGACATGGCTTGCCATACACAAGGCGGTAGGGAGACATTCCCAAGGGTGACTTGTACGCTGTTCTATAAGCCTAAAGAATGAAATGAAGCAGCTGAGACCAGTTCTTGCGATCCGGACGCACAAGCTTCTGTAAAATTGTCTTGATCTCCCTATTTGAACATTCAGCTAAGCCATTGGACTGCGGGTGGTAAGGTGAAGCAACACAATGTTCAATGCAGAATTCTTGGGTCAGCTTCTTCACGCCTCTATTTATGAAATGACTACCCCCGTCAGATATGAGAATCTTGGGAATCCCGAACCGTGCTATGATGTGATCTCTCAAGAATCGACAGACAGTCCTACTGTCGGTGGTTCGGGTGGGAATAGCCTCCACCCAGCGACTTACATAATCGACAACAAGCAGAATATATTCATAGCCCTGACTGTTGGGAAACGGGCCCATAAAGTCGATGCCCCATGCGTCGAAGACGTCTGAGATCTGAATGTATTTCAGAGGCATCGTGTCTCTCATTCCTATGGTTCCGCCCATCTTCTGACAGTCAATACAACATTTAACATAATCATCTGCATCTTTGAATAATGACGGCCACCAGAGGCCACTTTGAAGAACTTTTGCTGCCGTTCGTTTGCCTGAATGATGTCCTCTAGAATCTTGGTCATGACATAAAGCGAGGACACTTGGAACTTCCTCCTGAGGAATGTAACTTCTCCAGATACAATCTGCTCCCTCACAAAACAAATATGGATCCTCCCATTAGTAGAAATGGATTTTAGACAAGAATATGTCTATTTTCAACTTAGGCCAATCCTGTGGGATTTTCTTGATCACCAGATAATTCACAATGTCTGCATACCAAGGAAGCGAGGTGACAGACAGAGTTGCCTCGTCTGGAAAGATCTCTATGATCGACTACAGGTTCAGCTCAGGAGATTCCGGCTCAGGAAGCCTTGACAGATGATCGGCCACCACATTCTTTACCCCAGGTTTATCTTTGATTTCCAAGTCAAATTCCTGGAGGAGAAGGATCCACCGAATGAGACATGGTTTGGTGTCCTTCTTCTACTGTAAATACCGAATGGCCGAATGATCCCTGTAAATGATTACTTTGGATCCAAGGAGGTAGGATCTGAACTTTTCCAGGGCAAAGACTACCGCTAGCAGCTCCTTTTCAGTGACGGTGTAGTTTCTCTGGGCTTCGTCGAGCATTCGGCTAGCGTAGTGAATCGCAAATGGTACATTATCTTTCCTCTGTCCAAGTATAGCGCCGATGGCATAATCTGACGTGTCGGTTATTATCTCGAAGGGTTGAGTCCAAATCGGTGGCTGTAAGACAGGGGCCTGTGTGATGAGTTCTTTCAACTGATTAGAGGCAAGGACACACGGTCATCTACAATTAATTCATTCTCCTTGCCGAGCAACTCAGTCAACAGTCTGGCCAGTTTGCTAAAATCTTTGATGAATCGTTGGTAAAAACCGACATGGCCCTAGAATGACCTGAATTGCTTGATGGTTGTAGGTGGCTCAAGTTTGAAAATAACGTCTACCTTAGCTGGGTCAACCTCCATACCACGTTTAGAAACAACGTGACCCAGCACGATTCCTTCGGTCACCATGAAGTTGCTCTTCTCCCACGAGAGCACAAGCTGGACTTCGCAACATCTCCGTAAGACTCGGTCTAAATAATCTAGACATTGATCAAATGAATCCCCGTAGACCGAAAAATCATCACTAAAGACCTCGAGAAAGTTGCCCACCATATCAGTAAAAACTGCAAGCATACACCTCTGAAATGTGGCTGGGGCATTGCACAGCCCGAACGACATCTGTCTGAAGGCATATGTACCAAAAGGACAGGTGAACGTGGTCTTCTCTTGATCTTCAGGAGCAATAGCAACTTGATTATACCAGAGTATCCATCCAAGAAGCAGAAATATTCCTTTGCGGCCAATCTCTCCAAGATCTGGTCGATGAAGAGTAAAGGGAAGTGGTCCTTCTTGGTAGCGAGGTTAAGTCTTTTGTAGTCCACGCACACTCGTCAAGAAGTGGGTACTCTGGTTGCGATCTCCTCTCCTTTGTCATTCTTCATAATGGTGATCCCTGATTTCTTCTGCACAATATGTAGAGGGCTCACCCATTTGCTGTCGGAGATGGGATAAATAAATCCCGCATCACACCACTTCTGGATCTCTTTCATAACAACCTCCCGTAGATTTGGATTTAATCGTCTCGGAAGTTCTCGAGAGGGCGAGCAATCTTGTTCCAGAAAGATGCGATGTGTGCATAGTGACGGATTGATCCCATGGAGATCAGAAGTTCGCCAGCCTATCGCCTTGCGATTGCGTTCAAGAACCTCCATCAAACGAGATTCTTGGTCTTCGGTCAGGTGTGCATTGATAATGATCCGGTACATATTCGGTTCTACCGCAAGGAAGGCATATTTCATGTTGGAGGGCAAATATTTCAGCTTTGGCGGGGTCTGAGCTGCTTCAGAAGTGACCTTAGCTATTAGGGTAGGTGGCGATTCTTTCAACTGTTCGGTGTCCACCATACTCGGTTCTGCCTCTTCTCTCAAATCCTGACAGAATTCGTCGATGATGTCCTCTTCATCAAAAGATTCTTCAAAAATTTGCTCTTGGTTTTGAAGGCACATCACCCCCACGGTAGTCTCTTGCAGCACATCAGCGAGCTCCTCATCCTGATTGATAAGGGAAAATTCGACTGCGGTCTCCACTCCCTCCTCGGGGCAGAGGAGTTCATGGATCTCATTGTCATCCAAAAATAAGTTGGTATCTTGAATTTATGCTAGAAAGTCGCAGTCGTCAGCATACTCAATCACCCTTGCACATGATGCAGATGTCTGTTCGGCTGGTGTTCCCTCAGGCAGGGTCTCTACTCTGATTGTTTCATTACCAGCACTAAAAGTGATTTCTCCCGTCCCATAATTCACTATTGCGTTTGATGTCCGCAGAAATGGTCGTCCAAGTATGATTGGGGCAAGGAGCAATGGAGCAGGGACATCCATATCTAATACCACAAAATCGACTGGGAACGGCTTTCCCTGAACCGTGACTATCACGTCCTCCAACAGGCCCCTAGGCTGCTTAACTAACTTGTCTGCAAACTGCAGAATGATCTTTGTAGGCTTGAGCGGTCCCAGCCTGAATTCCGTAAGTAGCGAAGCTGACATCAAGTTGACAGAAGACCCGCTGTCGAGAAGTGTTCGTTCAAACTCCTGATTGAACATCTGACAACGCACAAGAGGTGCTCCCATATCTGGCTTTTTATCCAGGAGATTGCTGATGGCATTAACGGTGGCCATTGTAAAGATATGCTTTTCGGACTTGCCACCCTTGCTTCTGGAGTTGTGAGGATGCGGCCGGCGCTTGGTTGTGCATGCCTCTTTCAATCCTTTCTTTACAGCTGGCATGTACTCAAGAGCTTTCATTAATGGCATATTCAACACCAAATTCTGGATGATTTCTATAATGGCAGGATCAGAAAAGCTTTTTTCAAATTTTTCACTTTTTTGTGTTTTGTTATTGCTTCTGGAAAAGGAATATTTACAACATCTTCACCAATTTCATTCAAAATAGTGTCCATATTGTTGTGTACAGGTAGATGGCAAAAAGGAATAGAATCATCTACAAGATGTTGACCAAAACTGGCAGGCTCGGCTTCAGGTGCTGGCGTTGGACTTGTTGCAGGTGCAAAATCCCTTCTATCTGCGGCTGGCTCTGTAGCAGGTGCAGACGTCTCCAATGCTGGCCTATCTCCACCGAGGCTGCTGCTATCTTTTTGTGTTTTGTTGTTTTCTTCATTTTTTTTGTGATTTTCTGGGTGACGGTGCTGCTCCCAAAATGCTTGATGGCCCTGGTGTTGGCTGGACTGACGATTCCCCGTCAGATGCAAGATGCTTTCCCTTCGCCGTCGCTGATGGATGGAGTGTCCTACCGCTTCTGAGAGTGACAACATTAGATAAAAAACAATTTAATTCACCTGATTCGGGTAGGACACTGCCGACAACCTGCTCCTTGCGTCGGAAGTTGTTCGGATTAGCTTCGACCTGGGCTGGTATGACGGTCTTAGCAGTCGTCAGGTCATCGATCTTCTGGGTCATCTCAGACATGTTCTTCATTAATTGTTCAAGACAGGCCAGGGCCAGATTAACTGGCACAATCTCAGAAGAATCCCCCTGTTGGGGCCTAGAATGCTGATATGACGGTTGAGACTGCGACTGGTAACCCTGAGAAAAATGGTGAGGAGGAGGGCTGGAGGAATACTGTGAATTCTGTTGGTTGTATGGAGCAGCCGGTTGCTGATGGTATCCCTGCCCACGATATCCAGACTGCTGATGACCATGCTGGTAATTCTGCCTCCAGGTGTTACAGTGAGATGGAGGCTGGTATTGGTAGGAGGGCTGGAAGGGTCTCCCACCCTGCTGCTGCTGGTGATAGGGCATGTTGCCCATGTTCTGATCCTGAGAGTGTCCCTGAGGACGGGTCAGCTGTGCTTCATTGTTCCATACACCATTGATCTCATGAATCAGTGGCGGAGGTGGAGAGAACTGCTCTGAGTAGGCTGGCTGGGACTCAGGTTGATATACAACCATCTGTGTCGGAGGCTGCGGGGGCTGCTCCGAAACCTGCACGTAATACATGTGCTGAACAGGCTGGGGCTGCGGTGGAGTCGGCTGAGGGTTCTGCTGCATTGTTGGCTCCTTCTTCTCAGCTATCAGCTCGACAGGAGTAGACACAACGTTACATATGTTGGCGTTCAATGCACGAACGAGTTGTTCCAACTGTTGGGAAATCAGTTTGAGCTTTTCCAAGCCCTGGGTCCTCTTTTGAATGATAGACAATTTTTCAAGGTCCTGCGACCTCTTCTCAATGATATCCACCTTAGACAGGTGGCTCCCAATGATGCTCAGGTTGGAGCTCTCGTCCTTGTCCTCGGTGTGAGAAGCCATGTTCACTGGCTTGCTGATGGCGGTTGGTATCTTCATGTATGCTCTGGACGAGGATTGCGTAGCTTCTCCTTCAGCCATTTCCTCGAAGACGTTCCATACCACGTCCTCATCCTTGTTGAAATGCGAACCGCCGCAAGCGGCGTCTACAAGTTTTTTGCTCTCAAGTGATAGCCCCCCAAAGAAATGCTACACGAGACTAGTCTTTGGGATTTCATGGTGGGGGCACTTTTCCTGCAGATCCTTGAATCTCTCCCACGCTTCATGGATAGTCTAATGGGGTTGTTGGAAGAAACTGGAGATACGGGCACGTATCTGATTCAATCGCCCGAGAGGATAGAATTTATGAAGAAATGCAGACTTCAGCTCCTCCCAGGTCGTGACGACCTTTCCAAGATGGTCGACCCAATATAGGGCCTTGTCTTGAAGGCTGAAGGGAAAGACGGTCATCTTGACTACCCCAAGAGGGATACCAGGGTAGTGAGCAGTGGCACAGATGCGGCCAAACTTCTTGAGAAAGATATATGGTTCCTCAGTGGTATTCCCGTGGAATGTGGGAAGCAGAGACAGAAACTGCGGCTTCAGCTCGGAGTGGGCATGAATACGTGGAACCTGGATCCACTCAGTGATGCGACCTGCCCATGGGTTGTATGTTTCCTTTAGTGTAGGCTTCGGCTACGGTGGATCTGCTTCCGCTGCATCAAATTTTGGTCCTCCCACTGAGAACTCATCTCTGACTTCTTCAAAATTAGGCTCTTTGTTTGGATCACCCTCCCTGCGGCCATCTCTTGCATCGGCCCTCCTCCTCAGATCGTTCAACCTATCTTGGAAGGCGGTCTGGGCCAGGGCTTGATTAGTCAGCTGTTGCTGGATGGCTTGAATGGAAGCCAGCAACTGACTGTTAACTTTGTTCTGCGTGGTGTACTGCCCTTCCCCCGGATTGACTTCAGGTTCAGGTGGGGGTTGTGGTCCCTTTCCTCTTCCTTCTGCCATCTCAGAATGAACTTGAATTTCTGGCTCGTGATCGGGTGAAGAATCTGCATGACGGAGCAAACCCTGATCAGTATCTTCTTGAGCACCCACTGTTGAGATGAATTTGGAATTAAGGTCATTCCCAGAATGTTGTGAACGGAGCATAGGATATTGACTGAAATCGATCTCCATCCACAAGGGGTCATTTCAGGGACAAGAGTAATCCCGGTTTATTTGAAGGGGAAGAGCTAATTCGGGTTGTGAGTCCATCCCGAACAGCGGATTTATTAGTGACAGGCAAGTGTTGAAAGAAGCGAGAATAGGGGAGTCCAAGGAGACATTCGCGAGATCCGAACTAACTTCTTGGAGATCACCCCTCTTTGTGGAATATGTTGCCAACACGGAATCGATGCGGGCGTCGGCGAGGTCCTGACTGAACCATCCATGTGAAGACATCTTGAGAAGGTCAAAGGAGACGATGATGGATGAAGAGCACGAGGGTAAACATGAAATAAAATGATTGTAAAACAGTAGAAGGCTCACAATGAGCAAGGGTCAAATGGAAGAAGAGCAAAAATGGCGCAAGGGCGCGATGTTTTTGATCTTGACCTTAATTCGACTAATCAACCAAACCCAAAGCAATGGATTCACCAACTCGACCCGTGAAGCCGTGAAGGTTCGACAATTATCTTTGTGAGTTTTAGATTTGATTTTCAGGCAATTATGTTTTCACGAGTCCTTAGAGCGCTACGCCTATAGGAGCGAGAGTACTGCCGGAAAAGTATCTCGTACTTGTCCTCCTCCTGTGTAAGTTGTAGTCTGCACTTTTTAAGGTCCTTGTAACCCTTCCTGGATCCCTACTCAGCCAAAGAAATAGAGAGAGGAAGACAATAGGCGAAACCAATACTTCAGAACTCGCTCGCAATGGAATCACCCGTGAGCGTGCAAGAACCTACTCGGACGCAGGACGATGAGACAGACACCCCCGCGAAGGCGTGGCCTATGCTCGATACTTCAGATAAAGTCAGTGTTCTACACAATAGAGAGTCACTAGTGTCGACCTAGCCCTACTCGTCTACGTACGATAGAAGCGCCAATACTTCGGAAATCTAGGCGATACACAAGGCAGCCACAGACTGGGTTTTGGGCTCTATTCCTTACGACGTCGCTCACCTCACATGGAAGGAGACCTTCCCATGCAACCTGAAAACAAATGAGGGCTTTACTCACCCCAAGGCAATGAGCCCAATTAATCAATTTTATTAAGGTCAAGTATTTTTAGCAGTCCCTTTTTTATTTTTTTTGTGTTATCACTTGCTTTGAGTAAATTCAATACAAGTGCCTAATGTTTTTGTATTTTTTGGTTCCTTTTTTTTCCAAAAACAGAGGGAGAAGAGTTGGAAAAGCCAATGCAAGTTGGTACTAAGATGGAAATCTCACCTTAGTGCCTCGATTATGAATGCAAAGATAGAAGACTTACAGTGACTCCTAGCTCTCTCCATGTGGGATGCAAAACAGGAATTTTTAAACCTAAACTATATGCCTATATGCACACGGAAATCGTCCTAAGCAAGAAATTGCTAGAGTAAAGAACCACAAGTCGGTCACCGACCCTCAATCCAAGAGTCCGGTCTAGGCTTACCCCTCCTCTTCTCGACACATCGAGTTCAGGAGTAGCGCTTGACAGGGTGGGCTCGCGGCGCGAAGGTTTGAACATGATAAGGTGACTGTTTAAATTAAACTAAGTCCAAATCGCACTATAGGTACATGCAATGGTTATTAGGGGGTTTGGACCTAATTTACTCGATCAAGCAAGCCTAAAGACTAAGGGCTCATTCCACAAAAGAAAAGAAAAATAAATAAAAATCAGAAAATGACAGCGGTGAAAACGTGTCAAAACTGCGGTGAGCCCCCAAGTGAATAGACACTTGGAAATTGGGCCCGAGTGTCCAATGTCCAGGGTACCTGTATTTTTACAAATTTGTCAAATGTCTCTCTCTCACCAAAAATAAGAAAAAAACTAACTATCTCTCTCTCTCTCAAGTTTTCCTGCTCTCTCCTGACGGCTAGGATAGAATAGCCGGCTCCTCGCAAGGCTGCTCAGGATCCCCTAGGCGATCTTCCTTGGTCAGTGGTCCCTCGCAAGAAAACAAGAAGAGATGTCAGACAGTTCAAAAAATAATTATACAATGAAATCAAACAAGTCAAAAATGGCTAAGCAAGTAATCAGACACAAGTCTACTCTACAAGCCGATGCTCCCCGGCAACGGCACCATTTGAAAAACGAGATTGCGAGAGCCGCTAAATAGTGGTCTGACAAATCAGACTCACTGTCGCTGGGGCGACTACTCAAGCCTTCACGTTCGTCAATAATTAACCCGCACAATTAATTAAACAATCAAGAGCAAGGATCAAAATTTATTATACCCTACTACAAATGTACAGTGGCAAGCAAGTAGGGGTCGAACACAGGAAGCAAGGATGTAGAGTGTAGACAAAAAAAGTCAAGGCGTATGTCAAATGAACTACTCAACCAATGTGGATTTTTTTGTGGGTTTTTTATTTTATATTTTTTATTTAATTTTTAATTTTTAATTTTTAATTTTGTATTTTGATTTTTAATTTTCTGAATTTATATTTTCTTTTTATATTTTATATATTTTTATTTTATATTATTTTTTTAATATTGGAATATATAAGTTATATAAGAGAAGAAAGGATAGAAAATTTATAAAAATAAGGAAAAATAGTCAAAAAATAGGAAATAAAATTTTTTTGGTCTTTTTATGGTTTTTTTACTGTTTTTGTGATTTTTGGGTATTCTTTTCAGAATCTTTTTTGATATTTTTAAAAGTCAAAATAAAGAAAAAAGTGAATTACTGATCTGGCCGAAATTAAAATGGGAAGGAAAAATATCAAATAATATCAACATTTTCCCAAATTAATTTAAAATAGAGAGAATAAAATGGGGAGCCTACAAGACCTGAGTTTACAATTTTTTTGAGTTTTCTAGAATTTTTTAGATTTTTTGGAATTTTTTAGTTATTTTCTAATTTTTAAGGTTTTTATCTTGAAATTTTTAGTGGTTTTTGGAGTGGCACTAATAGATGATAAAACACACAAAATATATTTTTTTTGGAATTTTTCAAAACGTTTTTCTAATTTTTATGGATTTTCTAATGCAAACAGAAGGAAAAATGCATGTTTCTGATTTTTAATAAATATTAAAATGCAACAAAAGTGAAATGCAAAATTATAGCGTGAATCTACAACTAACATGAGCTTAGAATGATTTTTGTGGAATTTTTGGCATTTTAGAGTTGCATGCAGTAATTAGAAAAAATTAAAGCAACTACAAACCTGGTAGGGGCATTTGTGTAATAATCAAAAGCTACCGGGAGAAATATTGCAATTTCACCAAAAAGACACGCGCAAAACGTGTTATGCTATTCACAGGGGTAGATTTGTAAATATCGAAAGCCGGCAGGACAAGAGTGCAAATAACCCAAAGATATATTATAATCACTACGCGTAGGGGTGAAAATGTAAATACAGAAAAGTTCACGGTGCTTGTTGCAAAATACCCAAAATCACGTGCCCCGGTCACGTGAGGTGATGTGGACAGGGACCAAAACGCAAATAAAAGGAGTTCAGGGTCCTAGTTGCAATTATTACAGATATTTTTAAGCTGCAGATGAAAGTTTTAGGGTTAAAACGTAATAAAAAAAACTCTTGTGGTGAAAGTGCAAAATACCCAAGATAAGGATCGTGCGGCCGAGGGCGATCCACTCATCCACGTGGTCTGATCTGGTGGATCGATGGCGCTTCGCACGGACGTCCAAAATTTGATCCCGCGACGAGATCCGACGGTGGAGGGTGCTGAAGATCTGACGGCTCCTGTGCGTACTGGAAGGTACTCCTGATCCAACGGCGGAGAGAGGTTCACAAAGAACACTCTCTCCGGCGAGCTTTGGCGAGTGAATCTGGCCGACACACGGCCATTACGACCCTAGGATCAGGGGCAAAAAGATCCTGGAGCCCTTTCGCGTCGAACGATGGTCTCAGTAGCGGCTGAAATGGTGAGGTGAGGGCCAACGACGGCGTCGACCTGGGAGGTGCTTCCTCTGGTTGTCGAGGCTCTTTCAAGTCTCCTCTTGCGTTCTTTCATGCAGGGTTATATGCACGGCAAAAAGATGGAGCTCGGAGTGCTCTCAGATGGAGCGATGGTGGCGATTTGTGGCTCGGGTGTGGGGGCTCCGGCGATCGGCGGAGAAGGAGCTCAGTGATCTCGATCTGAGCGAGACCGAGGTGTATGGAGATGCGTCGGGGTGAGAGAAGGCGAAGGGGAGGCTGATGGAGGTGGAAGCGAGTCGATTCAACGGTTGGATGAGGCGTAACACGGTGGTGGAGCGGAGCTCCGCCGTGGAGTGATTTGCGAATTTATGATGAACGACGCTAAGAAATCAAAACCTGTCGCAGGTCTACGCTAGATAGGGCTAAGGCTACAGAATTGAAAAGGAAGAAGGTGAAACGCTCACCGGGAGACCAAGGTAGATCTTGGTGGCGGAGCTCCAGCAGTGAGGTGGATCACACCTCGATTCGACGTCGATGAACCTCGAATAGAGCTCTACGGCTTCCCACTGTCACCAGGAGGCTGATGGGCTCAAGGGATTAGGGTTTCAATGGTGGAAGAGGGATCAAACTTCAAAGGGATGTCAGGTGTGGCTTTTGAAGAGTTGACGGTCGGGGCATGAAGATCGAAGAATATCACGCGAATCGTGAATCCTCAGACCGAGCTAGACCATGCGTGAGTATCATGTGTAGTTGCGCAACAATTTTGCATAAGGCGTTGACATGATTTGATGAAGGAAAACACCTCGAATATTTCATGAAGAAGAGACAAAACGATGCTCTGACAGGTCTCTAGGAGGATGTCAGACAGTTGACCCAGGTCAACTGTCAGACCAACCTGGTTGGTCTACGTGGACCAACCAGGAAAAATCCCCTAAAAAATATTTCAAAAATCATTTAAAAATAGAAAATGGATTAATTAAATTTTCGTTATAAAATAAAAAAAGTTTATTATTTTGTGAATTATTTTATGGTAATTTTTATTTATTTTTATGAGGTCATTAATTACGAGTTTCCCTTTATACCCTTTATAGGTATGTTATCTATATATCTATGTATTTTATTTTTATTTTGTAATTTTAATTTTTTATTCATGTGTATTTATTTTATAAAATTATAGCAGACTTTTATACACTTAATTATATTTTTATTTTATTTTCTGATATATTTTATACACTTAATAAAATAAAGATATATAATTTACATGTATAAGTATAGGCATTATACCTCTGTATAGTATATACATGTATTTTTTTTGAGTTGTATTTAGGTTTTTATTCTGGTTTTAATGTACATATATATTATAAGTAATATTTACATAAAAATACAAAATTATAAAAATAATGAATAAGTAATAAAATGAATATTTTAATCTATACAAGTATACAAGTTGGGTCCAAAACTCAACTTTCAAACCGTAACTCCAAAAAATACGAACCCACCTCCATTAAATAGATTATTTTATGTTGTATACAATTAAAGGTGAGTTTGGTACATTTCGAGTTTTTATTTGCAAGATACGGGTCTGGGAAGTTGGAGTTTTGGAATCTTATTCAGACCATAACTTTTTATCTGTACATTATTTTTCAGTGAAATCAATTTTGTATTTTTATTTATTTAATTATCTACAACTTTCATGTACAAAGTTTCTTTATTTGAGGATAAAAAGTGGAACCAAAAATAGGTCCCAAAATGAAAAAAGAATGAAGGAATTTCATTCTATTTTTACCCTTATCTCCCCCTACTTTATTCCTTGTCGACCTATCCATCAAGATGCCTAGGTCTCGGGGTTTCGGGTCATAAAATATTTACAATATTTTATTCTTTTACTTTTCTTTTCTTTATTCTATAATTTTGGCTTTAAAAACCGCATTTTATACAATATTTACACAATAATGCATGGATGCTAAAATGCCTAAATTAGGCCTAATTACACGCATTTACTAGGGTTTTTAAGGATAAAATGATAGAATAAAGATGATGAAATGTAGATTCATCAGTAGGTTAACATGGAGGTTGCTTTGTACATTGATTGTGATTTTAGGTCCATTCATGTTTTATCATTCTTTGAGTTTTCAGACCTGTGAGCATGAGTTATTTTGATTAATTGAGTCTTTCTACCTCTCTTGTTTATATCCATCCTCTACTTACGTCTATGTTGCGATATTGGGTCTTGACCTTCACCTTCTTAATCGGATTTTACGGCCATCACCTTGCCAATGTCACCCTATCTCTGATCTGGTTCATTGAGACCCTCTCCTTGGGCCACAGATTTATCTTTGTTTTCCTAATCTCGTCTGCCCTCCTCGTTCCCTCACTTATCATATCTTCTTTCACCTAGGAATGTTTTGCTATTCGATTAGGCCTGCATCGAGATTTTTTATTGCTAGAATTATTTGAGTAAGCCGGGAAGATTTGAGAATGTTGAGATTGGTGCGCTATTCTTGGTGGGTATGGATTCGATCTGTGCATAGGAGGATTCAGATTTGGCACAATTACAAGTGTTATTCTTTGTTGAGGATTTTTGATCTTGCGCACCAGATAGAGGATGTGATGTACTCCCGATGACTTGACGATGATTCCTTGAGCTACGATTGTACGATCTCTTTCTTCGATTCTTCCCATCTTGATTCAGATGATTGATGTACTGCCCATTTCCGTGCTTCAAAATGATGGTACTTGGAACCCACAAGATTTTAATCATAATTTTGATCAGTCCATCCTCCATATCTTGACTCTCCTATCCCCATTTAGCACTTAGAGGATCTCCTTCTGATATCTTTATTCATCTTAGATTATTTTGTTGATTTGAGGGACTGCACTATGATTGCCCAGATGATCTCTTATCCCTTCCATAGCGCCCTCCTACTAGTGATCGATTGATTACTTTTTAGGACCTGAGACTTGATGGCAGCATTCACTTGATTTCATTAACTTAGTTTGCATTACTCCCCAAGGAATATTTGTGGGAACATGTAACATTCTCTTCACGATCAATTTTACTTGCTGCTTTGTATATCCATCTTGATGGAGCATGAAATCGTGTCATCTGATATGAGCATTCGATCTCACTGTTTGATTGTGTCTTCGATGTTTCGGAGCATGATACCGCTTATCCTATCTATCTGAACTCCTTTGATTCTAATCTCCGTGATGATCGTAGCAAGTATGAGTCACATTCTACTTATTATTCTCTACTTAGTTCACAGTACTCTCCGAGGGTTATTTGCAAGAGACTATGACATTTTCTAGATCTTTTGATCTCTTTTGTTGGGAAGTTGATCTGTCGCCTACCAAGACTGCTTCTACTAATCCTTCTGATGGATCTATCTCCTTTGAGTCTACTCTCCTTGACGACCCTCGCGAGGATGAGGTCTGTTCTGATTATTCATTGCCTAATATGTGTCACTCCCCGAGGGTCAGGAGGGTACAACATTTTGAGGGTACTCGGCATCATTTCTAATGTCTCTGATCTGTTGGAGAACGAAGCTGAGTCTTCTGATTCTGTACTCGGTCTCCTCTCTGGTTGTGTCTCTTATTTGGTGGAGCATGAGATCAAGTCTTCTGATTTTTTTAAGATCTCTAACTCATCTGAGTCTGCTCACCTTAACAACCCTCATAGGGTTGAGCCGTGTCTTGTGATATTTTGTGTGTCCTTGATCTATCAACCTTATGTCCACCGGATATCACGCTGCATAGAGAATCTCTTGTTCTTCACAATTTGTATCTTTATGAGAATATGATTGACATGGAGTATTCTTTATTGATCCTTCCTCCTCCATATCTTACGATATTAGATTTGATTTCTCACTCTGTTCTTATGAGTCAATGTTCTGCTTCCCACTACGGGATCTTGTCTTAGTTTTCGATCTAGTCTTCTCGTTAGCAGACACCCATTTGATTGCATATCCTAGTGTTTTTCTCTTTCTGACTGCGTTGTCATTCTCACATGGAGACAATGACAAGAGTATGGTATTCGACTAACTGATATCGTCCTGCACTTCACCATTCTTTGCTGCTTGTATATATGTATTTTGTCTTTCATTACATCTCTCATATGTGTGTCTGGTGCATCCCAGATCATTCGTCATATAGGAGGAGAGATGTGTGTCTAGACTTAGGACGTTCCTTGTCCTAAGTATGGGGGAGTGCACCTTTCATATGGTTCTTTCTTCGTTCTGTTTCATCACTGTTGTCGTTGAGGAGAGATGTGTTCATCTATCCCTCGCATCTTTCTTTTCTTTTTATTCATATTTATTGATCCCCTCCACTGTCTCCCCTCTTTTCGATTTCTTTGCTATACTTAGGGATATCCTACCCTAAGTATTGGTGGAGACGGACCAAGTTGTGATTTGTTCATTCCCACACTCAACCCTCCCTGCAATCAGATACAATCTGCTATACTTAGGATTAGATGTTAAGTATAGGGGGGATGATTGACTTAGTATTCATTCATTCACTATTCTTTGGTCATTATGCTATAGGATTTTCTATACTCAGTACGAGTTATGTCTTCTCTTTTTCTCTCTAATCTATGATGACATAACTCAAGCTAAGTATAGGGGGTCATATATACTTCATATATACTTCAGCCACAACTCGTACTTTCATATTTTCAAAAAAGTATGGCTAAAATACTATATTTACATAAAAATTCATTACATCAACAAATAAATATGTATATTATTCCTCAATTTATTTTTATATGTACTAATTAATAAATCAGGTAAACATATTTTGCAAAATGTTAGAAAATTAGTTTGGAAATCTATTTGAAAAATCATTGGAAAATCATTTGAAAAATATTTTGTAAAATGTTTTCAGCCTTTATAAAAATATTTGATTTGTAAAAAGGAATTCATTGTGTGAAATAAAATGTGTTGAATATCTATTTGCAAATGTTTGGAAAATTATTGCAAAATTATTTAGAAAAATCTTTGCAAAATGGTTTTCAAATGTTTGTAAATGCTTGTAAAAATTATTTGCAAAAAAATCTTTTGAACTATTGTTTTCAAAAATTGTTTGTAAAATCATTTTCAAATACGTTTGAGGAATGTATGCATCATTAAAATTGTATATACACATCTATAAAATATCTAACATTTAATCTTTAAATCCTTTAAACCTCCATTCTTGTAAATTATTAAGATGCACTCCATGTAAAAATTTATACCTATCTTTTATTCCAAAAATATTTTTCCGTTGCAAAATTTCTAAAAATTTACAAAACCGTTTTCAAAAATACAGAAAAAAGTTCAAAATTTGAAAATTACATCACAAAAGTATTTTCTGCGTTGTGCGTTGTGTTTGTATTTTTCAGATTGAATTTGATATTTGAACTAGTCTAAGTAGAATCTGAAGATTGGATCATGGTTGGACCTTAAGATATACTTAATTACAGGAACGTTATAGGAACTGGAATTGAAGTACATCAGTTCCAGATGACTTAATTCTTTGATATCACGAGACTTAGTTCAATGTCGTCTTGACTGCCTAAGTAGAGTATTTCGGAGCATACGCACGACTCTTGTGATAATGGCCTAGCTTGTACACCTGCACCATTCACTTTGCTCAGCTAGCTAGAAGTGGTAGAACAGTGGATTTGCCGTCATAAGACACAAGCCAATGAAATCATGAGACACAATCCAATGAAAACATCAGATGTCATAATTTTGTGGCCATTGTACCCAAACCAATCCAATAGCGACGAGGTCCATTAAGGGAATTAGATGGGTTACAATAATGCTTCAAAAGAGCGATAGTCTACTGGCTCAAGAAGAAAAAGTCCTTATGTGAATGCTGATGTATATAGTATTAGAAAAAGAGAAAAATAAAAAACTCCTAAAAATGTACAAGCCTAATTGGAAATAAAATGCCTTCCGGAGTGTACATATTTGTATAGTCAATAAGAAAGCTTGAGATCCAAAGTCATATGCATGTGAGCCTACAGCCGGGTGACTTGGTACACTGGTCAAGCATGATAGGGTAGGTAGCTACACTGGCAACCGTCCATTCTTCTCTCTACCTCCAATTCTTGAGCTGGTTGTCACTTGAACTTAGACGGGAATACCATTCTTCTTGAGGAAAGAGTTGTTGGATTGGGGAATTTGGGTCACCATGTACGAGAAAACTGACTTTTACCTCTTCAGCCAAGGAGAGCTACCCAATACACACACTGCCCAAGATAGATTCATAGTCATAAGGGCTTGCGTATGAGTTGAAGTATTCTGACATGGCTATTGAGGAGACTTGAGTAGAGTTTTGAGATTCTCCAAGGTTATTGTGTTTCAAATCATACTCCCAATAAGGCTCCGACTGCACCTAATAATCAATCCAAGTTCTTTCTCCTTCCTTTCTTTCAATTTTTTTCTGCACTTATAGCATAAGTGTTTGTTAGGGACTAGCAAAGGCAAGTATAGGGGGGTGATGAATCTCAATTTTATAACATTTATACTATCATTTTGGCCTTATAAAACTTGCTAATGCATATAAATAGGATTATTTTGTGCAAATTAACATTCATTATTTATTCCATTTATTGTATATAAAATAATGTTTTTAATACCAAAATTATGGAATAAAGAAAAGAAAAGAAAAATAATAAAATGTCAAATAAATGTTATGACCCTTAACCTCGAGGCCAAGTCAAGAATGGATTTGGTCGACAAGGAATAAAATAAAAGGGAGATAAGGGCCAAAAATTCATAAAAAATCACATTCATTTATTTAATAATTAGACCTTTTTGGGTCTTATTTTATTCTTTAATATTTATTCATAAAATCAATAAACTTTTTACATGAAAATTGTAGATAAAATGTATAGAAAAATACAAAATTGATTTCATGTAAAAATAATTTATAGTGTACATTTTATATACAGAATAAAATCCCAAAACCGAAAATTTACATACCCATATCTCCTCAAAAAAACTGAAAATGCATCAAAATCAACTTTATTTATAATAAATTTTAATAAGCTACTTAATAAAGGTGATTTCATCCAATTTGGAGTAAAGATGTGAAAGTTAGGTTTTGGACACCTATTGCATAATATACATGAATAAATTATTCAATTTATTTTTTCTTTATTATTTTCATAGTTTTATATTTTTAAAATTTTGTAAATATTATTTATAGAATATTTACATACTCAAAGGAAAATAAAATTATAAATAAAACACTAAAATAAAATGTTATACTAAAATACATAGATAAATACATATATTTATACCTATATAATATACATCCCTATTTATTTAAGTGTACAAATTATATAGTAAAATATAATTAAAGTATATTTTTGTATACAAAAATAATTTATATAGATTAAAAATAAAATAATAAAATAAAAAATACTAAATAAAAATAAAATTCTCAAAACATAGGTAATTATACCTATAAAACCCTAAAAATTTAACTTCTGATAAAAAATCTCTTAAAAATAAATAAAAATCATATTATAATAATAAATAAAGTAATAAACATTTTTATATTATAACTAAAATTTAGTTAATTAATTTGATATTTTTTATTGAATTTACGAAGAATTTTGACCTTGGAATTTTATGGTTGCTCCACGTGGACCAACCAAGAGATTCCCTTTGTTGACCTAGGTCAACTATAAATCCTACTCAGCATCCCTCTTTTAAAAAAAACTATTCTACCTAACTCTCCAACTTTCTCTTAGTTTTCATGCTTGATTCATTGATCGAGGACAATCGATGTCTTCATAGAAACTCTTCGACCTTCGCTCTGTCATTTCGCCCACTCTTTGCCAACATCAATCAAAGCACCCTTCATCCGTAATCTCTTGACCTAGAAGCCCCTTTCGCCATGTCTTTAAATAAGCTCTAGTCATCCTTTTTTGTCTTTTGATATGCCTTTGGCCACTAGAATCCACATATTATTTCACATTTGGGTCGAGGATGGTGAAAACATCCGCCTTGGCTGATTTGCAGCGTGCATGAGCTGACGAATGGCTTGATTCCCGTTGCTTGAAGCTTGCTCTGGCGATGACATCTCTAATACTTATAGAGGTCAATAGAGGTTGAGGTTAGCTTTTATTTATCGCATTTATTTCCCTCATTCTGTTTCTATCATTTACTTTAGGTTTAATCCCTAGTTGTAGCGTAGACTTCAGATTTAGCATACATCGAAGCTTAGAGCTCCAGCCACTATTCAATCCGCTTGCACCCCTCGTGCCGGCACCAAATCCATCTCATTTCCTTTCCTGACCATTACTTCATCGCTTCAACCCATCCAACCACATAGACCTCCTCTGTTTTGGTTCATCGGCGTTCCTCTGCCACCCTTCGCTTGAACAACATTGTCCCCTTCGCTCACCCTTAGATTCCACCAAAAAATGGCCCAGGAACCTTTGCCAGAGCCCCTTTTCTATCTGTATAGGTTCTTGGAGGTATGAGCCAATCTCGAGGTGTATCGTGTCCAGGTGTTTTCTTCCGTATACCATGGTCTTCATAGACTCGCCAGGACCCCTTTAACAGGTCCTAAACTCTCTTAGAGATATCAGTCATTGCAGATCCTCTTCACAAAGCTCTTAAGCCTCACAATAGTATGAAGGAACCTGCGGATCGCAAGATTTTGATGAAACAAGGAAGAACACAATCATGTTCTTCCCTTTCTTAAGAATAAAGCTGTAACCGTCTGATGGGGTGTCAGCCCCAGATTGTACATCAACCCTTGGATCTTGGGCCTCAACCACCATCAGATGAGAATTCAGGTTAAATCGTGACCATCCGATAGTGAAGCCGTATGGTGGATCCTTCATCGTCCGATGCGCTTAAGTGATCATTCCCATATTATCGGATCAAGCATAATAAGGAGTAAATTGTACAGACATCCCCATCTTTTTCATTTATTCTATTTAGTCCTGTAAATACATTTTGTATTATAAAATAAATGTGTAAATATTGCATAGAGACCCTTTAAATTTATTGTATTTACATATAAATAAATGTGTGAATATTGCTTAGAGACCCTTGAAATTTATTGTATTAACATATGGGTCCATGCCAGGTCACCAAACATGTCGTCTTACGTGAGGTGGCCATTTTGCAAACAACCTCTCACAGGTTTTGTTATGTGTAATTAGTCCAAAACATTTAACTACAGTTTGAATATATTGGTATAGTTGTACATTATCCCTCAAATTTAATTTTATTTGCTTTTGTGCCCTTGCTAATTCATGTATTTTGTTGAGGTATTTCATTTATTAAAAATAGTATTCATGCTCCAAAAAATTTACAAAAATAGGGTTGAGCTCACGCTTGTATACTATGTCATGTTATATTTTTTATTTTCCAATTTAGGACTTTTACCTGTTTTATAAAAAAATAAAAATAGAGCAGGCTTTTACCCTAGTTGAAGTATAAAACTCCAAAAATATAAAATAGTTTTGAAAAATACCAAAAAATTTTTATTTTCTTTATCTATTAATTTTATAACTCCAAAAACCAAAAATCCAAATAATAGAAAAAGAAAACACATATAGATTTAAAAAGCTCCAAAATCCTTAATACAAAAAAATCTATAGAAAACCCAAAAAATATTTATTTCTATCTCTTAATCTTCTGTATGTTAATGTGTAATTAAAAAAATTTATATTAAAATGTTTGGACATGTTTTACTATTTTGAATCTTCATTCCAATTTTGCTTATTTATTATTTCCCTGATTTGGGATGTTTTTAACTTGTAAAACCCTTACGAATTAACAAACATTTCAGAAAAACCATAAAAATAGTAGAAAATTAAATAAAACCCAAAAACATTTTATTTTTGATATTTTGATTATTTTTAGTAGCATTTATAATTATATTATCTTGTCTTATATATGTAGTTATATATAACCTTATACTATACATATTTAAAAGAAAAGAAAATTAAAATATGGAAATATAAAAAAATAAAAATTAAAACAATTAAAACAATTAAAAAATATATAAATTAAATTCCAAAAAATATACAAAACTAGAAACCCATACAAAAATAATAGTTCGACAAGATAAAAGAAAAATTTTGTGCATCATCGCCCAATCTACCAATTTCTCCCTGAGTTCGACCTCTACACATGCTTACACATTATGCACACCTATTGTAGTGTTATAAAATTTTAACTCCTCTTTTTTTCATTCCATTGCTTTATTTATTGTAGGTTAATTGTTGATTGTTTGGGGTTTAGTGAGAGGTCACTTCGAAGACTATTGATCTGCCTTGTTGACTGACGAACCTCAGCAAAACCCCAATTACAAATGGTGTCATTGTCGGGGAGCAATGCCACATAGATTATATTATTGTATTTATTTCTTTACTCTTGTATATGTGCATATTTATTTATTTTTTATTTTATTTGATAATAATTGTGAACTGTCTAACACTCCTCTTTGTTTGACTTTGTTGTGCGGGACCGCTACGTGAGGTAGGACTTCTTAGGAGGACTTATGCACCCAAACAAGTTAGAGCCAGTTTTCTGACTTAGTTGGCAGAAGAGAGCATCAAGTGATGGCTTGGAAGGATTTTTGAAGACAATCTCTTTAGATTTTTTGTTTTTATTTTTTATTTTGTAATTAAAGTGATAGAAATTGAGATAAATATAATTGTAATAATTAGACTCTCAGGACACTAACACTTCATGAGGTCCACTGCCCGAATGATTGTTCGCTTGGGGGCCTCATCGATTTCGCCATGTTTTCATCGCTTTCTTTTTCTTTGTTTTCTGACTCTATTTTTATTTTTTGTGTGATTGATCCCTAGTTTTAGGATTTTCTTAATCGATAGATTAAGGTCCAATGCCTTAATATAATTGCATGTACATATAATTCACTTTTAGACATAGTTAAATATAACTTTTGGCTATTTAGACTTGACATTGCGTGCCGAATGAGGTCGCATACAGTGCTAGCAGGACCCATTATGGCAGGCACCGAGCGGCATCAAAGACTGGACTTTTGGTCTCATATCTAGAAAGTTAGCTTTCGATGCTTCACGCTAATAACTTATTCTGATCTAGGGTTATTTCATCAGCTTGCATTTCATGTAGCATAGGTTTTCAATTCCGGTATGCATCCCGCATAGAGAGAGTTGGGAAGTATTGTAAGTCTTCTTACTATGCATGCATCATCGATTTCTGATTTGCATGGCATCTTTTACCTTCTCCTTCTGATTTTGACAACTTAGTTTGATAAATGGAATTGGAACCTCATAGGCAATTGCACTGAAAAATACAAAAAAAATTGAAAATCACCTAACTCTAAAAGCTGAAAAGATAAAATGATTGTCATCTTCGGTCTTCACTGTATTGAATAGGTGAACATGGAGTTGCTTAGTACATTGATTGTGATTTTAGGTCCATTCATGTTTCATCATTCTCTGAGGTTTCATACCGGTAAGCATGAGGTCTTTTGATTAATTGAGTCTTTCTTCCTCTCTACTTTATATCTATCCTTTACATGCATATGTGTCGTGATATTGGGTCTTCACCTTCACCTTCTTATCCTGATTTTGCAACTATCTCCTTGCATATATCACCCCTTCTCTGGTTTAGTTCAAGGAGACCCTCTCCGTGGGACTTAATTTTGTCTTTATTCCCCCAATCTCGTCTGCCCTCCTCGTTCCCTCTTGTATCATCTCTTATTTCACCCAGGAATGTTGTGCTATTCGATTAGGCCTGCATCAAGGTTTTTGATTACAAGAATTATTTGTGTAAGACAGGCAGATTTGAGGATGCTAAGATTGGTGTGCTATTCTTGGTGGGTATGGATTCGATCTATACATAGATATTTTAGAGGAATCTGATTTGGCACAATTATATGTGTGATTCATTGTTGAGGATTTTTGATCTCACACACTAGATAGAGGATGTGATGTATTCCTAATGATTTGATGATGATTCCTTGAGCTATGACTGTATGATCCTTTGAGTCTACTATCCTTGACGATCCTCGCAAGGGTAAGTCACATTCCTCCGATTATTCTCGACTTAGTTTAGAGTACTCTCCGTTTGTTATCTGCGAGAGATTGTGGCATATTGTAGATCTTTTGGTTTCTTATATTGGGTAGCCGATCTTTCACCTACCGAGATCTCTTCTATTAATCTGTATGATGAATTTGACTCCTTTAAGTCTACTCTCCTTGATGACCCTCACAAGGATGATGTCTATTCTTATTATTCATTATCTAATATGTGCCAGTGCCACTCCCTGAGGGTTATTTGCGAGAGGATACATCATTTTGAGGGTCACTCCTCAAGGGTTATATAACTCCTTTCAGTTGGTTGAAGTCTTGGAGAACACGATCATTCATGACAAAATATGACTCCTTGCCTTGCAGTTCTGCCAACAGTCAAGCAAGCTTGTTGAAATTCTTAATGAAGCATCAATAGAAATCGACATGCCTCAGAAATGGCCAGACCTATTTTCAGATTGGTAGATGGATTAAGTTTAGAATTCACTTCAACCTTTAATGGGTCCGCTTTCATGCCACGTTTTGATACTACGCCACCCAGCACTATCCCTTCGGTCTCCATGAAATTGCTCTTCTCCTGCGACAGCACGAGGTTCACTTCACAACTCCTCCACAGAACTCAATGTTGATAGTCCAAATATTTATCAAATGAATCCCTTAATACCAAGAAATCATCCATTAAAACCTCAAGGAAACCACCCACCATGTTTGCAAATACGACCATCTTATATCTTTGAAATGTAGCAGGGGCATTACACAGCTCGAACGGCATTAGTAGGAAAGCGTACATACCAAAAGGACAAGTGAATATTGTCTTCTCTTGATATTTAGACGCAATCACGACTTGATTGTATCCATAGTTTATGAGTGACTAGCTGACAAAGGTTAAGTTTTAAAGTAAATCAAGGTCATTACGACCACAAAAAGCAGATCAGACTCAATAAGAAAAATCAAAACCACTCAATCAAGCATGTAAATCAATCAAAATAAATGTAAGTTGTCTCTGCTATATTATTTTAACCTAGTATAGAGATGAGGGCCAAACTCAAAGAGCACGGGAAATCCTTCGAAGTAGTCGGTTTTCAGACAAATAAAAGCATTTTTTTTAATTTTTCAATGTTTTTAAATTAAGGTGAACAAGCAAAGCAACAAGGCAATCAAGCACATAAGCAAGCCTTTACAATTTTTATTAAGTCTAAAAATATTAAAAAATTAGAAAAAAAACATATTTTTGTGTTTTTCAAATATTCGGATGTTCTTGGTAATTTTCTGAGGTTTTTATAATTTTTATATGACTTTATAAAAATCACAAGGGGAAAAAGTGTACACCCTTGACTAAATGGCAAATTTATAATCATAAAAGTGCCCTAATTTCGTGGTTGTGATATTTATGAAAAGTATGAAGAAAATATTGTAAACAATAACTGAAATCCTATTTCTGTATTTTCCAGATTTTTTTAATGTTTTTTATAATTTTTTAAGGGATTTGTGATTTTTAATGTTTTTAGAAGGGTTTTTTCAACAAAATAGGTACTGGGGACAAAGCATACGAAAACTAGCACATACTTTTTTGTATTTCTTAAAACAATTTTTATATTTTTTTTAGTTATTTAAAAAAATAGACAGAGCAATTTTATGTGTTTTTTATTTTTTAGAAAACATCGAATAAAATAAATTAATTCACAAAAATCACCATAAAAATTTTGTGTAGGAGCTAACAGTAATTTTTATGGAAATTTTGGAGTTAATTAGGTATTAATTTGATAAAAAAATGACACGCAACTTTTAGGGACCTAATTGCAATTATACTAAAGCTTCTAGACCAATAGATAAAACGTATAAAAAGCTCAGGGAGATTATTGCAAAATGTCAAGGATATTCACAGACATGCTCAAAAATTCACGCACAAGGGTATAAATGCAATTATCAGAAAATTTCTACTCAAAACATAACATTCATGAATTCGAGATAAAACATGCAAATAACCCACAAAATCACGTGAACATGCACGTGTCTCAGGCTTGGAAGGGCTAAAATGCAATAATAAAAATATAAGATCCAAACTGCAAAATAACAAAGTACCACTTTATTGATAGATTTATATAATAAAACATAAAAGTGTGAGGGTTAAAGATGCAAAATACCCCGAGGAGGCACGTGGCACGCGTGGAAGGCGGGCGTTGGCATACAACTCTGATTGTGTTTGAGGGCAGATCTGACGGCTGCAGCAGATGCCACGGACATGCGGGCAGATTCATCAGGTCCTGATCCAAAGGACGCAAAGCTGAGCTTGTTGGGTGGCTATGATTTAATCTAGCAGAGAGGGCCCCATCTGACAGTAGGAGAGGGTGTTGGAAGAACTTCCTCCATATGACCTTCAATCGAGCGAGGAGATGAAACCGTCGACCCGATGAAGGATTTGAAGGTCTTGTCATGCTCAACGATGATCCGTGCAGTAGGAGGGCTGCTCCAATTGGAAGGAGAACGTCTGGATGTCCATCACGGTCGTGGTGCACTTGGAGCTGCTCTGTCTAAGCAGTCAGGGGGTAAATTGAGGGTCTCTGCACATGTCAACACAAGCAACAGATACAGAAGACTCGAGGCGTGGCTCCGATCTAGGTTATTGAAGATAGAGGTGAAAGATGTGAGGACGAATGGAAGTCGATCTCCGGTGAAGGTGGTGGGAGGAGATCTCAGCCTCAACCTTGACCTCAGGGTCGAGTCCAAGAATGATTAAGTCACGGTTCAAGTTGGAGCGATCGTAGAGGGTTCGATCAATAAGACAGGATGGGGTTAGGAGACTCCGACCATGGTTGTCGGAGTGAACGAGCGGCGATGGAGCGAAATGGATATATTGAATCGAAAGGGAGAATGTGGGTGATATGATAGGTACCTAAAGGCTCAGAGAGATCCTAAGCTTCAAGCAAAGGCGAGCGTCAAGGTGATGTCCTCAACCGTGTTACGGAAGGCAGAGAGGCTATACGTGACGTAGGACTCCAGCCACATAGCCGAGCTGCATAGTCACTGCACCAAACCAAACTCCAAAGGACGATCCGAGCAGATGTCACTCAGCTGGAGGTGTCTAAGGATTGAGATGGGAGCGAGGAATGAGCTACTGGACTATGGAGGTGGAGGCGATGCTTTATAGGCTTCTTAGGAGGGTGGAATGATCGGGTGATAGCACGCAACCCTAGGAAGATCCGCGCCTACCTAGGTATCTGCGAGGATCACAGATCCTAGGAGAAGGCTCAGGTGAAAAATCGGGGCGAAAGCAGGTCTGACCCGATCAGGAGAAATGGGAGAAGAAGCTCTTGCGAAGCGAATCGGGTCGAGTCGGCCTGGAAGGAGACACTGACTGGCGGTCAACAAATGACGTGGCCCAATCAGAGGGGGCTGGAATAGGATAAAATACGTTTCAGGACAAAATAGAAGAGGAAAATAAAAATAATTACATTAATAATAATAAATGAATTGAAATGAAAAAAATGCATAAAATAAAATTTGTTTATTATTTTTCAAGGATTTTTATATGATTTTTAATTATTTTTATGAAAAATAAATTAGTGTATATACAATATATAGGACTATATACATGTATAATATACCTATGTATTATGTATAATAATTTTTATTTTATTATTTTATATAAATACCCTAATTTTATATTTTATTTATTTTCCAAATATTTTTAAGAGTACAAAATAATTTTTTTTATTTTATTGAGTTATTTACATATATGGAATAAATAGTGGATGTTGTATATATACATGTGCTTTTTTTAATGAAAGAGGATTTTATTTTCATTTTTGTTTCATTTTTCTAATTTTTATTTTATTTTAGTTTTTTTTCTAGGAATATATACAAGGAGGTAAAAAGAATAGTTCAATTTTATTTTGTCAAAAATAATTTATATACAATTAGGCAATATGTGCAATACAAAGTAGGCCCTATCTCTCTCTACTTATTTTATTTGGCGATCATATCAAGGCTTGACCTTCTCTCAGGGTTCGGATCACTCTATGTTTATTATAAATACCTTGTTCCTTTTTATTTTCCTTTATTCTTTAATTCTTGCACAAACATATGCTAAATATGAAATATTCACACATGCATGCATAATGTTAACTTATTCTATTTACACATATTTACATGATGCTTTGCCAAGATAAATAGATAAAATAAAAGAATCAAGAGTGAGAATCATGTATTCATCACTCCCCTATACTTTACCTTTGCTAGTCCCTTAGGAAACATTTATTTGAAAAAGAATTGAAAAAGGAAAGCAAAAAAAAAGAAGGAGAATGAAGATTGATTATTAAACTTGTTTTCATTAAATTAAAGTATGGAGCTCGGTCAGACCTTTGGATTATTAGTCTGTCAGAACCTTATTTGGACCAAGGTTTAAAACTCATTAACCTCTAAGTTCCACCATTCTATGGTCAAGACTCCTCAACAATCCAGATCAGAACAAGTCTACATACACAAACTCTAATGACCATGTTTCTTTCCTTGTACAGCGTAAGTGATATGTAGCTCTCCACCTCAGAAATGACAAGTCAACAACCTCCCTCAACAAGGTATCTCTAATTCCCTAGTCTAGCAGCTCTTTCCTCAAGGAGGGGGGTATTCCCTCCTAAGTTCTAGTTCAACCGGCTCAAGAAGAGGGGGGAAGAAGAGAATGTACCATGGCCAATGTAGCCATGTATCCATGAGATCCCAACCAGTGTAGCTAACTCTCCCGCTGCAAGCTTTATGAGATGAGAAGGTGTAACATAAGCCTTATTTTATTTGACTAGATATACTCCGGCAGACATTTTATTTTCAATCAGGCCCACCACTTTTTTGGAGTTTTTCTTATTGAACTTTTTTTATGTGCATATGTACAACATATCTACATGGTGCAAATGTGTACATAAGGACGTTTTCTTCCTGAGCCAGTAGACTATTCGTCTATTGAAGTAGTATTGCAACCCACGACTCCTCTCATTAGACCTCAATACCGCCAGACCAAGTTGAGGTGCACATCCCTCCCTAAAGGAACATGAGAGGTTCCGCCTAGTGAAGGATATGAGGAATCGTCAAGCGCATCACGGAAGCGTGTTGATCGCATCTCATGCGATCTGGGCGACTAGTCACACTAGTTGCTAGATGCAGCGGAAATTAAAAATTTTAAATCAAGTGATGAAACCACATGATCACAAGAACATTTCTTGGATCGTTTCATCAAACCACAAAGTATTAGAAATACCTCTTGAAGCGTAGTTGCGATCACAGGATCTCTAAAGCAAGAGATCCTCCTGACTCAAGTCCGATCTATGAAGATGGCACTTGAGGGCGTGATGATGAGATGCGTTCCTCCCGCAATCCTCGATGAAGATCTAATTTTTGAATCTTCTGATTTCATCCAACGAAATCCGACGATGGAGATCCACGAGCAATCGAAGAGATAGTGAACTGGCGTGGAGACGATTGCTTCTTTCCTCAAAGCACAAGATGGACGGCCACCTTAGAGAGAGAGAGGATGAGAATGAGAGAGAGAGAGAGAGAGAGTAGGCGTGTACTATTAATGTATTTTCAAGAGTCTAGGGTTGCCCTCCTTTGATATTAGTTTGTACGTCCATGGATCACAATCCATGGCATATTTAAAATCAGTGGTAAGAATGATATGTATATTAAATCAATGGCCATGATAATTGTTGCTCAAAAACAACAACATATTAATTTATATTAAATTAAATATATGTTGCATTATCATCAACATAATTTTATTCAATAAAATTAATTATCACAAGATAATATGATAATTATTAAAAATGGATAATTGCCCACCTAAAATCATGGGGCGTCCCCATGACTAATTCATGGGTGACATCACCTCATTTGGTGGCAATTATCCTATTTTTATTTTATCTTATTATCTCCTATTTATTTGGAATATTATCCACTAAATTAATTCCCAATTAATTAGTTCATATTTATTGCAAAAATATCCACTAATTTAATTCCCAATTAATTAGTTAATATTTCAATCATGCCATTGAATTATGTGAATCATATTCACAGCCCAAACTAAATAGTAAATTACATTTCCAATTAATTGCTTAATGTGAATCCAATTCACATCAACAATTAGCAAATGCTATTTACAATGATGCTCTCTCTCTAATATATTATAAATCACATTTATAATATATACAGAGATATTATGGATAATACTATCCACAATCTGCATTTCCTTGATAATTAAATCCCATTTAATTATCTCAGTAATCATTCTCATAATATTAATCCCATTCTAATTATTCTTGATAATTAAATCTCATTTAATTATCAACATCTTGTTGTTTGGATACATAATTCATCAAATGAATCATTCTTGAGCTCCTTCAAGAATAATGTGCTTTCTCTGCAGATACTTGGAGATAAGGACATGGCGATTTTATTGTTCCATGTACAGTGACTTGGATATTGAGATCTCATCTCAAATCCAGATCTTACGTACCTCCACCAGATGCCTGATTAAATCAAGACTGCAAATCTAATATTCTCATTGCATCTGAATCTCATTCAGACCAATGTCCAACAATAAGACCAAGATCAGATTGCTTCTGTACTGAGAGGAGTCACTAAAATCCAGACCTATTTAATCACTCCTCAGAGTGGAAGCGTCATGGTTATACAATCATTTATGATAACATCATCCTCAGGTATTCCCAATACCTGTACATCTTGCATACTGGAAGACCTATGATCAACCTGAAGATTAAGATCGATTTTACACTATCTTCTTCAAGGTTTTAACCCCAAGATTCTCAATATTGGTCATTGGGAATCGGTATCGATCATATGCTTTCCCAAAGCATATATAATTCCTTCTAATTCTTGTCATGCTTCCAAATCACGACTACCATGCATGGAATATTATCGGTCCCAATACCTCATGAGTGAGCTCATGTCTTCCGGTTCATAAGAGAACATGTATGATCCCTTTGAGAGATCATATTACTCATATGCCCTTACATGCACACCAGCGCGCCGGTGTATAGACCTTGGTTAGGTCATCAACCTAATGGTCTGCCAAATGTACACACTCAGACATATAGTAACACATATGTCTTCGGTCAGAGGATGTGTGCCTATGTTGTGACAGCATTCAACATAGGACTTAGGTTATCTCGATCTCGTTAAGTCAACCCTTTGACCTAATTAATCTGACACCTTCGAATCTCTATTCATATGTAGAGGACCTGCATCAAGAGGTCGATCAGGTATCAGCCTATGTAAGAAAGGATTTCCAACTCCTACTCAGGCTAGAGATCATATCTTAATAATTATTTGACGGTACTTGATGAGTCCTCGATCTAACTCTTTAGATATTCATCCAAACACCAGCCTCCATGATTCAATAATGAATCAATAGTTATATGATCATCAAGATGGCCATGGTACATAACCCTGATTGTACAGAGGGACCTATTATGAAAATTATTTATTCTTCATTTCAGATAAGGGAATGATATGTGCAATAACATTTATTACATAATGGCTCGCCGTGGGATCGCATGTCCAACAATCTCCCACTAGCACAAAGAGCCATTAATGGGCTAATCATTTAAACCCACACTCATGTGACAATCATAGGCTAATTAGAAAATGGCTAGGTGATGAATCTACATTTCATCATCTTTATTCTATCATTTAAGCCTTAAAAACCCTAGTAAATGCGTGTAAATAGGCTTAATTCATGCATTTTAACATCCTTGCATATTCGTGTAAATAGTGTACAAAATACGGTTTTTAAAGCCAAAATTATAGAATAAAGAAAAGAAAAGAAAAATAATAAAATATTGTCAATATTTTATGACCCAAAACCCCGAGACTTAGGCATCTTGATGACTAGGTCGACGAGGAATAACGTAGGGGGGGATAAGGGCCAAAATACAATAAAAATCCCTTTTATTTATTTCATTCTTTATTCATTTTGGGAGCTATTTTTGGTTCCACTTTTTATACATCAAATAAAGAAACTTTGAACATGAAAGTTGTAGATAATTAAATAAAGAAAAATACAAAATTGATTTCACACAAAAATAAAGTATAGATAAAAAGTTATGATATGAACAAGATTCCAGAATCCCAACTTCCCAGGCCCGTATCTCTCAAATATAAACTCGAAATACATAAAACTCACCTTTAATTTTATAAAATTTCAAATAAGATATTTAATGGAGGTGGTTTCGTATTTTGCGGAGCCAAGGTTTGAAAATTGAGTTTTAGACCCCTATTGTATAATTGTACAGATTAAAATATTCAATTTATTTATTATTCTTTATTTTTATAATTTTATTTTTATAATTTTGTAAATATTATTTATAATATAAATGTGTATTAAAAGTTGAATAAAAACATAAATAAAATACAAAAGAACACTTGTATATAATACATAGGTATAATACTTGTACACAAACCTATACAATTAATACTTCTATTTTATTAAGTGTACGAAACACAACAGAAAAATAAAATAAAAATATATTTAAAGTATAAAATATTTTTAAATATAAAAAATAATAAATCAAAATAAATAAAATTAAATACATGAAATACAAATAAATTAATAAAATATATAGCTAAATATACCTATATAGGTCATAAAAGGCAACTTGTAATTATTTATCTCGAAAAAATATATAAAAATCAAAATAAAATACTTTATAAAATAATAAACATTTTTTATTTAATAAATAAAATAAAATAAATTCATTTTCTATTTTAAATTGAATTTACACAAAATTTTTCCAGGCTTTTTCCTCGTTGGTTTACGTGGACCAACAGGAGGGCAGGAGAGTTGACCTCTGGTCAACTCTCTGACCCACTTCCTGCACCTTATTAGAAGTTTTGTCACATTTTCATGGTTTTTTTGAGGCGAATCCTTTCATCATCTCATGCTTGTCTCTTCACAACTTTTCTTCCCCTTGGATCGAGGATTCACGCCTAGGGTTTTCCTTAAGAAGAGGATCATTGATTCGAGCAGCGTGCCTCGTTCTTCTCGTCCTCCCAGCCGTTTGTACAAAGACCACCCTTCCTCCATTTTCATGATTGAACCCCATTTGACCCGTTCCTAGTCCCCTTGTTAGTGCTCAGGACTGGTGGTGGTGACAACACCATCTCCAGCCACCCAAGGTGGAGTTTGACGCGTCGTTTGGGTGTCTCTACCTATCCCCGACAAGCCATCGCTGTGGAGGTTTTGCTTCCCGGTCATCGGTGAGGCCGTTTTATATCAATTCTTTGGTGCGTTTATAACTTAGAAACAACAGTAGTTTCATTTTCAGTACGCATCTTGCTGCGCATCCTGTAGATTTGACTTAAACAAAACTCGTCGGAGCTCCGCTCCGGCCACCACTGACCACCCATCGCCCAACCATTTTTCACCCTCAAACCCACATAATAACAGTCCAGATTCCTACGCCTTCCTTTCTCTGCGCTTTTGCATATCCTTGTAGGATCTGGAAGGCCCCAACTGAGTGGCGCTTTCCAAACGGAGACCTCTAGGTCCACCTCCGCCACTAGCCATTTTCGGAGCTCTTAAGAGCATTTTGAAGCTTCAAAGCGATAGGGAGGATCCCAGAGAGGTTCACGGTGTCATCGGAGAGGAGAAGGCATCGTCGAGCGTGAAGATTTTGGTGTTTGAGGTTCATCCAGGCCATGCTCATCGACTATTCTTCCTTCGCGCCCCACCGCCGTCAGATCCTCCCCTATTCTTTGCAAAATACTGTTGCCGTCGGATCAAATCTACCCCCTGCCGTTCGATTGCTGACAGGGGTCTAATCATGGCCATCCAATGCTGAAGGGGTATCTTCGCGCCCAGGGCTGACACATGTATAAGTGGGAGGCACCCCGCCGTCCGATCTGTCGGGTGAGGGAATTTTACAATAGGTACCCTTGACATTTTTGTAATATTTTATGAGTATCAAAACTTTCCTCGGCCATTAAAAACATTTGTGAAATTTGCATATTGCCACTCCGCCTTTTGTAATATTTCATTTTGGTCCCTGACAAGTCACGTGCGCTGCACACGTGATTTGGCTATTTTGTAGGATAACCTCGGGAATTTTTCTTATTTATATTTAGTATAAAAACTTTTCTATGCAGTTTAATATTTCTGGACATTTTGTGAATTAGCCCTCCTAGTTTTCAATGATTACTATTTTATCCCTGCCAGTCTCGTGCCCCGTGCACGTGACTTCGGGAATTTTGCGTATATATCCTTGGAACTTTGGCTATTTCTAATCAGTCCAGAAACAATTATATTGCATTAAATACTTTGTGAGAAAATTGCACTTTGGCCCTTGAACTCCTGGTTATTTGCAAATATACCCTTTTTAGTAGAGTAGCTTCTCTTTGTTGTATTCATTTATTTCATGCAATTATAAAATCCCAAAAATTACCAAAAAATACCATAAGTTCCTGTGCATTGTAGTTTCACACCATATTTTTATTTTGTATTTTTATTACACTTTCATATTTAAAAAATGTAAAAACAAGTATTTTTTACTATTTGAATTAGAAAATATCAAAAAATATTAAAACACCTTGAAAAATTAAAAAAATCACATTTTTTATGTTTCAGTGTCTGTTAACTTCTGTCCAAAAACCACTAAAAAATACAAAAGAAAACTCATAAAAATTAGAAAACCCTAAAAACCGTTATAAAAATATCAAAAATCCTAAAAATATAATTTTGGTCTCTGAATTTTCTCTGTTATATTATCTTTATTTTAAAATTAATTTGAGGAATTTTGGACACTGTTTGACATTTTTCATCCTCATTTTAATTTCGGCCAGCAATTTGTTTTACTGTTTTCTAGTATTTTTGCCTTTCAAAATACCAAAAAAATAGGAAATATCTAGAAAAATCACAAAAAATATAAAAAATATAAAAATCTTAAAAATATTATATTTTCTATATTTTGCCTATTTTCCCTTATCTATATACCTCTTTCATCTCTCTTATAGATATATGTTCTTTATATAGCTACATATATATATATATATAAAGAAAAGAAAATATATAAATTATAAAATATAAAAAGAAAATACAAAATCAGTAAATTAAAAAATCAAAATTTAAAAATATAAAACTAAAAATGAAATAAAAAATATAAAATTAAAAACCCACAAAAATAACACTTGTATAGATAAATCATCACAGTCACATTTTTGAGCATTACTGCCTTGATATATCATGCTTGTTCCCTGTGTTCAACACTCTACACTGCTTGTACACTATACACATCTTTTGTAGAGTTATAACAAATTTTACTCTGCACCGCTTTTCATTGTTTGATTCTTGTTGTGGGTTAATTGTTGTTTTAATCCAGATTTCATGTGGTCGATTCAGCAACTGAGTTCACGCCTTGTGAGGAACTTAAGACTACCGATTTTTTGGGTTAAACAAATGGCACCGTTGCCGGGGAGCAACAACGCATAGATCATCTTTTTGCTTGATTGTGATTATTTGCCTATTTTTTACCTTATTTATTTGATATAATTGTTTGATTTGTCTAATCACCCTCTCTTATTGACTTTGTGCGAGGAACCACGGATCGAGGGAGGCGCTCAACTTTAGGCGCATGTGCACCCACGTGAAGGTGGTGTGAGACTTCTGACCTAGCATTGAAGAAGGGAATGAGGACCTCAGAATACAGTCACATTTTGAGCATTTTTTGTATTTATTTATTTGTGTAATTTTTGTGAGAGAGACTCTATTATTTGTAATAATACAGGTACTCTAACTTTAGACATTCGGGACCAATTTCCAAGTGTTTGTTCACTTGGGGGCTCACCACGGTTTTTACTGTTTGTCACTCCCTTTTTCATTTTGTTTCTCGGTTTTGTTTTCCTTACTTTGTGTGATTGAGCCCTTAGCTTTAGGATTGCTTTCGATAGATTAAGGCCAAACACCTAATATATTTGCTTTTGCCTATAGTCAATGATTGGACTTAGTCAAATTTTAAACTGCTTCTCACATAGTCTCGGAACCACTACACCACGAGAGTTCTCCATACAGCACGTGCAGGACCCACCATGGTGGGCACCGAGGAAACTCAAAGATAGGACACTTCGGTTCCATTCTAAGTCATTATCATCGGTTCTTCATGCTAATAGTAATTTTTGAATTTAGTACGATTTCATCGGCTTGCATTTGCATATAGTTAGGTTTCAATTCTGCTGAGCATCTTTGCATGTAGAGTGCTGGAGGTAAGGTGAGCATTTCTCTTTAGCATACATCATTGATTTGATGCTTGCATTACTTTTCCGACTGTCCCTGTGATTTTTATCACCTAGGTGCTTAAATGAATTGACTCCTCGATAGGCTCGTGCATTCTTATTAAAATCCAAAAAAAGTGATAACCAATAAAATTTGGACTGCTAACATTACTTACCCTAAAAAAGACCAAAAAGGAACATCTTGTATTATGGCGAGTAATCTCCTCATTGTCTTCACTTTTACTTGCTCGCGCACACACTAAGGATAGTGCCCAAATCCTATTTCAGCCCCTATGTGTTGTGCAACTTCTAGACTTCTTACCAAAACTCTAAGACAGACAAGATAAAAAGACTGCTCTTTTTTGGTCTATACCGAGTTGAGTAGGTGAATTGAGGGTTTTGTTTGTTGTGAGTTTTGTCTGTTATTGCTTTTGTGTGTTCTAGATCATCTCTGCACATTTGCGTCCTTTTCCTCACCTCTCTTGACTTGACCGTCATGTTCTCTCGATCATTTTCCTCTTGTTTCGAGATGGCTGACTGGAGCATTTTTATTCGGATTTTGTGGATCCTTCGTTCACTCCAGTCGGTCCACCTCCTTTTTTCCAGAAGGACTTTGCTCCTGACTTTTGTACATATCCACCTCATCCGTAGTATAAGGACTCGGACTTCTACCCACATCCACCGCTACATCCGTACTTTCCACCTTCACATCCACCTGAGACTGATATGTTGGAGTCACCTTTCAAGGAGTCCACCCTTGAGAACATGACCTAGATGATGGATTATATGAGACAGAGGATTGACGACCTCAGTAGTACAAATAAAAGCGACCATGATATTCCACCATTTGATGATATGGGTTCACTCGAGGATTTCCATGAGAGCTTGCTATCGCCTAAAATACAAAAAATGAGAAAATTTTAAAAATCCAAAAAGAGTTCGGAAGACCTTTGTTTGATTCAGACTGTGAGGAGAGTGCTCACTTGACAGGCCCTTTGACCACACATTCATTCACACCCGATCCCACCTTTGACCCCGAGGATGCCAATGTACAGACTGCTCTTGGTATGCCTCGTGTATATGTTAATTCTGACATCCTCCCTTGTATGGAGGAGGTCCAAAATTTCAAAAAAAATGTTGATTGAACCCCAAGTGGTGGCAACTATTCATGAGATTATTTGTGCCCCACTTCAGGAGGCCAAGACCCAATTATCAACTCCTCTTCCCAAAAAGTAAAAGCGGAGGAGCAGATCTGAGCATCATATTATGACCATGGCCACTGCCCACGCCATCACACATTGTCCCATTCCTATGAAGAGGAATACTACCACACCTTTCATTAGTTGCACCATCTCTGACTTCACATGTGATCACACTCTCCTCGATGGCGGTGCTTCGATTAGCATATTACCCTTCTCGCTGGTACAATCTCTACACATAGGGCCTCTCAAGAAGACCATGATGATAGTTCAATTTGTTGATGGATCTATCAAGAGGCCGAAGAATATCCTTGAAAACGTCGTTATTTCGATTTAGGTCACGAGCTACAATGTTGATTTTGTCGTATTGCCCATGGAGACCTCTACAGGGGAGCACTCTCCAATCATCTTGGGATGACCATTCCTCGCCTCAGCAAGGGTCGTTATTGATTACGGATCAGGAGAGATTCACTTCCGTCTTGTTGACGGAAGCGAAGTGTTGATCACCATACAGACTGCTGACCAGAGACCTGCACCTGATGCACCTTCACCTATCTTGGTTGACCCTGAGGACTATGATCTTTATGAGGATATCAGAGAGACTTTCTTTATGACCGATGATGAGACCCGAGAATTCCTCTCCAAGGAGGAAGGCTTGGAAAGAATAGACCTTGGAGTTACACCGTCCTGATTGGCGTTGTGTTGATGACATCCGCGGGATTTACACGATTGATACCATTGAGCAGAGGGCAGATTCGAAGATTAAACAGGACGAACATGATTTGACTATTTCCACCGATGGGTCTGTTCCTGTTCACTTAAATTCAGATGAGACAAAGGCCAAATTTGATTTGGTTGCTTTTATCTGAGAATTCGGACCTTTTGATGAGAAAGATGATCCGGTTGAGATTATTGAGGACGAATAGAGTTCGACTACTTCCACTGATTAGTTCGTTCCTTTTGGTTTTGACCTGGATGAGACCTCGCAAGATGACACTGATCACACTTATTCCGATGATGATGAGTTTGTCCCATTCCACTCCGATATCAGCGAGACTTCCAAGGCCAGACCTAGTCATACTTCTTCCACTCACTCGTCTGTGCCTTCACACCCTAGGGACACTGAGGACTTACACCCTGTCGACCTTGATCAGTTAGTGTCATCTGAGGATCCCGATGTCGACCTACACCATACTATATCCATTCCACAACAGTCCCACAAGAAGGTTTGCTTTTGACCTTCTTGATCCTTTGTACATCCATCTTTGTTGTACATTCTCTTTTGTTCACCTCTGCCCCTCTATTGTATTCCTCGTCCACCCATTCTCTTGTTTGCCTTGCTTAGGACGAACTTTGTCCTAAGTATAGGGGGGAGGACGAGCCGAGTGATCATTCGTCGTTCCGTTTCATTATTCCTGTTGTTTCCTATGATTAGGGCTTCTTTTACCCTACATATAGGGGGAGTCATGCGTATATCCTCTGATCTCTTCTTCCATCTTCACATCTCTTTTCTTCTTTTCTTCTTTTCCTTTTCTATCTTCTTTATCTATCAAAAAGGTGTCGCCCCTTTTTATCAGTCTTCTATACTTAGGATGTACTTTGTCCCAAGTATAGGGGGTGTGCACCCCGAATTCTTCTATTCTTTGATCCTCTCCACTATCCCCTCTTCTTGTCTATACTAAGGGATATCTTACCAAAGTATAGGGGGAGATAGTCTGAGTACGATCTGTTCATTCCCACCCTTGACCCTCCTTGCTTTGTGTACAGTCTGTTATACTTAGGATTATTTGATCCTAAGTATAGGGGGCACGGTCGACTTCTCATTCGTTTATTCATTCATCTCTTATTCATTTATTCCTTAGACTTTTCTATACTCAGTATGAGTTATGTCTTCTCTTTTTCTCTCTGATCTATGAGGACATAGCTCAAGCTAAGTATAGGGGGGTCGTATATACTATGTATATACTTTAGCCATAACTCGTACATTCATATTTTTGCTAATAAGGATGACTAATTATTACTTATAAAAATTCATTAAAAATACTTAATAAAAAGATGTGATTATTCATTAAATTCTTTTTGTACGTACTGATTAATAAAATAGGTGAAAATATTTTTTGCAAAATGTTTGAAAAATTGTTTCAATATTCTAGTAAAAATCTTTTCAAAACTATTTGGAAAAAGTTTTGTTACATGTTTTCAACCTTTGTAAAAACATTTTGATTGTAAAGTTTATTTTCTGGTGTGAAATAAAATGTTTGGAAAATGATTTGCAAATGGTTTGAAAAATCTATATTCTGTTTGGAAAACCTTTGTAAAATGATTTTCAAATGTGTGTACATGTTTGTAAAAACTGTTTGTAAAAAAATATTTTGGACTATAGTTTTCTAAATTGTTTGAAAACCTTTTGACAAATAAGTTTGAGGAATAATACATCTCACCAAAAAATCGCTGTATGTACCTATAAAATCGACCACTTACCCTTGTAAATTCTTAAAATCCACGTCTTATAAATATAAGATGCATCCCTGTGTAAATATTTGTCCATAGATTTTATCTGAGATCTTTGTTTTCGAAAATCCAAAAAACATCTTCAAAATTAAAATGCCAAAATAATTTGAAAAACCTTTTTGCAAAATCAAAAAAATGCATATGCATCATTTTTCGAAAAATCGATAAAAAGTTGAAAATCTATGAAAATTGCATCACAAAAATATTTTCTGCATAGCATTTGCATAGCATTCGCATTTTTCAGATTGAGTTTGATAATTGAACGAGTCTAAGTAAAATCCGAAGATTGGAGCTTGGTTGGACCTTAAATCTACTTAACTAACAGGAACCTTATGGGATCCAGAATTAAAGTACTTCAGGTCTAGTTGACTTAATTCTTTGAGGATCACAAGACTTGGTTCAATGGATTCTTGACTGCCTAAGTAGAGTATTTCGGAGCACACACACAACTCTTGTTGATAATGACCTAACTTGGACACCTGCACTTTTCACATGGCTCAACCCAGTTGGAGTGGTGAGGAGATTGGATTTTCCGGTATGAGACGCACACGGGTGGAAACACTTGTCCTCCTCTAGGGAGGGAAGTGCACCCCAACCCATCCAGTGATGATGAGTTTCGAGGACAGGAGATTGTGGGTTGCAATAAAGCTTCAAAAGAGGGATAGTCTACTGGCTCAAGAGGAAAAACTCCCTATGTAAATGCTGTTGTAAAGAGTATTTCAAAAAAAAATCAAAAAGCAAAAACTCCAAAATAGTGGCCAGGCCTGTACAAAAATAAAAATTCCTGCTGGAGTGTACATATGTGTATAGTCAATAAGCAAGCTTGAGATTCAAAGTCAAATCATGTGAACCTGCAGATGGATGACTTGACTACACTGGTCTTGCATACTAGGATAGGTAGCTACACTGGATGCTGTCAATTCTTCTCTTCACCCCCTCATCTTGAGCTGGTTGCCACTTGAACTTAGAAGGGAATACCTTGCTCCTTGTGGAATGAGTAGTTGGATTTGGGAATCATTGGTTGTCATATTGGAGAAGTCAGTCTCTTTATCATTTCAGTTGGGGAGAGCCACCATCACACTGTACATGTCAGATTCATAGTCGTAAGGGTTTGCGTATGAGTTGAAATATTTCTGAACTAGCTATTGAGGAGACTTGAGCAGAGTTTTCTGGATTCTTGAAGGCTGTTGGATTTCAAGTCCGGTTCTCATTAAGGTTCCACCGGCACTAAATTTTCAAAGGTCCAACTTAAGCTCCAAACTTTGATTTTGTGAAGACAAGTTTGATAATTAACTTCAATCCAATTTTCTTCTTTTTTTTCTTTGTTTTTCTCTTTCTGCACTTATTGCATAAGTGTTTGCTAGGGAGTAGCAAAGGAAAGTATAGGGGGATGATGAATCTACGTTTCATCATCTTTATTCTAATTTTTTGGCCTTAAAAACCATAGTAAATGCGTGTAAATAGGCTTAACTCATGCATTTTAGCATCCATGCATATTCATGTAAATAGTGTACAAAATACAGTTTTTAAAGGCAAAATTATAGAATAAAGAAAATAAAAGAATAAGAATAAAATATTGTAAATATTTTATGACCCAAATCCCCGAGATCTAGGCATCTTGATGACTATGTCGACAAGGAATAAAGTAGGGGGAGATAAGGGCCAAAATACAATAAGAATCTCTTTTATTCAATTCATTCTTTATTCATTTTGGGACCTATTTTTGGTTCCATTTTTTATACCTTAAATAAAGCACTTTTAACATTAAAGTTGTAGATAATTAAATAAACAAAAATACAAAAATGATTTCACACAAAAATAATGTACAGATAAAAAGTTATAATCTGAATAAGATTCCAGAATCCCAACTTCCCACACCTGTATCTCTCAAATAAAAATTCTAAATAAATCAAACTCACCTTTAATTGTATATAATTTCAAATAAGCTATTTAATGGAGGTGGTTTCGTATTTTGTGGAGCTACGGTTTGAAAGTTGAGTTTTGGATTAGTATTGTATAATTATACAGATTCAAATATTCATTTTATTTATTATTTATTATTTTTATAGTTTTATATTTTTATAATTTTGTAAATATTATTTATAGATGTGTGTATTAAAACATGAATATAAACATAAATAAGATACAAAAATAAAACACTTGTATATAAAACATAGGTACAATACCTGTACACAGACCTATATAATTAATACTTCTATTTTATAAAGTCTACAAAACACATCAGAAAAATAAAATAAAAATATATTTAAGTGTATGAAAATATTTTATAAATATATAAAATAATAAATCAAAATAAATAACACTAAGTATATGAAATAAAAAAATTAATAAAATATATAGATAAATATTCCTATATATGTCATAAAAGGTAACTTGTAATTATTAATCTCGAAAAAATAAATAAAAATCATAATAAAATACTTTATAAAATAATAAACATTTTTTATTTAATAAACGAAAATTAATAAATCATTTTCTATTTTTTATTGAATTTACAAAGATTTTTTCCAAGCTTTTTCCTGGTTGGTCCACGTGGACCAACCAGGACGGCTGGAGAGTTGACCTCGGGCCAACTCTTTGACCCACTGCCTACACCTTGTCAGAAGTGGTTTTGTCCCATTTCACGGTTTTTTCGAGGCGTATCCTTTCACCATCTCGTGGTTGTCTTCTCATGACTTTTCTTCCCCTTGGATCGAGGATTCACGCCTAGGGTTTTCCTTTGGCTATGGATCATTGATTCGAGCAGCGTGCCTCGTTCTTCTCGTCCTCCCAACCGTTTGTACAAAGACCACCCTTCCTCCATTTTTCAAGATTGAACCCCATTTGACCTATTCCTAGTCCCCTTGCTTGTGCTCGGGACTGGTGGTGGTGACAGCACCACCTCCAGCCATCCAAGGTGGAGTTTGACGCGTCGTTTGGGTATCTCCACCTATCTCAGGTGAGCCATCGCCGTGGAGATTTTGCTTCCCGATCATCGGTGAGGTACCCATTTAATATCAATTCTTTGGTGCGTTTATAACATAGAAACAACATAGTTTTATTTTCAGTATGCTTCTTGTTGCGCAACCCGTAGATTTCACTTAAAAAAACTTGCCCGAGCTCCGCTCCGGCCAGCACTGACCACCCATCGCCCAACCATTTTTTACCCTCGAACCCACATAATAACAACCCAGATTCCTCCGCCTTCCTTTCTCTGTGCTTTTTGCATATCCTTGTCGGATCTGGAAGGCCCCATCTGAGGGGCGCTTGCCAAACGAAGACCTCCAGGTCCACCTCCGCCACTAGCCATTGCTATAGCTCTTTAGAGCATTTTGAAGCATTAAAGCGATAGGGAGGAGCCTGGAGAGGTTCATGGTGTCATCAGAGAGGAGAAGGAAGCGTCGAGCGTGAAGATTTTAGTGGTTGAGGTTCATCCAGGCCGCGTTCCTCGGTTGTTCTTTCTCTGCACCCCACCATTGTCAGATCCTCCCATGTTCTTAGCAGAATACAGTCGCCGTCGGATCGGATCTGCCCCCTACTGTTCGATCGCCGATGGGGGTCTAATCGTGGCCATCCAATGCCTAAGGGGTATCTTCGCTCCCAGGGCTGACATGTGTATAAGTGGGAGGTGCCCCGCCGTCCGATCTGTAGGGTGAGGGAATTTTGCAACAAGTACCCTTGACATTTTTGTAACATTTTATTAGTATCAAAACTTTCCTCGGCCATTAAACATTTGTGAAATTTGCATATTACCACTCCGCCTTTTGTAATATTTCATTTTGGTCCCTACCAAGTCACGAGCACTACGCACGTGATATGGCAATTGTGCAGGACAACCCCAAGAATTTTTCATATTTATCTTTAGTATAAAATTTTTCTATGCAGTTAAATATTTCTGGACATTTTGCGAATTAGCCCACCTAGTTTTTTATTGTTACAATTTTATCCCTGCCAGTAACGTGCCCCGTACACGTGACTTCGGGAATTTCGCGGATATATCCTTGGAACTTTGGCTATTTCTAATCAGTCGAGAAATAATTTTTTTGCATTATATATTTTGTGAGAAAATTACACTTTCGCCCCTGAACTTCTAGTTATTTGCAAATATACCCTTGCTAGTAGTGTAGCTTCTCTTTGATGTATTCATTTATTTGACGCATTTATAAAATCCCAAAAATTACCAAAAGAATACCATAGGTTGCTTTGTAGTTTCAATTATCAATGTAATTTAGACTTAAGAAATTATCAATTTAATTTAGGTTCAGTGAAGTGATTCAATATAGAGTCAAGTGGCAATAAATGAGCATATAAAGCATATATACCAACTCTAATAAAATAACCCTTATTTTAATGTCTAATCAGTAAATAAATGATATCATATTGAAGACAAATAAATGAGGATCAAAATACCACTTAAATCACTTCATTTGGATAAAACGATGCTTAAGATATTTAAGTTTAAGTGCAGGTGCATAAATATCATAAAATGTAACATAAAACATCATAGATAGGTCCATGGAGGGAATAAAGTGTAATAAATAAAATTGGCTCTTGAAATTATGAAATACCCCCCTATGTGGGGGTATGTTTAAATAACCGGTGGGGTAGCTATGCAAATGACCCAATTTCACGTGTAGAGAGGCACGTGACTTCAAGTTCGGATCCAAGGCATAGCTTGGGCCACGAGGCATCTCACTGGTGATTTAGAAATGGTTTGGTTTCCCAAGTCTTCAGGATCAGAGTTGTCGATGTGGATAAATTTTAGTCGTCAGATCATCCCCAATTTATGCGATCCGACGGTACGTGGGCCGTCTCCTTCGAAGATTGTCGCCGTGCATGGTGGCTTCCAGGCGTGGCTCCGACGAGAACCCCATTGCTCCACTGTGCTCTTAGACATCCTCTGGAGTTTTGTGGAGTTGTACAAATTTCTCACGAAGATGGAGTGAGATCGGTGAAGGCCCCTGAGTGGCTAAAATAGGGTGGCAATGAAGTACCATTCAAGAAGAAGCTCCAGATCTGAGGAGGTCTTTGGATTCTGGCCATTGAAGCTCCCGCTAACCTGTAAACTTTAGCATAGCATAGCCCAAGCGGAAGATGTGTGTGTGTGTGTGTGTGTGAATGTGAGTGGAGTGAAGGGTTGATCAGGGCGTAGAAGATGAAGCCCTGGTGGTTTCTCCTTTGGTACAGGAGAATAAGATGGAACGCAATGGTTAGGATCTGGCAGAAGAGAATGTGGTGATCGATGTCTTTTACGTGGATCAGAGATGCACGATGAAGATCGAGACACAATTAAATGATGGAATTGATATCCCATAATGGAAATCTTCTCCTTGTGAGACTCTTGGCAAGAATTTCCTAGCTACAGTGTCCAACAACGGTTGTTCGAGCTCAAGTCGAGGATGGTCACTTGTGCGATGACATAGGTGCTCCAAGCACTGCTCCCAATACAATTCATTCATCCATCCATCCATGGTGATTTCTTCAATGTACGGGTTAGGTTTCTTAGTTGTTCTTCCTCGTTTATTCAAATTTTCATTTGGGCGAAGGATTAGGCATTAATAGATGATGGAGTTGGTTAACGGGGAGGTTGGTGTAATGCAGAGAAATTTAGGAGGTTGGCAATGTTGAACCGCCTGGAGGGTGTAAGCTGGAGGTTGATGAGATCCAGAGACCGTTGGATCTGTGAATCCAACGGTCCACAAATGGGCTCTAGGTGACGGGTTGGATCACATCAACTTATCTGATCCAATGGCTAGGAATGTAGCATGGTCATGTGGTAGAGATGAAATCCAATAGAGAGATCCATCAGCGGAGAGACTGAACAAGTGACGGCAAGAGGAATGGACCATTTGGTGTGCTGAGAAGGCACTACATTGCCCAATCAGAATTGAGAAAATTAGAGAAATCAAATAATATTAGAAATAAAATGCTTAGGTATTGAATCAAGAAAACATGTGAACATGAAAGTTATAGATCTTGATGAAACCATATAGAGCAATAGATGAGGTGGTATTTTAGTGGACCAATAAGGCGTGAGTATTTGTTCACTCCTAGTCAACTGTATCCACGCCTAGGTCGATGACCTGTCAGAAGCTTTTCTTCTCTGTTCTCCATTTTTTATGCTTGATCTTCTACTCAATGCATCATGGTTTCTTCACGAAACATCTGCACACATGCATCCTCCATTACTCCATACCGTCTGATCATCCTAAAATCCATTTGTCTTTCCATGATCCCGTTATCTTTGAGCCCCTCTCCTTGTTCTATAAATAAAGCCACAAATCAAACTTTTTCTTTTGATCCATCTTCGTGTATTAGAACCTTTAGATCCACTTCAGATGTGTAGAGCTTGGTGGCAACAAGTGCTCCATCATGTTTACAATGTGCACGAAGTGTCGTAGTGGTGATCCACAATCGTCGGAGCAATGCTCAAGAGGGTTCTGCTTCTTGGACCCAGGACAGATCTAAGCTGATTTTCTTTGCATTTTAGGTAGATTTTCCTTCGTGCTTTGTATTTCCTAATTTATTTCATGCATTTATCTTCTTCTTAGCCTTAGATTCTACTTTAGGTGTACGCTGGAGCTTAGAGATCTGGCCACTGTCCCACCATCCTCAGCCTCTGTTTCGATTACCTAAAGCCACCACGAGATTCCCCTTTATGTTCTCTATATCCTTGATCACTCCATCCACCTTGATCTGCCTCATACCAAGTCATTGTGTGCCCTCTTCCTCCTCCTCTGTCGGAGACCCTCTGCTTCACTCCACCTCCACTCAATTCCTCCCAATACATGATCCAAATCCATCACCCATGTCCCCTTATATTTTTTATGCAAGACTGAGCCTCGATGACACCTCCCACGGTATGTATCGAACCTGGACATGCGTCCTAGGTTCTCAGGCTTCCTTGGACTTCTAGACACCTATCGATTGGGCTTGAGACTTCTTAGCACTGCAACGAGATACCAAAGCTTTCCAGGAACCTATTCCACTTCCAGCTTCTTCGAAGGGATCCAAAGCGAGGAGATGGGGCTGATCGAAGCAGTCCAGATAACAACTTCTTCCCTATTCTTCTAGTCATCTTCATCGTCATCAGATGTTATCCCTCTCATAGGTTAAGCATCAGCCCTTGGATCACCCCTTCCAGTAGCCGTTAGATCTCGTTGGAGATCTAATCTCAAGCACCCAAGGCTCGACACGTGGATAAGCGACGCGCACCTAGTCGTTGAATGGTGCTTAAGGTGTAAATTACAAGAGTCCCCCTTCCATTTTTGTATTAAATATTAAGTCATGTCAATTAATTATTGTAGGGTAATATTTTATGGGAAAATCACACCTAAACCCTTGGAAATTATGATATTTGCATTGAGGTCCAATCCACGTCACCTCGCATGGTACCCTACGTGAGGTGCTTTGTAAAATGTATATTTACGCCCATGTAGTTCTGTATTGGTTATTAAAAGCATTTTAAGTTTTCTCAAATTTGCAAGCGTGTCTTTGTACACATTGTGGCATTTATTTTTTGTGTATATTTGCCTTTAGAAATATTTCTATTTCTCCAAAAATTATAGTAAATTAATTTAAGCGCATGCTAATGTGCTTGATGCCATATATTTTTCACATGCCATTTTAATTAATTTTCCTATAAATTAAAAAATCCAAACAGATATTTTTATTCCCCATCTAATTATTAAAACCCATAAAAATTAGAAAAATAGCTCCAACAATTCTCAAAACTATTGTCTATATTGTATTATATATCACCAAATATTAAAAAAAACACTAAAATATACAAATAAAAACTCTAAAAAACACTAATCCCTAAAATACCCTAAAAATCACTAAAACTTCTATAAAAAATTAAAAATATTTCTTTTCTATTTGTAAATTTTCTATATGGTACAGACTATAACTTAAAAATAGTTTTAGTTAATTTTAGATTTTTTTTATTAAACCTAAAAAAGTTGAATAATTAATCTGTGCACTTTTTTACTTTATTTAATACTTTCAAAGTACCTTAAAATTAACGAAAAGTCTCTAAAATGACAAAAAATAAAGAAGATATAAAAAATACAAAAAAAATATTTTCTCTATTTTGACTATATTTATGTATACTTAAGCATATAAAACACTATTTATACTATATACTCTATATATTCCTTATATTATCTATGATATCATTATTAATATATCTAATTATATATTTTATTTTAACATTAAAAAATAAATTAAAAATTTGCAAGAATTAGAAAGAAAATAAAAATTAAAAAGTCCAACAAATATAAAAAATTTTAAATGGTTAAAATCGATAAAATCACATATAATTAAACCTTACAAAAATAGAAAAAAAACAAAAGTACAAAAAATATTATTAATTATCAAAGAATATTAATAATCAACCTACCAACCTACCTACCAATTTGCTTCCAAGAGTTTGACCCCTACTACTTGTCCACTATTCACATTTTATAGGGCATAATAAATTTCTGCTCACACTTTATTGATTGCATATATTATTCTTGGGTTGATTGTCATTGATTATCGCATTGATCACATACCAAGTGTCATAAGAGTAGCTGACACATCAATTGACGGATATGACTTGTTGGACACCGCATGCCTTCTAAGATAAGATGTTAGGTAACTCGGTCCTCGCTCATTAACAATCATGATGTCTAAGGTACTAAAGAAAGGGTAATAATTGGAACACTAGTTAGTCCCTCCTTCACTTGGGAAAATTTATCCCGTACTTGTCACTCTAGACAAAGGACCATCCTTCTGCATTAAATTGGTAAGTGGTAGGGCTAACTAGGCAAATCCCCTTACAAATCATCTATAGTACCCAACAAGGTCTAAAAATCTTCGTATCTCGCATAATTGTCTTGTGTTGCTCCCAAGGCATCGCTGCCTCTATCTTTGATGGATCAACTGCCACGCCTACTCCAGAATTCACATAACCGAGGAAGGATACCTCAGTAAGCCAAAACTAACTTATTGATGTATTTTACATAAAACTTTTGCCCTCTGAGTGCCTCATGGATAGTGTGGAGATGTTACTCATGTTCTTACCCATCATCTGAGTAGATCAAGATATCATTAATGAATACGACCATAAAATGGTCCAAGTATGGTAGTAAAATTTTGTTCATCATGTTCGTGAACATGGCAGATGCATTCGAGAACAAAAGGCATAACCAGAATGAACTCGTAGTGGTCATATAAGGTGCGAAAAGCGGACTTAAGCACATCCATGTGCTTAATCCTTACTTGATGATAATCAAAATCATAGGTCAATATTTGATAATATTGTTGCTCCTTGTAATTGATTGAAAATATCGTTTATTCATGGGAGTGGATAAAGGTTCTTTTCTACCCTCTTGTTCAGTTGCATGTAAACGATGGCAACCACATAGATCCAATCTTCTTCTTTACAAAGAGGACCGGTGCATCCGAAGATAATCTATTGGGTCGGATAAATCCAATTTCATCATTTTTTCCAATTTCATGACTATGTTGTAATGGGAGCATTGTTTCACCATTTATTCCAATTTCAAAAATCTCCTTATTTGACCAATAAAAATCATTCCGATCAACATAATTCATGAATGCAAAGATTACATCACATATATCCTCAATTTCATCCCCAAAGTTATTTTTCATAATAGCCCCTCAAGATCACAAATGGAAGTATCATGTTAACAAATTTTGAATCTTACCAAAAAGATAAGGTTTAGCTATCAAATCATTAGGCATTACAATCATAACATGTTCTGACAAAGGAGGGGAGAAGGCAGGGATATCACAAAATTTGTCCAACCTAGGACTAATGTGACATGGTGGTGTTGACAAGGAGGGGAGAAGGTGGGGATATCACAAAATCATAACATGGCATGACAAAGGAAGGGATAATTTCTCTTTAATTAATCTTCAAATGTTAGTTGAGAAGTGTTCCTACTATTTGTTAGAACATTTAGCCAATTTCTCAAGAGAGCATAGATTTCAATAAGCTATTTGTTGACATCCTCGTGCTCGATATTATTCTCTTCCATAATTTCTCCATGATTTTCTTGGATTCGTGTCACTAGTTCATGAATATTATGCTAAATGTCAAAAGGATGAGTGGGTGATAAGGGTGAGGATATAGACTGTATGTTTGTGGAGAAAGGGTTTGAAGAAATTGATCTTGATAGAGAATTGAACATTTTTGGTAAGAGTTGCAGAGTTGTTTGGTGTTTGTAATGGATGTGCGATGTTCAGGTGAAAGCGGCTTGGAAGGGAACGTGAAACGAGATGGCAAAGAAGGTGAATTGAAATTTATCTATGAGAGAGTCATTAAGTAGGAATGATGATATATGACACAAGTTAGAAGGAACGTCTAGAGGATTAGTCAATTTTACCTTTGATCAGATTACTCCTTTTATGTTCCACATCCTCGTTATTTTGGACTAGATACATTACTTCATGAATCTCATTATTAGTCGGGAATAGAATAGGTGGGTTGATGGATTGAGAAAACCTTTTCCTATCCTCCAAATGATTCAATGCAATATCTCAACATAACTTGATTTTCTCATGCATAACATTGAGCACAGCTTGAATCATTTCATGCTTAAGGTTTTAAGGGTTTCTAGCTCAAATAAATGCAAATAAACACAATCCAAGATCACTTTTTATGTATTATGATTTTGAGATTTTTTTATCATTTTGTGAATACATAAGTTGCACACAATAATAAATTTTGCACTAAATAAGGTGTTTTATGGAAGATTGTGAGATAGATGTTCTAATCTGGCTAGGGGAATTAGGGTAGGTACTCAGGTCAATGAAAATCAAATATTCCTGCAAAAACATGTACCTCACTAATGAACAACAAAAATCACCCTCTTAATATGTCGAATTAATGTCTGAGTTTCATTGCAGGCGGGTAAAATCGGATCGATAAAAAAACGCTAATTAATTCATTGTTAAACTCAGGGATACGAGCCTCTCGGGTTGTGATTCAGATTCTTAGTACTCATATTAAGTGATGAATTAATAACTAATAGGTCATCACACAAATAAACATGATGCAGGGAATGAAGCTATATGATGCATGCACAGAGGACACCTTTTATTTGATCTTTAGGATGCAGAACGATGCAGGTGTAAAAATATACAAATATACCCTACATAAATAAAATCATTGATCAATGAATGTATGATCAATTTCAGGATCAATTCATGAAGCACATTTAATTGATAAACCAACAAATGACATTAAAAATCATGAAACAAATTACACATTATAACTAGAATTTATTATTAGAATTTAAGTGTTAGAATAAGAAATAAATAATGCTAGTGGATAGATAATTAATAAGCTTTGAAACAAAACTGAAATCGACTTAAACGAAGGTCATATGTTGAAGATATTCGCAAAATAGTTTGGAGGAATAAATGTAAAGAAAACTTCAAAATGAAAAGCATTACAAACAGATCCCTGGAAAGGCATAAATGTAATTAATAAAAACCTTGAGGCCTTTCCTGTAAATTTCCTACGCACATGAGGGCTATACTACAATTATTCAAACCTTGAGGGGCTAGTTAGCAAATAACCACAGGCGTGCATTCGTTGCACATGCCTAGAGGGACATGTATCCAAATTAGATAAGTAGGCGGGGCACTGATGCAATTTTCCCACCCCTCACGTGACTCGAGCACATGAGGAATAGGCTCGGAAGGAGGCTTAGGCTCGATGCTTGGCTCAGGAGGCTAGCTGGAGGCTTGGTCCACTTGGCATCAATTGGTGCTCTGGCTTGGCTCGGGCTCCTCGAACCTGGAGGCTCGATGTGGAGGTTCGGGGGAACACACATGGCTCCTTGTGGGTCATCCGATCATGAGGATCGTGAAGGATATTGTTAAATCCTCTAGCGCATCACGGATGCGTGAGCCTCGTATCGAATACGACGAAGAATGACTAGTTGAACTAGCTGTTCTATGCAGCGGAAATTACAATTTTTTCATGCGACGAAACCACATGATCAAAGAACACTCTCGGATCATTTCGTCCAAACCACAAACAAGTAATAGAATTACCTCTTAAAGCGTGGTTGCGGTCGAGTCTCTAAATGAAGAGACCTCCTGTCTCAAGTTCGATCTGACGGAGGAGACGCTTGCGAGCGTGTTGATGAAACACGTGCTTCTCGGAATCCATGTCGATGATCCAAGCGGAGGATCTCCTGATCTCGACACTCGAGATCCGATGTCTTCTTCACGAACGAGGCACACCAAAGGAGACAGAGATCCATGAGCAAACGATCGGGCAGCATAAAGACGACGTTGCGGCGATGGAGACTCCCTGTACGGCATCCATGGTGGACAACCATGAGAGAGGAAGAGAGAAGGATGACGTGTAGAGAGAAAGAGAGAGAGAGAGAGAGATAAACTTATGTTCTCTTGTGTATAAAGAAGAGCAATGTGGTGCCCTTCTATTTATAATATTTTGGGATCCATGGATCTCAATCCATGGGAAACACAAATCCAATGGCTCTCATTGATTTGTAATTCTTTTAATGGATAAGATTTATGTTGGTAAAAACCAACATCTATTAATTTTATTTAGATTAAATCTATATTGATATATCAATATAAATTAATCCCAAATTAAATCGGCAAACATGGAGATTATTAGATTGAAGATTGCCTCCTTCCATAATACGAGATTCGGTGGCAATCTCATGTAATCTCATGATGTCTCATGAGATTACATTATTCCATGGAAATCTCCAAAATTTACAACAACACTTGTTGTAAATTATTCAACAAAAATTACTCATAATTATTTTGTGAATATTGCAATCTTCCCATAAAAAATTGTGAATCACATTCACAAACCAAAATAAATTGTGAATTACACTTTCAATTAATTGTCCAATGTGAATCCAATTTACATCAACATTTAACTAAAAAATGTAAATTACAAATAGCTCTCTCTTATATATTATAAATCACATTTAAATATATATGACTAATATGGATATTTCTATCAACATTATTTATATCCATGATAATTAAATCACATTTAGTCATCTTGGATCTCTATTCATGTGCCCAAATAATATGAAACATGTTCACATTATTCACATCTTGAAGGATATAGTTAGATCCTTAAGCGCATCACAGAAGCATGAGAGTCGTATCAAATATGACGCAGAACGACTAGTCGTACTAGTTGTTCTATGCAGCGGAATTTAAAATTTTTTCATGCGACAAAACCACAAGATCCAAGAACACTTCTCGGATCCTTTCGTCTAAACCACAAACAAGTAATAGTATTACCTCTTGAAGCGTGCTTGCAATCGAGTCTCTAAATGAAGAGATCTCCTGTCTCAAGTTTGATTCGACGAAGGAGACGCTTGCGAGAGTATTGATGAAACACGTGCTTCCCGCAATCCATGTTGATGATCTAAGTGGAGGATCTCCTGATCTTGACACACGAGATCCGACGTCTTCTTCATGAGCGAGGCACACTGAAGGAGTCGGAGATCCATGAGCAAACGATCGGGCAGCATAACGAAGACGTTGCGGCGATGGAGAATCTCTCCACGGCATCCATGGTGGACAACCACTTGAGAGGGAGAGAGAGAGTAGACATGTAGAGAAAGAGAGAGAGAGAGAGAGAGAGAGAGAGAGAGAGAGAGAGACTAATGTTCTCTTGTGTGTTGTGTAAAGAAGAGCAAAGAGGTGCCTCTCCTTTTATAATATTTTGGGATCCATGGATCTCAATCCATGGGCAACACAAATCCAATGGCTCTCCTTGATTTGTGTTTCTTTCAATGGCTAAGATTTGTGTTGGTAAAAACCAACAACAATTGATTTAATTTATATCAAATCTATATTGATAAATCAATATAAATCAATCTCAAATTAAATCAAACAAATATGGAGATAATGGGAAAGAGAGAGTGCCTCCTTCCATATACATGGAGTGGACGACCACCCTTTCCTAATAGGAATAGGTGGTCGTCCCTTCTAAGGAAGGATCATCTCCAATGTAATCTCCTTTGATTACATTGTTCCATGTATCTCCAATTTTACAACAACATTTGTTGTAAATTGTTCTACAGAAATAATTCATAATTATTTTGTGAATATTGCAATCTTGTCATTTGAAATTTGTGAATCACATTCGCAATCCAAAAATAAAATGTAAATTACATTTTCAATTTAATGTCCAATGTGAATCAATTCACATCAACATGTAATTAACAAATGTAAATTACAAATAGCTCTCAGTTATATATTATAAATCACATTTATAATATATATGACTAATATGGATATTGCTATCCAAATTATTCATATCCATGATAATTAAATCACATTTAATTATGAATCAGATTCACATTATTCACATCTTTGATAATCAGATCTTATTTAATTATCTAGGATAACTCTCTATATAATACGAATCAAATTCATATTATTCATGATAATTAAATCAACTTTAATTATGCACTTTCTCAGTGCTCGGATACATATATCAACATTAGAATTACCCGTGAACTCTTTCAAGGATAATGCACTTTCTCTGTGAATACTTGGAGATAAGGATAGGGCGATTGTATTGTTCCACGTATAGTGACTTAGATATTGAGTTCATATCTCAAATCCAGATCGTGGGCCTCCCATAGATGCTTGATTAAATCAAGATCGCAAATCTAATATTCTCATTACATCTGAATCACATTCAGATCAATGTCCAACATTTGGACCAAGATCAGATCACTTCGCTACTGAGAGGAGTCACTAAAATCCAAACCCATTTCATCACTCCCTAGGAATGGAAGCGTCATGGTTATACAATTATTTATGATCACATCACCCTCAGGTATTCCAATACCTGTACATCTTGCATACTGAAAGACTCTGAATAAACCCGAAGTATTAGATCAACTTTATATTGTCTACTTTAGGGTTTTATCAGTAAGTTTCTCATTCGATCATTGGGAGTCGGTATCGATCATATACTTTCCAAAAGCATATATCATACTTAGGTCTTGATCATATACTATCCAAAAGTATATATCGAACCTACAAATTCAGTAAGTCTTCCAAAATGAGACGACCACACACGAAATTTTATTCTTCCCAATATCTTATGAGTGAGATCATGTCTTCCGGTTCAGTAACTGAACATGTATGATCCCTTTGAGAGATTGTATTACTCATATGTCCTTATATGCACACCAGCGCGCCGGTGTATAGACCTTGGTTAGGTCATCAACCTATTGGTCTGCCAAAAGTTCATACTCAGATATATAGTAACACATATGTCTCCAGTCAGAGGATGCGCACCTATATCATGACAACATACGATATAGGACTTTGGTTATCTCGATTTCAATAAGTTAACTCTTTGACCTAACTAATCTGACACCTCCGAATCTCTATTCCTATGTGGAGGACATGCATCAAGAGATCGGTCAGATATCAGCCTTTAGAGATAAGGATTGCCATCTCCTATTCAAGCAGGAGATCATCTCTTAACAATTATGTGACGGTGCTTGATGAGTCCTCAATCTAATCCTTTAGATATTCATCCAAGCACCAGCCTTTATGATTTAATAATTGAATCAACAGCTGTATGATTATTAAGATGGCCATGGTACTTAACCCTAATTGTACTAAGGGACCTATTATGCAAATTATTCATTCCCTAATTGTACTAAGGGACCTATTATGCAAATTATTCATTCTTCATTTCAGATCAGGGAATGATATTCGCAATAACATTTATTGCATAATGGCTCACCGTGGGCTTGCATGTCCAACAATCTCCCACTAGCCCAAAGAGCCATTAATGGGCTAATCATTTAAACCCATACTCATGTGACAATCATAGGCTATTAAGAAAATAGCTAGATAAGCTGATCAGTCACTCTATTCCCACGAGACTATGTGAAGTCCTCTTACGGCACTTGCATATGCTCAGTAACTGTGCTCGCATCTAATACGAATGTTGCATCTTATGCAACCAATACTCAATCTTGTTAGCTACAGTGTCCTTGACATTATAGCTTAATAATTATCATAACCAATATTTCCATAATCCTTATCAGAATACTGTTATTCCTAGAGATCTCTATCTCCTAAGGTATTCATAGCTAAGACCTTTTAGATCACTATCTATATAGTCTCAACTCATCTTTGATTATATTGCTATTTCTGCAATCAAGTGTTTTATCTCCATAGTAGTATATGTAACACTTTACTACTCCCATTGCACGACAGATATCTGGCTTTTGTACACATCTAGCATACACTCAGCTTCTTGTAACTGATGCACAAGTGCAAGCAATTCTAGCATTCACTTCCTCAACTCCTTGAGGTGTTATCCCTTTAGATTGGTAAGTACCATATATTAAGGGATGGAAGCCTTTCTTGAAATTTCCAAGAATGGAATATGTCCATGGTGTACTGCAAATGTGACAGTCCCAATATCCTCTCCTCTTTGCTTCTGAACAACTTCAGAACTAAGATCTAAGAGATATCCTTGAAATCATATTTCAAGATATGGAATATCCAGTCTATAAAACACTTATTATTATCCTTATATCATTTTAAAAATGATTAGGATATTATCTACATTTAGCACGATGAACACAATGGCACTCCAACTAAGCTTCACATGGTTCATTAAGATTCTATCTGAAATCATAAAATTTATAATCTCATCAAATCTGATGGTCCAACTTCAAGAAGCTTATTTGAGTCCATACATGGATTCCTTATCTTGCACACCATTCTTTCCTATCCCATGAAGCCCTGGGACTACTTCATGTGAATATCCTCAAAGAGGTATTAATAGAGGAATGCAATCTTGACTTACATCTTGAAGATGCAATAGTCAAGTTGTTTAGCTAAGGTTAGCAATATTTTGATTGTTTTAAGCATCGCCACCGAATAGCAAGTCTCATCGCAAGCAATGTCCGCTCTTCCGGTGTGAAGCTCATTGCTATGAACCGTGCTTTGAAGGTCTCTACCTTCTCATCAGGTTCCCTTTCTCTTGAAGATCCATTTACAAATTTATGGGTCTTACCCATATAGGTGGATCCTCAAGGGTCCATAAACAACACTTGTATATGAAGTCTACTTTAGACTATATCACTAACATCCATCTTTCCATGTCATGATCCTTAGGAGTTTCATCACATGAAGTCCAATCATTTGTCAGATTTAATCGACACATGTAATACATTCTCAAACTCATTTGAAGAGGTATTAGTGTTTCATCTTTAATTGTCCATTTAGTTTCCAATTTCAGGAGCCTCATTATCTTCTCAAAATTAAATGAGTTCCTACATTTCATTTTCATCTTGATTCTCAAGAGTCTCAACCTCTAAGAATCACATTCTCGTAGATGAGATACTTTAAGAATCTCAAGGTCATAAAATAGGTATCCAATACCATCCTTTGTTTTCCTAATTAAGTAGCACTCTATAGTGCTCGACTCCAGCTTATTTGCATGGAATCTTATTAAGGATATATAATGTAGTCTCTACTACATATATACCAGGAAACTAAGAGGAAATTATGCTAAGAATTCATCATTGATCAAATCATGTCACATATGATCCAATTGTATCTCCCTACAACTCTATTGAGTTAAGGTGTGTTAGGAGGAGTGAGATAGAAATGACATTCATATCTCCATAAGGTATTCCATGAATTCATCTAATAGGTACTTGCTACCTTGGTAAGATCAAATTCATTTAATCTTCCATCAATCCTTGTTCTAAACCAAATTTGTGAAAATCTTTGAACATTTCAAAGGTTTCTTAGGTGAAGAGAAGAAATCTCATATCATACATAATCATCAATAGATATCACATATCCACAATGTTCATTATGATATAGGTGATCCACATACATCAATATATATGAGATCCTGAATACCTTGACATCTTACACCTTTCCCAAGGAAGGGTGTATTGGACATATTTTACTTTTAAATACAATATTAATAAGTATGTAAGTTTTGAAATTTTAGACATTCTAAAGTTTCATTCTTACTTGTCTATTGATCAAATCAACAGGCAAACGTCCAAAGCTTGATGTCAGATCATTATCAAATGATCTTTATCCTCCTATTGATCTTTTAAGGTTTAATTTCAGTATTAGAAATGTTAATGAACCATTCATTAATTTCCTAATTTAGTAGAGTCCACAAGATTTTAGATTACTATCGGAAATATCTCCATTATAACTCCTTATGATAGGTCTATTTCATAATTCATGTTTATTTCCAACATTTAGAAATAAACTATGACTGTATTCTAATATCTAGGTCATAGAGACATTCTCTAAGACTAAGGCTCTCCCACTGAAATTGAGAAGTCTGTATTTCCAATAGAGATTGTTGCAACAATTTCATCAATATACATGTAGATGACTATTAAATCTAAAGATCAAATTCCTTATCTTCTAATGCATATGCAACCAATTGCAAGTGTCATTAGAAGACTATGAAACAATTATTAGACTTTATCTTATCAAATAAGAAAGTCAATTTCAATGATTATATGTAGATTATTCTGATGCACTATCCGAGTCCTTCTCTAAGGATTCTAGATAGACTTGACAATCATACTATCAATACATCAACTTATTGCAGTATTGGCATTAATCCAACTCTTTGGATGTCATATGGAAGTTATAGAAGTACAGTCAACCCCTTGTCTATCCTTCTCATCTTGGGTTTGACCCATGCTTCCACTACGCTCCCTTAATCTATAAACAACCATTGCTTAAGACTAAGGTAACTCTTTTGTTAAATTCAAAAGAATTCAATGTAAGAGCATTTCAACATTTATACATGCTTCATTAAATTCATACAATATGAATATCATGAAGCTTCATGAATGACTAGAGTATAGACAGTAGAATGATGACTCATCATGTCTACATCCATCTAGACTCTTAAAACATTGGTTCAGGTAGGTATTCAAACATTTTGAATACATCATCTCTTGTAGTGCTACCATTCTGCATGATGCAGTGAACCATGTCATTCATGATAAATGTCAAGAGCACATATGTATGCCAGAATATCTTCTTAGATTTTACAAGTAATTGACAATTATGATCATCATTGACAAGTCACTTTGAAAGTACATTTGATGATATCAAGACTATAGAGACATACAAACCCTAGGGTTGTAGATCTATTGTCTATTTAATTGTCATTCCTCATTATTATGAGGAAACTTGCACATTGCAACCACATACATTATGTGTCCAATTGCAAGTACAATATCTAGATCATGAGTCCAATCCATGATATTTTACTGGTTATTATTGAGTATAACATTGAGTGGGTTTAATGAAGGATTATCTGAAATAAGAAATTTGCATAAGTGTATATATTTATATATATACATATTTTACTTTGATTTAGGAAATTTTATATCAAAGTTGTCTTGCCTTGTCAACATTGAAAGTTCATTCCATTAATCGCTTTCAATGCAAGAGATATACTTACCATTATATCTCAAGCAAGATATGGGATCTCCTTCCTTATCTTTGTTACATACCAATAATATGAGAACCTGTAACTCAGATAAAAAGAAGTGGGAACACATTCTGCCTTGCAAGTCCAATTTGCATCTCCCAATTCGGTCTTTAACACCCGAGCCCACCACTCCTAAGGTGATGTTGACCCGTCATTAATTGAACCAACCGTCAATAGGAATACAACTCGCTATGGGCAATCCAATATTGCCCCAATAATACGAGGATCTGATATTGGGGTCACTACGCATATGTCCTTACTCTTTCGAGAAGCAAAGGGCCCGATCCAAAATGGCTTGTGTGCAAGAGCTATCACTTCGGACAGGCGTCTCCGACATACAATCTCTGATGACGGAACCCTTCGCCTTGATGGGAGACCATGGATGTCACTTATGTGATCCTCCACCTCATATTCAAACTTTAATTAGTTATCATGAACCATATTCACATAATTAATTCTTCCAAGGGAAGTACACATCTATTCATAATAGAGTGTTTTTAATTGGATATAATTAATTCAATCATATTAAATTAATTATCAGTCCAACTCAATCAACAAACTTGATAGTTTTACTTGAATATATATATATGGTATTATCTCAAAGTACGTATTAATTCGAATTTTAATAATTAGAAAAAATACATCTTTATTTCTCCAGCATTATCGAGTCCCTACCCGCTGTCATGGCAAGTACCGACGATAGTGGGATGGACCACATACGTTGCAACCTGCTACCCCAATGCTCTCCGACTAGACACAATATCCACCTCGGGAAAGGATAATCCCAAATAGATCAATTTGTACTTGAGAAGATCATCGGTTATTCATCCGAAATTATACCATATAATAATAATAAAAACAATTTTGGTTATAAGGAAATTGGATAGAAAAATTCACAATCCTATTCAAGGAAGAAGTTTGTTGATTGTGTTTCGGATTATGATCTAGATCAAATCTAATCAATTTATTGATTGAGGCCACGTCAATTATGGAAACAATTATCATTAAATATTTATCAAATATTTTCCATAAGTATTTGTGAAAATTGTCAATTAATTTCATTAATTAACAATTACATGTTTTTTGGTTAGGAAAGTAATTTCAGCAGTGACCCCTAATTACTAAATTTAACATATCTCAATCAATTTAAATCCAAATTAAGCAAACTAAGTTTACAAAGTTTGCTAATTTGATTTATAAAAGAACCTATATGATTTGCACGCATTTCAAGGCATTTCTAAACAGTAATTAACGCCTTAATTACGTTAAGATTCGCAGTTCCCGTAACAGTGAATACATGTTCATGAAAATGACCATATATCGAGCAAACGGAATACAAATTACGTAAACTCAGATCCTATGGTTTCCTTATTTAATGGGGAACAAAATCCAAGTGTTATTTTTGTGTTTAATCAATTTAAACAAGGTCGAAAATTTATAAAATGAAATGCGATAAAACTTTCGCAACCCTAACAAACCCAAGTCGTTCTAGGTAAACGGATCATATCCAAAACCTTCAACCTGGCTCTGATACCACTTGAAAGATATGGTTAAATCCTCAAGCGCATCACGGAAGCATGAATGATGAATCTGTTATTCGTCATCTTTATTCATTTATTTTAGCTTAAAATCCCTTATAAAACACCTGCATATAACACTAACTTCATATTCTTATTAACTTGCATCTATGTAAATATTGTACACTCCTTACTAATTTTAACCTAAAATAAATAAAGAAAGAAAGAAAGAAAAAATAAAGAAAAGAAAATAAAAAAGGAAGACTGTATACAGCCTGACCCGAACCCCAAGAGAAGATCAAGACTTGACCTGATCGACCAGGAATAAAGTAGGGGAAGATAAGGGTCCATAAGCAGAAAATAAAAAAAATTGTGTATATGTGTTGTTGTAAATACTTCTCACTTATTTTGTGTATATCTATATAAAACTAACACTAATTTATTTGTACCTTAATTTATCTCATATCAAATAACTTTGAAAACCCAAGTTATAAATAAAAATGTGTCTTAATTAATAAAAATAATTGCACAATTAAATCATGCACATAATAAAAGTAGCTCCACTTGGAAAAGCCACCAAGCACTAATTTAAAAATCAATTCCGACTCCACATGAACAAAACTTAAACCAATCTCACTTCCATTGGATTCTAAATTAAATTATCTTTAAAATGGCTGTGATTTCATAATTTTTGGAGTTACGAGTAAAAAGTTTGTTTTCTGGGGTGGTTTGTGTAATTTTCCCATGTATTTGTAAATATTGTATATATTTGTAAAATATTTTTACTAATTATTAAAAAAAATAAAAAAATAAAATTTAAAAAAGCTAATTTCCTTATTTACACTTGTATATAATGTCATATATGTATATAGTTGCTATTTTTAATTAACCATGATAAAAAATTAAAAAATAACATTTTTTTAATTTAAATAAATAAAGTGATGAAGTTCAAAAAATTAGATAATTTTGTAAATAATTTTATCTCTTTTACTTTATCTCATGTCATCTCTTCCACAAAAAATTCAAAAATGAATTTCAATTTTCATCTCTCATCTCTTTATCCAAAAAAAATCAAAAATCAAATTTCATTCCATATCTTCTATTTATATGGCTCCTTCTCCCTCATTCCAACTTGATCAATCTTTAGAGAGAGGAGTCCGATCTCTGAGAGAAACTTTTGTCGAGAAAGTTGCCTAGTCTCCAAGCCGTCCGGTGACAGCGACTCAGCCTTGTCGAGGCGATCACGTTCCTTTTCCGCTCCTAAGGTGAGATCCTCATTTTTCTTATTTTTATCGTAGGTTAATCGTAGTTTATTTCTCACATTTTTTTATCTCGTTGTCATTTTTATTTCTCTAGATCTTAAAAAAAACCATCTCGATTTGATCCGCCACTAACTCGATTTTTCATCTCATTTTCTCGATCTCCATGCGTTCTATTTCTATCCTCCCAAAATCTACCAACTCCGACCACGCACGGTAGCCGGAGATCGGATTCGAATCCCTCGTCTTCGTCAGATCCCCGTTCATTTTCCGAGTTGTAAATAAATTAATTAATTAATTAAAAAAATAGTTTCTTTTTGTTCTCTAATGTTTGTTTTGCAGGATCATATAAAAATAAAAAAAATAAAAAAGTATTTCTTTATCCCTTTTTTTACTTATTTTTCGGATTTACAAAAAATAGAAAAATTTAAAAAAAAATTATTGTTGTTTACATCTTAATAAAAAAATTTAAAAAACCAAAAAAAAATCTAGGGGACGTCACCCCCGCCGCCATCACCCTGCGGCGCCGCCTATCAGCCGACTACCGCTCCTCCGCAAAGGGTGGCAGTCCCGCCCACAGTCGCGCAACGCCGCTCTGCCGCAGCACGCCTCCATCACCGCGTCCGCCTTCCTCGCGACCTCGCCATCTCCTGTAGCCGTCGAGCCCCCGTCCAACGCTTTCAAGCGGCCCGCCCCTCCATCCAGGCTGTCGCACCGCCAATAACTGCATCATCGTCCTCCCATCGCCGATCCAGTTGCGCACCACGTTAAGAGCTCCGCCCTCCACGCACGTGAGGAAAGAGAGAAGAGATGTGGTGGCCGACCTCTCTTCCTTGTTATCTCCATTTTGAAAGCTACGAAGCCAATAAACCCTAGGGTTTATTATTTTATTGAGAAAAATTTAGTTGAACCTTCGAATATTTCAGAAATTACGAGTACGCCCCTACCAGCTCTATTAAATGCGCAGCATGCATTACTTGGGTAAATTGGAAAATTTTCTTTGTTTATTCTTTTTATTTGTTTGCTGCAAAAACATTGAACTAATTGCAAAGTAGTCTCTGAACTACAGAGCAAACATTTGTTTGCTCTTTTGAATGAAATAAATGTTATTTGTGATCCAAAAATTTTGCTAAAATTGTGTATGCTCCTGATGTGATTATCTTCTAAGCATAAAATTTTCATTACATTTTTCTTTCATTTATTTTTATTAAAAAATCAAAAACATGTTATTTTTCCCTGCTTGAAAATCCAAAATTCATAAAAATTCAAATATTGTTCCAAAAATTCCAAAAAAATAGAGTAGTTGTATTTCAGTGTCTTTTGATTTCTGACCAATTTTCACACATTAATATTTATAAAACCCAAAAAAATTGAAAAATATCAAAAATCATATAAAAAACACAGAAAATTCTACAAAATCCAAAAATTTTGATTTCAGTTGATGTTTGTAGATAATTGCTTCTAGTTTGTCTTAAAAATAATTTTTAGGAGTTTTAGGTACTTAAAGTATATTTAAGTTGCAAATTACTCCAGGTTGTGCACATTTTCACACTTTCTCACTGCTTGATTTTTAGAAAATTACAAAACATCTGAAAATTCCATAAAAAATCTCATAAACATTTCAAAACTTTAAAAACCCAAAATATTTTTTCTAGATTTTTCTGAGCATTTTTGACAAATTGAAAAGAAATACAAAAATAGTTGGTGTGCGTACTTTTGATCTTGTGAATATTGCTTCGTGTTATTCTTATTGAAAATAAAACAAATTACAAAATTAAAATCATTAAAAATTTGAAAATCAGAAAATAAAAAAATAACAAGATAAAAAATCATAAAAGCTAAGGATAGTTGTCCTTTGAGATTCCTATTTTGTCATAATTTGTTTCTGATTAATTGAATAACCCTCGGGAATTGCAGCCTCCCTGAGTTCGACCCTGTCCGCTATACAGGTTAATAAGTAGAAAAAATAAAAAAAAATATTTTTTTATCACGGGATTTCGAGATGACAATGACAATATTTACCATCGATATTTCCAACCCTCAGATTTCGTGCTCTACACAATGGCGCCGCTGCCGGGGATGCACGGCGAGGGTAGTTAGGTTTCTTTTTTGACCTACTATTCTTGTAGTAAATATATGTTTACATTCTTTCCATTCACTTCATTGTTTATATCCGCTACATTCATTCATTTTTTTCTCTCATATTTGATAATTGTGTTTCTTACATATTCTCTTTTCTTTTTCTTGCGAGGGCCCACGGAGCGAAGGAGGCAATCCTAGGAGAGCTGAAGCACCCAAGCGACGTGGAGACGGCTTGATTCTTCACCAAGATGCATGATAGCGTGAGAAGAGGAGAAGAAGAATTGAAAGAGATGAAGAGAGAGAGAGATTTCTTCTAGCATTTGAACTCTTGTAAACGGACATTCATTTGTTGTGGGGTCTGTTTCACCGAATGCCGGTGCACATGGGGGACCTCATCGGTTTTGTTTTCATCGCATTTATTTTTCTTTGTTTTCTGTGGATTTTGTGAGCCACTTGTTGATTGCTTTAATTAATTTACTTGAGCCAGGTAATTAATTAGGTCCAAACACCCTAAACAAGAATTTCTGTGCCTATAGAGTAGAGCGTAATTTGGACTTAGTCAAATTAACTTGCCTTACCCGTTAATAGAAGTTATCATCTAGGACGGTTCACTTGCATTTGCATATAGGTTAGTTTATATTTTGTATTTAAATTCTGTGCGGATCACTAGCATGTAGAGTACTGGTGACAAGTTACGCATCTCTAATCCCTGCATGCATCTTCGTTTTAATCGTGCCTTGGCATTTTTAATCGCCTTCCTTGTTTTCACTCACATAAGTTAAAAAGGAAATTGGACACTCGGTAGGCGATTCTTTGAAAATATTTTAACCAAGTGATATCTGCCTAAAATTTGGGACTGCTAAAGAAAACTCGACCCTAAAATAAACATAAGGAAAAATCATTGTTTTGGGGAGAGTAACCCCCTCATTGTATTCATTTTAACTTACTCGCGTACACACTAAGGTTAGTGCTCGAATCCCATAATACAACCTAAGTGTTTTTTCAACTTTGTTATTATCACCTAACTCTAAAACAGACAAGATTAAGAGACCAAATCTTCACGATCTTCACATTGCGTTGAGTTGGTGAAGTGGGGGTTTGTATTGTGTTTGATTGCTTATGTGCATACTAGATCCTGTTGTGCCTTTGCGCCTTTTTCTTCATATCTTTTGACTTGACCCTCGTGCTCTCTCATCTTTTGTTTCGAAGATGGCCGAATGGAGTTATTTTAATCCAATCTTCGCATATACCTCGTACTCTACAGACGATCCACCTTCCCTTTTCCAGGAGGATCTTCCTCCTCATGTTTGTGCATATCCGCCTAACCCATTATTTCAGGAGTCGGAGGACTTTGATTTTTACCCACCCTCATTCAACCCACCTGATCCTGAGATTTTGGAGTCACCTTTCATGGTTTCCACACTTAAGACATTGAGCCAGATGATGGAGCATATGAATTCGAGGATTTCTAATCTATTTAATATAAATGAGAGCTAGAATGTTGCTCCACTATTTGAGGATATTGATTCATTTGAGGATAACTACAGGAGCTTGAAATCACACAAAATACAAAAAAATGAAAAAAATCCAAAAATCCAAAAAGAATTCGGGAGACACATTGTTGATTCATTTTGTGAGGAGAGGACCCAAATGCCCGATCATTTACCCACACAGCCATGTCCCAACCTTGACCCCGAGGATGCCACTGTACATACTACTCTTGGCAAGCCTCGTATAAATGCTGATTCAGACCTCCTCCCTTGTATGGATGAGGTCCAAAAATTCAAAAAATTGTTGACTAAAACCGAAGTGGTGGCCATCCTTCATGACATAATTAAAGCATCGCATTCAATAGGCCATGACAGATTTATCTTCTCCTCAACACAAGAAAAGAAAGCAAAGGAGAAGATCTGAACGTCACATCTTGACCATGTCTACTGCTTACACCATCTCTCATTGTACGTATTTTAAGAAAGGGAACACTGCCACACCTCTTGTGAGTTGCTCCATATCTGACTATTCTTGTGATAACACTCTCCTTGACGGCGGTTCGTCAATCAATATAACACCCTTCTCTATGGTACAGTCTCTTCATCTTGGGCCTCTCAAGAAAACCAGGATGATAGTTCAATTTGCTGATGGATCTATCAAGAGGCTGAAGGATATTTTAGAAAATGTTGTCATTCTTATTCAGGGCATGAATTTCACTTCGGGTTTTGTTGTAAAGCCCATAGAGACCTCCACCCCTATAGAGCACCCTCAAATCAACCTGGGACGGCCTTTCCTTGCCTCTGCGGGAGCCGTTATTTATTATGGTTCAAGAGATATTCGCTTCCATTCTGATGTAGGGAGCGATGTGTTAATCACTACACCCACTACTGTCCAGGGCCTCGTATCCCATGAGAGCATGCCCGTGTTAGCCAACCCCAAGGAATTTGACCTCGATGATAATATTAGAGATTCTTGTTATATGTTCGATGATACTGAGACCCGAGAATTCCTCTTCAAGGAGGAGGACTCAAAAAGCATAGACCTTGGAGTTCCCCCTTCTGGTAGGTGGCGATGCATTGATGACATCCACGGAATTTACACGACAGACACCCTAGAGAGGAAGGCATACTCTGAGACTAGACAGGACGGACATGATTCGACTACTTTCACTGATGAGTCTGTTCCTATTCACCTTGATTCAGATGAGGCCGATCAGGCCAAATTTGATTTGATTTCTTTGATAAAGGCATTTGGACCTTTTGATAAAGAAGATGATCCGGTAGAGGCTCACCAGGCTGAAATTGATCCTACGTTTTCTGATAACGATTTTGAGCCATTTTACTTTGATGTTTGTGAGACTTCCAAGGTAGGACATGACCACACTACTTCTAATAATCAGTTTAGGCCTGCACATTCTGATACCCCTGAGGATACATTCTTGGTCGATCCTACTCAGTTTATGTCTAATGATGATCCCAATATTGACCTACACCTTGTCAAATCCATACCTCAGCGGTACCACAAGAAGGGTCGTTTTCGATCTTCTTGACCTTTGTACATCCACTCCTCTTGTATATCCTTTCGTTTCACTCTTTCTTCTCCCGTTTTATCATTCACCTCTTTTCCGTCTGTGTGTATATATGCTATACTTAGGATGTGCTTTATCCTAAGTATAGGGGGGTGAAGGATATGTGCTATTCATATTCGTTCTGTTTATCACCATTGTTGTTGTTGCCTATACTTAGGGATACTTTACCCTAAATATAGGGGGGCGATGCTGTTCATATCATGTCTTTGTGAGTCTGTACATTCTCTTCATCGGTTTTCCCCTTTGTACATTCTACTAAACTTAGGATTACTTGATCCTAAGTAAAGGGGGGATCACCAACTTATCTTTTTTTTATCTTTTCTTTGAGTCGTTGTAGCATAGGAGCTTTTCAGCTTTCTTTACTTAGCACGAGTTATGTCTTCCTTTGTCGCTCTCTGAGCACTATGAGGACATAGTTCGAGCAAAGTATAGGGGGTGTCGTATATATTGTATATATACTTTAGACATAACTCATACTCTTAAATACATTTATTTGAGGGTTTTGTGTACAATTTTGTAAAATCCATGTGTGTTTAAACAAACAAAACATAACAAAACAAAAACAAAAACAAAAACAATATAAAAAACAAAAAACACAAAAAATCAACAAAAAAAATAAAAAAACAACACTAAAAAACAAAAAAAAGATAAAAAAGTAAAAAAAGTAAAAAAAACACCAAAACAAAAAAAAAATAAAAATTTCTTATATATACTTGTATATATTTTACTAACCCTTTTCCCTTAAAAAACTGCAAAACAAAAAATCTATAAAAATTTGCATAATTAAAAAAAACTTTCTTTCACATCTGCATTTTTCCTCCAAAATTACTTAAAAAGTTCAAAACAAAGTTCTTTTCACATGTGCATTGAAAAAAACTCTCTGCATTGTTCATATTTTGCATTTGCATGTGCATTTTTCAGGATAGTATTGATATTTAAACTATGTCTAGAATAAAATTGAAGAATGGAGCTTAGTTGGACCTTAATCCACCTAATTCTCAGAGGAACTTCACCGAGAAATAGGATTTCAGAAGATTCATCTCTTTGACTTAATTCTTTGAGTTCTACATGACAATGTGCAGCATTTAACTCTTAGTGTCCAACCTGGTCTCTTCATTCTGGGTACAACTCTGGAATAGGGAATTAATTTGTACTCTCGCACTATGCACTTAGCTCAACTCAGACGGGATGTTGGAAGACTGTGTGAGCTTCTTTTCTGGTAGCGTGGAAATCTAAAGACCGGAGTACGGGTTGAAATAAAGCTTCGGAAAAGGGATGAACGGTTGGGTACAATTTTTTTCTAAGACCCCAAAACATGTACGGAAAAAAAGATTCTATATCCGTAGGGGAACAACAAGATCCAAGCAGAACCACCAAAAATCCAAATACAAAGAAGCCACTACCAAATAAATATATGACCAAAAAGGTCCAAGCTTCAATAAAACCTACAGATCTTGGTGGAGACTCAACTACACTGGCCAGCTTCACAAGGAGAGGTGACTACACTGGCCACCCTCCAGTTCTTTTCTCCTTCTTCTAACTTCTCCCCCAATTCGATTGTGAACACAGTGCGATAGAACTTAGAAGGAAATACCTGACTCCCCGAGGACGAGTTAGTGGAGAGGAGATTTGCATGGTAGTCCGACATTCTGGATGGGAAGAGCTAAAATCAATCACACACATGAGTCGATTGTTCAATGTTCATAGGGTATACTTTGGGAAGTGGATTGATTTAAGATGACTTCTGAGCCGAAACTGTGATAATGATGTGTAGAACTTGAAGGCAGTCGATTTTAAAATTCTAAGTCTCACAGAAGTTCCGACACACTAATAATCTAAAGGTCCAACAGAGCTCCAAACTACAATTTTATGAAGATAAGTTTAATACTCGATTATGTCCTACTTTCTTTATTTTCCCTATCTTTTTCTTTTTCTTCACTTATTCTTTAAAATAAGTGTTTGCTAAGGGACTATAAAAGGTAAAGCATAGGGGGATGATGAATCTGTGATTCGTCATCTTTATTCATTTATTTTATCTTAAAATCCCTTATAAAACACCTCCATATAACACTAACGTCATATTCTTATTAACTTGCATCTGTAAAAATAATGTACACTTCTAACTAATTTTAACCTAAAATAAATAAATAAAGAAAGAAAGGAAAAATAAAGAAAAGAAAATAAAAAAGGAAGACTATATACAGGCTGACCCGAACCCCGAGAGAAGGTCAAGACTTGACCTGATCGACGAGGAATAAATTAGGGGGAGATAAGGGTCCTTAAGCAGAAAATCAAAAAAAATTATGTGTGTGTTGTTGTGAATACTTCTCACTTATTTTGTGTATATCTGTATAAAACTAATACTAATTTATTTGTACCTTAATTCGCCTCAAATCAAATAAATTTCAAAACCCAAGTTATAAATAAAAATGTGTCTTAATTAATAAAAATAATTGCACAATTAAAAAATGTACAAAATAAAAGTAGTCACACATGGAAAAGCAACCAAGCACTATTTGAAAAATCAATTCCGGCTCCATATGAACTCAAATTAAACCAATCTCACTTCCATTGAATTCTAAATTAAATTATCTTTAAAATGGCTGTGATTTCATAATTTTTGGAGTTACGAGTAAAAAGTTGGTTTTCTGACGTGGTTTGTGTAATTTTCCCATGTATTTTGTAAATATTGTATATCTTTGTAAATTATTCTTACTAATTATTTAAAATAAAATTTAAAAAATAAAATTAAAAAAATCTAATTTCCTTATTTACCCTTGTATATAATGTCATATATGTATATAATATATGTATATAGTTGCTATTTTTAATTAACCATTATAAAAAAATTAAAAAAATAACATTTTTTAATTTAAATAAAATAAATGACAAAAAATTAGAAAAAATAAATAATTTTGTAAATAATTTTATCTCTTTTACTTTATCTCATGTCATCTCCTCCATAAAAAAATTCAAAAATTAATTTCAATTTTTAACTCTCATCTCTTTATCCAAAAAAATTCAAAAATCAAATTTCATTCCATATCTTCTATTTATATGGCTCCTTCTCCCTCATTCCAGCTTGATCAATCTTTAGAGAGAGGTGCCCAATCCCCGAGAGAAAATTTCGTCGAGAAAGTTGCCCAGTCTCCAAGTCGTTCGATGACAGCGAGTCGGCCTTATCGAGGCGATCACGGTCCTTTTCCGCTAGTAAGGTGAGATCCTTATTTTTCTTATTTTTATCGTAGTTTAATCGTAGTTTATTTCTCGCATTTTTTTATCTCTTTGTCATTTTTATTTCTCTAGATCTTAAAAAAAATCCATCTCGATGTGATCCACCACCGACTCGATTTTTCATCTCATTTTCTCAATCTCCACGCGTTATATTTCTATCCTCCCACGATCTACCAACTCCGACCATGCACGGTGGCTGGAGATCTGATTCGAATCCCTCATCTTCGCCGGATCCCAATTCATTTCCCGAGTTATAAATAAATAAATTAATTAATTAAAAAAATTGTTTCTTTTTGTTCTCTAACATTTGTTTTACATGATCATATAAAAATAAAAAAATAAAAAAATTCTTTATCCCTTTTTTTTCTTATTTTTCGGATTTACAAAAAAAGAAAAAGAAAAAAAAAGTTTTTTTATTGTTGTTTACATCATAAAAAAATTTAAAAAATTAAAAAAAAAACGCAGGGATGTCACCCTCGCCACCATCACCACGCGGCGCCGCCTATTTGCCGACTACCACTCCACCGCAAAGGGTGGCAGTCCCGTCCACTGCAGCGTAACGCCGCTCCGCCGCGACACTCCTCCATTTACGCAGCTGCCTTCCTCGCGACGTCGCCATCTTTTGTAGCCGTCGTGCCCCCGTCCAGCACCTCCAAGCGGCTCGCCCCTCCATCCAGGCAGTTGCGCCGCAAATAACCGCATCAGCGTCCTCCCATCGTCGATCCGGCTGCGTGCCACGTTAAGTGCTCCACCCTCCACGCGCGTGAGGAAAGAGAGAAGAGAAGCGACGACCTACCTCTCCTCCCTATTGCCTCTATTTTGAAAGCCACGAAGTCAATAAACCCTAGGGTTTATTATTTTATTGAGAAAAATTTAGTTGAGCCTTCGATATTTCATAAATTACGAGTACGCCTCTGACGGCTCTATCACATGCACAGCACACATTACTTGGGTAAATTGTAAAAAAAATCTCTATTTATTCTTATTATTTATTTGCTGCAAAAACATTGAACTAATTGCAAAGTAGTCCCTGAACTGCAGAACAAACATTTGTTTGCTCTTTTGAATGAAATAAATGTTATTTGTGATCCAAAAATTTTGCAAAAATTGTGTATGCTCCTGATGTGATTATCTTCTTAGCATAAAATTTTTATTGCATTTTGCATTCATTTTTTATTATTAAAAAAATCAAAAACATGTTATTTTTCCTTGTTTGAAATTCCAAAATTCATAAAAATTCAAATATTGTTCCCAAAATTCCAAAAAAAATAGATTAGTTGTATTTCAGTGTCTTTTAATTTCTGACCAATTTTAACGCATTAATATTTCCAAAACCCAACAAATTGAAAAATGTCAAAAATCTTATAAAAATCAAAGAAAATTCTACAAAAATCCAAAAATTTTAATTTCAGTTCCTGTTTGCAGATAATTGCTTCTAGTTTGTCTTAAAAATAATTTATAGGAGTTTGGGTCACTTAAAGTATTTTTAATTGCAAATTACTCCAGGTTGTTCACATTTTCACATTTTCTCACTGTTTGACTTTTAGAAAAATACAAAAACATCTGAAAATTCTTAAAAAAATCTCATAAGCATTTCAAAACTTTTAAAACCCAAAATATGTTTTCTGGATTTTTTGATCATTTTTGACAAATTGAAAAAAAAATACAAAAAGAGTTGGTGTGTGTACTTTTGATCTTATAAATATTGTTTCGTACTATTCTTCTTGAAAATAAAAAAATTGCAAAATCAAAATCACTAAAATTTTTAAAATCAGAAAATAAAAAAATAAAAAGATAAAAAATCACAAAACCAAGGATAGTTGTCCTTTGAGATTCCTGTTTTCTCTTAATTAGTGTCTAATTAACTGAATAACCCTCGGGAATTGTAGCCTCCTTGAGTTCGACCCTATCCGCTATACAGATTAATAAGTACCAAAAAAATTATTGTCACGTATTTTGAGGACGACAACGACAATATTTACTATCAATTTTCCGTCTCTGAGATTCTGTGCACAACAGCATTGTATCGAATAGGATGAAGAACGCCTAGTTGAACTAGTTGTTGTATGTAGCAGAAATTAAAATTTTTTCATGCGACGAAACCCCATGATCTAAGAACACTTCTCGGATCATTTTGTCTAAACTACAAGCAAGTAATAGGATTACCTATTGAAGCGTGGTTGCGATCGAGTCTCTAAAAGAAGAGACCTCCTGTCTCAAGTCCGATCCGACAGAGGAGACACTTGCGAGCGTCTTGATGAAACACATGCTTCTCGCAATCCATGTTAATGATCCAAGCGGAGGATCTCCTGATCTCGGCACACGTGATCTGATGTCTTCTTCACAAGCGAGACACACCAAAGGAGGCGGAGATCCACGAGTAAATGATCGGGCAGCATAAAGACGACGCTGCAGCGATGGAGACTCCCTCTACGGCATCCATGGTGGACAACCATGAGAGAGGAAGAGAGAGGACTGACATGTAGAGAGAAAGAGAGAGAGAGAGAGAGAGAAACTTGTGTTCTCTTGTGTGTAAAAAAGAGCAAAGGGGTACCCTTCTATTTATAATATTTTGGGATCCATAGATCTCAATCCATGGGCAACAAAAATCCAATGGCTCTCATTGATTTGTGTTTCTTTTAATGGCTAAGATTTGTGTTAGGGGTGCACATGGATTGTATTGGATCATATTTTGGCTTATACCATGTCCAATCCACAACGGATTTTTATTTTTTCAATCCAATCCAATCCATTAAACATGCAAATCCAATCCGATCCGATCCATCAGATTACGGATTGGATCGGATTGGTTCGGATTTTTAATAGTCGTATAATCTATGATTAAGTTTGTAGCACACTAAACCTCAACATTCAAATCATGGTTATAAAATTGAGATTGTATACAACTATAAAGAAAATGATAGATAATTTTCGGAAGGCAAACACATATATGCTTGTTATGAAATTAGTTAGAACAATCATTGTATAACTAAATATAAATATCATGCATGTAATCCGGAGATTTTATAGAAGCAACTTGAGTTTGAATAAATTTCAAGTTTGTATATATCAAATAGGAGGTAGAACTAACATGCTTAGTGATGTGGTGTGATGAATCTGTGATTCATCACTCTAAAATTTGACAATAGAGCTTTGTTCTCGAGTAATTAGATGCATATTTCTACTTATATTGCATAATTAGCATTCATGCATACATTGATAATATCTGCATTTTAGCATTCATATTTGCAAAAAATAAGAAGCCCATTTCACTTGTAAATATTCACCTGTATATTCACCATATTTCACCTATTTGTACGTATTTTATACTAACTCCAAATCCAATCTAATATGATCCCGAGTTGTTCCTTTGCCTCTTTGAGTCGACCCTGAGGCTTTCCCAAGATAAACAAAAATAAAACCACGCGTTAATTCATTCGACGATTCATAGATTTTTGCGGTTAATTTTTTATCGATCCGGATTTATCTGTCTGCAACGAAATTGTTAATTAGACAACATTAAAAGGGTAGATTCCACGCTCCATCATGGTGCGAGAGGGAGGACTGTACACGAAGGACGTTTGAAAAAAGAACCATGCACAATTGCATGGTGCGGAAGGGAGATATCCAAGGTTCATGGATGTGTGTATGCGAAGGAGGCCTGTGAGAGTTGAAGATGAGGTATGTCTACATGGGTGCGAGGGAGGTCTAGCTAAACGTGTGCATGACTGGGGACAAGGAGTGCGTTGTTGATGATGAGACGGTAGTTGGTTGAGGACTCCTGATACAAGTGCGTGAGGGAGGTCTAGGGGAGCTTAGGAACATGTATGGTTGTACATGTGCGAGGGAGATATGGTTGTGCATGCCCACAACTGGAGACGAAGACGACATCCTGTGGAGATGTGTGCGCCTGAGGTGCAACGCGGGTGGATGTTTTGTTTGGAATGGTACCAAGGGGGTTTAGGCTTTTGCATTTTTTTAAGAAGGATGTTTCATTTATAAAATTGGAAGGACTTGAAGGACGTTGTCGGTAGGTATTGCTTTTTCTTAACCAATAAGTGAGATGGGATAAAGGGGGTTTACAACAACTGTTGTGGGGCAAAGCTTGAGTTGGAATGGGTTGAAACTCTAAAAAGAGTAGCTTGGATATTTACACATAGCTTTCAAGTAAAATTAAATATATAATATGCTTTAACGATAAGAAATAAATTATTATATATTAATTTTTATCAACGGATTAGCAGATTAGATTGTATCGGATTTTGACGATATTCCAATCCCATCCAAAAATGAACGGATTTGTAAACTCTCAATCTAATATGATCCATTAAACTTATAAATCCAAACCGATCCAATCCAATGATAATGGATTGGATCAGATTGCGGATTTTATCCGATCCATGTACACCCCTAATTTGTGTTGGTAAAAACCAACAACTATTAATTTAATTTAGATTAAATCTATATTGATAAATCATTATAAATCAATCCCAAATTAAATCAAGCAAACATGGAGATTATTGTATTGAAGATTGCCTCCTTCCATAATATGAGATTTAGTGGCAATCTCATGTAATCTCATTATATCTCATGATATTACATTATTCCATGGAAATCTCCAAAATTTACAACAACACTTGTTGTAAATTATTCAACAAAAATACTTCATAATTTTTTTGTGAGTATTGCAATCTTGCCATTATAAAATTGTGAATCACATTCATAACCCAAAATAAAATGTGAATTATACTTTTAATTAATTGTCCAATGTGAATCCAATTCACATCAACATTTAAATAACAAATGTAAATTACAAATAGCTCTATCTTATATATTATAAATCACATTTATAATATATATGACTAATATGGATATTGCTATCAACATTATTCATATCCATGATAATTAAATCACATCTAATCATCTTGGATCTCTATTCATGTGCCCATATAATATGAATCACGTTCACATTATTCGCATCCTTGATAATTAAATCACATTTAATTATCTTAGATAACTCTCTTTACAATATGAATCGAATTTATATAACTCCTGATAGTTAAATCACATTCAATTATCAATTTTTTAATGCTCGGATACATATATCAACAATGAAATTATCCATGAGCTCTTTCAAGGATAATGCGCTTTCTCCGCGAATACTTGGAGATAAGGACATGGCGATTGTATTGTTCCATGTATAGTGAGTTGGATTTTGAGATCACATCTCAAATCCAAATGTCGAGGCTCCCATAGATTCTAGATTAAATCAAGATCGTAAATATAATCTTTTTATTGCATCTGAATCACATTCAGATCAATGTCCAATATTTGGACCAATATTAGATCACTTCTCTACTGAGAGCAGTCACCAAAATCTAGACCCGTTTCATCACTCTCTAAGAATGGAAGCATCTTGGTTATACAATCGTTTATGATCACATCACCCTCAGGTATTACCAATACCTATACATCGTGCATACTGGAAGACTCAGAATAAACCCGAAGTATTAGATGAACTTTACATTGTCTTCTTCATGGTTTTATCAGTAAGTTTCTCATTTGATCATTGGGAGTTGGTATCGATCATATACTTTCCAAAAGCATATATCATACCTAGGTCTTGATCATATACTTTCCAAAAGTATATATCAAACCTACAAATTCAGTCAAGCTTCCAAAGCGAGACGACCGTGCATGGAATTTGATTCTTCACAATCTCATATGAGTGAGATGATGCCTTCTGGTTTAGTAAATGAACTTGTATGATCCCTTTGAGAGATCGTATTACTCATATGCCCTTATATGCACACTAGCGCGCCGGTGTATAGACCTTGGTTAGGTCATCAACCTATTGGTCTGCCAAATGTACATACTCAGACATATAGTAACACATGTGTCTTCGGTCAGAGGATGCGTGTCTGTATCATGACAGCATACAATATAGGACTTTGGTTATCTCGATCTTGTTAAGTCAACTCTTTGACCTAACTAATCTGACACCTCTGAATCTCTATTCCTATGCAGAGTACCTGCTTCAAGAGGGCGGTCAGATATCAACCTAATTGAGAAAGGATTTCGATCTCCTACTCAGGCTAGAGATCTTCTCTTAACAATCATTTGACGGTGCTTGATGAGTCCTCAATCTAACTCATTAGATATTCATCCAAGCACCAGCCTCTATGATTCAATAATTCAATCAACAACTATATGATCATTAAGATGGCCATGGTACATAATCCTAATTGTACTAAGGGACCTATTATGCAAATTATTCATTTCAGATCAGGGAATGATATTTGCAATAACATTTATTGCATAGTAGCTCGCCGTGGGCTCGCATGTCCAACAGATCGGACGACACCTGTACGTACGGTTCTTCCTCGTCGCCACCTCCTACGACGGACTTGATGGGGCTCCAGCAATGGGCTAAAAGCTCTGCCCAGCCATTGTTGGACATCGGGAGCTTGGGGAAGGATCCAGAGCTATTGATGTTGAAGCTCCGGCATAGGGAACAACCAGGTCGGTCAGGATCATCATGGCGACATGAGCCCATCAGATATGAAGCCTTTGAAATCAGCTCCTGTGAAGTCTCCGGTCATTGAAGTGGGGGACCTGCAATGTTTAAGTGAGGTGAAGTGGAAGCCTTTGCAGGTAGAGAAAGTGGAGGCTCGTCAGATTCCTCTGTTGTAAAGGAAATGCAAAATGGGCGACGTGGCTGAAGGTTGTTGAGGATCAAGAAGGTGGTTGGAATGTAGTGCGAAGATGGTGAATGTATGAGCGAGTTTGCGAATTGGTTAATTACGGAGGAAAGAGCATGTGGGCGCCTAATTAATTACAAGAATCATGAAAGAAAAGAGGAGAAACTTTTCAAGAGGATGAAGGGCAAACGAGGTGGTCTGGGTTGAGCTCCAAGGAGGGCTCTGGTCTTCGCTGGACTTCGACGACCCTTCGCGTGTTAAGATCGGATCATGGCCTATAATGGACAAGGGTTGACACTGGAACCGAGGGTCATCTTCACAACCTCGATTGATCCCCTCTCTGTCACAGAGGGGAGGAGAGGTGCTGGGCCTCCGCCCGCGTAAAGGTGGACAAGGCAGACGAGGGGCGAAGAAGGAGTATTTGAAGGAGGATTGCTAGTGGTGCAATTGGTGGATGTCGAGGTTGGTGGTTGATCTATGGAGCAAGTTAGAGGGTGGGGGTCATGGTTAGCCAGGTGGCACGTTGATCGGTTCACTGAGCACGTATTTTAATTTGGGTTCATTGTAGTACGTGTGCTTAGCAAATCATTCAAAATCGAGAAAGGATCTCCATGAAGAGTGTCTCGGCTTTAATTTATATCCCAGACATGTACGGGGTCGAACAAAGGGAGGCAAAGGAACAATGTTGGGTTAATTCAAAAAACTTAGGTCTAGGTTTCCAAATGGTATTTTTTTAACTTTTTATGCAAAAACAAATGAAAATACAAAATGCAGGTGAATTAAGAAATTAATAAGACATACAACTAGGCCAAATTAATTTTAATGTGAAATTAATTCGATTTAGCCTAATTATATTTTTCCTACAATCCTAATCCAATGATGAATACAAAACACATTTTTTTAATTTTACGGGTTAACATGCAACAATGAAAATGCACACTTTTATGGGTTTTTTAGCATTTTTTTCAAACAAACAGAATGCAAAAATTATGAAAACTTTACTGGAATGAAAACATTATACAATGATACCGCAGTAATATTTTTGGAATTTTGACAATATGGTTTTTTTATGGATTTTTAATGAAAACTGAGTGACAGTGACTAATTAATACCTAATAAATCCACAACAGCAATTTATCCAGAGTGCTAATTATCTCACAATGGTATTTATAAATGCAATGTAGGAGAGTTGAAATTTTGCAAAAAAGATGTATGTGGTTTTAATTAGAAATCAAATACTAAAATCACTCTGTAATTTATTTAAGGCACATGACAACTCCAATTGAGATGAAATTTGGATATAAGTCAATCACATTTCAAGGCATCATTTCTATTTTTTATGGAATTTTTAGAGAAAACGTGAGTTAGATATGAATATGAGGATCTAGATTGGGTAAAATATATAGAATTTAAGTTAAACATTTTTAATTAATTCATCATTATTCACAAAAATACAAATAAATAGTCAGACTGTAGATAATTAGTTGCACAACATCAAGATATTTTTCATCAAAAGAAATGATGAAGTATAAAGGACAAATTAAAATGCAAATACAAGGATATCCATGAAAATATAGAGAACAAACAAAACATACAAACAAATATCTACAAGGACTATTTCGTAATTACAAGAACATAAGAAAATAAAATTGCAATTTTTACAATATAAAAAATTACAAAGTGACCTTCTCCGGTGCAGGGCGGTTGGGGCACCCAAAAGGAGATGGTGGGGCAGGGTGCTAACCGCAACGGAAGGTAGCGCGATGAGGAACGACAGACGGTGGTTGATGTCGGGCGGCTGCGGGTCGGAGGCAAGGGCATGGCGTGGCACACGCTGTACATGGCGGAGGGAGTTGGGCTAGCGGGTGGTGGTTCTGCCTGCAAATGTTGAGGTGGCATAGAGGAGAGCCGCAGGGTCGACGGGTGGCGGCGCCTCACGGAGAAAGGTGGGAGCAGCACGAGGAGGCGTCTCCACAGATGGTGGCAGGTAGCGGCTGCTGGGAGGACCACTAGAGGCGGTGGATTGAGGCGGCGAAACGGCCTGCGGTCGCGACTGCATCCCCCTTTATGAATTTTTTTGTTGTTATGTTTTTTTGGTGTGATTAATTTTTTTATATTGTTTTGAATTTTCTTAAATAGGAACAAATATGAATTATAAAAAAAAGAAAAAATGGTAGAGGGGAATGATGAAGAAAGTGAAGGTAGTAGTGATGGTATGATGTGATATAAAAAAACAAGGAAAAATGTTATATGAAATAAAATAACAAGAGAAATGAGGAAAAATACTTACCTGGTGTTCGTTGATTTATGAAGCAGCTACGATGGACTCCTGTTGTCGCCTCAATCCGATTAGCGAAATAAAAATCGGAGAAGCTATGCAAGCTCGACTGGTCCGCTCCGCGGATCTCGCCTGAAGGAGGTCATCGCTTGAGGAAGATGCTTCACCGCTGTCACCAACTAAACACTCCAAGCTCTCTCCTTTTTCTATTAGAATGGTAGATGACAAAAAATGTGGATGAAGATATGAATATTAAGAAAAGTAGAATGGGAGTTAGAGAAAATGAAGGTGGATGAGATGTAGTGGAATGGAGGTTATTGGAAGATGTTGGGATTGAATGGAAGTTGGTGGTAGAAGAGAAAATACGGAATTGAATGGAAGTTATTGTAGATAATGGGAAATAAATAAACAGGAAAAAATAAGATAAAGTAGGCTACTCTAAATATAATAAAATAAAGAGAAGAGAAATAGTGGAGAATTTACAACAGAAGACAAACATGTACATTTTCTTTACTTTTCTAATTTGATTTTTTTGTATTTTCAATAAAAGATATTTACAAAGTAAAAATAAAATAAAATAGTAGAAATAAAATGAAACATAAAAGATATTTTTGGTTTTTTTAGTAATTAAGATGGGTAAATAAATAAAAATGAAGAAAGAATGAAAAGAACAATATATACAAAGTACACCTAGGTCCCAAAACCCAAATTTTGCAAATGAACTCTGATTATAATGAAACCACTACCATAGGATAGATAATTTTCTAACTTGAACTTTAAAAGTGAGTTCGGTGAATTTGAAGTTCATATGGAGCAGGAATTTGGTCGGGAAGTTGGACTTGACAGCTTTTTTGTCTTTGGGATCTAGGATCATTTATTTGAGGTAAAATTATTTATATTTTTATATTTTTATATACATTTATATGAACAAGTCAGGGAAAGAATTAACCAAAAGAGAGTTGAAATGAAATTATAAAAAATACATGAAGTTTTGGGCTATTTACAGGTAAAAAACTCCTTTAATTTTGCGGCTTTTTATTGTTAATTATTTTTGTACAATCTAATATACAATAATTAGTGTGGTTTATTTACAAGAGTCATTTTGTTATTTATTGATTTTATGGAAATTTATTTGGGATTTTACTCGAGGATTTTTCTAATATCAAGATATTGAGATGATGAATCACGGATTCATCACCCCCCTATACTTAAACTTTGCTAGTCCTCGCATAAATAAAGAATGAATAACTTGAAATAACCCCTAACTATGCTTGTGAATACAAGACTTGATCCGTTTAGAACTCTCGATTTTAGAGATCCTAAAATTCTAAGATGAACCAAGCTCTAGTCAAAAGGAACCCAATTTCCCTAATCATCAGACTCTATTTGTATACATATAGTAAGGATATGACTTTATGTGTGGACTGCAGTTCGAAGAGTAGAGTCGCAACGTCACCCAAAGTTTCAATCCAAGAGACTATCCTAAGAACCTAATACTCAACACTAGGGAATAAACCATTTCTTGCATCTAATCCACCGTCTCTTTAGTACTCAGATTTGAATGTGTAGATGGAAGGCCAGTTGATGGAAGGCATAGGATTGTGTCATTTCTTCTCTCCCTCTCATTAGAACCAAGGATCCTCTCAAGTGCCTTATTACTCAACGCATATTTTTGGTGTTGATGAGTGCGTCCATCAAGAGAAGTTCGAGTCGTCTGCACTTGTTTTTCTGGCAGTACACCGGGGTGTGGCTTTTTTGAGTACCTATCATACCTTCTACACCCAGACTTGTAGCATTTACGATGCAAAGCCCTTTTTTGGTGCAAGCCCGACTCTTGTTCCTAATAACGGTGATCCAAGTGGACACTTTGAAATAGTTGTGAGCGCTCGCCTTTGGTGGAAGATCTTTTGATAATTGACTTTGTGGAAAGAGAGCTTAATTCATCATTGATATTTCTTTGCTTTATTTTTGGCTTGCTCTACTGCTTTTACCAAGAGTTGGCGCACACTGATGAATATTTTTTTCATTTTATCACACCCTGGCACTTAGTTAAATGTCAAGAAACAGTATAAGAACCAAGCTCTCATACTGGCTAAAGGTTCTGACACTCAGGTTTCATGAAATCTTCATTGATTTATCCCATCCTTGAGCATCATTAAATCAGGTCCAAACTCAAATCCCTCACCCCAGTTCCTCAAGTGAAATATCAACTCATCTCATTATAATTATAGTCATGTATGTGAGGTGTTGATCATATTCTTAAGGTAGAGACTAAGTATGCAATATAGCAAACAAATCTTTCAAATTAGGGAAATGTGAATAATTAAGTCAAAGATCCTTATGACTATGGCTGGTTAACCCAAAATCTCAAGATCTCATAAACCAAGTGTTCTTGAACATCACTAGTCTTGTGTGAAAGCGTAAGTATGAGCGATTAAACCAACTTATTAGTTAGTTTTTTTATTTTTGATTTTTGTTATTTTTTTTGAAATGAAAGGAACAAGATGGGGAAAGATTTTTTCGGGAAAAAGAATTTGTTTTTTTCAAAAGTTCTTTTAAAGGAAGGTAAATAAGAAAGGACACACATTTTTTTGAAAAGAAAAAGGAAAAAAATTGATTTTTTTAAAAGAAAGAATAAATTTTTTTGAAAAGTTTTTTTATAAGAAAATATTTTTGAAAATATTTTTGAAATGTTTTTTTTTCATAACTTTTATTTACAATACTTTACCCATAACCCCTTATTTTAATTACAAACAAGTCAAAGTACGAGCTATAGGTAAAGTATATATGTAATATATATACAAACCCCCTATACGTAACATGTGTTATGTCCTCATTGCACTAGGTGACAAAAAGCCATAGCTCGTACTAAGTATAAGTGGGTGAAAAGAATAGAAATGAAAAAGAATATAAGAGTATGGATAATACACATTGGGCATCGGCCCCCCTATACTTTGGCTATGGTTAGTCTAAGTATTAGAAAGAACACAAGAATGGGGGACCGATGAGAATGGGAAAGAATATACAAAAAAGAAAATAAAAAGAAGAGATGGAGCAAAATGGGTCACTTACCCCCCTATACATAGGATCTAGTCATCTTAAGTATAGCCACAAAATGAAAATGATATGGAACTGGTGCGAGCGATGCGAATCACGGGAGAGGGAGGGGAATAAAGCAACGAAAATATGTACAAGGAGGAGTGAGAATATACAAGGATCTAGAAGGTCTGTGACAGACCTGCTTGCGGGAGCGAGGGGGTGGGTAGTATACATGTGTGTCACTGTCAGAGTCGTCCGTAGAGGAATAATAGCAAGGTGTGGGGAACGTCCAGCAAGGGTCGGCACACGGCTGCTTGCTCAAATATGGCTTCAGAACAACCGAACTGAGCTCGCTTATGTAGATCACCTCATCCGGATCTGATGAGAACTTCTCAAAAAGTTCCTTCTCTGGTAAGTCGAAGGCAACTTTCGTAGCCGATTTTCTACAACCTAAAGCATCAAGAGGAAGGGGAGATTGATACGTCATAAGGAGTTCAGAGGAACACCTTGAGGAATCAATACTCTACTTCTTCTTACCAGATGACCGACTAGAGGATGGAGCAACCAATTTATCAAGATTGGTCAATTTGGTCCCGTAGTCTCTTTTGGTGTATGTCCTGGATGTGGTGTGTGTGAGGTACTGACCGGAGGTTCATCATTAGATGAGCCCCCATATGCATTGTAATACTCCTAAGGGATAGCATATGTCTCTGGTCTGGTACAGTGTTCTCAGTTGTCTTGTCATTTATCAGCTCATGTGTCGGATCATCTAAAAAATCAAGGAAATCAGAAATGATCGTGTTTAACTTAGAATCATCTTCTAGTTGTGAGTCCTCTTTAGAAGCTGTCACGGTGGTAGTGATGCAAGCAGTAGGCGGTGTGGAGGTGTAGGGAGTCTCTGAACCAATGGTCGTCTGGACAGACGGTATCTCAAGTGTAGTAGAGAGACGGGAATCAACTGTATCTCAAAGGTCACGATTGTCTGTGACTTTACAGGTTACCTTGGAATATCGTGTGTCCTCAAAGATCGGGTGAGGTCGGAGTGCTCCCAATTTATAGAAATCGATCTCTCAAGTCTCACAATCTATAGTTGCATTAACAAAGGCTAAGAACAACCTCCCAAGAGTGATCGCAGACTGGGTGAACTCTCCTCGGTGCTCAATGTCAATGATCGTGAAGTCTATATGTAATAGAGCATCTTGGAAAGTAACGATGACTGAAAAATGGTTCCTCTCGACCGTTTAATGGACCGATCCACCAAATGAATGATCTCTCTTGACTTCATGGTAGATCCGAGTTTGAGCTTGGTAAACACGGAGGTCGGGAGGATACAAATTGGTGAGTCATCATCGATTCTTGCATGGGTGAATGTGGTATCTTTGATTTCACAATCAAATCTAGGAAATCGCTTTACTCTGCAGCTCTTAATCTTTCTCGATTTCATCAAAGATGTGGCCATAGACACTATATGTCTCTCAGTCCTTGTTCTCTTATTGCCCAACCTTTTAGGCATCAATTTACTTCTCACAAATCTGTTAAGGTCAGGAAAGTGTTCAATGGCCATTATTAAGGGAAGCTCAAAAATCAACTTTCTATCCAATGCTTCCCTGAGTGCAGGATCCATTTTTTGTAGATCTTTTCTATTTTCAATTTTTAAGTTGTTTTCTAAGTTTTCAATTTTTTTCATCTTTTTGATCTTTTTGATAGGTGAAGGAGGAATAGGAGAATGTACATACTCCAGTTTGGAGGGAAAGTGGTTAGTAGAAGAGGGAGGTAGAAGGGACTCCAGCTATACATGACGTGTGGTCAATTCGGTGTCTTCCAGGTTTTAAAAATTCAAATGCAAAATCCATGATGCACATTCCTACCTGGACTCTTTATCGGTCTAGAGATCTTATCCTCCAATAAGTTCTCATGACACATCATGAGAGAAGCCTGCTCAATTGGAGGATACCTTTGAGAACTCGAGCTCTTATACTCAACCCACCTTGACTCAGGTGTGTAATGCGGAGTTGAGTATGGCCCATTTGTATGGTACATGTTGGACGGAGCCTCATATGGTGGAGTCAATAGAAAGGGGGTTTGTAAATCGATCGCATGAATCCAATCCCCTGTATATGTCAACTCTCCGAATGGGTGATATGAAGGCTGGTCAATGTTGGCTTGATCACTCAGGTCAATCTTGTCAGGAAGATCGTATGGTGTAGGCCTCTCCATTCAGTTTGTTTGGTCGTCCTTGTGGTACTCTACGGAAAAATCGAGATGTATATAGGTTAATTGTTGCCCGATCCTAACTCGACGTGAAAATGAGGTATGTGGGGTCAACTGATTATGCCAATCATTCATCTCATTAGTGGCTTGCTCTTTGATTGGTTCCTTCATTCCAGCAAGCGGATAAGAGTATAGCGAGTCAATCCAAGATGGTTGTGGGTAAGGGGTGCAAGAATGTGGGGTAGGTGAGAAGGATGAATAAGTGGGGAAGTCATTCGGAGTTTTGACTTCGCGGTCGGTGTATGGGTATGAGGAGGAATAAGAGGGTGGAGATGGTCTGAATAAGGTCGAGAAAGAGTGACACGGATATGGAAACCAATATTCTAACATCTTAGAAGGGAGATGGGAGAATGAAACGGATCGAGGAAGAAAGCGTGCAAGTGCACCGAATAACACACAAAACAAACAAACACAAGAGCAAACCCTGAGTTCACCTCCTCAACACAATGATGGTCGCAAGAGTCCAACCATTTATCTTTTCAATTTTAATTAGGTGATAAATCAAGATATAAGTCCAATTATTCAAGGCTTAAAATTAGGTTTTGGGCACTATCCAAGGGATGTCTCCTCACCTCTCAACATTCACAATAGCAAAGCATACAATGAGGGTTTTGCTCTCCCAAAATAAGTGTTAGTTTTAGTCAGCTTTTTTTGTCAACTCTAATTAGCAATCTCGATTTTAAGTTTGATTATCACTTGATTAGTCCACCAAACAAAGCACGCCTAATGATCAATCTCGATTTCCTTTTAACCTAATGCAAATAGTGAAAACAATGATGCATGCTTAGTTTAGAAGCCTTATAGTGATCATCGTGCTCTACATGTAGGACACAAGGCAGAATTGAAATTTTATGCTATATGAATGCAAATCAGAAAACCGTTCCTAGACAGGCAGTTCTATTAGCGAGTAATGAATGATGAATCTGTGATTCATCACTCTAAAAGTTGAAAATAGAGCTTTGTTCCCGAGTAAGATGCATATTTCTACTTATATTGCATAATTAGCATTCATGCATGCATATGTAATATCTGCATCTTAGCATTCGTATTTGCATTAAATAAGAAGCCTAATTCACTTGTAAATACTAACATGTATATTCACCATATTTCATCTATTTGTATATATTTCATACTAACTCCAAATCTAATAAAATCAACTCCATAGTGTATATATTACTAACACTAATTAAAGAAAGATATCACAAAAATACTAACTTGTAAAATTGACCAATAAGACCCCAATCCAAATTTGAAACTAAGAGCCGTAAAATGTACATATCTCTCTCATACAGTGTCCGATTTAGGTCTACTCACTTTTATAGTAATATACATTCGGAGACCTTCAAACAAGACCAATTTCATTAAAATCAGAGCTCGTATACAAAACTTGGGTTTTGGGCCCCTATTGTATATTGTACATATTGACCTTTTTGCCCCTGTATTTTATTATTTTATTTTCTTAATTATTAAAAATCCAAAAAATTATACTAAGTTGTAAATATTTATTTCATATTTTTTTCTAACTTTCTTTTAATTTTTCTCTTATTTAAAAATGACAAAAAAATTCAAAAGATAAAATGTGGTATTTTATACCTATAAGGTACAAACAACAACAACAACAACAAAGCCTTTTCCGACAATTAAGTAGGGTCGGCTACATGGATTCTTCGCCTCCATTCAGATCTATCTTGGGTCAATCTTGGACTTATATCCAAAAAACTAAGATCCCTTCGTATAGTCTCTTTCCAACACTTCTTGGGCCGTCCGCACCCTCTCTTAGCCGGCTCAACATCCCAACACTCGCATCTCCTAACCGGTGCATCAGTTGACCTTCTTTGCAAATGACCAAACCATCTTAAGAGGTTTTCTCGCATCTTATCCTCGATCGGAGCTACACCAACTTTCTTTCGGATTGCATCATTCTGAATCCGATCTTTACGTGTATGTCCACACATCCATCTTACCATTTTCATTTCTGCTACAGCCATTCTCTGCACATGTCTATGGTTCACAAGCCAACATTCAAAACCATAAAGCATAGCAGGTCTCACGGCTGCTTTGTAAAACTTTCCTTTAATTTTTAAAGGAATTTTCTTATCACAGAGAACAGCGGAGGCTCCTCTCCACTTTAGCTAGCCTGCATTTATTCTATTAGTAACATCTTCATCAATTTCCCCATCATGTTGCAAAATAGATCCCAGATATCTAAAAGAATCTCTCTTCTGAATGTTATCGTCACCAATCTTCACCTCGATTCCTTCACCATTGCTTCCATCAAAGGTGCATTCCATATAGTCCGTCTTAGCCCTACTTATACGAAAACCTTTAGTCTCCAATGCATGTCTCCAAACCTCAAGCTTCTCATTTACTCCATCTCTAGTCTCGTCAATCAACACAATATCATCAGCAAATAACATACACCAAGGTAACTCATCTTGAATGTGACTTGTCAACTCGTCCATAATCAAAGTAAAAAGAAATGGACTCAAAGCTGAACCTTGATGTAAACCAATGTTGATATCAAAATAGTCAGTCTCCCTCGTCGGGGTCCTTACACAAGATAAAGCCCTATCATACATATCCTTTATGAGATTAATGTATAGGACATGTACTTGTCTCTTCTCTAAAACTCTCCATGGTATCTCTCGTGGGACGGAATCATAAGCCTTCTCCAAATCAATAAAGATCATATGGAGATTCTTCCTTTTATCTCTATGAATCTCCATTGTTCTCCTCAGCAAATGGATGGCTTCAATAGTTGAGAGACCTGGCATGAATCCGAATTGGTTTTCTTTTACTTGGGAAACTTGCCTTAACCTTCTTTCGATCACACGTTCCCAAATTTTCATAGTGTGACTCATCCGCTTGATACCTCTGTAATTTGAACAATTTGGAATGTCTCCTTTGTTCTTATAAAGAGGCACCACAATACTCCTCCTCCAATCTTTAGGCATTTTCTTACTTCGCCAAATAACATTGAATAGATTCGTAAGCCAAGTCAAACCACGCTCACCTAAAACTTTCCATACTTCTTTAGGGATGTCATCCGGTCCAACACCTTTCCCAGGTCTCATAACCTTCAAAGCCTCCTCTACTTCTTTTCTTTGTATTCGTCTATAGCATGCACGATTCAAGTAACTTTCACTACTAGCTAGTTCACCCAAAGTGATCTCTCTATTTCCTTCTCCAATGAAAAGTTGATGGAAGTACTGCTCCCATCTATTCTCTATATCATTCTGAGTAACAAGCACGTGACCTTCCTCGTCCTTAATACATCTCACTTGAGAAAGGTCTTTGGTCTTTCTTTCTCTTGCTTTGGCCAACCTGAATATATCCTTTTGGCCCTCCTTAGAGTTGAGATTTTTATACAAAAGCTCATAAGCTTTTGACTTAGCTTCGCTTACAGCCTTCTTTGCTTCATTCTTCACTATTTTATAGTCTGTGATTCCTCTGTTCTATCCTTAGACATAGCTTTAAAGCAAGCTCTTTTAATTTTTAGCTTCTCTTGCATCCCTTCACTCCACCACCAAGCCTCCTTTTGACCCGGAGCTCCTCCTTTTGACTCGCCTAGCATCTCTTTGGCTACCTTTCGGATACAAGATGCTACTGCCTCCCACATCCCGTTTGCACTACCGCTACAATTCCAAGATAAGTCTTCTAAAACCTTCTCCCTGAAGCGTGATTGCTTCAACGGAAGATTCCACCACCTAGTTCTAGTGATCTTAGGAACCTTCCTTTTCTTTACCAGGCCTTTTATTTGTAAATCCATGACTAACAAGCGATGTTGGGTTGTCAAACTCTCTCCGGGGATTACTTTGCAATCTTTGCAACACAATCGATCTCTTCTCCTCAACGCAAAGTAATCTATCTGTGTTCTAGTTGAGCCACTCTTATAAGTAATTAAATGATCCTCCCTCCTCTTGAAAAGAGTGTTTGCTATGAAAAGATCATATGCAGTTACCAAATCCAGAATAACTTTTCCCTCTTCGTTTCTATCCCCAAAACCATGTCCTCCATGCACACTTGCATACCCTGAAACATCTTTTCCCACATGTCCATTAAGATCTCCACCTATGCAAACCATCTCTCTTTGTGGTATTCCTTGTAAAATCTTATCCAGATCCTCCCAAAAAGCTTGTTTAGTCCTTTCATCTAAACAAATTTGCAGTACATAAACTGAGATGATATTTAGAATTTCTTCTTCAAGCACCAACTTTAGCAAAATAATCTGATCCCCAAATCTTTGCACCTCAACCACACAATCCTTCAAATCTTTATGAACAACCACTCCAACACCGTTTCTGCCCTTATCTTTACCTGAATACCAAAGTATAAAGCCTGTCTTCTCGATCTCCCTTGCTTTCTCTCCAACCCATTTAGTCTCTTGTAGACAAAATATATGAATCTTCCTTCTTTCCATTGTATCCACTATCTCCATCAATTTTCCAGTTAAAGTACCGATATTCCAACTACCAATCCGTAACTTCCTTTGCAATCTCTTTTGTACTAACTTCTTTACTCGCATGCGTCCATTATGGAGAACCCTTGAAACTTTTGGACTGCATCCGGGCGGTGATGCAGCGGAACTAGTTTATTTACTCGCATGTGTTCCTCATGCGAGAACCCTTGCAAATTTTGAACTACATCCAGGCTACGATGTAGCGGCCCTTGCCAAATTTTCATTGCATTCGGGCGATGCAACGCGTCGCAAGTAGGGAACGTCCCAACGAAATCTGTATGTTTGCTTAAATCCATGTTGAAAATATCCAAACGTTTCGTGATAAAATCATAAATAATTTTTTTGAACAGATGGTACCAACCAAAAATAATTTTCGAACAGATGGTTTCATTTGTTTTTTGACCCTTCACAAAAGATATAGATCTCGTTGAGATGAGCAACGTTTGTGTTCACCACTTTTTGATTTAATCTATTTTGTTATTTATTTTTTATTTTTCTTTACATTTAATTTTTCAATTTTTTAGGAGCGACATGTAGCAGCTCCGGAGCAGCCACATGTAACCCCATTTTTTTTATTTTTGGGTTTATTATTATTATTATTTTATTATCATTTAATTATTTTTAGTATCTAACTATATTACTTTATTAATTATTTATTTTATTCCCCTTTTACTTCTTCTCCCCTTGTCTTCCACTCCAAGCCATTAACTCACCACTTCCTCCAACATCCCTCCATCTTCTCCACATCTTTTCTAACTCCTTTCTTCTCTTTATATTTACATCGCATCACCATTTTTCATAATCCGCCAACTGAGAGACGAGAGCCATCAAGCCTCTCGTGTTGTATGTAACAGTTGCGACACGTTTAGGTAGAGCAACGGCGCCTATTCCCTCCGGCGAGATCCGTGGATTTTTTTTCACATTGCAGCAGATCTCCAGGTCGACTGCTAGATCTTTGGAGCATTCGCCATCTCCTTGAAGAGATGACCGGAGTTGCAGCACCATTCCTCCAAATTGTGGCGAATCATAGGTAAGTAAACCTTCACATTCTCCTTTTTATTTTTTTATCTAACAATTTTTTCTTCTTGTTGATAACCATTACTATCACCACATCAATTTAAAATCACCATCATAACCATCAACCACCACCAATTATTATCATACATCATCATCACCACATTTTATTTTTACATTTTTTCCTATTTAAAATTACAAAAATAAATTGCAAAAAACAAAACAAAACAAAAAAAATCCATAAGCAGCTGCACCCCTGCGCACACCCCCCAACGCCGACTTCCAAGCCACGTCGCCCGTTGTGCGCCGCCCCAGGCTGCCCATCTTCCTCACGGCACCTCGCCCCACTACAACCTCTTCCACCATCGTCAGCCGCCAGGGAGCGGCGTCGCCCACGTGCGCCCTCGATCCTCTGCCCTGACACCGTGCGGCATCAGCCTAAAGGCTGCTCCCCTCCAGCGCATGAACAACCGCCAACCGCAACCTGTGCTCCTCCTCAGTGGCTATCCGCCGCGCGCCTCACACGTGGCCGCCGCCTCGCGTTCTCCTCCACAGCCACACCACCCAGAAGCGGTCGCCGCCCTCCACCGACCACCATCACAGACCGTGCCACCGCCGTGTACGGCTGAGCGTAGCCCGCATGCACGCCAGCCTCCGTGTGCGACCGCTGTCCGCCCTCGCGCCGACGCGCACCACCCGCTATGGACCTCCCGCCTCCATCTCGCCCAGAGCTGTTGCCCCCTCTTGCATGCCCTAGAAGGTGGGTTCCTTTCTTGGAACCCACTTTTCCCAAAGGTCTATTTTTATTTTATTTTTTTTATTTTGTGAAAATTGCACTTTTCCTTCTGCAAGTTCTAATAATTGGAAATGTGGTCCTGTATGTAGTTTCAGTCTATTTCTTTGATTTTAATTTTTAACTTTTTGTGCGAGGTCCCGGTTGACTTGGAGTGACTTTCTTGAAGTTGACGCAACTCGAAGTGCATTGGAGGCTGAAAATTCGTGGATCAAGTCAACTATTGAGATGCCCAAAATATTTTTATTTTCGTTAATTTAAAAAAAATTATGTTTCCAGCGGTTCCCGTTTGGGTTGTCGCATGTGTAAGTGAATAATAAAAACGTGTCCCCATGTGTTGTGCAGATTGCTTTGCGTATAATAGTACCTACACTTACGGCTCTTAGAGCTATTTTAGGACCTGTTTGTGCTCGTAAAATTTTAGGACTACACTTCACACAAAAAAGACGCACTTAGACAACAGATCTTAGCCAAATCTAACATATTCTTTACTCGCTAATAGATTGCTTGTCTAGGAGCGACGTTTTCTTGCTTGCATTCCATTTAGTTTAAAAATTTCAATTCAGTATTGCATCCCGTATTGTAGAGAGATGAATGCACTGTAAGTCTTCTTACTCAAGCATTTATCATCATTTTCTCGATCGCATCAGCTTTTTCTGAGTCTCTCTCTCGGTTTTTCTAACCTAGGATAAAGGAATTGGGACTGAACGATAGACATGATTGTTTGTGTTGATTAATTACAGTGACAACTAATCTCTAAAATCTGGATTGCTAATTGAATTGGAAAAAATTGACTAAAATTAATCCTTGTCTGCGGGAGAGTAACCCTGACCTTGTTTTCAGGCTGAGCGAGGGTACTTGAGTGTATGTGCACACCCTAAGGCAGAGCCCAAATCCCTACCTTCCATATCACATACCAAGTGATCCTAGTAAATATCACAAGTTGAATTTTCTCAGGTTAATTGATTAGCACCAAGTAACCTCTGCATGTTCGCAGGTGGATAGGGGTGAAGAGGTGGTGCTTCGCGACAAGTTGCTAGTAACCCCTCGAGGTGAAGTTCCAGCCTTGCCAGCCTCCGCCTGCTTGCAGGTAGATAGGGGCAGCTCTTTGAACTCATCAACTTGGGATCGGAGCGAAGAAATGAAGGGTGCCTATGTCTTAAGCGACAGGTTAAACAAGGAAGACGCATTCGACTTTGAGCCGACTTCCCTATAGGCCACGTAACCTTTGCTACTTGCTTGAAAATTCACACTTAAAATCAACCAGACTAATAGGACTCAGTTTCGGGTCCTTCATTATGTTGAGGGTGAACTCAGGGTTTGCTCTTGTATTTGTCTTTGTGTCTGTCAGTGTGTGTTATCCTGTGTAATTGCACGTTTTCTATCTCGTTCTGCTTTCATTCATTCTTTTCTCTTAAAGATGTCGGGATATTGGTCCCTATACCCTGAAACCTCTAGTCATTCCTCCTCGACCATATACCGTTCATCTTCGCCTTCTCCTTCTTCCTTGTATCCTCTGCCATCCACGGGAGACCCTTACCTGTGGTCGGTTCCACCTTGATCCTATTATGAAGTCAGAACTTCGATTGACTCCTCCACTTATTCGCAGTTCTCTCCTACTCCATATTCTAACACTTCAGACCCGCTTCCATCTTGGGCTGACTGTCCTTATTCTTGAGAGCTTGCTGGAATCATTGAACTATACGAAGAGCAAGCCACTTCAAAGACAGACGACTGGAAGAATTACTTGGTTGATCGAGCATACCGAATGGGAAGGCATGCACCTAATGATCGTCCTGACTTGATTGACTATAGTGATCATGATTACATTGACCATTCCTCTTCCCAGCCATTTAGAGAGTCTACGCATTCATAAGATTGGACTCATGTATTCAATCTACGAATGTCCTCTTTATTGACTCCATCATGTGAGGGTCCGACTAGTGTCTGCCATTCAGATGGTCCATACTCCACCCAGCATTACATGCCAGAGTCTAGGTATGTTGAGTATGAGACCCCAATATCTCAGTAGTATTTTCCAATTGAGCAGAACTCTTCCATGATTTGTCATGAGATTTATGGAGGATGACATCTCTAAACTTATTAAGAAAAATGAATCATTTGGTAAAGAGTTAAGAGATGTCATGGAAATATTGTACTCAATTTCTGCCAGCCTGGGTATGAAAGTGGAAAAGGAAGTAAGCTGATTCGATGTTGAAAACTGAGCGAGCATCAAGGAACCCGTAGATTTTATACAGCTAGAGTCCATTCTGCTTTCCTCTTCTACTAACCCCTTACCCTCCAATCCAGAGTCTGATCATTCATCCACCAAAAATACAAAAAAAATTGAAAAATTAGGAAAACACATAAAAATTAAAAATGAAAAAGACTTAGAAAAATTGGATCCTACCTTAAGGGAAGCACTCGATGAGGAATTGATTTTTAAATTTCCCTTAATAAAGGCCATAGATCACTTCCCGACCTCAAGATATTTATAAAGAGTAAATTGATGCCCAAGAGGTTGGGTACTAAGAGAACAAGGGATGAGAGACACATATTGTCTATGGCCACCTCCTTGGTGATGGGGAGAAAGACAAAGAGCCGCAGAGTTAAGCGGTTGTCAAGGGTTGAATGTGAAGTCAAAGACACTATCTTTACCCATGCAAGAATCGCTGATGAATCTCCGATAAATATCCTCCCTACCTCGGTGTTTGACAAGCTCAAACTCAGGCCAATCAGAAAGTCGAGAGAGATCGTTCAGTTGGCTGATCGATCCATCAAACAGTCTAGTGGAAATATTTCAGTCATCGTTACTTTCCAAGTTGCTCTACTCCAGGTAGACTTCACATTGAGCACCGAGGAGAGTTCTCCCAGTCTCCGATTAATCTCGGGAAGCCAATTTTTGCCTCAACTACGGCGACTAAAGATTACGAGACTCGGGAGATCGATTTTTCAACATAGGTAGCACTCCGACCTCACCCATTCTTTGATACACTTTACTCTAAGGTATCCTGCACATCCGTTGACAGTCATGACCATCGAGAGGTACATGAGTCCCACCTCTCTGCAACACTTGAGAGACTGACTATCCGGACGATCGTTGGTTCTTAGACTCTGTAATGAATCCCCATTCATCACTCTTTATTCTTTTATTTTAGCTAGATATTTTGGCATAACACCATGTATATAATTGTAAATACAATAAGTTACCAAAAAGCATGCATTTGTTAATACCCAATAATAAGCATGCATTTGTGCCAAAAAAAGAATAAAGAATAAAAGAAAAAGAGGGAAATCTTTAAAATAAATATTGAGTGACCTAATCCCAAGAGAGGTCCAACATGGGCCTAATCGCCAAATAAAGTGAGTAGAGAGAGATAAGGACACTCAACCTTGTATATATACCCTCTATGTATGTATATATTTTATTTTCACAAAAATAAAAATGTGTTTTTATAAACTTTTATATATTTCTAAAAATAAAACAAAAATGAAAAAAATAAAATTAAAATAAAAACAAAATAATTTCTCTCTCTCTCTCCACCTTGTACATACAATGTATATATGTATTTATTCTTGTTTATTTAATACTTGTAAATAAATCGTAAAAATAAAATAAAAATTATTTTATACTCCAAATTTTATGTTGTAAATAAATAAAAAATTGGGGTATTTGAACAAAAATATACAAAATAAAAAATAAAATGAAAATAAATAAATATTTTATATATGCACATAATGTAATATAATGTATATACCTTAATTTATTTTTCAAAAAAAATAAATAAAATCACTAAAAAAATTTGGAAAATCAAGAAAATTTTTCATTTTTGCATATTTTTAAATAAAATCACTTTTTATTTTTTAATTATTTTACAAATAATTCGGACCGCTGATTTTTTTGATTGGTCCACGGGGGACTGTTCACCACGGTCAACTCCCCCTAGGACCACTTGCGCCCGGATCCGATTGTCGCATGTTCCTCTCCGAATTTTCCCGAATCGATCCGCCACCCATTTGCATTACTCCGAGGCCACGAATACCGAGGAAAGATCCGTGATTCCCGCTGATGTCATCCTTAGGGATCTGCTCCTCAGATTTCGTGCCCGAGCCCCCATCTTCTCAGACCTCATCGAGTATTTAGCCACCTAGAGCCATCATTCCTTTCCCATCTTTGGGCATTGCCTTCGACTCCAGTGAGCTCCTACTCCTTCCTCGAGTGACAGCGAGTGCAGGAGAGCATCGTAGCGAGGATTTGAGGCCTTTAGCCCTAAGTCCGGCGAGCTTCTCGTCGTGCTCTGCCACCCGATGAGCCAGAGCCTCTAGAGACGTCGTTCCATTGAGGCGAAGATCCTAGGAGGTATATGACCTCCATCCCAGACGAACCCCTCCATCAGGTAGTTTAGATACCCTTTAGCTTGCTTTAATTTCAATCTTTTTAGATTCCGATCAACAGAGCTGCTCTGCCTTATCCTTTGTGACTGGACCATCGATTGGCCATTCCGACCACCCCATCACCCTCACGAGACCTCTCTCCATCTTCTCTGTCCCTTTGTTTCCCCTGGTTTGCCAAAGAACAAGACTTAGGCCCTCCTCCACCGTCGCATCGCCGGAGGGCCCTGCTCCGCCTCACCCCTTCACCCATTTCACCCGTTAATGGGTCGAGGCACTTTGCCCTCAACCCACCAGTTTTCCTGTGCATGTTTGAATGAGAAAGGACCTCATTTGGAGGTCCAAGAATTAGGGCGCAGCTGCTCCAGGTGTCGACCGTCATCGGAGCATTTCAGGCGTCCCCGACCTCATCAGTACAGATCAGTAGCTACGGACCGTCATCGGCTTCATTTTCCCCATCCTAGCAGCCTCGGAGGACCTCCCAGTTGCGTGTGTCGGTCGATTGAAGCTCGCTGGAGGCGAGTTCATCAGCGCTCTTCCAGGGAGCTTCTCCATCGTTGGATCGAGCTTCCTCGCCAGTTCTAATCTCATCCGTCCATCATCCGAGGATCTCGACCACCCAATCCATCTAAGGATCAGATCAGAGTCATTTGTCGTCGAAGGGGTATCAGTCGCGTTAAGCCGTTCGATCTTAAGTGAAGACCCCTCAACTGTTGGATCTGTAATAAAAGGGTAATTTACACTTAGGCCCTTAGTAATGTTTACATTTCCATTTGGTCCTGTAAATATTTTTAATCATTGTTTTTATTTTGGATAATTTGCATTTAGGACCTCATACTTCTTTTAATTGCAAAATAGTCCCTCTGTGTGTGTTTTACGTGGGCTGTCACATGTTCTCTGGATTAATTTCACATTACTCCCTGAGCTTTATTGTAGTTACTATTTGAACTTTTATAAATTGGAATGACACTTGTACCCTTGTGTGTCTCATTCACATGCCAACCTCGTGCGGCCTTGGGCATTTTGCATTTTCAGCCCTATACTTCTTCCACATGTTATTATTTGGCTGAATACTTTTCTTATTTGCAACTCGGTCCATGTGTGTTGTATGTATTTGATTGGTTGAATAAAAGAGGAATTCTCATCCAAACTTCATGAAATTTGGATAGATGGCTCCTGCCATGATGTAAAAATTTCTATGAATTTTTGGAGTCATTCTGTTTTCATTTAATATTTTTAAAAATTCAAAAACCCTAAAATTTACTTCTGTTTAGTTTTAAAAATCAACTAAAAAAACCCTCTAAAAATCCAAAAAAAATACTGTGAGCTTGTTTTTTTGTGCTTTTACTCATATCCAAGTTTTGTTGCTTTTGGATTTATAAAAACCCTAAAAATTGAAAAGCCCTAAAAAACTTAGAAAAAACATTAAAATTCTTAAAAATTAAAAAAAAAAAAGAACTCTTAGTTCCTGTACTTAGTGTTTTATCTTTAGTTTACAATAAAATTGTTGTTGGAATTTTATAGGCTATTTAGATATTTTTAAATAGCCTTTTGATTCTGGTTACACAATAGTTTGCATTTTTCACCTTGTTTTATTTTTATAAAATCAACTAAAAATCAGAAAAATCCAAGAAAAATATCAAAAGTATCTGATTATTTCGAAAGTCCAAAAAGATTTTTATTTGTATTTTCTGAGTATTTTTTTGGTAGTTAATAATTGTTTAATTGAGGCTTTCTTATTGTTTTTAGCCTTTGTCCTAATATTGAAAACCACCAAAAAAACTTATTTCTGATTTTTGACTACTTCGTAGCTTTTTCCAAACAGTGCTGCTTTAGTTCGACCCTAGTAGCTATACCATGTAAAATAAAATAGCGAGACCGCTATTTTCCTGATTTGTTTGATATTTTGATTGGTGGTCTTCTTTGTTTTCTTGATTGAGTTCGATCTGAGAGGTTGAGGTCGCAACGACCATTGATACCTTCTTACCATAGTCGCTCGGTTTTCGATCCCATTAGAATGGCGCGTTGTCAGGGAGTACGGCTTAGTAGTCGGTTTTCTTGCCTTTTCGACCTTTTCTCTTTACTTGAATTTCCTATCATTATTTTCATTCCATTTTTATCATATTTTATAATAATTATGTTTTGACACATTTTTGTTTCTGAATTTCTTGCAAGGGCCCGACGATCGAGGGTTGTTTTTCTCGGAAAGACAAAGCACCTGCGAGATTCGGAGGCGGCTTCGTTTCTACATCGAGCCGCTGGAGGACACAAGAGGACCGGAGCAGGAGTGTAGATAGTCGTAGATTAGTCGTAGTTTAGATTTCATTTCCCACATATTTGTGTTATAGTAATACAAAGACTGGACAGACTTTCAGACTTGGTGTTATCTCGGGGTCTGTTTTGCCGAGCACCGGTGCGCTTGGGAGACCTCACCGCAGTTTTTCGCCAGTTTTGGGTTTTCACCCTATTTTTTAGTGCTTATCCGATTTTCGAGGATTTATCCTTAGCCGTAGGATTTTCTCTAATTGTGACGTAATGAACTTAAGGCCAAACCCTAATTATCTACATGTGCCTATAGATCGATAATTGGACTTAATTAATTAAATCACCAAGAAAAAGTCGGATTAATTAGTCTCGAGCCCTCGTACCATGAGGAGTTACATACAGCGCATGCAGGATCCGTTGTGGTAGACACTGAGTGGCTTCCAAGATCGGACTCCAGACTTAGCTTGATTACCTGACTAGTGTACTTATTGTGTTGAAACTGCTTCGTCTAAGGCCGTTTTCCTCGTGTATCATATAGGTAGTATAATTTCAGTCTTTATTTTATCCGCTGATCACTCTGCATGTAGAGTGTTGGAGTCAGGTATGCATTTCTTATTCTGTATGCATCATCGTGTTTGATCACGCATTAGCTTTTTCGTCTTCTCCCACAGTTTTTGGACTTAAAACAATCAGGAGAACTGAAAAATTCATTATTCATTGTTTGATCTGAAAAATACCTAAAAACGAAAACTATAAAATTGGGACTGCTAAACACACTTGACCCTAAAAGACACTTCACTTAAAAATTTGTCTTGGGAGAGTAATCCCTTCATTTTCTGCTTTGGATGAGCGATAGAATGACCCACACACTAGGCTAGAGCCACATCTGATTTCCTAGCAGACTACCGGCCTTTTATACGGGACAATCTGTTAGGAGTACTGGATTCCTATCATCTCGCAATCACTCTGAAAGACTGACTGATCACCTAATAAAATTGAAAAGATAATTGATCGAGCCTTTACGGTCATCAGCTCCGCACTGAGGTGGTGAATCAGGGGTTTGCTTTCTCATCTTGTGTGTTTCCAGATCTCATCCACATTCACTCGCCAGATCGAGATAATGGGCAGGAGGTCTCTTAGGCAGCCCTTGGATGCACCGCTTTACAGCACTCCAGCCTGCTCATCTAGGTTGCTTCGTGAGAGCCGATACCCGCTCTCCGAACCCGAGTTTGATCCCACTCTGTTCCCCCTTGACCACCGTTCTACCAGTCCTGAGATGCTCGAGCAGAGACCGCAGCAAATACCAGATGATTTATCGACACCTGAGTTTGGGTCTTTTCCTTTGCAGAGACCATGGCTAACAACGAGGAGTGCACTGATGGACCCCACACGACAGAGACATACATATTGGACCAGGGTACCATAAACAACACCATGTTAGCCTCTCTGGAGACCATGCAACGTCAGATCAGAGACCAGGGGGATTTCATGGTGGAGATGCGCCACGAGATGGAGCGACTGAGAGCATACAGAGATCAACCCAGAGCAGCCGGAGAGGGAGATATTCTAGACAGAGACCCTGAGGAGCCAGTCCGGCCAGCACAACCAACACAACTGATGAGAGAGTTGCACAACCCCGGTTCGACTCTCACACATAGATGGATAGTACTGCCAGTGATTGTGGGGGACTTTAATTTCCCTCCTCAAACGATTCAGCTTCTTCCCTGCTTCCATGGGCTCGCTACTGAGGAGCCAGACCTCCATCTCTAGAAGTTCGAGATGATCTGTAGTACTGTCCATGATCGGCATGTGGACAAGGACACCATCTAGATGATTGCCTTTCCATTCTCCCTCGTAGACAGAGCAACCAACTTGCTAAAGCATCTAGGGAGATTCATTACCACATGGGAGCAGCTCCGATCCGAGTACTTGAACAAGTCCTATCCACTTGATCGGACCAATGCAGCTAGGGCCTTGATCAGCAACTTCTCCATGCTCCCCAATGAGCAATTTCACAAGGCATGGGAGAGGTTCCGAGAGATCAAGGACTAGTGCCCACACAACGATATATCCAAGCCCAACCTTGTCCAGAGTTTCTTCTGCGGGCTTACACTGGAGTTACAGGGGCTCGTCAATGCTTCTTGTGGAGGCTCCTATTTCGCCAAGGATGAGGATCAGGTTCGGGCCATCTACAAGGAGATGGCCGAGAACTATACTGTGATGTCCCAGACCTGATTATATACTCAGGGGAAGCCCCATCCACCAGTCATGTCCTATCAGAGGATGGCACGAGTTGAGGTCGGTCCTTCTACATTTGCAACAGTCGCAACGCATGAGGAGTCTACAGCCACTAATATGGGGATTATTTGCGAGAAGTTGGGCCGGATTGAGCTGATCGAGAAGAAGCAGTGCTACGGTATGTCACAGATTGATCAGATGGCACAGACGCTTAGTGACCTGGAGACCCAGATTATGTGTCTTCGGAAGGCACAAATGGCTTCTTAAACCCATCTTAGATCACGGGCAGATTCGAGCAGCAGCGCCAGTTCGTCCCAGCACTCCAGCCATCCCAGACAGGTCCACCATGTTTAGGAGGTGTCATACCAGTAGCCGCAGCAGTTTTACCAGCCACCACCAGCCCAGGACACTAAGATGGTGGTCTACCAGCCGGATCAACCCCTGGTCGTCCTTCCCCCGCTCACATACGAGCAGGAGCTGTTTATGGATGTCAACGGGATCTAGTATGACCGACCTCAGCCTGGGATCCGACAAGACCATCCCAGATTCCGTTGGTCGATTGGAGGTACCAACTCCTACCAACAACCTCCAGTTCAGGGTGGCCAGTACGACAAGCAGCGAGAGAAGCCCCAGTTCCCACCACACAACAGCAGCAACAAACACATCCATACCAGCAGCATGGTCCTCGTCCCTATCAGCAGGGACAGTCTTGGAGGCAGCAATAGCCTCCACAGTCTCTCTCCTAGTACCCCTCTCACCCTCCTCCGCAGCAGCAGCCTCAGTTTTAGAGAGGCTACCCGTCAGGTTCTCATGGGCCCACCTATGAGAACACCGCTTTCGATGATCTAGCCCGCCTCATGTCCAAGCAGCAGGCCACCTTCCGACGGGAGATGGACATGTTTAGACAGGAGATGAGGGAGATTGTGAGAGGGAAGGCCACCATTCCTACCCAGATTGAGCTGAACCCGAACAACCTGAAGAGGAAGTCTGAGCAGGTAGAGTTTACAAAGATTACAACTCCTAGTGATTCTCTTGGTGATGTTTCTGCATATCATTTTGATGCCGACTTTGTTACACTTAGGAGCGGTAGGATGCCAGCAGGCGGTGCCTCATCTAAGCGACGACCACTCCCAGCTTCAGGAGTGCCAGGTGAGTAGGAGAGTGGTGTTGATGCCGCTCGAGATGATGATGATGACGGTGGTGCTAACGCCAACAAGGACATTGATCCAACCAGCGGTACTGAGGTTGTCGTTTCACCAGATCCAGGAGGAGGCGGTGCTGATGCCACCTCATATGATGCTGAGCCAGAGCGTGGTACTGACGTCGTGAATCAGGATGTCGTAGTTGGTACTGAGGCCACCATTTCTATTCTTGTTGTTCGTCCACCTGTTTTTGTATATCAGGACTATTTTGTGAATAATGGAAAGGGTTTTTTTTTCTTCTGTGAGTCCAATTGTGATTATTGGTGATGTTTGTATGGATTCGTCGATGCCATAATAGTAAGGACATGTTCCTAGCCCTCCATCTGAGGAGGGTCCAGCCATCCCCTTCCCCCAAGCACTTGGCTTGGTTAAGGGGAATAAAAAAGAAAATCCTAAAAAGTCCCATCAACTAGAGTTCAACCAGCAGATGATAGACAGATTCCAGATACAACTGACTCTACAGGAGGCCTTGGAGCACATCCCCCTCTTCCAAAGGAACCTTGGAGAGAGGATCACCATTCGTAGGAAGAGGAGGAACCACTAGTCAGAGATCCGTCTGCTCACTCATGCCACCTGCTTTGCCATCCAGAACCGTCTGCCATCCAAGAAGCCAGATGCAGGAGCTCCCTATGTTAGATGCCACATACATGAGCAGAATCAGACTCTATTAGACAGCAGTTCTTCTATTAACCTACTTCCAGCAGCCTTACTCGATCGCTTCGAGTTTGACCCTCTTAGACAGAGTAGGACGATCCTTCAGTTTGTTGATCGATCTGTCAAGAGGCTGAAGGGGTTACGGAAGGACGTGGTTGTCTCCCCGTGGACTTCGTAGTTTTGGACATGGAGATCACTGAGTCTGTGACCGATACCCAATCATTCGAGGACGCCTGTTCTTGGCGACAACCAAGGCAGTGTCCGACCATGATAGCGGGAAGGTATACTTTCGCGTCGAGAGAGAGCGTATATAAATAGAGACGATCGATGAGACTAGAGCGCGATATTCAGCTTACTTAGAGCCGCTCACAGATTCAGAGGAGATGAAAGAGGTAGAGCGAGATATCCACCAGGAATGTGATTTTGTGATCACATATGATGAGGAAGTTTGGCAGACCCCGTTTCATAAGCCTTCCTCTCAAATTTAGATCCAGATGATGCACAGACTCTAGTAGAGGAGAGCTTGGAGATCACATTCTTGGCAGAGGATATTTTTGAGGCAACAGACCAGGTTCCTGATCGCGAGGCAGACGATTTATGTGATTCAGATTCAGATCCCTCAGACTCAGACATTGATTGGGCTGAGTTTGATGATATGATTCATTGTCTGATTTCCATAGAGCCAGCAGCTAGGGTAGAGACCGAGCCGATTCAGAGTACAGATACACCAGCAGAGCAGTTTCACCAGATTCTGATTTTCAGTGAGAGTTCTCATTTTCCCATGCAGATTTGGTCGCATTCACTCAGACATTTCTGAGGCCAGATCAGGAAGCTCCCAGTTGCCCAGAGCAGAAGACCTTGCGCAGTTGCTGAAGTATAGGTTCCTTACGGGTGAGCATGAGATGCACTCAGTCATTATTCAGCAGATTTGATTGGAGAGCAAGAGCCTCGTCTGATGTAGATTCTTGAAAAGAATCGCAAGGCGATAGGATGGAGCGTAGCCGATCTCCAGGGGATAAGTCTGGCCATGTGCTCCCACCATATCTATCTCGAAGAGGACGTGAAGCCGTAGCATGAGTTCCAGCGACGGCTGAACCCGAATCTTCGAGAGGTTGTCATGAAGGAAGTTTCGAAATGGCGGAGCGCCGATTTTTCTACTCCATCTCCAACTCCAAGTGGGTCACTCCATTACATGTGGTATCCAAGAAGACGGGCATCACTACAGTTGTGAGTGAGTCTGGAGAGGAGATCGCTACCCGGGTACCCACTTCTTGGATGGTCTGTGTGGACTACAGACGATTGAACCAGGCCACCAAGAAGGATCATTTCCCACTGCCTTTTATTGATCAGATTATAGAGAGGCTAGCAGGGAAGAGTCATTACTGCTTTCTTGACGGGTACTCCAAATACAATGAGATGGCCATTGCGCCAGAGGACCAGGACAAGACCACATTGACCTATCCCTTTGAGACATATGCTTTCAAACACATGTCCTTTGGTCTATGCAATGCTATAGTGACATTCCAGAGGTGTATGTTGTCCATCTTTTCGTACATGGTGGGTGAGTGCCTGAAGGTCTTCAAGGATGACTTTTCGGTCTATGACGATGGGTTTGATGCTTGTCTTGAGTGCCTATACCGCGTCCTACAGCTATGTATTGAGTTCGATCTTACTTTATCTTAGGAGAAGAGTCACTTCATGGTGACTCAAGGGAAGGTGCTTGGCCACATCATATCCAATAGGGGCATGGAGGTTGATCCGGCCAAGGTGGATATCATTAGAAAACACAATCCACCATCCAACTTGTGATAGTTATTGTCTTTTCTAGGGCACGTTGATTTCAGCAGGATTTCCCGACCGTTGACTGATTTGCTGACAAAAGACACCGAGTTCATAGTTAATGATAAGTGTCTTGCGTCATTTGAAACTTTCAAGAGTCTAGTTGTTAAGGCTCCTGTCCTCTGGCCGCCTGATTGGTCCCTCCCTTTCGAGATCATGACGGATGCCTCTGATTTTGCCATGGGGGTCGTGCTGGGACAGAGGAGGGATGGATTGCCTTTTGCCATTCACTACACTTGCCGTATATTGCATGCCGCGCAACAGAACTATACAGTCACAGAGAAGGAGATGCTAGACGTAGTTTTTGCCCTAGATAAGTTCAGATCATACATCATTGGATCTAAAGTAACTATTTAGCACTAATCATATCGCCATCAGGTACCTCATGGCAAAGAAGGATTCCAAAGCGAGATTGATTAGATGGATCCTTCTAATCTAGGAGTTTGATATTGAGATTAAGGATAAGCATGGATTAAAGAATGTGGTGGCGGATCATCTCTCCCAATTAGAGAATCTTGAGGATTTTGAGTAGATTGATCCTATATGTGAGACCTTCCCAGATGAGGTGATCCTTGCTATCTCCTCACTCTCGTGGTACGCTGACATTGTGAACTATCTTGTTGCCAAGAAAGTTCCACAGAGTTGGCCCAGGCAGAGACTTAAGACCTTCCTAGTGAAGTCCAAGTCTTACCATTGGGAGGATCCCATCCTTTACCATGAGGAAGGGGATAGTGTCTGGCAACGGTGCATTCTTCAGGAGGAGCACCATAGTGTCCTCACCTACTGCCACAAGCTGGAGGCAGGTGGACATCACTCTGGGAGGAGAACGACACAGAAAGTGCTCCAATCCGGCCTATGGTTTCCTAAACTCTTCAAGGATTCTAATGAATTCGTGAAGAGATGTACTGACTGTCAGAGGATGGGCACTTGTGGATAGCGTCATATAATGTCGATGCATCCCATTCACTTCTGTGAGGTTTTTGACGCATGGGGCATCGATTTAATGGGTCCATTCCCTAAGAGTCAGGGATTCGAGTACATTCTATTGGACGTTGATTAAGTGAGTAGTTGGGTTGAGGCCATCCCCGCCTGAACTGCAGAAGCTAGAAACGTATGCAGATTTTTTAGGAAGAATATCATTTCATGGTTTGGGGTACCTCGAGTGTTGATATCTGACGGGGGGTCTCATTTCATCAACGACAAGGCAAAGGCCCTTGCTAGAAAGTTCAGCATAGACCATCGAGTAGCCACTCCATACCGTCCTCAGACCAATGGTCTTGCTGAAGTATCGAACATGGAGATCAAGATTATATTGCAGAAGGTCGTCAGCCATGACCGAAAGGATTTGTCACAGCTTTTGGCCTCGGTCTTGTGGGCATATAGGACGTCCTTCAAGACTCCTTTGGGTACATCTTCCTTTCGCCCCATTTATGGCAGGACCTGCCATTTACCTGTTGAGCTGAGACATAAGTCACTTTGGGTTGTTACAGAGATACTTTTGGATCCAGTGAGTGTAGGAGACCAGAGGAGGGAAAAGTTGGCAGCCATGGAGGAGCTTAGAGATGAAACCTTTTCGAGCAGCCTACATTATAAGGAGAGAGAAAAGGAGTGGCATGATTCTCATATCATCCACAAGCAGTTTGAGCCAGATCAGAGAGTATGGTTGTTTGATGCCAGGCTTCGATTATTTCCTGGGAAGTTACAGGGCAAGTGGAAGGGACCATACTTGGTCTGAAAGGTACATGAAAATGGAAGCATTGACATATCTGAATTGTCATCTGAATCTACCTTTCGTGTTAACGGGCAACGACTCAAACCATATCTAGATCATGAGCCGATGGTCGTTGACGTCGTCCCTATTCATTTTACATGAGATGTGGTCTTTGACTCACATTTAATGCATTTCACGCCTGATTATCGTTGTCTTCCACCTTGTATAGATCCAGTTGTCCATATCACTCCCTTCTTTAGTCCCAGACCCCAACTTCATCTTATTATTATGCTATACTTAGGGTGTACTTTACCCTAAGTATAGGGAGGTGTAGGACTCTTGGGTATTCTGTTGATTCTTTCTACCTTTGTTTTGCTGCCTATACTTAGGGATATTTAACCTAAGTATAGGGGAGGTAGACCCTGTACATTCTTCCAATCAGATTTCCCTTCATGTACAGCTTGTTATACTTAGGATTAATTGATCCTAAGTATAGGGGGAAAACACCGAGTCCTCTTCATTCTATTCTTTGATTCATCGTTGTAGTATACCATTTCTTTTCACTTCCCTACACTAAGCATGAGTTATGTCTTCTTCATCGCCTTGATTTACTCTGAGGACGTTGTTCGAGATAAGTATAGGGGGTGTCTTATATATTTCATATATACTTTAGCCATAACTCGTACTTTGTATGAGTGTGTTAATAAATAAAATGGCTAAAAATTCTTTGACAAAAAATCATAAAAATTTAAAATTTTTCCTTGTACATAAAATTCTTTATTGCACATACATAGCTACTTATAAAATTATTTTTGTACAAATGTTTGTAAAAATCTCTTGTGTGTAAATAGTTTGTAAATATTTTGATATCAAAATTATGTATATAGTACAATATTTTGATAAATGTTTGAAAAACAAAAGGTTTGAAAAAACCTTGTGTAAATGTGTGTAAATATTTAGCAAAACTTCTGAATTCATGCATACACCCATGTTTTCAAATATTTTCAAAAATTTTGAACATTTTAAAAATTTTGTAAAAATTGCACGTTTGTAAAAATTTGTACAGTTTTTTCTGAATCTTGATTGACATTTAAACTGTCCTAGAATCAAAAAGGAAAATGGAGCTTCGTTAAGACCTTAATCCACCAAATCCTAAGAGGAACCTTATAGGGCTTAGGGTTAAGACTTTTCATGTCCATTTGGGACTTAATTCTTTGAGTCCACTAGGCTATGATCACATGTCATCTTGATAATCCTAAGTAGAACACTTAACAACGCACACATGACTCTCAGATACAATGGTTTTACTTGCACCAACACATTACACATAGCTCTCCATAGACGAGGTGGTGAGGAGGCAGTTTCCTTTGGCTTGGAGTAGCATATGAGGGTAGTACTTCTAGGCGGAACCTCTCTTCTTCTTATAGTGAAGGAAGTGTGTCTCAACTTTGTCTGGTGGTGAGGAAGTCTAAAGACAGGAGTGTGGGTTGCAATAAAGCTTCAAAAGAGGGATAGTCTACTGGCTCAAGAGGAAAAACTCCTTATGTATATATGTTGCACCATGTAGATATGTTGTACATATGCACATAAAAAAATGTGAAAAGAAAGAATAACTCCAAAAAAGTGGTGGGTCCGATTGAAAATAAAATACCCATTAGAGTGTATATAGCCAAATAAAGCAAAGATTATGTTACACATGACCATCTCACGAAGCCTTCAGCGGGAGACTTAGCTACACTGGTTGGGCTCCCAAGGATACATGGCTACACTGGTCATGGTCCGTTCTCTTCTTCCCCCTCTTCTTGATCCGGTTGTACTTGAACTTAGAAGGGAATACCTTGCTCCTCGAGGAAAGAGTTTCTAGACTGAGGCATTAGAGTTACCTTGTTAAGGGGGTTGTCTCTTTATCATTTCTGAGGTAGGGAGCTACATCTCACTTACACAGTACAAGTAAAGATTCATGGTCATTAGAGTTTGCGTACGTAGACTTGTTCTGATCTGGATTATTGAGGAGTCTTGACCATAGATTGGTGGAACTTAGAGGCTATTGAGTTTTAAGATTAAGTCAAAATAAAGTTCCGACAAATTAAAAATCCAAAGGTCTGACTGAGCTCCATATTTCAATTTAATGAAGGAAAATTTAATAATCAATCTTGATTTCCCCGTCTTTCTCTTTTTCTTTCTCTTTTTAACTTCTTTTTCAAATAACTGTTTGCTAAGGGACTAGCAAAAGTAAAGTATAGGGGGTGATGAATCCCCTTTCATCACTCTTTATTCTTTTATTTTAGCTAGATATTTTGGCAAAACATCATGTATATATTTGTAAATACAATATGTTACCAAAAAGCATGCATTTGTTAATACCCAATAATAAGCACGCATTTGTGCCAAAAATAAAAGAATGAAGAATAAAAGAAAAGGAGGGAAATATTTAGAATAAATATTAGTGACCTGATCCCAAGAGAGGGCCCAACATGGGTCTGATCGCTAAATAAAATGAGTAGAGAAAGATAGGGACACTCAACCTTGTATATATACCCTCTATGAATACATATATTTTATTTCCACAAAAATAAAAATGTGTTTTTATTACCTTGTATATATTTCTAAAAATAAAACCAAAATGAGATATATTTTTAAAAATAAAACAAAAATGAGAAAAAGAAAATAAAAAGAAAAAGAAAATAATTTTTCTCTCTCTCTCCCCACCTTGTACATACCGTGTATATATGTAGAGGTTAATGGGGCTGCCCCCAGGGAGTAGCCAACTTGGCTACTCCCACCCCTATTTTTCCCTCTTTTTTTCATTTCTTTGGAAATAAAAAATTATATATTCATCACTATATCCCTATAACATTGTATTAAAATTTTGTCAGAAAAAGAGACTCCTAGGCCCTCCATCCAGATATCATTTTTAACGGTCGCAGGATTTTTTAAATCCACCCTGTCTGGATGGAGGCCGTAGGAGTCTCCGTTTCTGACAAAATTTTAACAGAATGTTAGAGGGATATAATGATGAATATACAAATTTTTATTTTCAAAAAAATAAAAAAAATGAGGGAAAAATAGGGGTGGGAGTAGCCAAGTTGGCTACTCCCTGGGGGCAGCCCTATTTTACCCATATATGTATCTATTCTTATTTATTTAATACTTGTAAATAACTCATAAAAATAAAAGAAAAATTAATTTATACTTCAGATTTTATGTTATAAATTAATAAAATATAAAATTTGGCTATTTTTACAAAAATAAACAAAATAAAAATTAAAATGAAAATAAATAAATATTTTATATATGCACATAATGCAATATAATGTATATACCTTAATTCATTTTTCAAAAAAAATAAAATCACTAAAAAATAATTTGGAAAATCAAGAACATTTTTCATTTGAACATATTTTCAAATAAATTCATTTTCGATTTTTTTATTATTTTATAAATAATTTGGACCGTTAATTTTTCTTATTGGTCCACGGGGGACTGTTGACCTTAGTCAACTGCCCCTTTAGGACCACTTGCGCCCGGATACGATCGCCACCCGTTCTTCTCCTAATTTTCCCGACTCGATCCACCTCCCATTTACATCACTCTGAGGCCCCGAATACTGAGGAAAGATGTGCGATTCCTGCCCGATGTCATCCTTAGGGATCTGCTCCTCGGATTGCGCGCCCGAGCCCACATCTACTCGGACCTCGTTGAGTATTTAGCCACATGGAATCGCCATTCCTTTCCCATCTTTGGCCATTGCCTTCGACTCCAGTGAGCTCCTCCTCCTTCCTCGAGTGACAGCGAGTGCAGGACAACGTCGTAGCGAGGATTTGAGGCCTTTAGCCCTAGGTGCAAAAAGCTTCTCGCCGTGCTCCGCCACCCGGTGATCCAGAGCCTCTTGAGATGTCATTCCATTGAGGTGAAGATCCCAGGAGGTTGCTGACCTCCATCCCAGACGAACCCCTCCATCAGGTAGCTTAGATACCCTTTAGCTTGCTTTAATTTCATTCTTTTAGATTCCGGTCAACCGAGCTGCTCCTCCTTATCCTTCGTGACTAGATGATCGATTGGCCATTCCGACCACCCCATCACCTTCACGAGACTCTCTCCATCTTCTCTATACCTTCGTTCCCCCTGGTTCGCCTAGGAACAGGACTTAGGCCCTCCTGTGCCATCGCATCGCCAGAGGGCCCCGCTCCGCCTCGCCCCTTAACCCATTTCGCATGTTAATAGGTGGAGGCACTTTTCCCTTGTCCCACCAGTATTCTTGTGCAGGTTTGAATGAGAAAGGACCTCATCTAGAGGTCCACGCACCAGGGCACAGCTGCTCCAGGTGCCGACCATCGCCGGGGAACTCCAGGCATCCCCGACCTCATCAGAGCAGATCGGTAGTTGTGGACCGTCATCAGCTTCATTTTCCCCATCCTAGCAGCCTCGGAGGACCTCCCAGTCACGCAAATCGGTCGATTGAAGCTCGCCGGAGGAGAGTTCATCGGCGTTCTTCCAGGGATCTTCTCCACCGTCGGATCGAGCTTCCCTGCCAGCTCTAATCTCATCCGTCCATCATCCGAGGATCTAGACCACCCGATCCATCTGAGGATCAGATCAAAGCCATTCATCGTCGAAGGGGTATCAGTCGTATTGAGCCATTCAATCTTAAGTGAAGACCCCTCGACCATCAGATATGTAATAAAAGGGTAATTTACACTTAGGCCCCTAGCATTGTTTACATTTCCATTTAGTCCTGTAAATATTTTTAGCCATTGTTTTTATTTTAGATAATTTGCATTCAGGACCTCGTACTTCTTTCAATTGCAAAATAATCCCTTTGTGTGTGTTTCATGTCGGTTATCACGTGTTTTCTGGATTAATTGCACATTACTCCCTAGGCTTTATTGTAGTTACTATTTGAATTTTTATAAATTGGAATGACAGTTGTACCCCTGTGTGTATGATTCACGTGCTGACCACGTGCGGCCTTGGGTATTTTGCATTTCCAGCCCTATTCTTCTTTCACGTGTTATTATTTAGTTGAATACTTTACTTTATTTTCAACTAGGTCTTTGTGTGCTGTATGTCTTTGATTGGTTGAATAAAATAGCAATTCTCATCCAATCTTCATGAAATTTGGATACATGGCTCCTGCCATGGTGTAAAAATTTCTTTGAATTTTTGGAGTCGTTTTGTTTTCATTTGATATTTTAAAAAATTCAAAAACCCAAAAAATTTACTTCTGGTCAGTTTTAAAAATCAATTAAAAATATAAAAAAATCCTCTATAAAATCTAAAAAAATTAATGTGTGCTTGTTTTTGTGTGCTTTTACTCCTATCCAAGTTCCGTTGCTTTCGGATTTATAAAAAACCAAAAATTGAAAACCCTAAAAAAACTTAGAAAAATCATTAAAAAATAAAAAAAAATGCACTTTCAATTCCTGTAGTTAGTGTTTTATCTTTAGTTTACAATAAAATTATTATTGGAATTTTATGGGCTATTGAGATATTTTTAAATAGCCTTTTGATTCTGGTTGCAAAGTATCTTGCATTTTTCACCTTGTTTTATTTATATAAAATCAATAAAAATCAGAAAAATCCAAGAATAATACCAAAAACATCTGAATATTTCTAAAATAAAAAATATCTTTATTTGAATTTTTTGAGTGTTTTTGAGGTAGTTAATAATTGTTTGATTGAGGTTTTCTTAGTGTTTTTAGCCTTTTTCCTAATATTGAAAAATCCAAACAAAATTAAAAACCTAAAACCACCAAAAATACTTGTTTTTTATTTCTGGCTACTTCGTAGGTTTTTCCAAACCGTGCTCCTTGAGTTCGACCCTGGTAGCTATACGAGGTAAAATAAAATAATGAGACCGCTATTTGCCTGATTTGTTTGATATTTTGATTGGTGGTCTTCTTTGTTCTTGATTGAGTCTGATCTAAGAGGTTGAGGTCGCAACGACCATTGATACTTTCTTACCTTAGTCGCTCGATTTTCGATCCCATCACTCCCCACACCTCTACTTCATCAACTGCTTGCACCACCACTGTGACAGTTTCTAAAGAGGACTCATGAACAGAAGCTATCATTAAGTCGTAAACGACCTTTGTTGATTGCCTTGATCATTTTGATGATCTGACACAAGAGCCTAATAATGCCAAGCCAATTGAGATCACTAGTACCTTCTAGAGACATGTGCTGACCCTTTAGGAATATTACAATCTATATGGTGACTCGTCTGATGAGGAACCCATGGTCGTCTGATGAGGAACCCATGGTCAGCACCACACCACGTCCCGGATATTCAAAGGAAACAACCAAGACTAAATTGACTCCACATAAAAACACGGTTGCTCCCTCCTCTAGCATGTTATCTAGTGAGAGGAAGTCGAGAAATGATTCCTCGAAGAGTTCCCATGAACCCCTTAAGGCACGTTGCTCTTCACTCCCTCTCAATGATTTAGGTTCTATAAAATTGTCTAAGAAAGCTTCCTTCGACATACCGGAGAAGGAATTTTTGGAGGAATCCTCATCGGATCCGGATGAGGTGATTTATATGAGTGAGCTCAATTCAGTTGTTCTCAAGCCTTATCTGAGCAAACAGTCGTGTGTCGACCCTCGTTGGATGATCCCTACACCTCACTATTATTCATCCGAGGACGATTCCGACAACGACACATATGTATATTATTCTCCTCCTCGCGTCCGCAAGATGGTTCGTCACAAATCTTCTTAATCCTTGTATATTCTCACTCGTTCTTATATACACTTTCTCTCCTTTGCTCCCCAGTGATTCGAATCACTTGCCCCGGCTCCATATCGTTTCATTTTATGGCTATACAAAGGTTGATCAGATCCTTAGTATAGGGGGGAGAGTAACCTACGTCTATTCACTGTAAATCCTCCAGATCACATTGGTCCTCATACTCACTCTTTCCCTATAGATAGGCTGACCAGAGCCTATGTATAGGGGGGACAGATGCCCACCATGTACATACTCATCCATTTCACCTCTTGAACTCATCCGACCCATTTTTTTATCTTCTTCTACACTGAGGCTGCCAGTGTCTAGTATAGAGGGGCGGAGCGACTTCTATACTTTTTGATATATTAGCACTCCTATGTTGAGCACGAGCTATGTCTTTTTCATCGCTTTTCGTGCTCTGAGGACATAGCACCCGCTAAGTATAGGGGGCGTGTATATATTACATATATACTTTACCCATAGCTCATACTTTCGCTTATTTTTGTATATATTATGCGATAATTATGGGGTGGGTAAAAAAACTGAAAAGAAAAAATTTTTAAAAAAATTATGCATGTATACTTGTATAATATGTATAATACTTGTAAAAAAGGGGTTGTAAAATTCTTGTAAATAATACTTTTGTAAAATTTATTGTAAAATAGGATGTATACCAAAAAAATATGTGTGCACTATGTATATTATGTACAAGTTGTATAAACTAAAAATTGTTGTAAATAATAAAAATGGTTGTATACAAGAAAATAAAACAAAAACATTGAAAATAAAGGCTTCTTATTTACTCTTGCATATCATCCTTGCATTTCAAAAAAAAGTCTTCAATTTCATTCATCTTTGTAGCATGTCATCTACATCTCATATGCATATTTTGCATATGCAAAGTGAAAAGCTAGTGGGTTCTGAACCAAGTTATGAATAGTTGTTGAGGAGAGACTTGATTTGACTTTAATACACTTAATTTCAGAGGAACCTTATAGGAACTAGAGTTAAGATTTCTCAGGTAAAGTGACTTAATTCTTTTAGTCCGCAAGTCTATGTTCACATGTCATCTTGATCAGTCTAAGTAGAATATCTCGTGCACATGCAGGATTCTTTTAAACAGGGACTTAACTTGGACAAGCACAATGCACGTAGCTCTTCATTGATGAGGTGGTGAGGAGGTAGAATCCTTTAGCTTGGAGTAGCACACAGGTGGAAACATCCGTCCTCCTCTATGGAGGGTAGTGCATCTCAACAAAGTCTGGTGGTATTGACGTCTAAGGACAGGACGCTATGGGTTGCAATAATGATTCAAAAGAGGGATAGTCTACTGGCTGAAAAGGAAAAACTCTTGATGTAAATGTTGCACCCTGTATATAGTTCAAAAAAATGGAAAAATAAAAAAATGCAAGAACTTCGAAAAAGTAGACAAGCCAGATATAAGATAAAATACCTGACGGAGTATGTATATTAGCAAGAATTCTGCAGCAGGATGACTTGGCTACACTGGTCAGGCATCCTGGGATAGGTAGCTACACTGGATACCGTCCATTCTTTTCTCTACCCCCTCCTCTTGAGCTGGACACACTTGAACTTAGAAGGGAATATGCCTCTCCTCGAGGAAAAAGTTACTAGACCGGGTAATTAGAGTTACCTTGTTAAAGGAGGCCGGTTCTTAGCCATTTCTGATCTGGAGAGCTATTTTACACCTACACAGTATAAGTAAGAATCATAGTCATCAGAAATTTGCGTCTAGGGATTTATTCTGACTTGACTGTTGAGTAGTCATTAATAGGAGACTTCTAAAACTTGATGTCTGTTAGGTCTTAAATTAAGATCTCAATAAGGTTCCGCCGCACAATTAATCCAAAGGTCGAGTTAAGCTCCATTTTCAACTTTTGTTCATGACCTTGGTATGGAAACCAATCTCATTTCACTTTTGCATTTCATTTTAGTTGCTCGGGGACGAGTGATGAGCTCAAAACCCGAGCGACTAAGGTGAGAAGGTATCAATGGTCGTTGCGACCTCAACTTCTCTGATCGGTCTCAATCAAGAAACAATCAAGACCACCAAATATGAAATCAAACAATCATGTCAAAACAGCGGTCTCACTATTTTATTTTACCTGATATAGTTCTAGGGTCGAACACAAGGAGCACGGATTGGCAAATCCTATGAAGTAGTCAGGATTCAAAAATAAGGATTTTTAGTGGATTTTTAAGTTTTATTTTTTTTCATTTTAAATATTAAGAAAAAGGCTGAAAATGCTAAGAAAACCTCAATCAATCAATTATTAAGTACCTCAAAACAATCAGAAAATTCAAATAAAAATACTTTAGGGTTTTAGAAATATTCACATGTTTTTGATATTTTTCTTGGATTTTTCTGATTTTTGGTTGATGTTATAAAAATAAAACAAGGTGAAAAATGAAAGCTACTGTGCAGCTAGAATCAAAAGGCTATTTAAAAATTTCTTAATAGTCTATAAAATTTGAGCAACAATTTTATGAGGAACTATGAATCAAACACTAACTACATAAAGTGAAATTGCATTTTTTTTTTATTTTTTTAAAGAATTTTTAATTATTTTTCTAATTTTTAGTGTTTTTTAATTTTTGGGTTTTTTATAAGTCCAAAAGCAATAAAACTTGGACAGAAGTAAAAACACAAAAAAACAAACACAATAATTTTTTTGGATTTGTCAGAGGGTTTTTAATATTTTTAGTTGATTTTTATAACTAAACAGAAGCAAATTTTTGGGTTTTTGAATTTTTAAAAATACCAAAAGGAAACAAAAATGGTCCGGAAATTCAGAGAAATTTTTACATCATGGCAGGAGCCATGTATCCAAATTTCATGAAGTTTGGATGAGATTTGATATTTTATTCAAACAATCAAAGGCATACAACACATAGGGACTAAATCGCAAATAAAACAAGTTTCCAGGACTAAAACGTAACACACAAGAAAAGTACAAGGGGCCTACTTCAAATTTCACATAAAATTTAGCACATGTCCGATAACAACACTCACAAGGGCATGGATGCAAATATGGAAAATATTTTATCAAAACGTAACATCCATAAATTCCAGGAGAAGAGATGTAAATGTCACAGAAAGACACGTGACGATGCACGCGCACCCATACAAACAGTACTAAATAGAAAATATCAAAAACTACAGGGGCTATGGTGTAAAAAGTCCATAGTGCTATATTTATTTTAAAAACTCAATAAGAATACAAAGAAACTACAGGGAAGAGAACGCAAATTACCCAGCCAAAGCGTGCGAGTCACGTGGGTGACAGGTGGCGGGCGGTGAATGGCTAGCAACATACGATGATGATGCTGATGGCTGGCGCATCCAACGGCTCTGACAAGATCACGAACGTGCGGATACGTGGCCGTTAGATATCAGATCTAATGGCCTAACACGAGCAGGTGTTGGACGGTCCAGATGGAAACTGGGACAGAGGCGAGATCCGATGGTGGAGAAGGCGGTGAGGAACTCCTCCCTGGCAAAGTTTGCTGGAGGATTGGGGGTGCTCCGGGCGGCTGATGAACAATCAGGAGGAGGGGCTCGACTCGCGATGCTCCTCCGCATCGGGTGGTGGTGGAGGATGGAGCATCCGCTGGTCAGATCTCCAGGATGGGAGATACGACCTGGGATAGCTCCAGCAAGTTGGGTGAGATGCGATGTGGGGAGCAATCGGGCACTCTTTGATGTGCAGATGAAAGATACAGCTCGGAGGAATGCTCTGACAAGGGTTATTTAATAAAACACGAAGGGAAGTGACGCCGGGAGGTGGAGGAAGGTTCCGGCGAAGGCGGCAGAGGGAACCTAGCCCTATCTTGGCTCGAATAGCCAAGGTCGGGATGATCAGGCTGTGGGGGAAGGGTGACGGTGGAACGAGGAGTTGATCCGAATGATGAAGAATGGCAGAAAGAGCTCTGATGACCGAATGATCCCACAAAATCTGGGTAAAGGTAAAATCAAGGGTCTTTGTGACCCCGTATCTCGCGAATTGAGCAATAAAAAAAATTAGACCACCAAAATAGATGTAAAAACAGTCAAATCAAACAGCGGTCTCCGCTATTTTTATTAACCTGGTATAGCAACCAGGGTCGGACTCAAGGAGCATGAATTGGCCTTGCGACCTACGAAGTAGTCAAAACTCGAAAATAAAAAGAGGAAATTTTTTTGTGGATTTTAAATGTTTTTTAATTTTTTTGTGTTTTTAATTTTATAAGAAAAAGGTATAAAAGGCAACTACAAAAAATTATTTAAACACTCAAAAATGCTCACAAAAATCATATAAAATTGTTTTTGTGTTTTCTATATTTTCAAGTGTTTTTGGTTATTTTCTGGGGATTTTTCAATTTTTATTTGATTTTATAAAAATCAAGAAAGGAAAAAATAGTGGGAAAATGTATAGTCAGACTTGAAAGGCCAATAAAAAATAGGTAATTGGCCTATAAAAGTCTGAAAGCATTTTTTATGAAAAATATATATAAAAACTAAGCTACAGAAAAAGATTTTTATTTTTTGACTTTTATAGAATTTTAATGATTTTTATATGATTTGTATGGTTTTTCACTTTTAATGGGTTTTATAAATCCAAATAAGCCAAAAATTGGGCAGAAGCTAGAAAACAACTAAACTAACTACCACTAATTATTTTAGATTTTTTTGAGAAGTTTTTATATTTTTCTTTGATTTTCTTTTCTGAACAGTAAGAAAAATACGTGTTTTGGAATTTTTTAAAATAGTAAAAAGCCTAAAAAATGTACCACAAAATTAGTAAAATTTTTACACGGTGGCAGGAGCCCCGTGTCCAAATTTCACTCAATTGGGTTTGATTTGATATTTTGTTCAATCAAAACAAGGAACACAGCAAGCAATGACCGAAGTGCAATAAAACATACTTCCAGGACCAAATGATAACAAATTTAAAAAAGCCCAGGGCCTGGAATGCAAATATCCCACAATCTCGTGTGTTCTAGCACGTAGTTCAGACACGGAAGGGCATAAATGTAATTCTTATTTAAAAAGATGCAATCAGTAACAAGCACAAAGTTCGGGACTAAAGGTGCATATAATCAACAACTCACGTGTCGATGTACGTGTCGTACATAGGCAGGGACTAATATGCAAATAGAATAAACATCAAGGTCCAAGGTGTAAATATTCTAAAATAAAACAACGCACTAAAATATTTACAGGACCAACTAGCAATAATAAAAAGACAGGGGCCTAAGTGCAAATTACCCCTATTATTCAGATCGACGACTGAAGGGTGCGCCACGTAGAGGATCCGACGGTGGAGAAGCGTGGCTACCCATTCGACTTGACCAACGCCTCAGATAAAATCCTGGCTCGATCCGACGGTCATCAGCTCTCGCGAATAGAAGGTGACAATCATATCTGGCGCGAGGGGGCTGGATCTACGGTATCTGGAGCTCCTCCGAGAACAGGCCGCAGCGAAGTTCGACATCCCAATGCACGTAGTGGGGGGATCTGATGAGGCTGCTGAGATGTGGAAGAGATCGGTCACGATGGTTTGCAACTTCTAGGATGCTCCGATGAAGCGGAGGAGCTCTGGAGAGCTCCAGCGACGAAGGCGACGCGGAGCTCCTGTTCTTAAGTTGTTGGACCCTCAGATGGGATCCTTCTTTGACGCTACCTGCACAGGAAGAACGCTGGGTCGAGGGCAAAGTGCCTCGACCCGGTTATATGCGAAGGGGGTGGTCAGGTGAGGCGGAGCGGAGGTCTCCGGCGAAGCGACGGCAGAGGAGACCCGAGCTTTGGTTCCTAGGTGAACCAAAGTGATCGGAGGTGCGCAAAATGTGGGGAGAGGTCTCGTGGACATGAATCGATGGTCGGATGATCACATGGGTGGTCGGATCGTCGTGAATCAGCTGGCGAAGGCACAATTGGGCGTAATCGAGAATTAACCTAACCTACAGGGTATCGAAGGTACCTCACGGCTGCAATCGACTAGGCTGGGGCTCAGGGAGCTCCTGGGGTTCTTGCCTCGATGGCTCGTCAGGGCCAAAGGATTGGCTAGCTCGGTGGCGGAGCACGGCGGCGAAGGTCGCCGGATCAGTGGCTGGGGCCGCCTACTCCTCGCTGCGACACTCTCCTCGGATAGCTGTCACTCTAGAGAGGTGAATGGTGGTCCTAGGATAGAAGATGGAGGCCAAGGATGAGTGAAAAGTGCAGCGGAGGCGGAGCTAAATAGTGCCAGGGGTCCGGGAAGATGGGAGTCAGGCGCGCTCGGTGAAGTACGGACCCCTAGGCAGCTGATCGGGCGAGGATCTCGTATCAACAAGTGTCAAATGGAGCACGGGGTTTGAGTAAATGGAGGTCGGATCGAGTCAGCAAAAATCAGAGAAGTCGGGTCAAAACCCGATCCGCCTAGAAGGGGGCCGGCGGGGGAGAGTTGACCGGGGGTCAACAATCCCCCGTGGACCAATGGAATAATTCCATTTATTAATTACTTGTAAATTTATTTAAAAATAGTAAATGATTTTATTTTAAAAACTTTTGAACATGAAAAATGTTTATTTTTTTAATTATTTTTTTTTGATTTTTATTTATTTTTTTGAAAAATAAATAACGTATTTACTTTATATTATTATAATATATAGGTATATATACATATGTATTTTTTATTTTTATTTTTAAAAGTTTATTTTTGTAAAATTATTCCTATTTTTTATTTTATTTATTTATAACATAAAATTTGGAATAAAAGGGTATTTTTATTTTATTTTTATGAGTTATTTACATTAATTAAGTAAATAGGTATATGTACATCTATAAATGGTATATACACAAGGTGGAAATGGATTTTTATTAATTTCCTTTTTATTTTTCTTGTTATTATTTTATTTTTATAAATATGTACAAAATATGAGAAACGCCTTTTTATTTTTGTTTTGAGGAAAATAAAATTATTTATATACAGAGGTTTAACTACATGTATGATTGACCTTATCTCTCTCTACTTGGTTTCTTTTGCAGTCAGGCCCATGTTGAGCCCTCCCTTGGGATTAGGTTGCTCAATATTTATTTTAAATATTTCCCTCTTTTTCTTGTGTTTTTTATTCCTTTATTTTCATACAAAAACATGCTATCTATGCATAATTACAAGATGCATGCAATTGGCCAATTTATGATATTTACACATATTTACATGGAATTTTGCTTAAGTTTCTAGATAAAATAAAGGAATAAAGAGTGATGAATGTGAATTCATCACCCCCCTATACTTTACTTTAGCTAGTCCCTTACCAAACACTTATTTGAAAAAGGAGTGCAAAAGAGAAAGAAAAAGAAAAAAAGAGGAAATCAAGGTTGATTATTAAACTTTCCTTTACTAAATTGAAATATGGAGCTCAGTCAAACCTTTGGATTATTAATTTGTCGGAACCTTATTTGGACTTAAGCTTAAAACTCAACAGCCTCTAAGTACCACCGATCTATGGTCAAGACTCCTCAATAAACCAGATCAGAACAAGTCTACATACACAAACTCTAATGACTATGACCTTTCCTTGGACTATGTAAGTGATAGGTAGCTCCCCACCTCAGAAGTAATAAAGAAACAACCTCCCTCAACCTGGTAACTCTAATGACTCGGTCTAGCAACTGTTTCCTCGAGGAGCGGGGTATTCCCTTCTAAGTTCAAGTGCAATTGGCTCAAGAAGAGTGGGAAGAAAAGAATGGACCATGACCAGTGTAGTCATGTATCTTTGGGAGCTCTAACCAGTGTAGATGAGTCTCCCGCTGCAAGCTTCATGAGATGGTCATGTATAACATAAGCTTTGCTTTATTTGGCTATATACACTCCGGTGGGATTATTAATTTTTCAATCCAACCCACCACTTTTTTGGAGTTCTTTTCTTTTTGCACATTTTTTTTCATGTGCATCTGTACAGATATCTACATGGTGCAACATATATACAAGGAGTTTTTCCTCTTGAGCCGGTAGACTATCCCTCTTTTAAAGCTTTATTGCAACCCACAACTCCTGTCTTTAGACTTCATAACCACAAGACTAAGTTGAGACACACTTCCTTCACTATAAGAAGAAGAGAGGTTCCGCCTAGAGGTACTACCCTCATATGCTACCCCAAGCCAAAGGAAACTGCCTCCTCATGACCTCATACGTGGAGAGCCATGTGTAAGGTGCTGGTGCAAGTAAAGCCATTGTTTCTGAGAGTCATGCGTGTGTTGTTAAGTGCTCTACTTAGGATCATCAAGATGACATATGCTTATAGCCTAGTGGACTCAAAGAATTAAGTCTCAATAGACCTGAAAAGTCTCAATCCTAAGCCCTATAAGGTTTCTCTTATAATTAGGTGGATTAAGGTCTTAACCAAGCTCCATTTTCCAATTTAATTCCTAGCCAGTTTAAATGTCAACTATGATTAGAAAAACTGTACAAATATTTACAAAGATGCAATTTTACAAATATTTACACATGTGCAAAATTTTTGAAAAATGTCTGAAATCGTGGATGTATGCACGAATGCAAAGTTTTACAAAATATTTACAAAAATTTACACAACGTTTTTGCAAACTTTTGATTTTCAAACATTTTACAAAAATTTTGTACTATATAAATAATTTTGATATGAAAATATTTACAAACTATTTACACAAAAGATTTTTACAATCATTTGTACAAAAATAATTTTTATAAATACATAGCTTTGTGCAGGAAGAATATTATGTACAAGGGAAAATTTTTTAATTTTAATGGATTTTTAGCCATTTTATTAATTAACACACTCACACAAAGTACGAGTTATGGCTAAAGTATATATGAAATATATATACACCCCCCTAAACTTAGCTCGAACGATGTCCTCAGAGTGATCAAGAGCGATGAAGAAGACATAACTCGTGCTTAGGATAGGGAAGTGAAAAGGAATGGCTATATACAAAGATGAATAAAAGAATAGAATGAAGAGGACTCGGTGTTTCCCCCTATACTTAGGATAAAGTGATCCTAAGTATAGAAGCTATACATGAAAGGAAATCCGAGTGGAAGGATGTATATGGTCTACCCCCCCCCCCCATACTTAGGGTGAAATATCCCTAAGTATAGGAAGCAAAACAAGGGTAGAAAGAATCAATAGAATACTCGAGAGTCCTACACCCCCCCTATACTTAGGGTATAGTACACCCTAAGTATAGCTAAATCATAAGATGAGGCATGGGGTGTTGGACTAAAGAATAGAGTGATATGGACAACTGGATCTATACAAGTCGGAAGAATAGTGAAAATCAGACATGAGATGCAATAAATATGAGTCAAGAGACCACATCCCACGCAAAGTGAATAGAGGCAACATCAACGACCCACAGCTCATGATCTAGATATGGCTTAAGCCGTTGGCCGTTCACACGAAAGGTACACTCTGAAGACAACTCAGATATATCGATACTCCCATTGTCATGTACCTTTCTAACAAAATAGGGTCCCTTCCATTTGCTCTGTAGCTTCCTTGGAAATAATCTAAGCCTAGCATCAAACAGCCATACTCTCTGTCCTAGCTCAAACTGCTTGTGGCTGATATGAGAATCATGCCACTCCTTCACTCTCTCCTCATAATGTAGGCTGTTTGAAAAGGCAGTATCACGAAGCTCCTCCAGGGCTGCTAATTTTACCCTCCTCTGGTCTCCTACACTCTCTGGATCCATAAGTATATCAGTGACAGCCCAAAGTGACCTATGTCTCAGCTCAACAGGTAAATGGCAGGGTTTGCCATAAATGAGGCGAAAGGGAGATGTACCCAAAGGAGTCTTGAAAGACATCCTATATGCCCACAAGACCGGTTCCAAAAGCTGTGACCAATCCTTTCGATCAGGGCGAACGACTTTCTACAATATAGTCTTGATCTCCCTATTCGACACTTCAGCAAGACCATTCGTCTGAGGGTGGTATGGAGTGGCAACTCGATGGTCTATGCTGAACTCGCTAGCAAGGGTCTTTACCTTGTCGTTGACGAAATGAGACCCCCCATCAGATATCAGCACTCGAGGTACCCCGAACCGTGATATGATATTCTTCCTCAAAAATCGGCAAACAGTCCTAGCATCTGCGGTTCAGGCAGGGATGGCCTCAACCCAACGACTCACATAATCCACGGACAAGAAAATGTACTCAAATCCCTGACTCCTAGGGAATGGACCCATGAAATCGATGCCCCATGCATCAAAAACCTCACAGAAGTGTATGGGCTGCATCGGCATCATATCACGCTGTCCACAAGTGCCCATCCTCTGACAATCAGTACACCTCTTCACAAACTCATCAAAGTCCTTGAAGAGAGTAGGCCACCATAGGCCGGATTGGAGCACTTTCTGTGCCGTTCTCCTCCCTGAGTGATGTCCTCTTGCATCAAGCTTGTGGCAGTAAGTAAGGACGTTGTGGTGATCCTCCTAAGGAATGCACCGATGCCAGATACTACCCCTCCTTCATGGTAAAGGATGGGATCCTCCCAATGGTAAAACTTAGCCTTCGCGAGGAAGGTCTAAAGTTTCTGCTTGGGCCAATCTTGTGGAACTTTCTTGGCGACAAGATAGTTCACAATATCGGCATACCATGGGAGAGAAGCGATAGCAAGGATCGCCTCATCTGGGAAGGTCTCACAAATAGGCTCAATCTGCTTAGAATCCTCAAGATACTCCAATCGGGAGAGATGATCCGCCACCACATTCTTGACTCCACGCTTATCCTTAATCTCTATATCAAACTTCTGGAGTAGAAGGATCCATCTGGTCAATCTAGATTTGGCATCCTTCTTTACCATGAGGTACCTGATGGCGGTATGATTGGTGTAGACGGTAACTCTAGATCCAATGATGTATGATCTGAACTTATCTAGGGCAAAAACTACAGCTACCATCTCAGTGACAGTATAGTTCCGCTGGGCGACATCCAATGTACGACTAACGTAGTGAATAGCAAATGGAACTCCATCCCTCCTCTGTCCCAGCACGACCCCTACGGCAAAATCAGAGGCGTACGTCATGATCTCGAATGGGAGAGACCAATCAGGTGGCTGGAGAATAGGGGCCTCTACAACTCGACTCTTGAGAGTCTCAAACGATGATAGACACTTATCATCAACAAGGAACTCGGTGTCTTTCATCAGCAGATCAGTCAACGGTCGGGCAATCCTACTAAAATCATGAATGAAGCGTTGGTAGAAACCGACGTGCCCCAGAAAAGACCGTAACTGCCGCAAGTTGGACGGTGGATTGAGTTTTCTAATGACATCCACCTTAGCCGGATCAACCTCCATGCCCCTGTTGGAGATGATATGACCAAGCACCATCCCCTAAGTCACCATGAAGTGACTCTTCTCCCAAGACAACACAAGATGAACCTCTATGCAATGCTGAAGGACTCAGTCTAGGCAGTCAAGACAAGAATCGAACTCGTCGCCGTAGACTGAGAAATCATCCATGAAGACCTCCAAGCACTCAGATGGGATCCTTCTTCGATGCTACCTGCACAGGAAGAACGCTGGGTCGAGGGCAAAGTGCCTCGACCCGGTTATATGCAAAGGGGGTGGTCAAGTGAGGCGGAGCGGAGGTCTCCGGCGAAGCGATAGCGGAGGAGACCCGAGCCTTGGTTCCTGAGAAAACCAAGGTGATCGGAGGTGCGGAGAATGTGGGGAGAGGTCTCGTGGACGTGAATCAATGGTCGGATGATCACATGGGTGGTCGGATCGTCGTGAATCTGCTGGAAAAGGCCGGGGCGCAATTGGGCGTAATCGAGAATTAACCTAACCTATAGGGTATCGAAGGTACCTGGCAGCTGCAATCGACTGGGCTGAGGCTCAGGGAGCTCCTGGGGTTCATGCCTTGATGGCTCATTGGGGCCAAAGGCTTGGCTCGCTTGGTGGCGGAGCACGACGGCGAAGGTCGCCGGATCAGTGGCTGGGGCCGCCTCCTCCTCACTGCGACACTCTCCTCGGATAGCTGTCACTTTAGAGAGGTGAATGGAGGTCCTAGGATGGAAGAAGGAGGCCAAAGATGAGTGAAAAGTGCGGCAGAAGTGGAGCTAAAAAGTGCCAGGGGTCTGGGAAGATGGGAGTCGGGCGCGCTCGGTGAAGCACGGACCCCTTGACAGCTGATCGGGCGAGGATCTCAGATCAACAAGAGTCAAATGGAGCCCGGGGTTTGAGTAAATGGAGGTCAGATCGAGTCAGCAAAAATCGGAGAAGCCCGGTCAAAACTCGATCCACCTGGAAGGGGGTCCGCGGGGGAGAGTCGACCGGGGGTCAACAATCCCCCGTGGACCAATGGAATAATTCCATTTATTAATTACTTGTAAATTTATTTAAAAATAGTAAATGATTTTATTTTAAAAATATTTGAACATGAAAATTTTTTTATTATTTTTCAAATCATTTTTTAGTGATTTTTATTTATTTTTTTGAAAAATAAATAACGTATTTACTTTATATTATTTTTATATATAGGTATATATACATATGTATTTTTTTATTTTTAATAGTTTATTTTTGTTCAATTATTTTTATTTTATATTTTATTTATTTACAACATAAATTTTGGAATAAAAGGGTATTTTTTTTATTTTTATGAGGTATTTACATTAATTAAATAAATAGGTATATGTACATCTATACATGGTATATACACAAGGTGGGAAATTGATTTTTATTATTTTTCTTTTTATTTTTCTTGTTTTTATTTTATTTTTATAAATATGTACAATATATGAGAAACACCTTTTTATTTTTGTTTTGAGGAAAATAAAATTATTTATATACATAGGGTTATGTACATGTATGATTGACCTTATCTCTCTCTACTTGGTTTCTTTTGCGGTCAGTCCCATGCTGAGCATTCCCTTGGGATTAGGTCGCTCAATATTTATTTTAAATATTTCCCTCTTTTCCGTGTGTTTCTTTATTCCTTTATTTTCACACAAAAACATGCTAATTATGCATAATTACAAGATGCATGCAATTGGCCAATTTATGATATTTACACATATTTACATGGAATTTTGCTTAAGTTTCTACATAAAATAAAGGAATAAAGAGTGATGAATGTGGATTCATCAAGCTCCGGCCACTGGGTTGGAACTGGCGGAGGGGCAAATGAAAGATTGGATAAAATCGGAGCTAGAATCAATGAGAGGTCTACCTGAGGTCCAAGGACAATCCTGAGCTCCAGGAGGATGCGGCGATATGGGTCATCGCCTCGACCACGCTGCAGCAGGCGGGGAGTCTCGAACGTGGCGGCGCTCTGACCACGTGCGTCGATCTACGGCTACAACGCCTCAATCCGGCCACCAAAGGATGCTTCCGGTCGTTGTCACCGAGCGGAAACTCTCTAGGGTAGAATGAGGGCTTGCGGTGCGAGCTTCGGAGCTAGGAAACGAATGGAAGGATTTATACGCAGTTCCAGGTGACGAGGTTGAACGAGCACGGGCACGCGAACCAAGGAATATCTGCCTCGCCCTTGGAATCCGTGAGGGTGGTTGATCCAAGGGGAAGAGGCGGGCGGTGGAATCGGGGCAAATGGTGGTCGGATTCGCTCAAGAGATATTGGAGAAATCGGGCCGGTAAGCAAGATCCACGAAGAGGGGACCCAAGCAGGGGAGTTGACCGAGGGTCAATGATCCCCCGTGGACCAATCACAAACATCCAGAGTCAAAATTATTTTTAAATTAAATTAAAAATAGAAAAGGATTTTATTTTAAAATATACAAAAAAAGAAATGTTTTTATTTTTCAAACTATTTTTTAGTGATTTTTATTTGTTTTTTGAAAAATAAACTAAGGTATATACATTATATTATATTATGTGCATATATAAAATATTTATTTATTTTGGTTTTAATTTTTATTTTATTTATTTTTGTATAAAAACCCCAATTTTATATTTTATTTATTTACAACATCAAATTTAGGGTATAAAATAATTTTTATTTTATTTTTATTATTTATTTAAAAGGGTGAAATAAATAGTGATACATACATGTATACTACAATGTGGAGAGAGAGAATTTATTTTGTTTTTATTTTAATTTTATTTTTATGATTTTTATCTTATTATTAGAAATATATACAATATAATAGAAACACATTTTTATTTTTATTTTTGGGAAAATAAATTATTTATATACATATATAAGGGATATGTACAAGTATGAGTGGCCCAATCTCTCTCTACTTATTTTGTTTGGCGATCAGGCCCATGTTGGGCCCTCTCTTGGGTTTAGGTCACTCAATATTTATTCTAAATATTTCCTACTTTTTCTTTATTTCTTTATTCTTTTATTTTTACATAAATGCATGCTGATTATTGAGTATAAACAAATGCATGCTTATTGACAACTTATTGTATTTACAATCATATACATGGTGTTTTGCCAAATTATCTAGATAAAATAAAAGAACAAAGAGTGATGAATGGGGATTCATTACCCCCCTATACTTTACTTTTGCGAGTCCCTTGCAATCACTTATTTGAAAAAGAAGTGAAAAAGAGAAAGAAAAAGAGAAAGAAGGGAATCAAGGTTGATTATTAAACTTTCCTTCATTAAATTGAAATATGGAGCACAGACAGACCTTTGGATTATTAATTTATCGGAACCTTATTTGGACGTAAACTTAAAACTCAACAGCCTCTAAGTTCCACCAATCTATGGTCAAGACTCCTCAACAATCTAGATCAGAACAAGTCTACATACACAAACTCTAATGACCATGAATCATTCCTTGTACTGTGTAAGTGAGATGTAGCTCTCTACCTCAGAAATGACAAAGCGACAACCCCCCTTAACAAGGTAACTCTAATTCCTCAAACTGGAAACTCTTTCCTCGAGGAGTAGGGTATTCCCTTCTAAGTTCAAGTACAACCAGCTCAAGAAGAGGGGGAATAAGAGAATGGACCATGACCAGTGTAGCCATGTATCCTTGGGAGCCCAACCAGTGTAGCTAAGTCTCCCGCTGCAAGCTTCATGAGATGGTCATGTGTAACATAAGCTTTGCTTTATTTGACTATGTATACTCCAGTGGGTATTTTATTTTCAATCAGACCCACCACCTTTTTCTGGAGTTTTTCTTTCTTTGCACATTTTTTATGTGCATATGTACAACATATCTACATGGTGCAAGATATATACATAAGGAGTTTTTCCTCTTGAGCCAGTAGACTATCCCTCTTTTGAATCTTCATTGCAACCCACAACTCCTATCTTTAGACTTCATCACCACCAAACCAAGTTGCACTTCCTTTACTATAAGAAGAAGAGAGGTTCCGCCTAGAAGTACTACCCTCATATGCTACCCCAAGCAAAGGAAACTGCCTCTTCACCACCTCATCCGTGGAGAGCTATGTGTAAGGTGCTTGTGCAAGTAAAGCCATTGTCTCTGAGAGTCATGTGTGCGTTGTTAAGTGTTCTACTTAGGCTCATCAAGATGATATGTGATCATAGCCTATTGGACTCAAAGAGTTAAGTCCCAAATGGACCAAAAAAGCCTTAATCCTAAGCCCTATAAGGTTCCTCTAAGAAATAGGTGGATTAAGGTCTTAACCAAGCTCCATTTTTTACAATTTAATTCCAGGCCAGTTTAAATGTCAACTATTATTCAGAAAACTGTACAAATAGTTACAAATGTGCAATTTTTACAAAATTTTTTAAAATGTGCAACAATTTTGAAAATGTTTGAAAACAAAGATGTATACATGAATGCAGAAGTTTTGCAAAATATTTACGCAAATTTACATAAGGTTTTTGGAAACTTTTTGTTTTTCAAATATTTTACAAAAATTGTGTACTATATACGGAATTTTGATATCAAAAATATTTACACACTATTTACACAAATCATTTTTACAAACATTTGTGCAAAAATAATTTTTATTAATTGATATGTAAGTGCAATAAAGAATTTTATGTACAAGGAATAATTTTAAATTTTTATGGTTTTTGGATGAAAGAATTTTTAGCCATTTTTATTTATTAATACACTCACACAAAGTACGAGTTATGGCTAAAGTATATATGAAATATATACGACACCCCCTATACTTAGCTCGAACTATGTCCTCAGAGTGAATCAAGAGCGATGAAGAAGACATAACTCGTGCTTAGTATAGGGAAGTGAAAAGGAATGCTATACTACAATGCGGAATCAAAGAATATAATGGAGAGGACTCAGTGTTTCACCCTATATTTAGGATCAAGTAATCCTAAGTATAGCAAGTTGTACATGAAGGGAAATCCGAGTGGGAGGATGTACAGGGTCTACCTCCCCTATACTTAGGGTAAAATATCCCTATGTATATGCAGCAAAATAGAGGTAGAAAGAATTAAAAGAATACCCAAGAGTCCTACACCCCCCCTATACTTAGGGTAAAGTACGCCCCAAGTATAGCGTAATCATAAGATGAAGATGGGGTGTAAGACTAAAGAATGGAATTATACGGACAACTGGATCTATACAAGGAGGAAGACAGTGATAATCAGCTGTGAGATGTAATAGATGTGAGTCAAATACCACATCTCACGCAAAATGAATAGGGGCAACGTCGGCGACCAGTAGCTCATGATCTAGATATGGTTTGAGCTGCTTCCCATTAACACGAAAGGTAGATTCAGAAGACAACTCAAATATATCAATGCTCCCTTTGTCATGTACCCTTCGGACCAGGTATGGTCCCTTCCACTTGCTCAGTAACTTCCCTGGAAATAGTCGAAGCCTGGCCTCAAACAACCATACTCTCTTATCTGGATCAAACTGCTTGTGGTTGATATGAGAATCATGCCATTCCTTCACTCTCTCCTTATAATGTAGGCTGCTCGAAATTGCTTCATCTCTAAGCTCCTCCAAGGATGCCAATTGTTCCCTCCTCTGGTCTCCTACACTCACTGGATCCAAAAGTATCTCTGTAACAACCCAAAGTGACTTATGTCTCAGCTCAACAGGTGAATGGTAGGGCTTGCCATAAATAAGGCGAAAGGGAGATGTGCGCAAAGGAGTCTTGAAGGATGTCCTATATGCCTACAAGATCGAGTCCAAAAGCTAAAACCAATCCTTTCGGTCAGGGCAGACGACCTTCTGTAATATAGTCTTGATCTCCCTGTTTGACACTTCAGCAAGACCATTGGTCTGAGGATGGTATGGAGTGGCTACTCGATGGTCTATGCTGAACTCGCTAGAAAGGGCCTTTACCTTATCGTTGACGAAATGAGACCCCCGTCAGAAATCAACACTCAAGGTACCCTAAACCGTGAAATGATATTCTTCCTCAAAAATTAGCATAAAGTCTAGCATCTGTGGTTCGGGCGGGGATGGCCTCAACCCAACAACTCACATAATCAACGACAAACAGAATGTACTCGAATCATTGACTCTTAGGGAATGGACCCATGAAATCGATGCCCCATGCGTCAAAAACCTCACAGAAGTGTATGTGCTGCATTGGCATCATATCACGCTCAAGTGCCCATCCTCTGACAGTCAGTACATCTCTCATGAGTTCATCAGAATCCTTGAAGAGAGTAGGACACCATAGGCCAGATTGGAGCACTTTCTGTGTCGTTCTCCTCCCAGAGTGATGTCATCCTGCCTCCAGCTTGTGGCATTAGGTGAGGATGCTATGGTGCTCCTCCTGAGGAATTCACCGTCCATAGACACTATCCCCCCCCCCCTCATGGTAAAGGATGGAATCCTCCCAATGGTAAGACTTGGCCTTCGCTAGTAAGGTCTCAAGTCTCTTCCTGGGCCAACCTTGTGGAACTTTCTTGGAATCATGGGAGCGAGGTGATAGCAAGGGTCACCTCATCTGGGAAGGTCTCACATATAGGATCAATCTTCTCAGAATCCTCAAGATGCTCTAATCGGGAGAGATGATCCGCCACCACATTCTTGACTCCAAGCTTATCCTTAATCTCAATATCAAACTCCTAGAGTAGAAGGATCCATCTAGTCAATCTCGCTTTGGCATCCTTCATTGCCATGAGGTACCTGATGGTGATATGATTAGTGTAAATAGTCACTCTAGATCCAATGATGTATTATCTGAACTTATCTGGGGTAAAGACTACAGCTAGCCTCTCTGTGATTGTATAGTTCTGTTGCACGGCATCCAATGTACAGCTAGCGTAGTGAATGGAAAAAGGCAATCCATCCCTCCTCAGTCCTAGCACATCCCCCATGGCAAAATCGGAGGCAACCTTCATGATCTCGAATGGGAGAGACCAATCAGGTGGCTGGAGGAAAAGAGCCTCAACAACTAGACTCTTGAGAGTCTCAAATGATGCAAGACACTTATAATCAACTATGAACTCGAAGTCCTTGGTCAGCAAATCAGTCAACAGTTGGGAAATCTTGCTGAAATCATGAATAAATAGTCGGTAGAAACCGACGTGCCCCAGAAAAGACCGTAACTTTCGTAAGTTGTACGGTGGATTAAGGTTTCTAATGATTCCCACCTTGGCCGGATCAACCTCCATGCCCCTGTTGGAGATGATATGGCCAAGCATCGTCCCTTGAGTCACCATGAAGTGACTCTTCTCCCAAGAAAATACTAGGTCGACCTCAATGCATCACTGTAGGACGCGGTCTAGGCACTCAAAACAAGCATCAAACCCATCGCCGTAGACCGAAAATTCATCCATGAAGACCTCCAAGCACTCACCCACCATGTCCGAAAAGATGGACAACATACACCTCTAGAATGTTGTCGGAGCGTTGCATAGACCAAAGGGCATGCGTCTGAAAGCATACATCTCGAAGGGACAGGTGAATGTAGTCTTGTCCTAGTCCTCTGGCGCAATGGCCACCTGATTGTGTCCGGAGTACCCGTCCAAAAAGTACTAATGACTCCTCCCTGCTAGCCTCTCTATAATCTGATCAATAAAAGGCAGCGTGAAATGATCCACCTTGGTGGTCTGGTGAAGAATCTACGTTTCATCATCTTTATTCTTTCATTTTGGCCTTAAAACCCCTAGTAAATGCGTGTAAATAGGCTTAATTTAGGCATTTTTGCATTCATGCATCATTATGTAAATAGTGTATAAAATGTGGTTTTTAAAGCCAAAATTATAGAATAAAGGAAAGAGAAGAAAAAGAATAAAATATTGTAAATATTTTATGACCCGAAACCCCGAGACCTAGGCATATTGATAACTAGGTCGACAAGAAGTAAAGTAGGGGGAGATAAGGGCCAAAATACCATAAAAATACCTTTTATTTAATTCATTCTTTATTCATTTTGAGACCTATTTTTTGTTCCACTTTTTATACATCAAATAAATAAATTTTGAACATGAAAGTTGTAGATAATTAAATATAGAAAAATACAAAATTGATTTCACACAAAAATAATGTCAAGATAAAAAGTTATGGTCTCAATAAGATTCCAAAATCCCAACTTCCCAGAACTGTATCTCTCAAATAAAAACTTGAAATGTACCAAACTGACCTTTAATTGTATATAATTTCAAATAAGCTATTTAATGAAGGTGTTTTTGTATTTTTCAGAGTCACGGTTTGAAAGTTGAATTTTGGACCCCACTTGTATACTTGTACAGATTAAAATATTCATTTTATTATTTATTTATTATTTATTCATTATTTTTATAATTTTATATTTTTTATAATTTTTGTAAATAATATTTATAATACATATGTACATTAAAATAGGAATAGAAACCTCAAGAAAATACAAAATAAAATACTTGTAAATAACAGACCAAGGTATAGTACATGTACATATACCTATATAATTACTTCTTGTATTTTATTAAGTGTATAAAATACATAAGAAAAAGTAAATAAAAATATATTAAAGTGTGTAAAGATACTTTATAAATATATAAAATAATAATAAAAAAATAAAATTAAAATACACAAAATAAAAATAAAACAATAAAATATATAGGTAAAGACACTTATAAAGGGTATAAATGGTAACTTGTAATTTTATATCTCATAAAAATAGTTAAAAACCACCATAAAATACTTTATTAAATAACAAATATTTTTCATTTTATAACCAAAAATTAATAAATTCATTTACTATTTTAAATTGAATTTATAAAGCATTTTTGCGGGATTTTTCCTGGTTGGTCCACGTAGACCAACCAGGTGGATCTGACAGTTGACATCCGATCAACTGTCTGACCCCTCCTGTTCTGTTAGAATATTGGTTTTTTCGCCAATCTTTGAGGATTTTTCCAGGCCCCTTCTTTCATCCTTTTGCATAAATGTCTTCATAACTTTTCGACCTCGTGGATTGGGCTTTCACGCCAGCAGTTCATCTCGATCCCTGGATCGTTGTGTCACCCGTGATCACTCTTGAACATGTCGCCATAGCCATCTTCTTCAAATACCCCTTTGACTTTCATTTTGAATTTGATCCCGCTTCCACCACCTAAACCCTGCCCAATACCCTTGACTACACTCCTGGTGACAGCAGGAGCACGGTGGGCTCTTTGGGGGAACAAGGTGGCGTCGAATTGAGGTCGATCCACCTCACCAGAGCTACTAGTTGACCTCGATGTTAGGGCACCTCCGGTGAGCATTTTTGCTTCATTTCCTCTCGTGTATGGTACATCTTTATGTCCTCAGTATTTTAGGATCAAAGCTCCATCTTCAGGGTAGCACCGCTATTATTAATCATCTCAACATCCACTTCATCGGGGCGCATCTCCGTCCACCTTGCCGCAACCGAATATCTCACGTGTTCCCCTGCTATTAAACCCTCCACAGTGTCCGAACATTTTGCCCCTGGTTTCTTCACTCTCTTTTTGCAGATCCGTGCTTTCTGGACGCTGTTGGAACTCATTTTGAAAGCGCACCGAGGTTGCTGGGGTCCATACCTCCGCCGGCCTTTTGCTCGCTCTCCAGTCGACGCTGGATCTTTTTGGAGGATTCAACAGTCAGAGGGACATCCCAGGAAAACACCTGGCCATTCTGGAGCGTCATCGGGCCACGGGAGAGGGGGATGGGAGTCGGAGAAGCTTGCCCCGCCGGAGCACCTTCCCTGTTCGTCCTGAGCACCTCTCCCCCGTTGGATTGAAACATGTTCTTCCTAGTGTACATCAGCTGCAGGATCAAGCGTGTCTAGGCCATCAATCGTTAGCAGATCTTCTAATCTAGATCGTGCATTCACGAAGGGGTATCGTGCGTCGAGGGCACGCCACGTGTCCAAGTGACGGTGTTCAACCATTCGATCACCCGTTAAGTGGGCGTAAACTTCACCCGTACCCCCTTACTTTTTGTTATTTAATATTTAGTATTGTAATCTAATTATGTAGTACAAATATCTCGGAAATTTTGCATTAGATCCCCACTAACTTTCCCGATTTACACTTAAGCCCCCGACCACATCACCTTACGTGACTGGAGCACGTGAGGTTTACATTTTGCACCGGGGCCCCTCGTTTTTTTTGTCTATCCGTCTCAAGTCATCAAACTTTAACTTGCAGTTGTTATTTTTTTGGAAAACTTCAATTAAGCCCCAAGTTGTTGTCAATTGCATTTTGATCCCTACCAGGCGCGTGCAAGTCACGTGTGCCTTGGCGTTTTTGTAGAAAGGCCCTTGCGTGTTCATCTATTTAGGATTGTTCATGGAATTTTGTCAAACAGTTGTTTGTCTTGTGGAGAAATTACATTTCTGTTATGGAACTTTTCACGTATTACAAAAATGCCCCTGCTTATATGTATTTTCTTGATGTTGCTAGTATTTATTTGATGCATCTATAAATTTCTAAAAATCTTCAAAAAAATAGCATACCCTCCTGTTGCATTGTACTTCCACGTCGTATATTTTTGTTTCACATTTTTATTGCATTTTTGTATTTATAAAAATTCAAAAACATGCATTTTCAACACTGTCTAGATTAGAAAATATATAAAAAATTATAAAACCTTTTTGAAAAATTCCAAAAAAACTTATATTTTGTATGTTTGCATATCATTTAGCTTCAGCCCAAAAATCACTAAAAAATTCAAAGTAAAACTCCTAAAAATTAGAAAACCCTAAAAACTTCATAAAAATCTAAAAAAATTGGAACAAATCCTAAAAATACAATCTTAGTTTCTGTATTTTCCCTATTTTATAGCCTTTATTTAAAATTAATTTAAGGAATTTTGGATACTGTTTGACATTTTTCATCCTCATTTTAATTTCGGCCAGTCATTTAGTACACTGTTTCTAGTATTTTTAAATTTAAAAATAACAAAAAAATTAGGAAAACCAATAAAAAATCACAAAAACATTAAAAAATATAAAATTAACAAAAACATTTTATTTCCTGTATTTTGAGTATTTATCCCTATTTCTACCTCTCTCTTATATATATAATCTCTATATAGCTACATATATATATAACAAGAAAAAGAAAATAAAAAAATACAAAAACATAAAAAGAAAATACAAAATCAGTAAATTAAAAATCAAAATACAAAATAAAAAAATCAAAAATTAAATAAAAAAAATATAAAATCAAAAACCCATAAAAAATCCCGCTTGGCTAAGTAGTTCACATGACATAGGGCTTGACTTTTTGTCTGATTGCTTTACTGCTTTACTTCATGTGTTTGATCCCTACTTGCTTGCTATTATACATTCTTAGTAGGGTATAATAAATTTTATCCCTTGCTCTTGATTGATTGATTAAATTGTGTGGGTTAATTGTTGATCAACGTGAAGGCTTGAGTAGTCGCCTCAACGACAGTGAGTCTGATCTGTCAGACCATTTATTTAGCGGCTCTCGCAATCTCATTTTTCAAATGGCACCGTTGCCGGGGAGCATCAGATTGTAGAGTAGACTTGTGTCTGTTTACTAGCTTAGCCATTTCTGCTTATCTTATCTTATTATATCATTAATTTTGGAACTTTCTGACGTTTCTTTCTTGTTTTCTTGCGAGGGACCACTGATCGAGGAGGATCGCCTAGGGGATCCTGAGCAGCCTCGGGAAAAGGAGCCGGCTATTCTACCCTAGCCGGTAGGAGAGAGAAGGAGGACTTGAGAGAGAGAGAGGATAGTTAGGTTTTCTTAGTCTTTTTGTTAGAGAGAGAGATTTTTGATTAAATTGTAATAATACAGGTACCTCGGACTTTGGACACTCTGGCCCAATTTCCAAGTGTTTATTCACTTGGGGGCTCACCGCAGTTTTGACGCATTTTTACCGCTTGTCATTTTTCGATTTTGTTTTCTTTTCCTTACTTTTGTGGAATGAGCCCTTAGTTTTTAGTATTCCTTGATCGTGTAGTCTAAGGCCAAACACCTAACAACCATTTCATGTACCTATAGTCTTATCGTTTGGACTTAGAGATAATTAATTTTTGAACATATAACTCGAAACCACCACGCTGCGAGAGTCTCCGTACAGCGCTGGCAGGACCCATTGTGGTGGGTACCGAGGAGATTCCAAGACCGGACTACTAGGTTTCGCTTTGTGTGTTTAACATTTGGTTCTTCACGCTTGAAATTGCCTGCTTAGGACAATTTCCGTGTGCATATCGGCGTATAGTATAGGTTTATAAATTCCTATTTTGCGTCCCGCATGGAGAGAGCTGGGAAACGTTGTAAGTCTTCTAACTGAGCATTCATCATTTAGGCACTAAGGTGAGATTTCCATCTTAGTGTTACCTTGCATTGCTTTGTCGACCTTCTCCCTCTATTTTTGGATCAATAGGAATCGAAGAAAAGACAAAAACGTTAGACGCTTGTATTGAATTGACTCAAACAAGTGAGAACACAAAAAAAATAAAAAAGGGACTGCTAAAAATACTTGACCTTAATAAAATTGATTAATTGGACTCATTGCTTTGGGGTGAGAAAAGCCCTCATTTGTTTTCAGGTTGCATGGGAAGGTTTCCTTCCAAGTGAGGTGAGCGACGTCGTAAGGATTAGAGCCCAAAATCCAGTCTGTGGTTGCCTTGTGTATCACCTTGATTTCCGAAGTACTGGCGCTTCTATCTTACGTGGATGAGTAGGGCTTGATCGGCAATGATGACTCTCTATTGTGTAGAGCATTGACCTTTTCTGAAGTATCGATCATAGGCCACGCCTTCACGGGGGTGTCTGTCTCATCGTCTTGCGTCCGAGTAGGTTCTTGCACGCTCAAGGGTGATTCTGTTCCGAGCGAGTTCCAAAGTATTGATTTCGCCTATCAGCTTCCTCTCTCTATTTCTTTGTCTGAGTAGGGATCCAGGAAGGGTTACAAGGACCTTAAAAAGTGCAGACTACATGTTACATAGGAGGAGGACAAGTACGGGATACTCTTCTGGCAGTACTCTCTCTCCTATAGGCGTAGTGCTCTAAGGACTCGTTAAAAGATAAATTGCCTGAAAAACAAATATAAAACTCACAAAGATAATTGCCAAACCTTCACGGCTTCACGGGGCGAGTTGGTGAATCCATTGTTTTGATGTTTGATTGATTAGTCGAATTAAGGTCAAGATCAAAAACACCGTGCCTTTGCGCTCTTTTTGCTCTCTTTCTAGTTGACCCTTGCTCATTGTGAGCCTTCTACTGTTTTACACTCTATTTGTTTCTTGTTGACCTCCGTATCTTTCATCCACATCGATCTTCTGCTTGACCTTCGAGATGGAGACGAATGGACAGTTCAGTCGAGACTCCGTCAATACCCACATCAGTTCCCTCTGCTCGCCTTCTCTAATAATTCGAGGTGATTCCCGTGAACCGGTTCAAACTCCGTGAACCGATCTCCAGACTCCCCGTCTTCTTTAATCAACCGGGATCACTCTTGTCCTGAATTCTGTCTGTTCTATATGGCCATTCATTTCACTCCTTAAACATCGCCATCCCTAACAAAATTTTGTGTTGACTTTAACACAGAATTCTTCTCAACATCTGGTGTTGCAATTCAGACTAATCGGGGCATTCTTCCATGTGCAGACCTAGAGCCCAATCGCGAGCCAGCAAGTCAAGCAGAATCTGATATGGCTGGTGGAAGAGGAAAGGGACCGCAGCCCCAACTAGAAGCTGAAGCCAATCAGGGGGAAGGGCAGTACGCTACGCAGAACGACATTAACAGTCAACTGCTTGTATCCATTCAAGCAATCCAACAGCAGTTGACTAATCAAGACCTAGCCCAGACCGCCTTCCAAGATATGCTGAATGATTTGAGGAGGAGGGCTAATGCAAAAGATGGACGACGGGAGGATGATCCAGATCCTGAGTTCCATCCATCCGGATGGTTATGGAGATGACTTTTCAGTAGAAGGTCCGAACTTTGAAAGAGCGGACGCAGACCCACGGCAGCCAAAGCCGACGCTGAAGGAGACATACAATCCATGAGCGGGTCGCATCACTGAGTGGATATAGATTCCACGTATTCATGCCCACTTCGAGCTAAAGCCGCATTTTTTGTCTTTGCTTCCCACATTTCACGGGAATACTACTGAGGAGCCTTACATTCATCTCAAGAAGTTTGGTCGCATTTGTGCTACTGCTCACTACCCTGGGATTCCTTTGGGGATAATCAAGATGACACCTTTCCCTTCAGCCTTCAAGACAAGGCTCTATATTGGGTCGACCATCTAGGGAAGGTATTCACGACCTGGGAGGCTCTGAAGTCCGCATTTCTCCATAAGTTCTACCCTCTCGGGCGACTGAATCAGATGCGCGCCCGTATTTCCAGTTTTTTCCGACAGCCCCACAAGACCATCCATGAAGCATGGGAGAGATTCAAGGATCTCCAGGAGAAGTGTCCCCACCACGAAATTCCAAAGACCAGCCTTGTGCAGCACTTCTTTGGTGGGCTAACACTTGAGAGCCAAAGACTTCTCGATGCCGCTTGCGGTGGATCCCATTTCAACAAGGATGAGGATGTGGTGTGGAATGTCTTTGAGGAAATGGTTGTAGGAGAAGCCACACACTTCTCGTCTCGAATGTACATGAAGGTGCCAACCGCCATCAACAAGCTAGTAAACATGACTTCTCACACCGAAGACAAGGATGAGAGCTCCAACTTGAGCATTATTGGGAGCCATCTGTCTAAGGTGGATATCATTGAGAAGAGGTCGCAGTACCTCGAGAAATTATCAGTAAATGAGAAGAGGACCCAGTGCTTGGAAAAGCTCGATGTGATTTCCTAGTAGCTGGAGCAACTCATGCGTGCGTTGAACGCCAACATGTGCAACGTTGTGTCTACCACTGTAGAGCCAACCGCTAAGAAGAAGGAGCGTACATCGCATCAAATTCATCAGTCGACTCCATCGTAGCCCCAGCATGTCCAACACGTGTCCTACGTGCAGGCTTTGGAGCAGCCACTGCTGCCACAGACATAGATGGTTGTGTATCAGCCAAAGTCCCAACTCGCTTGTTCTGAGCAGTTCTCTCCACCCGCCACTGCTACAGGAGATCAATGGCGTATGGAACAATGAAGCACAACTGACCCGTCCTCAGGGACATCCTCAGGGCCTAAACATAGGCAACAAGCCCTATCACCAGCCACAGTAGGGTGGGAGACCATTCCAGCCCTCATACCAATACCAGCCTCCGTCTCAGGGAAACACCTGGAGGTAGAATTATCAGCATGGTCCTCAGCAGTCCGGATACTGCTGACAAGGCTATCATCAACAACCGGCTACTCTGTATAATCAAAACCCACAGTATCCCCCCAACCCTCCTCCCCACTAGTTTTCTCAGGGTTACTAATCACAGTCTCAGCCGTCATACCAGCATTCTAGGCCCCAGCAGGGGGATACTTCTGAGACTGTACCGATTAATCCAGCCCTAGCATGCCTTGAACAATTGATGAAGAATATGGATGAGATGAACCAGAAGATCGACGACTTGACGGCTGCGAAAAAAGCCATCCCTGCTCAAGTTGAGGCAAATACGAACAACTTCCGACGCAAGGTGCAGGTAGTCGGTAGTGTCCAACCCGATTCAGGTGAATTAAATTGTTTTTATCTAATGTTGTTATTCTATCATTTTGGCCTTAAAAACCCTAGCAAATGCAAGTAAATAGGCTTAATTTAGGCATTTTAGCATTCAAGCATCATTGTGTAAATAGTGTATAAAATGCGGTTTTTAAAGACAAAATTATAGAATAAAGAAAAGAAAAGAAAAAGAATAAAATATTGTAAATACTTTATGACCCGAAACCCCAAGATCTAGGCATCTTGATAACTAGGTCGACAAGAAGTAATGTAGGGGGAGATAAGGGCCAAAATACAATAAAAATACCTTTTATTTTATTCATTCTTTATTCATTTTGGGACCTATTTTTGGTTCCACTTTTTATAAAGAAATTTTGAACATGAAAGTTGTAGATAATTAAATATAGAAAAATACAAAATTGATTTCATATAAAAATAATGTATAGATAAAAAGTTATGGTCTGAATAAGATTCTAGAATCCCAACTTCCCAGACCCGTATCTCTCAAAAAAAAACTCGAAATGTACCAAACTCACCTTTAATTGTATATCATGTCAAATAAGCTATTTAATGAAGGTGGTTTCTTATTTTTCGGAGTCACGGTTTGAAAGTTGAATTTTGGACCCCACTTGTATACTTGTACAGATTAAAATATTCATTTTATCATTTATTCATTATTTTTATAATTTTATATTTTTTTTATAATTTTTGTAAAAAATATTTATAATAATATGCACATTAAAACATGAATAAAAACCTCAAGAAAATACAAAATAAAATACTTGTAAATAACATACCTATGTATAGTACCTATACATATACCTATATAATTACTTCTTATACTTTATTAAGTGTATAAAATACATCAGAAAAAGTAAATAAAAATATATTAAAGTGTATAAAAATACTTTTTAAATATATAAAATTATAATAAAAATAAATAAAATTAAAATACATAAAATAAAAATAAAACAATAAAATATAGGTAAAGATACTTATCAAGGGTATAAATGGTAACTTGTAATTTTATATCTCATAAAAATAATTAAAAACCACCATAAAATACTTTATAAAATAATAAATATTTTTCATTTTATAACCAAGAATTAATAAATTCATTTACTATTTGAAATTGAATTTATAAAGCATTTTTGCGGGATTTTTCCTGGATGGTCCACGTAGACCAACCAGGTGGGTCTAACAATTGACCTTCAGTCAACTGTCTGACCCCTCCTGTTCTATCAGAATATTGGTTTTTTCTCCAATCTTTGAGGATTTTCCAGGCCCCTTCTTTCAACCTTTGGCATTGATGTCTTCATAACTTTTCGACCTGGTGGATTGGGCTTTCACGCCAGCGGTTCATCTCGATCCCTGGATCTTTGCGTCGCCCGTGATCACTCCTTGAACATGCCGCCAGAGCCATCTTCTTAAAATACCCCTTTGACCTTCATTTTGAATTTGATCCCTCTTCCACAAGACAAACCCTACCCAAAACCCTTGACTACACTCCTTGTGACAGCAGGAGCACGGTGGGCTCTTTGGGGGAACAAGGCGGCGTCGAATTGAGGTCGATCCATCTCGCCGGAGCTACCTGTTGACCTCGACGTTAGGGCACCTCCGGTGAGCATTTTTGCTTTGTTTCCTCTCGTGTATGGTACATCTTTAAGTCCTCAGTAGTTGTAGGATCAAAACTCCGTCTTCAGGGTAGCACCGCTATTAATAAATCATCTCGACATCCACTTCGCCAGGGTGCATCTCCGGCACCTTCCCACAATTGAATATTTCACACGTTCCCATGCTATTCAACCCTCCACGGAGTCGGGGCATTTTTCCCCCGGTTCCTTCACTCTCTTTTTGCAGATCCGTGCTTTCTGGACGCAGTTGGAACTCATTTTGAAAGCGCACCGGGGTTGCTGGGGGTCATACCTCCGTCGGCCTTTTGCTCGCTCTCTAGTCGACGCTGGAGCTTTTTCGAGGATTCAACACTCAGAGGGACATCCTAAGAAGACGTCTGGTCATTTTGGAGCGTCATCGTCCCACGGGAGAGGGCGATGGGAGTCGGAGAAGCTCGCCCCGACGGAGCACCTTCCCTGTTCGTCCTGAGCACCTCGCCCCTGTTGGATTGGAACAAGTTCTTCCTAGTGTACAGCGGCCGCAGGATCAAGCGTGTCCAGGCCGTCAATCGTTAGAAGATCTTCTTATCTGGGCCGTGCATTCACGAAGGGGTATCGTGCGTCGAGGGCGCGCTACGTGTCCAAGTGACGGCGTTCAGCCGTTCGATCGCCCGTTAAGTGGGGGTAAACTTGACCCGTACCCCCTTACTTTTTGTTATATAATATTTAGTATTGTAATCTAATTAGGCAGTACAAATATTTCGGAAATTTTGCATCAGATCCCCACTAACTTTCCCGATTTACACATAAGCCCCCGGCCACGTCACCTCACGTGACTGGAGCACATGAGTTTGACATTTTGTACCATGGCCCTCGTTTTTTTATCTAGTCATCTCAAGTCATCAAACTTTTACTTGTAGTTGTTATTTTTTGGGGAAAACTTCAATTAAGCCCCAAGTTTGTTGTCAATTGCATTTTGATCCCTACTAGGAGCGTGCAATTCATGTGTACCTTGGCGTTTTTGCAGAAAGGCCCTTGCGTGTTCGGCTATTTAGGATTGGTCCTGAAATTTTGTCAAACAGTTGTCTGTCTTGTGGAGAAATTACATTTCTTTTTTGGAACTTTTCACGTATTACAAAAATGCCCCTGCCTATATGTATTTTCTAGATGTTGCTAGTATTTATTTGATGCATCTATAAATTTCTACAAATCTTCAAAAAAATAGCATACCCTCCTTCTGCATTGTACTTCTGTGCCATATTTTTGTTTCACATTTTTATTGCATTTTTGTATTTATACAATTAAAAAACATGCATTTTCAGCACTATCTGGATTAGAAAATATATAAAAATTATAAAACGTTTTTGAAAAATTCCAAAAAAAAATTGTATTTGGTAAGTTTGCATATCTTTTAGCTTCAGCCCAAAAATCACTAAAAAATTCAAAGTAAAACTCCTAAAAATTAGAAAACCCCTAAAAACTTCATAAAAATTTAAAAAAATTGAAAAACAAATCTTAAAAATACAATCTTAGTTTCTATATTTTTCTTATTTTATAGCCTTTATTTTAAAATTAATTTGAGGAATTTTGGATACTGTTCGACATTTTTCATACTCATTTTGATTTCGGTCGGTTATTTAGTACATTGTTTATAGTATTTTTTACTTTAAAAATACCAAAAAAATCAGGAAAAACCTATAAAAAATCAAAAAAACATTAAAAAATATAAAATTAACAAAAACATTTTAGTTCCTGTATTTTTGATTATTTATCCATGTTTCTACCTCTCTCTTATATATATAATCTCTATATAGCTACATATATATATATAACAAGAAAAATAAAATAAAAAAATACAAAAACATAAAAAGAAAATACAAATTCAGTAAATTAAAAATCAAAATACAAAATAAAAAAATAAAAAATTAAATAAAAAATACAAAATCAAAATCCCACAAAAAATCCCTCTTGGCTAAGTAGTTCACATGACATAGGGCTTGACATTTTGTCTGCTTACTTTACCGCTTTGCTTCCTTTGTTTGATCCCTACTTGCTTGCCATTATACATTCTTAGTAGGGTATAATAAATTTTAACCCTTGCTCTTGATTGATTGATTAAATTGTGTGGGTTAATTATTGATCAACGTGAAGGCTTGAGTAGTCGCCTCAGCGATAGTAAGTCTGATCTGTCAGACCATTTATTTAGCGGCTCTCGTAATCTCATTTTTCACCTGATTCTATCATATGCAGTCCACACAGACCATCCAAGAAGTGGGTACCCTGGTAGCGATCTCCTCTCCATACTCACTCACAACTGTAGTGATGCCTGTCTATTTGGGTACCACATGTAATGGACTAACCCACTTGGAGTCGGAGAAGGGGTAGATAAAATCAACGCTCCACCATTTCGAGATCTTCTTCATGACATCATCTCGAAGGTTCGGGTTCAGCCGCCGCTGGAACTCACGCGACGGCTTCACGTCCTCCTCGAGATAGATATGGTGTTAGTGCATGGCCGGACTTATCCCCTGGAGATCGGCTACGCTCCATCCTATCGCCTTGATGTTCTTTTCAAGAATCTCCATTAGACGAGACTCTTGCTCTCCAGTCAAATCTACTGAGATAATGACTGGGTGCATCTCATGCTCACCTGCAAGGAACCTATACTTCAACGACTGCTGAAAGGTCTTCCGCTTTGGGCAACTGGGAGTTAACGGATCTGACCTCTGAAATGTCTGAGTGAATGCGACCAAATCTGCTTGGGAAATGAGAACTCTCGCTGAAAATCTGAATCTGATGGAGGCTGCTCTGCTGGCGTGTCTCTGCTCTGAACTGGATCAGCTTCCACCCTAACTGTTGGCTCTGGGGAAATCATACAAGGAATCAAATCATCAAACTTGGCCCAATCTATGTCTGACTTCGAGGAATCTAAATCTGAACCAAAAGAACATCTGACTCACTATCGGGAACCGGCTCTGCTGCCTGAAATGTATCCTGGACAAGGAATGTGCTCTCGAAGCTCTCCTCTACTAGCATCTGTGCATCAGTCACAAAATCACATTCCTGGTGGATGTCTCACTCTACCTTTGTCATCTTCTCTGAATCTGAAGGCGTCCCTGAGCAAGCTGAATCTTTGGCTCTAGTCTCCTCAATCGTCTCTATTTGTATATTCTCGCCCTCGATGCGAAATTATACCTTCCCGCTATCATGATCGAACACTGCCTTGGTTGTGGCCAAGAACGGGCATCCTAAAATGATAGGGGTATCGGTCACAAACTTAGGGATCTCCATGTCCAACACTACGAAGTCCACAAGGAATTGCAGGCCCTGAATTGTGACGACTACGTCCTTCAGTAACCTTTTCATCCTCTTGACAGATCGATTAGTAAATTGATGGCCGTCATGCTCTATCTAAGAGGGCCAAACTCGAAGCGGTCAAGTAAGGCTGTCGGAAGTAGGTTAATCGAAGAACTGTTGTCTAATAGAGTCCGATCGAACCTCTGCTCATCTATATGGCATATGACATAGGGGGCTCCTGCATCTGACCTCTTGGCTGGCAGACGGTTCTAGATAGCGAAGCAAGTGGCGCGAGTGAACACATGGATCTCAGACTTGTGGTTCCTCTTCTTCCTTCAAATGGTGGTCATGTCTCTGAGGGATCTCTAGAAGAGAGGGATGTGCTCCAAGGCATCCTGTAGAGTCAGCTGAATGTGAAATCGGTCCATCATCTGCTGGCTGAACTCTAGCTGGTGTGACTTTTTTGGATCTTTTTTGGTCCCCTTAGCCAAGCAGAGTGCTTGGGGAAAGGGGCCAGTTGGGTCCTTCTCAGATGAAGGACTAGGATTGGGTCTATGTTGCTTAGGCAAAGTAGAATCCATACATAAATCATCAATCAACACAGACGGATTCGCAAATAATAAACCCTTTCCTTTAGTCACAGAATCGTCCTAAGATACATGAACTGAATGAAAAGAAATAAGAGAAGAACTGGAAATAGTGGCCTCAGCACCACCCTCGGCATCTAGAATAGCGGCATCAGTACCGCGCTCTGGCTCAACAACAATAGTGGAATCAGTAACGACTCCTCCTGGATCTGGTGAAATGATGGCCTCAGTACCGTCGGTTGGATCAACATCCCTGGTGGTGTCAGAGCCACCGTCATCATGATGATCATGAACGGCATCACCACTATTCTCCTACTCGTCTGGCGCTCCTGAGGCTGCATGGGGTCGTCGCTTAGACGAGGCGCCACCTGCTGGCATCCTACGCTCCTAAGTGTAACAAAATCAGCATCAAACATGTATGCAGTAATATCACCAAGTGAATCACTAGGAGTGTTAATCTCTGTGAACTCTACCTGCTCAAACTTCCTCTTTAGGTTGTTCGGGTTCGTCTCAATCTGGGCAGGAATGGCGGCCTTCCCTCTCACAATCTCCCTCATCTCCCATCGAAACTCGTCCATCTCCCATCGAAAGGTGGCCTGCTGCTCGGACATGAGGCAGGCTAAGTCAACCAAAGCAGGGTTCTCATAGGTGGGCCCATGAGAACCTGACGGGTGGCCTCTCTGAAACTGAGGTTGCTGCTTTGGAGGAAGGTGAGAGGGGTACTACAAGTGATACCACTGCGGAGGCTGCTGCTGCCTCCAAGAATGTCCCTACTGCTAAGGACGAGGATCCTGCTGCTGCTGGGATGGGAACTGGGGCTGCTGGTGTTGTTCTCGCTGCTGACCGTACTGGCCACCATGAATTGGAGGTTGCTGTTGGGAGCTGGTACCTCTGTCCGACCAACGAAATCCAGGATGGTCTCGTCGGATCCCAAGTTAAGGTCAGTCATACAAGATCCTATTGACATCCATCAATGGATTCTGCTCGTACGTGGGTAGGGGAAAAGACTGCCAGGGGCTGATCCGGCTAGTAGACCACCATCTGAGTGTCTGGGATGGTGGTGGATGGTAAAACTACTGCAGCTGCTGGTACGACTCTGCCTGGACATGATGGACCTGTCTAGGTTGGTTGGAGCGTTGAGACGAACTGCCACTACTGCTCGGATCTTCCCGTGACCTGAGACGGGGCTGAGAAGCCATTTGTGCCTCCTGGAGACTCATGATCTGTGTCTTCAGGTCACTCAGCATATGTGCCATCTGATTGATCTGCGTCATGCCCTGACACTGCTTCTTCTCTATCAACTCGATCCGTCCAGCTTCTCACTGATGATACCCATGTCAGCGTCTGTTGACTCTGCCTGTGTTGCTACCACCTAACGAAGTAGAAGGATTAGCATCGACCCGTGCTATCCTCTGATAGGACATGACCTGTGGCTGGGGCTTCCCCTATGTGTAGAGTCTGGTTTGGGACATCACTGTATAGTTCTCAGCCATGCCCTCATAGATGGCCCATACCTAATCATCACACTTGGAGAAATATGAGACTCCACAGGATGCATTCACTAACCCTCTACAGCTCTGGTGTAATCCCATAGAAAAAGCTATGAAAAAGGTTGGGCTTCAAAATGTCATGATGGGGGCACCGGTCTGTGAGCTCTCGGAACCTCTCCCATGTCTCGTAGAATTGCTCATTGGGGAGCATGGAGAAGTTGCTAATCAAGGCCCTAGTTGTATTCGTCCGGCCGAGTGGATAGTACTTGTTCAAGTATTCAGTTCGGAGCTGCTCCCATGTGGTAACAGATCTCCCTAGATGCTTCAGCCAGTTGGCTGCTTTGTCTACGAGGGAGAACAGAAAGGTGATCATCCTGATGGTGTCCTCGTCCCACATGCCAATCATGGACAGTACTGCAGATCATCACGAACTACTGGAGATGGAGGTGTGGCTCCGCAGTCGTGAGCCCATGGAAGCGGGGAAGAAGCTGAAATGTTTGAGGAGGGAAATTGAAGTCCCCCACAATCGTTGGTAGCGCGAGCCATCTGTGTGTAAGAGTCGAACTGGGGTTGTGCAACTCCCTCATCGGTCTTGCTAGTTGTACTGGCTAGACTGGCTCCTCAAGGTCTCTGTCATCTGGAATGTCTCCTCCTCCTGCGGGTCTTGGCTGATCTCTGTCTGCTCTCAGTATCTCTATCTCTCTGTGCATCTTTACATGAAAGCCCCCTGATCTCAAATATGTCTCTGCATCATCTCAAAGGAGGCTAACAGGGTGTTGTTGATCGCACCCTGTCCAATACAAAGTCTGCTCTGCTCTGGGGCCATCGGTGCGCTCCTCGTTGTTGGCCATGGTCTCTGCAAAGGAAAAAGACCCCAAACTCAGGTGCCGATAATCAATTGGTTGCTACTCTCTCTGATCGGGCACTGGGCACCTCAGGACTTGTAGTAGAAGGGTGGTCAAGGTGGAACAAGGTGGAATCGAACTCGAGTTCGGAGAGCGGGTCTCGGCTCTCACGAACCAACCTAGATGAGCAGGTGGGAGTGTTGTAAAGAGGTGTAGCCAAGAGCTACCTAAGAGACCTCCTGCCCATCATCTCGATCTGGCGAGTGAATGGCAGATGAAATCTGGAAACACACAAGATGAGAAGAAAACCCCTGATTCACCTATTCAACGTTGAGCTGAAGACCGTAAAGGTTCGGTCAATTATCTTGTCAATTTTTATTAGGTGATTAATCAGTCTTTCAAAGCGATTAAGCGAGCTGATAGGATTCCAATACTGCCAACAGGTTGTTCCGTATAAAAGGCCAGTAGTTTGCTCGAAAATTAGATGTGGCTCTAGCCTAGTGTGCGGGTGAGTCTCTCGCTCATCCAAACCAGACAATGAGGGATTACTCTCCCAAGATAAATTATTAGGTGAGTGTCTTTTAGGGTCAAGTGTGTTTAGTAGTCCCAATTTTATGTTTTTATTTTTTAGATATTTTCCAGATCAAACAACGCCTAACAAATTTTTCGATTCTCCTGGTTATTTTAAAATCAAAAACTGGGGGAGAAGGCGAAAAAAGCCAATGCGCGATCAAACACGATGATGCATGAGAGTAAGAAATGTGTACCTGACTCCAGCTCTCTAGATACAGAGTGATCCGCGCATAAAAGTAAAGATATAAATTAAACTACCAATATGATGCACAGGGAAAACGACCTTAAACTACCAATATGAAGCACGATAGTCGAATAATCAAGCAAGTCCGGAGTCCGATCTTGGGAGCCACTCGATGTGCTCCACAACGGATCTTGCATGCATTGTATGTGACTCCTCACGGCATGTGGACTCGAGCCTAATTAATCCGACTTTTTCTTTGTGATTTAATTAATTAGGTCCAATTATCAATCTATAGGCACAGGCAGATAATTAGGGTTGGGCCTTAATTAATACATCACAATCAGAGAAAATCCTAAGGCTAAGGCTAAAATCCTCGAAAATCAAATAAGCAGTATAAAATACGGTGAAAATGAAAACCAACGAAAATCACGGTGAGGTCCCCCAAGCACATAGGTGCTCGGCGGAACAGACCCCGATCAATCAACCAAGTATGAAAGTCTCTGAGTATCCCTGTATTATTACAATAACATAATACGAGAAATAAAATCTATGCTAAATCTAAACTGAACTCCCCACACTCATGCTCTCTGAATCACGCGGGTGCGTTGGCTTCCCGAAGAAAGCCGCCCTCGATCGTCGGTCCCTCGCAAGAAGATCAAACAGAAATGTGTCAGTCCACAGATTATTATAAATATGTGATAAAATGGAATAAATTTGAATGCTAGAAAATGCAAGATAAAAAGCCGAAAAAGAAAATCGACTCCTAAGCTGTGATCCCCGACAACGGCGTCGTTCTGATGAGCTCAAAAATCGAGCAACTAAGTGAGAAGGTATCAATGGTCGTTGCGACCTCAACCTCTCAGATCAGGCTCAATCAAGAAACAATCAAGACCACCAAATACGAAATCAAACAATCAAGTCAAAAACAGTGGACTCGCTATTTTATTTTACCTGATATAGCTACCAGGGTCGGACACAAGGACCACGGATTGAGAAATCCTACGAAGTAGTTGGGGTTCAAAAATAATGATTTTTTGGTGGATTTTATGTTTTTAAAATTTTTTTTGTATTTTTAATAAGAGGAAAAAGGTTGAAAATGCTAAGAAAACCACAATCAAGCAATTATAAAGTACCTCAAAAAATTAGAAAATTCAATTAAAAATAATTTTGGTTTTTAAAAATATTCAGATGTTTTTGTTATTTTTCTTAGATTTTTCTGATTTGGTTGATTTTATAAGAATGAAATAAGTTGAAAAATGAAAGCTACTAAGCAGCTTGAATAAAAAGGCTATTTAAAAATATCTCAATAGCCTACAAAATTCAAGCAACACCTTTCTGAGGAACTATGAATCAAAACACTAACTATATAAACTAAAATTGCATTTTTTATTTTTCAAGAATTTTTAATGATTTTTCTAAGTTTTTTTTAGGTTTTCAATTTTTAGGGTTTTTACAAGTCCAAAAGCAATGAAACTTGGATAGAAGTAAAAACACACAAAAAGAAAACATACAGTAATTTTTTTGGATTTGTCATGGGGTTTCTAATATTTTTAGTTGATTTTAAAACTGAACAAAAGCAAATTTTTGGGTTTTTGAAATTTTAAAATACTAAAAGGAAACAAAAATGGTCCAAATATTCATTGAAATTTTTACATCGTGGTAGGAGCCATTATCCAAATTTCATGAAGTTTGGATGAGATTTGATATTTTATTTAACCAAATAAAGGCATATAGCATACAGGGACTAAATCGCAAATAAAACAAGTTTCCAGGACTAAAATGTAACATGCATGAAAATTTTAAGGGGCCTACTTCAAATTTCACATAAAATTCAGCACATGTCCGGTAACAACAGTCACAGGGGCATGGGTGCAAACATGGAAAATATTTTATCAAAAACATAACATCCATAAATTCCAGAAGAAGAGATGTAAATGTCATAGAAAGACACGTGACGATGCACGTGCACCCATACAAATAGGACTATATAGTAAATATCAAAAACTTCATGGGCTGTAGTGCAAAAAGTCCATAGTGCTATATTTATTTTACAAACTGAATAACAACACAAAGAAACTACAAAGAAGAGGGCACAAATTACCCAGGCTATGAATACGGGTCACGTGGGTAACAGGTGGCGGGTAGTGAATGGTTGGCGATGTACGGTGATGATGCTGACGGCTGGCACATCCAACGGCTCTGACAAGACCACGAACATGGGTGGTACGTAGCCGTTAGATATCAGATCTAATGGCCTAACATGAGCAGATGTTGGACGGTCCATATAGAAACTGGGACGGAGGAGAGATCCGACAGTGGTGAAGGCGGCTGGAGGAACTCCTCCCTGGCGAAGTTTGTCGGAGGACTGGGGGTGTTCTGAGAAGTTGATGAACGATCAGAAGGAGGAGCTCGACTCGCGATGCTCCTCCGCATCTGGTGGTGGTGGCGGATGGAGCATCCGCCGGTCAGATCTTCGGGAAGGGGGATACGACCTAGGATAGCTCCGACGAGGTGGGTGAGATGCGAGCTGGGGAGCAATCGGGCACTCTTTGACCTGCAGATGAAAGCTACTGCTCGGAGGAATGCTCCGACGAGGGTTATTCGATAAAACATGAAGGGAAGCGATAGTGGGAGGCAGAGGAAGGTTCCGGCAAAGGCGGTGGAGGGAACCTAGCCTAATGTCGAGATGATCAGGCTATGGGGGAAGGGTGATGGTGGAACAGGGAGTCGATCCAAATGGCGAAGGATGGCAGATGGAGCTCTTACCACTGGGTCGAAGCTGGCGGAGGGTCAAATGAAAGATTGGATAAAATAAGAGCTATAAGCGATGAGAGGTCTACCTGAGGGTCCAAGGTCAATCCTGAGCTCCAAGAGGATGCGGTGATATGGTTCGTCCCCTCGACCACGTTGCGGTAGGCAGGGAGGCTCAAATGTGGCGGCGCTCTGGCCACGTACGTCGAGCTATGGCTACAGCACCTCAATCCAACCATCAAAGGTAGCTTTCGGTCACTGTCACCAAGGGGAAAATCTCTAGGGTAGAATGAGGGCTTGCGACGCGAGCTTCGGAGCTGGGAAACGAATGGAAGGTTTATACGCATTTCCAGGTGTCGAGGTTGAACGGGCACGGGTACGCGAACCAAGAAATATCTGCCTCGCCCTAGGGATCCGTGAGGGTGGCTTTCCAAGGGGAAGAGTCGGGCGGTAGAATCAGGGCAAACAGTGGTCGGATCCGCTCCAGAGATATTGGAGAAATCGGGTCGGTGAGCAAGATCCGCGAAGAGGGGACCCGAGTGGGGGAGTTGACCGGGGGTCAACAATCCCCCATGGACCAATCACAAAAATCCAGAGTCAAAATTTTTGTAAATTAAATTAAAAATAGAAAATGATTTTATTTGAAAATATTTACAAAATATGTTTATTATCTTTCAAACTATTTTTAATGATTTTTATTTATTTTTTTGAAAAATAAATTAAGGTAATACATTATATTATATTATGTGCATATATAAAATATTTATTTATTTTCTTTTTAATTTTTATTTTGTTTATTTTTGTACAAAAACCTCAATCTTATTTTTTTATTTACAACATCAAATTTAGAGTATAAAATAATTTTTATTTTATTTTTTTTTGTTTATTTACAAGGGTGAAATAAATAGTGACAGATACATATATACAATCTATGTACAATGTGGAGAGAGAGAGAGAGTTTACTTTGTTTTTATTTTAATTTTATTTTTCTGATTTTTATCTTATTATTAGAAATATAAACAAGATAATAGAAACATATTTTTATTTATATATTTGGGAAAATAAAATATTTATATACATATATATACGGGATATGTACAAGGATGGGTGGCCCTATCTCTCTCTCTACTTATTTTATTTGGCGATTAGGCCCATGTTGAGCTCTCTCCTGGGTTCAGATCACACAATATTTATTCTACATATTTCCTTCTTTTTTATTTATTTCTTTGTTTTTTATTTTTGCACAAATGTGTGCTAATTATTGAGTATGAACAAATGCATGCTTATGGACAACTTATTATATTTACAATCATATACATCGTGTTTTGCCAAATTATCTAGCTAGATTAAAAGAAGAAAGAGTGGTGAATGGGGAATCATCAATGAGCAAGGGGATTCATCAACGACCAAGGGTTGATGAATCTGTTATTCATCACTCTAAAAGTTGAAAATAGAGGTTTGTTTCCGAGTAATTAGATGCATATTTCTACTTATATTGCATAGTTAGCATTCGTGCATTGATGAATACTCATTCATCACTCTTTATTCTTATATTTTAGCTACAAAAACCTTTGCAAATACATGTAGATATGTGTAAATAGAAATAATTACCAAAAGCATGCATTGTGTAAAAACCTATAATTAGCATGTTTTTGTGCAAAAATAAAAGAATAAAGATTAAAAAGAAAAGGAGGGAAATATTTAGAATAAATATTGAGCAACCTAACCCAAGGGAGGGCTCAGCATGGGCCTGACCGCATAAAAGCCAAAGTAGAGGGAGATAGGGGCTCATGTATGTACATATTTATGTAAATAAAATAAAAATATTTTTCCTCACAAAATAGCCTAAAATATACTTGTAGATACTTGTACATATTTTTAAGTATAAAAACAAGATAAAAAGAGAAAAATCAAAAAGAACAAAAACACCACTTTCATCATGAACATAGACTCACCTACATATTTATTTAGCCTTATAAATAAATTTTTATGATCTTTTGTAAATATTCTATATGATATAGTGTAAATAAATAAAATAAAAACAATCAAAACAAAAACCAAATAAAAATAGCAAAATTAAAAACACAAAAACATATTGTAAATATACCATGTATATAAATGTACATATATATTTATTTTACCTATGTATATAAATAATAAAAATAAAATAAAAATATCTTTTTATTCCTTATTTTATAATGAAAATAAATAAAATATAAAATAGGAATAAAATTGCATAAAAATAACAATTAAAAATCAAAAATTAAAAAGCATATATTGTACACATACCTATATATAGCTATATAGTGTAAATACTTATTTTTATTTCTAAAAATTAATTAAAAATCACTAAAAAATAGAAAAAAATTAAAATAAAAATATTTCATGTTTTGAGTTTTTGCTGAATCAGCCCCTAGCTACCCTAAATTTCACTCCTAAGAACTAGCCACGTGGCCTATTCCTGTTGGCCCTGGGGATGTTGACCGCCCGGTCAACTACCCCCCCCCCCCCCAGGACCACTCCACACGGATCCTTAGCGGGTACCCGAGTTCTCGAAATTTTCCTATCCATACCCGATCACCATCTCCCTAAACCCCGGGTCCATTTCGCTCACGTCACATCCGACTCCTTCGCCGGGGTGCCCGTCTCGGGGTCCGCGCTCCGACAAGCTTGCTCGAACCTCTCTTAGCCGGACCCCTAGCCATATATAGCCGTTGCTCTGCCACCCTAATTCCCCATCTTTGGCCATTCGTATCCACCTCCTGTGAGCTCCAGCTCACTCGCGAGAGTGACAGCTTGCGTCCGGCGCCGTCGAAGCGAGGAGTGGAGGCGTATCCACTGATCCGGCGAGCACAGCCGCCGTTGCTCCGCCACCCGCGTGAGCACCGAGCCTCGGAGGGAGACGCTCCTCGAGGCAAAGACCAGGAGCTTCCCCAGCTCCTCCCCAGTCTCTTCGTCCACCTAGGTAACCTCGTAGGCCCTTCTTTTTCACTGATTTCCGATTACGCCCAATTCGCTCCGCCGCTGTCCATCGTCGATTCCCATCGTTTCCGACCACCATTCAATCATCGGGCATCACCATAGCCCTCGCCGACTCCCCGTGCACCTTCTTCACCCCTCCATCCAACCCAGCTCGCACAGGAGCTGGGAGTCGAGCTCCCCCGTCTACCCCCTTCGCCGGAGCTCGCCATTTCGACCCCCAGTTCACCGTCGCTCCGCCTAACCGGGTCGAGGCAATTTTCCCTCGACCCGCGAGTCTCTTGGTGGTCTTTGCAGGTGCTACCAAGCCCATCTGAGGGCTTTGGTCATTCAGGCCAGGAGCCTCGCCTCCGCCGACCTCGCCGGAGCTCTCCAGAGCTCGGTTGGGTCATCGGAGCCTACCGGCAGACGCGGGAGCACCCCACGTTTCTTCTCCGACCTTCAGAGTGCTTCCAGGAGGATCCTAGCGCACGCCAGAGGCCGGCGAGTCTCACCGGCTTCCTGTTCATCCAACATCCTCCGTCGTCGTCCGATCGCCTCAGCCCTCCAGTTCTGATCCAGACCGTCCATCTCAGGAGGCACCTGCACCGCCAGATCTTTGGAGAGGCGATCCCAGCCGCCCGATGCTCGTGGGTTAAGCCACAGCGAGCCACCACCGTTGATCACACCACGTGTCTTGACCTCGAGCGTCGGATCATCCCGAGGAGCCCAGCTGTAGAGAGGCTGCTGTTCACCACCGTCGGATGCGCCACGTGCCCTCCATCCAGCCACTCCGAGTAATAAAGGGTAATTTACCCTTAGGCCCCCTTTCTTACTTCATTTCGCTTTAGTCCTGTAAATATTTAATTTAGTTGTTTAAGTTTTGGTATTTTTGCATAGAGACCCGTGGGCTTGTTTTTATTTGCTGATATACCCCAGTACATGGTCTGACACGTGCTTCGTCACGTGGTTTGTTGGGATATTTGCATCTTATGCCCTGTTGTTCTGGATGTTATTGATTGAATGAAAGTTTTTACTTATTTGCATTTATACCCCTGTGCGTGATTCATTTCGACATGTGTGTGATATTTTGGGTATTTTGCGAATAAGACCCTGGACTTTTGGTACCTGTTACCAATAAGTCCTCGGGACTTATTTTCTTTGCATTCGGGTCCCTGAGTGCCACAGGCACGCACGTGGCGTGTGTTTTGCTGGGTAAATTGCACCAGACCCCCCAGACTCTTGGGTATTTGCACTTTGGTCCCTATGCACTATGCCCTCTATTTATTTTTGAATAAAATAGCAAATTACCTCCAAATCCAACGAAAATTGGACACATGGCTCCTGCCATGGTGTAAAATTTTCGAGGATTTTTTAGGACATTTTTGTTTTCATTTGTTATTTTAAAAATTCAAAAACCTCTATTTTCTTCACTGTCTAACTTTAAAAATCATAAAAAAATATTAAGTAGTGTCTAAAAATTACAAAAAAATTGTCTATTGTCTATTTTTTTGTGTTTGATTTTCTAGCCAATTTTGGCTATTTTTCATTACTGAAAACCACTAAAAATTGAAAAACACCTAAAAACTTATAAAAATTCTAATAATTAAACCAAAAATCCAAAAATAATAAAATAGGTGCCTAAATTTTCCTTGTTTTATTCTCTTTACTGGAACATTACCTCCCAGCTAATTTGGGGGCTTTAGATATTTTATCTAAGCCTTCTTAGCTCGGCTTGACAGTACCTTTGATTTCAATCACTTTTTGATTTTTAGAAAATTATATAAACATCAGAAAATTCTCAAAAATTCACCAAAAACACTAAAAATTATAAAACACATAAAAATATTTTTGTTTGAATTTTTGGTTGATTTTTATTGCTTTTAATAATTTGTTGAAGTGTGTGTTTACTTGTTTTTCTTCTTTTCTTTACACATTAAAAATCCAAAAAAAATATAAAATAATTAAAAATCACTAAAAATATTTTGTTCTTTTATTTTATTCCTTTTTACTACTTTGTAGGCCGAAAGGCCAATCCGTGCTCCTTGAGTTCGACCCTGGTCGCTATACCAGGTTAATCTAATAGCAGGACCGCTTTCGCGTTTTTGATTGATTTTATCTATATCAGTGGTTCAATTTTCTTGATTGAGCGCATTTGAGTGACCGAGGTCGCAACGACCATTTTTGTACCTTTACCTTAGTCGCTCAGATCGCTCAACAGAATGGCGCCGTTGCCGGGGAGCACGGCTTAGTAGTTTTTATTTTATTTTCATTTTTGTTTTCGCGGCTTTTCGCGGCTCTTTCAGAGCTCGCGGCTTTTTCGCGGCTTTTGTTTACATTTTATTTTTATTTTATTTTGTTTTATTTTCTTTTTCTTTTATTTTTATTTTTGTTTTATTTTGAGTGTTTATTTTATTATGCATTTTTGCATATATACCCTCATTTTCATTTTCATTTATTTTTCCTTATTATTATTTGATTATTTCGGTCTGACCACTTGTCTCTGTTTCTTGCGAGGGCCCGAGGACCGCGGAGGCGACTTTCGAGGAGCCGACGCAACCGTAGGACTTGGAGGCGGCTCTCTTCTTTACGGAGCCGCAGGAGAGAGCGAGAGAGAGAGAGTTGAGTGGGTGAGGTTAGATTAGGTTTTCTTTCATTATTATTGTAATAATACAGGGACTCAGACTGGACACTTGTGGACTCTTGGACTTAGCGGGTCTGTTTCGCCGAGCACCGGTGTGCTCGGGGGACCCTTAGGTTTTTCGCGGCTTTTTACGCGGCTTTGTTTTCTTTTCCTTTTTTTTCTGCCTTTTCCGGTGTTTACGCGGATTTTCATCGAGCCCCTAGCTTTAGGATTTTCTCTTGCTTGTGCCGTAATTAGTAGGGTCCCCACACCTAATTATCTGCTTGCTCCTATAGTGCGCTTAATTGGACTCACTAATAATCAATTAATAAAAATAATCGACTCATCTCCTTCGTAGCCTACGTGCCGCAGCTCACCCTGTAAAGCGCTTTCTCCTACCCCCGATTTGTCGGGCAGAGGAGGGGCGGGCCAAGACCGGACCATTTGGCTTGAAGGTCGGTGACCGATTAGACGGTTCTGCAAGTAGAAATTGCTCATCTAGGACTCGGTTTTTCCCGTTGCATCATTTAGGGTAGTTTACTTTTCTGTATTTAAATTCTGCGCGGATCACTTGCATGTAGAGTGTTGGAGGCAAGGTACGCATTTCTGACTCAGCATGCATCATTGATTTCATCACGCATCGGCTTTTTCGACTTCTCCCCCTTGTTTTGGACTTAATAACCAGGAGAACCGAAAAATTCGTTAGGCCTTTGTTTTCATTTGAAAAATATTAAAAAGAAAAACCATAAAATTGGGACTGGATAAGACTATTGACCCTAAAAGACACTCACCATAAAAATTTGTCTTGGGGAGAGCAACCCCCTCATTGTTTGGTTTAGATGCGCGAGAGAGTGACCCGCACCCTAGGTAGAGCCCTCCGGTGCTAGTCCCGACTGATTACCAACTCTTCCGTGTGGGCCAGTCGGTTGGGGTAGCATCGGGTATCCTAACAGGTCACGTAAGCGCTCCGATATCTTGTGTGTTCACCTAATAAAAATTGACAAGATAATTTGACCGAGCTTTTACGGTCTTCAGCTCGCGTTGCGTTGGTGAACCGGGGGTTTGCATTTTGATCATAGTTTCTCCAGATCTCATCCGCACTACTCACCAGATCAAGATGATGGGTAGACGCTCTCTTAGGCATCCCCTGGCTGCACCGCTTTCGGGCACGTCTACCCAATCATCTAGGTTGGCCCGCGAGAGCGTAGACCAGTTCTCCGAGCCCGAGTACGATTCCGCCCTGTTCCCCCTCGACCCCCTTTCTTTCGGTTATGAGAGATATGAGCCAGAGGAGAGATTAGCAGATTTGACAGCACTTGAGTATGGCTCATTTGATTTTGCAGCAGACGTCATGGCCGGTAGTTCAGAGGATCACTCCAGGACCGAGCACATTGTGATGGATCAGGGAGCGATCAACTCCACCCTGATCGCCTCGTTAGAGACCGTCCAGCAGCAGTTGAGGGATCAGGGAGCATTCATGCTCGATATGAGGAGAGAGATGGAGCAGATGAGAGCAGAGCGAGAGCAGAGGAGAGAGGGACCGAGGATCCCAGATGATGCGGATGCAGCAACCGCCGCAGCAGCAGCAGCCGCCGCAGCCGCGGCCGGAGGACCGCCGAGACCGATGCGGGAGTTACACAACCCCGGATCGACGCTGACGCACCACTGGGTAGTACTTCCAGCGATCGTGGGGGACTTCAAGTTCCCCCCGAACACTTTGCAGCTACTCCCCCGCTTCCATGGACTCGCGACAGAGGAGCCCCATCTCCACCTCCAGGAGTTCTTGATGATATGCAGCACTGTCCACGACCGTCAGGTGGACCAGGACACAATCAGGATGATCGCCTTCCCCTTCTCCCTAGCAGACAGAGCAGCCACCTGGCTGAAGCATTTGGGGAAGTTTGTTTACACCTGGGAGCAGCTCCGCACCGAGTACTTGAACAAGTACTATCCACTCGGGCGGACGAATGCAGCGAGGGCCCTGATCAGCAACTTCTCCATGCTCCCCAATGAGCAATTCCACGAGGCATGGGAGAGGTTCCGTGAGCTCACAGACCGATGCCCGCACCACGACATCTCGAAGCCGAACCTTGTTCAGAGCTTCTTCAGCGGGTTGACACCAGAGCTCCAGAGCCTGGTGAATGCTTCTTGCGGCGGGTCCTACTTCGCCAAGGACCACGACCAGGTCTGGGCAATCTACGAGGAGATGGCCGAGAATCACATGGTGATATCCCAGACCCAGTTGTATACACAGGGGAGACCCCAGCAGCAGCCAGGACCCGTGCAGTACCAGCGGATAGCACGGGTCGATGTCGGTCCATCCAGTTCATCCGCAGTTGCAGCAGCACAGGCAGAGTCGTCCACTGCGGATATGGGTATCATCAGCGAGAAGTTGGACCGCATGGAGCTGATCGAGAAGAAGCAGTGCCAGGGAATCACGCAGATGGAACAGATGGCACAGACTCTGAGCGACATGAAGACCCAGCTCATGTGTCTCCAGGAGGCACAGACGGCTTCCCAGCCCCGTCTTCAGTCGCGAGGCGACACCGGCGGCAGCAGCAGCTCGTCCCAGTGCTCCAGCACCTTTCAGCAGCCTAGACAGGTTCACCTTGTACAGGCGGAGCCGTACCAGCAGCCGCAGCCCTCTTACCAGTCCCCACCATCTCCAGACATGCAGATGGTGGTCTACTAGCCGGATCAGCCTCTGGCAGTACTCCCGCCAGCCCCTTACGATGCAGAGCCGTTGATGGATGTCAACGGGATTTGGTATGACCGTCCCCAGCCTGGGATCCGACGAGACCATCCCGGATTCAGGTGGGGGAGTGGAGGTGCCCAGTCTCAGCAGCAGCCATCCGGTCAGGGAGGGCAGTATGGCCAGCAGAGAGATCACCAGCCGCAGCAGCATCCCCCAGCCTATCAGTCACACCAGCAGTCGTCCTTCGTTCCTCGTCCCTATCAGCAGCAGGGACAGTCTTGGAGACGTGAGCAGCAGGCTCACCCACCACACCAGCAGCAGCATCCTTCCTCCTACCCCTCTCAGCAGCACCAGCAGCAGTTCCAGCAGCCTCATTACCAGAGAGGCTACCCGTCGGGCTCCCATGAGAGCCCCGCCTTGGATGACATAGCCCGCCTCCTCACGGACCAGCAGGCTACCTTTAGACGGGAGATGGATGAGTTTCGCCAGGAGATGCGGGACTTGGTGAGAGGGAAGGCCGCCATCCCTGCACAGATAGAGCCAAACCCCAATAGCCTCAAGAGGAAGTCTGAGCAGGTAGTTCACAATGAGCATGCCACTCCTAGTGATCCATTTGATGATATGTCTTCAGATCTGTTTGATGCTGATTTTGTTACACTTAGGAGCGGTAGAGCACCAGCAGGCGGCGCCTCATCTGAGCGACGACTCGAGGATCCACCCAGGGCGCCAGATGAGGAGGAGGAGGAGAGCGGTACTGAGGCCGCACCTGATGACGGTGGTACTGATACCACCAAGGATGCTGATTCCACCGGCGGTACTGAGGCCGCCGCTTCACCAGTTCGAGGAGGTGGTGCTGATGCCACTAGAGTAGCCGAGCCAGCCTGCGGTACTGAGGCCGCGAGACGTCTAGCAGCAGAGCCAGCCCGTGGTGGTACTGAGGCCACCGGTGTTCATATAGATAGAGATGTTGTTTTTCCTCATGCTGATGTATCTCAGAACACTATTTTGAATAAAGGAAAAGGTTTAGTTTCTTCTGGTCCCACTGTGGTGATTGATGTATGTGCGGATCCGGCCGTCGAGCCGTCTAGACCTCTTCCTAGTCCTTCATCTGAGAAGGACCCTGTTGTCCCCTTCCCTAGAGCCCTTCAGATGGGGAAGGGGAAGAAAAAAGAAAAAGACCCAAAAAAGAGAGAACAGGAGGAGTTCAGCCAGAGCATGATCGACAGATTTCACATCCAGCTGACCCTTCAGGAGGCTTTGCAGCACATCCCCCTTCTTCAGCGATCATTGAGAGACAGGACCACAGTCAGGAGGAGGAGGAACCACACTTCAGAGATTCATGTGCTGACCAAAGCCACATGCTTCGCGATCCAGAACCGTCTGTCGGGCAAGAGGCCAGATTCAGGAGCCCTGTATGTCAGATGTCTGATTAGTGAGCAGAGGTTCGACCGGACTCTATTGGATAGTGGATCGTCGATCAACCTCCTTCCGGCAGCCCTTCTCGACTGCTTCGAGTTGGGCACTCTTAGACAGAGCAGGACAGTCCTTCAGTTTGCTGATCGATCTGTCAAGAGGCCGAAGGGGTTGTTGCGAGACGTTATCGTAACGATTCAGGGCCTGAAATTCCCCGTGGACTTCGTAGTGTTGGACATGGAGATCCCTGATTCAGTGGCCGATACCCCGATCATCCTCGGTCGTCCATTCTTGGCCACAGCTAAGGCGGTGACTGATCATGATATCGGGAAGGTATACTTTTGCGTCGAGGGCGAGAGTGTACAAATAGAGACGGTCGAGGACTACAGAGCCAGAGAGAGAGCATGCTCAGAGACCAGCACAGACACAGAGCAGCTGACAGATGCAGAGCTAGACATCCACCAGGACTGTGATTTTGTGATCACAGATGATGAGGCAGCATGGGCAGACCCTTCAGCACAGGCCATCCTCTCATTTCCAGACACCACTGATGCAGAGATGACAGCAGAGGAGAGCTTGGAGAGCACAGCCCTGGTCCAGGATACTACAGAGGCAGCAGAGCCGGTTCTTGACCGCGACACGATTTTTATTGATGGTGGTGCTGAGGCCACCTTATGTTACGGTGGTACTGATGCCACCTTGTTTGATGCAGATCCCTCGGATTCAGAGTCTGATTGGGCAGATTGTGATGACCAGATGCCAGACCTGAGTCCACCTGAGCCCACAGATGAGGAGGAGGTAGAGGCAGAGCAGATCAGAGACAGCACAGTTGAGCAGCCTCCTCCATATCCAGTTTGCGAGAGCTCGTATTCTTTCTCCCAGGCAGATTTGGCAGACTTAGCAGCATTCACGCACCTTCTTCCGAGGCCAGATTTGCCAGCACCCAGCTGTCCAGAGCTGAAGCCGCTCCCTACTTCGCTGAAGTATCGATTCCTTGCGGGCGAGCCTGAGATGTACCCAGTCATCATCTCCGCCGATCTGACTGGAGAGAAGGAATCCCGTTTGATGGGGGTTCTTGAAAAGAACCGCAAGGCAATCGGATGGAGCGTAGCAGATCTCCATGGGATTAGTCCATCAGTGTGCTCCCACCATATCTATCTCGAGGAGGGGGCAAAGCCATCGCGTGAGTTCCAGCGGCGACTGAACCCCAACCTGAGAGAGGTTGTGATGAAGGAAATATCAAAATGGTGGAGTGCAGATTTTATTTATCCCATTTCCGACTCCAAGTGGGTTAGCCCCTTGCATGTGGTGCCCATGAAGACGGGCATCATGACTGTGATCAGTGAGTCGGGAGAGGAGATTGCTACACGAGTACCCACCTCTTGGAGGGTCTGTGTTGACTACAGGAGACTCAACCAGGCCACCAAGAAGGATCATTTCCCCTGCCTTTTATTGACCAGATCATTGAGAGACTGGCAGGGAAGAGCCATTATTGCTTCCTGGATGGGTACTCGGGATACAACCAGGTGGCCATCGCTCCTGAGGATCAGGAGAAGACCACCTTTACCTGTCCCTTTGGTACATATGCCTTTCGACGCATGTCATTTGGGCTATGCAATGCCCCTGCGACTTTTCAGAGGTGCATGCTGTCGATCTTTTCGGACATGGTAGGGGAGTGTTTGGAGGTCTTCATGGACGATTTCTCGGTCTACGGCGACGGATTCGACTCCTGTCTTGACTGCCTAGACCGAGTACTCCAGCGATGTATTGAGTTCCATTTGGTTCTATCTTGGGAGAAGAGTCACTTCATGGTGACTCAAGGGACGGTGCTTGGCCACATCATCTCCAACAGGGGCATGGAGGTTGATCTGGTCAAGGTTGATGTCATTAGAAAACTCGCACCGCCATCCAACTTAAGGCAGCTACGGTCATTCCTGGGGCACGTTGGATTTTATAGGAGATTTATTCAGGGTTTCAGCAGGATTGCCCGACCGTTGACTGACCTCTTGACGAAAGACACCGAGTTCCTTGTCGATGACAAGTGTCTTTCATCCTTTGCGACTCTCCAGCAGTGTGTGATTGAGGCTCCTGTCCTCCAGCCGCCTGATTGGTCTCTCCCATTCGAGATCATGACGGATGCCTCCGATTTTGCCGTAGGGGCTGTGCTGGGACAGAGGAGGGATGGAGTTCCATTTGCCATTCACTACGCTAGCCGCACATTGGATTCCGCCCAGCGGAATTACAGGGTTATAGAAAAGGAGATGCTAGCCGTAGTGTTCGCCCTAGATAAGTTTCGATCTTATATCATTGGATCTAGAGTGACTTTGTACACAGATCACACCGCCATCAGGTACCTCATGGCAAAGAAGGATGCCAAGGCCAGACTTACTAGATGGATCCTTCTACTCCAGGAGTTCGACATTGAGATCAAGGATAAGCCTGGAGTCAAGAAAGTGGTGGCGGATCATCTCTCCCATTTAGAGCAGCCTGAGGAGTCTGAGCAGATTGATCCTATTCGAGATACCTTCCCAGATGAGGCGATCCTTGCTATCTCCTCACTCCCGTGGTACGCCGATATTGTGAACTTTCTCGTTGCTGGGAAAGTCCCACAAGATTGGCCCAGGCAGAGGCTTGAGACCTTCCTTGCGAAGGCCAAGTCCTACCATTGGGAGGATCCCATCCTTTACCACGAAGGAGGGGATAGCGTCTGGCGTCGGTGTATTCCTCAGGAGGAACACCATAGCGTCCTCACTTACTGCCACAATCTTGAGGCAGGAGGACATCATTCTGGGAGGAGAACGGCATAGAAAGTACTCCAATCCGGCTTGTGGTGGCCTACCCTCTTCAAGGACTCAGATGAGTTCGTGAAGAGGTGTACTGACTGTCATAGGATGGGCACTTGTGGACAGCATGATATGATGCCGATGCATCCCATTCACTTCTGTGAGGTTTTTGACGCATGGGGCATCGATTTCATGGGTCCATTCCCTAAGAGTCAAGGATTTGAGTACATTCTGTTGGCCGTAGATTATGTTAGTCGTTGGGTTGAGGCTATCCCCGCCCGAGCCGTGGATGCGAGGACAGTTTGCAGATTTTTGAGGAAGCACATCATCACGCGGTTCGGGGTTCCACGAGTTCTGATTTCTGATGGGGGGTCTCATTTCATCAACGACCAGGTAAAGGCCCTTGCTAGCGAGTTCGGTATAGACCATCGTGTTGCTACACCTTACCATCCACAGACGAATGGTCTAGCCGAGGTGTCGAATAGGGAAATCAAGACGATATTGCAGAAAGTCGTCCGCCCTGACCGAAAGGATTGGTCACAGCTTTTGGACTCGGTCTTGTGGGCATATAGGACGTCTTTCAAGACACCATTGGGCACATCTCCCTTTCGCCTCGTATATGGCAAGCCATGCCATTTACCTGTTGAGCTGAGGCACAAGTCACTTTGGGCAGTTACATATATTCTTATGGATCCAGATGGTATGGGAGACCAGAGGAGGGCAGAGTTGGCAGCCCTGGAGGAGCTTAGAGATACAGCATTCTCAAACAGCCTACATTATAAGGAGAGAGTGAAGGAGTGGCATGATTCTCATATCAGCCACAAGCATTTTGAGATTGGACAGAGAGTATGGCTGTTTGATGCGAGGCTACGTCTATTTCCAGGGAAGCTACAAAGCAAATGGAAGGGACCCTACTTGGTCAGAAAGGTACATGACAACGGTAGCATTGATATATCTGAGTTGTCTTCTGAGAGTACCTTTCGAGTGAACGGCCAGCGGCTCAAGCCATTTTTAGATCATGAGTCTCGGGTCGCTGATCTTACCCCTATTCATTTTGCGTGAGATGTGGTCTTTAACTCACATCCAATGCATCTCACGCCTGAGTTTCACTGTTCCTCCGCCTTGTATAGATCCAGATGTCCATATCACTACATTCTTTAGTCCCACATCCCTTTCTTCATCTTGTGATTATGCTATACTTAGGGTGCACTTTACCCTAAGTATAGGGGGGATGTGAGACCGTTTGGGTATTTCTTTTGTTTCTGCCTACCCCTGTTTTGCTGCCTATACTTAGGGATATTTTACCCTAAGTATAGGGGGCGTAGACCCTGTACATTCTCCACTCGGTGTTCCCTTAGTATACAGCATGCTATACTTAGGATTATTTAATCCTAAGTATAGGGGGAAGACCCGAGACCCTCTTGACTTTTCATTCATTTGTCTTTGTATATAGCCTTTCTTTTCACTTCCCTATACCTAGCACGAGTTATGTCTTCTTCATCGCTCTTGACTCTGAGGACATCGTTCGAGCTAAGTATAGGGGGGTGTGTATATATTTCATATATACTTTAGCCATAACTCGTACTTTGTGTGAGTGTGTTAATAAATAAAATGGCTAAAAATCACAAAAATTAAAAATTTTTCATGTTCATAAACCTCTTTTATTTGCACATAAATAGCTAGTGTACAAATTATTTTTGTAAAAATGATTTCAAAAATCTTTTGTGTAAAGCTTGTGTAAATATTTTCTTATAAAAATTATGTATATAGTACAAAATTTTTCCAAAATGTTTTGAAAATCAAAAGTTTGCAAAAATCTTGTGTAAATGTGTGTAAATATCTTTTTGCAAAACTTGCACTTCATGCATCATCCATACATGATTTCAAAACATTTTTCAAAAATTTTGCATGTTTGTAAAACTTTGTGTAAATAAGCATCTTTTGTATATATGTATATAGTTTTTCTGGATGATAGTTGACATTTAAACTAGCCTGGAATCAAATTGAGAAATGGAGCTTGATTAAGATCTTAATCCACCTAACTTCTCAGAGGAACCTTATAGGGCTTAGGTTTAAGGCTTTTCAGGTCCATGGTGACTTAATTCTTTGAGCCCACTAGGCTATGATCACATGTCATCTCAATGAGCCTAAGTAGAGCACTTAACAACAACACATGACTCATATAGATTATGGCTTTAACTGGACACTAGCACTATGCACCGAGCTCTCTACGGATGAGATGGTGAGGAGGCAGTCTTCCTTGACTTGGGGTAGCATATGAGGGTAGTACTTCTAGGCGGAACCTCTCTTCTTCTTTTAGTGAAGGAAGTGCGTCTCAACTTGGTCTGGTTGCCATGAAGTCTAACGACGGGAGTTGTGGGTTGCAATAAAGCTTCAAAAGAGGGATAGTCTACTGGCTCAAGAGGAAAAACTCCTTGTATATATGCTGCACATGTACATGTTGTATAGATGCACTTGAAAAAAAAATGTGCATAACTCCAAAAAAGTGGTGGGTCTGAGAGAAAATGATAATCCCACCGGAGTATGTATATAGAGTACAATAAGCAAAGCTTGGTTTCATGATCCACCTGATGTAGCTTGCAGCAGGGAGACTTGGCTACACTGGTCAAGCTCCCAAGGGTACTTGGCTACACTGGCCTTGACCCATTCTCTTCTTCCTCCTCTTCTTGAGCCGGTTGAACTTGAACTTAGAAGGGAATACCCCGCTCCTCGAGGAAAGAGTGGCCAGATTGAGGTCATAGAGTTACCTTGTTGGGGAGGGTTGTCAGGTTGCCATTTCTGAGGTGGAGAGCTTAGACCTCACTTTCACAGAACAAGAAAAGATTCATGGTCTTCAGGGTTTGTGATTGATGACTTGTTCTGATCTGGAGCATTGAGGAGTCTTGGTTATAGATTAGTGGAACTTAGAGGCTCTTGAGTTTTAGACTTAAGTCCAAATAAGGTTCTGACACATTAATAATCCAAAGATCTGATCGAGCTCCATACCACAATTTAATGAAGGCAAGTTTAATAATCAGCCTTGATCCATGTACATTCTCTTTTTTTTTCTTTCTTTCTTTTTCACTTCTTTTTCAAATAAGTGTTTGCTAAGGGACTAGCAAAGTTAAGTATAGGGGGGTGATGAATACTCATTCATCACTCTTTATTCTTATATTTTAGCTACAAAAACCTTTGCAAATACATGTAGATATGTGTAAATAGAAATAATTACCAAAAGCATGCATTTTGTAAAAACCTATAATTAGCATGTTTTTGTGCAAAAATAAAAGAATAAATATTAAAAAGAAAAGGAGGGAAATATTTAGAATAAATATTGAGCAACCTAACCCAAGGGAGGGCTCAGCATGGGCCTGACCGCATAAAAGCCAAAGTAGAGGGAGATAGGGGCTCATGTATGTACATATTTATGTAAATAAAATAAAAAATTTTTTCCTCACAAAAATAGCCTAAAATATACTTGTAGATACTTGTACATATTTATAAGTATAAAAACAAGATAAAAAGAGAAAAATCAAAAAGAACAAAAACACCACTTTCATCATGAACATAGACTCACCTACATATTTATTTAGCCTTATAAATAAATTTTTATGATCTTTTGTAAATATTCTATATTATATAGTGTAAATAAATAAAATAAAAACAATCAAAACAAAAACCAAATAAAAATAGCAAAATTAAAAACACAAAAACATATTGTAAATATACCATGTATATAAATGTACATATATATTTATTTTGCCTATGTATATAAATAATAAAAATAAAATAAAAATATCTTTTTATTCCTTATTTTATAATGAAAATAAATAAAATATAAAATAGGAATAAAATTGCATAAAAATAACAATTAAAAATCAAAAATTAAAAAGCCTATATTGTACATATACCTATATATAGCTATATAGTGTAAATACTTATTTTATTTCTAAAAATTAATTAAAAATCACTAAAAAATAGGAAAAAATAAAATAAAAATATTTCATGTTTTGAGTTTTTGCTGAATCGGCCCCTAGCTACCCTAAATTTCACTCCTAAGATCTAGCCACGTGGCCGATTCCTGTTGGCCCTGGGGATGTTGACCGCCCGGTCAACTACCCCCCCCCCCCCCAGGACCACTCCACACGGATCCTTAGCGGGTACCCGAGTTCTCGAAATTTTCCTATCCATACCCGATCACCATCTCCCTAAACCCCGGGTCCATTTCGCTCACGTCACATACGACTCCTTCGCCGGGGTGCCCGTCTCGGGGTCCGCGCTCCGACAAGCTTGCCCGAACCTCTCTTAGCCGGACCCCTAGCCATATATAGACGTTGCTCCGCCACCCTAATTCCCCATCTTTGGCCATTCGTATCCACCTCCTGTGAGCTCCAGCGCACTCGCGAGAGTGACAGCTTGCGTCCGGCGCCGTCGAAGCAAGGAGTGGAGGCGTATCCACTGATCCGGCGAGCACAGCTGCCGTTGCTCCGCCACCCGCGTGAGCACCGAGCCTCGGAGGGAGACGCTCCTCGAGGCAACGACCATGAGCTTCCCCAGCTCCTCCCCAGTCTCTTCGTCCTCCCAGGTAACCTCGTAGGCTCTTCTTTTTCGCTGATTTCCGATTACGCCCAATTCGCTCTGCCGCCGTCCATCGTCGATTCCCATCGTTTTCGACCACCATTCGATCATCGGGCATCACCATAGCCCTCGCCGACTCCCCGCACACCTTCTTCACCCCTCCATCCAACCCAGCTCGCACAGGAGCTGGGAGTCGAGCTCCCCCGTCTACCCCCTTCGCCGGAGCTCGCCATTTCGACCCCCAGTTCACCGTCGCTCCGCCTAACCGGGTAGAGGCAATTTGCCCTCGACCCGCGAGTCTCTTGGTGGTCTTTGCAGGTGCTACCAAGCCCATCTGAGGGCTTTGGTCATTCAGGCCAGGAGCCTAGCCTCCGCCGACCTCGCCGGAGCTCTCCAGAGCCCGGTTGGGTCATCGGAGCCAACCGGCAGACGCGGGAGCACCCCACGTTTCTTCTCCGACCTTCAGAGTGCTTCCAGGAGGATCCTAGCGCACGCCAGAGGCCGGCGAGTCTCGCCGGCTACCTGTTCATCCAACATCCTCCGTCGTCGTCCGATCGCCTCGGCCCTCCAGTTCTGATCCAGACCGTCCATCTCAGGAGGCACCTGCACCGCCAGATCTTTGGAGAGGCGATCCCAGCCGCCCGATGCTCGTGGGTTAAGCCACAGCGAGCCACCACCGTTGATCACACCACGTGGCTTGACCTCGAGCGTCGGATCATCCCGAGGAGCCCAGCTGTAGAGAGGCTGCTGTTCACCACCGTCGGATGCGCCACGTGCCCTCCATCCAGCCACTCCGAGTAATAAAGGGTAATTTACCCTTAGGCCCCCTTTCTTACTTCATTTCGCTTTAGTCCTGTAAATATTTAATTTAGTTGTTTAAGTTTTGGTATTTTGCATAGAGACCCGTGGGCTTGTTTTTATTTGCTGATATACCCCTGTACATGGTCTGACACGTGCTTCGTCACGTGGTTTGTTGGGATATTTGCATCTTATGCCCTGTTGTTCTGGATGTTATTGATTGAATGAAAGTTTTTACTTATTTGCATTTATACCCCTGTGCGTGACTCATTTCGACATGTGCGTGATATTTTGGGTATTTTGCGAATAAGACCTTGGACTTTTGGTACCAGTTACCAATAAGTCCTCGGGACTTATTTTCTTTGCATTTGGGTCCCTGAGTGCCCCAGGCACGCACGTGGCACGTGTTTTGCTGGGTAAATTACACCAGACCCCCCAGACTCTTGGGTATTTGCACTTTGGTCCCTATGCATTGTGCCCTCTCTTTATTTTTGAATAAAATAGCAAATTACCTCCAAATCCAATGAAAATTGGACACATGGCTCCTGCCATGGTGTAAATCTTTCGAGGATTTTTGAGGACATTTTTGTTTTCATTTGTTATTTTTAAAATCCAAAAACCTATATTTTCTTCACTGTCTAACTTTAAAAATCACAAAAAAATATTAAATAGTGTCTAAAAATTACAAAAAAATTGTCTACTGTCTATTTTGTTGTGTTTGATTTTCTAGCCAATTTTGGCTATTTTTCATTACTGAAAACAACTAAAAATTAAAAAACACCTAAAAACTTATAAAAATTCTAATAATTAAACCAAAAATCCAAAAATAATAAAATAGGTGCCTAAATTTTCCTTGTTTTATTCTCTTTACCGGAAAATTACCTCCCAGCTAATTTGGGGGCTTTAGATATTTTATCTAAGCCTTCTTAGCTCGGCTGGACAGTACCTTTGATTTCAGTCACTTTTTGATTTTTAGAAAATTAAATAAACATCAGAAAATTCTCAAAAATTCACCAAAAACACTAAAAATTATAAAACACATAAAAATATTTTTGTTTGAATTTTTGGTTGATTTTTATTGCTTTTAATAATTTGTTGAAGTGTGTGTTTACTTGTTTTTCTTCTTTTCTTTACACATTAAAAATCCAAAAAAATATAAAATAATTAAAAATCACTAAAAATCTTTTGTTCTTTTATTTTATTCCTTTTTACTACTTCGTAGGCCGAAAGGCCAATCCGTGCTCCTTGAGTTCGACCCTGGTCGCTATACCAGGTTAATCTAATAGCAGGACCGCTTTCGTGTTTTTGATTGATTTTATCTATATCAGTGGTTCAATTTTCTTGATTGAGCGCATTTGAGTGACCGAGGTCGCAACGACCATTTTTGTACCTTTACCTTAGTCGCTCAGATCGCTCAACATGCATGCATAAGTAATATCTACAGTTTAGCACTCATATTTGCATTAAATAAGAAGCCCAATTCACTTGCAAATACTCGGATGTGTATTCATCATATTTCACCTATTTGCATATATTTCATACTAACTCCGAATCCAATAAAATCAAATCCATAGTGTATATATTTCTAACATTAATTAAAGAAAAATATCAAAAAATACTAAGTTGTAAAATTGGCTAATAAGACCCCAATCCAAGTTTGAAACTAAGAGCCTTAAAATATACATATCTCTCATACAGTGTCTGATTTAGGTCTACTCACTTTCAAAGTAATATACATTCAGAAACCTTCAAAACAAGACCAATTTCATCATAATCGGAGCTCGTATGCAAAATTTGGGTTTTGGGCCCCTATTGTATATTGTACATATTAACCTTTTTACCATTGTATTTTATCATTTTATTTTCTTAATTATTAAAAATCCAAAAAATAGACGAAGTTGTAAATATTTCTTTCATATTTTTTCTAACTTTCCTTTAATTTATCTCTTATTTAAAAATGACAAAAAATTCAAACGACAAAAATGTGGTCTTTTATACCTATAAGGTACCACCCAAATATATTTTTTTGTACAGATGATTTCATTTGATTTTCAACCCCTCACAAAAGTTGTAGATCTCGTCGAGACGAGCAACTTTCATGTTGACCACATTTTGATTTAATCCCTTTTGTTATTTCTCTTTTATTTTTCTTTACAATTAAATATTGAATTTTCTTGGAGCGACATGTGGTAGCTCCTGGAGCCGCCACATGTCACCCGTTTTTCTTATTTTCAGATTTATTATTATTATATTATTACTATTTTAATTATTTTAGTACCCTACTATATTACTTTATTAAAGACTTATTTTATTCCCTTTTATTTCTTCTCCCCTTACTTGTCTTCCACTCCAAGCCATCAACTCACGACTCCCTCCACCATCCCTCCGTCTTCTGCACCTCTTTTCTAACTCCTTCTTCCTCTTTATACTCACATCTCATCCTCCATTTTTCATCATCCGCCATTTCTGCAATTGAGAGGGAGAGACCACCAGCCCCCGAGTGTTGCCGGTGACAGCGTCTACATTTTTCGGTCGAGCAACGACAGTTTCAAAGGCGAGATCTACGAGGACTCCTCATCGTGTCGTTCTGCATCTCTTTGGGTCACAACCGAGCTTCTTCGATTTCTCACCGAATTGAATCGAGGAGACGATGACAGGAGTTGCAGCACAGCTCCTCCATATTGCGGCGAATCACAGGAAAGTAATCCCTTTCCTTTTCCTGGTCATTTCTTTTATCTCACAATTATCTTCCTAGTTGTTCATCACCAAACACACGACCAAAATCACATAACCATAACCAACATCACTTTATTCATTTTTTACACTGACATCTTCATTGCATTTATACACCACAACGTCACACAAATCATCATCACCATAATTTCATCTCTATACATATCTTTTCCTATTTAAAAAATAAAAAAATCAAATAAAAAAAGAATAAGAAGAAGCAGAAGAAGCAGCTGTCGTCGTCCCCCTTCCTCCACGCTAGCTGCCGGTCACGTGCTCTAGCCCATCCACTGGCCTCGCCCGCAGCGCTGCGCCGACCACTGTCACCAACCGCACCTCCGCCATGCACGGCTGAGCACAGCCCCTCGCTGCCAGCACCCCCTGCCTCCACCCTTCCTCATCGTGCTCCTCCGCCAGCAGCCCAGCACCCAAAGCCAGCCGGCCCTCGTCTCCAGCTCCTCGGTTGACCGCAACGACACCCACGCCCAGCGCTGGCCTCCGTACGTGCCGTCGCGCGACACCCAACCCTGATCCTCTCCGCCAGTCATCGCCACACCGCCGCACCGCGCGACAGTGAGCCTCGCGTGCCTCCACTCAACGTGTGCCGCCCTCCGCTCGTCACGCATCGCCCTCCGCCCTAGCCGCTTCCCCAAGCCGCTCTTTCCCTAGTTTGCGTGAGAAGCAAAGGTCCAAGTCTTTTATTTATTTATTTTGTTAAATTTGCATCATGTTCTCGTTAATTTTGTTTAATTGCAAAAGTGCCCCTGTGCACATTGTTTGGTTTGTTTATTTTAATCATGTCTTGTAAAGACATCCCTGCATTTATGTACAAATTTGGACATTATTTTTATGAGCATCAGATTATTTGTTAAAAATTAGAGATTGAAAATAATTGATATTCGCAAATATTCATTTATTGCTCAAAAAATTGTGAATGACGTCTTTAAGTGTGCTTTAATTACAGTCCAAATTTTGTCCAAATTGGAGTTGTCTTTTGCATAAAATAAATTATAAAGTGAATTTTGTAATTGATTTTTAATTAAATCCACAAATATTATTTTTGAGAAATTCCAACTTTTCTGTATTCCTTATTAAAATATTTATTTGAGATAATTATTCTTCTGGAGGATTTTATTTCGTGGATTAATTAGAAATTAAATATTTACAGTTACTCTGTTTTCAGTAAAAATCCAAAAAAAATTGTAACGGTCAGAAATTTCTAAAAAAATTAGTGTGGCTTCATTTCATAATAGTTAACTTCCACTAAAAATTTCATAAATTTTTCGTTTCATTTTCACGAAAAATTGCATAAAAACCCTAAAAAAGTTTACATTTTGCATTGGTGCGTCGTAAATTCAAAATTCAAAAAATACATTTGCATTCTTCATTGGATTAGGTTTACTGGAAAAATATAACTTGGCCAATTTGGACTAATTTCACATTCAAATTAATTTTAGCTAAGTCGCTTGTTTTCGTAATAACCTAATTTGTCTGCATTTCAGCATTGGCATTTTTTATTGCATAAAAAAATTAAAAAAATACCACTTGGAAAACCATGATCTAGTTCATCTAATGTGATCCAAAGTTGTTCCTTTGCCTCCTTGAGTCGACCCTGGGTCTTGCCCAGGTTAAACAAACATAAAACTACGTGTACATTCATTCATAGATTATTTGATTCGTGCGGTTGATTTTTGATCGATCCGGATTTATCTAACTGCAACGAAATCATTAATTCGATACCATAAAAGGATAGATCCCAGATCAATCAAATGGCGTCGTTGCAAGGGAAGCCACTACTGCCGCCCTCCCTGCCTCTACGCTAGCTGTCGGTGTCACGTGCTCCAGCCTAGCCACCAGCGCCTCCCACAGCGTCACGCCGACCATGTTCACCGACCGTGCCTCGGTCGTGCACGGCTGAGCGCAACCTCGCGCCACCAGCGCCCCTCCTGCGTCCACGCTTCCCCGTCGTGCTCCTCCGCTAGTAGCCCAGCACCCACAGCCAGTTGACCCTCGTCGCCAGCTCCTCGGCCGACCGCCACGATGCCCTCGCCTAGTACCAGCCCCCGCACGTGCTGCTGCACGACACCCTGACCTGCTCCTCTCTGCCAGTCATCGCCACACCGTCGCACCGCGCGGAAGTGTGCCACGCACGCCTCTGCTCAACGCCCGCCGCCCTCCGCCCTAACTGCTTCCCCAAGCCGCTCAAGCCCTAGCTTGCGTGAGAAGCAAATGTCCAAGTCTTTTATTTATTTATTTTGTAAAATTTGCATCATTATCCCGTTATGTTTCTTTAATTGAAAAAGTGCCTCTGTGCACATTGTTTTGTTTGTTTATTTGAATCATGTCTTGCAAAGACACCCCTGCATTTATGTTCTAATTTGGACATTTTTTTTGCATCAGGTTTTAATACGAAAATAGCATGTTGTTGAGAAACTCATTCTACACATATTGGCTATTTATTTGCATTTTTATGAGCATTAGATTATTTATTAAAAATCAGAGATTGAAAATCAGTGAAATTTTACCCATTTAAGCTTTAAAATTTGCACATATTCATTTATTGCTCCAAAAATTATGAAACAATTGTGAATGATATCTTTAAGTGTGCTTTAATTACAATCCAACTTTCGTCCAAATTGGAGTTGTCTTTTGCATAAAATAAAATATAGAGTGAATTGTGTAATTGATTTTTGTTTAAATCCACAAAAATTATTTTTGAGAAATTTCAACTCTCTTAGATTCCTTATTAACATATCTATTTGAGATAATTTATCTTCTAAATCATTTTATTTCGTAGATTGATTAGGAATTAAATACTCACAATTACTCTGTTTTCAGTAATAAATTAATAAACAAATCACAAAGTGTCAGAAAATTCTAAACAAATAGTATGGCTTCTTTTATCGTGCTTAACTTCCAGTAAAATTTTCATAAATTTTGCATTTCATTTGCACGAAAAAATTGCATAAAAACCCCAAAAAAGTTTAAATTTTTCATTTGTGCATCTTAAATTCAAAATTCAAAAAAAATACATTTGCATTCATCATTGGATTAGGTTTTCAGAAAAAATATAACTTGGCCAAGTGGACTAATTTCACATTCAATATAATTTTGGCTAAGTCGCTTGTTTTCTTAATAACCTAATTCGTGTCCACATGTGCATCGGTATTTTTTATTGCACAAAAAAATTTTAAAAAAAATCCCACTTGGAAAACCGTGATCTAATTCATCTAATATGATCCAAAGTTGTTCCTTTGCCTCCTTGACTTGACCCTGGGGCTTGCCTAGGTTAAACAAACATAAAACTACGCATACATTCATTCATTGATTATTCGATTCGTATGGTTAGATCCGTATTTATCTAAATGTAACGAAATCGTTAATTCGATACCAGAAAAGGGTAGATCCCAGATCAATCAAATGGCATCGTTGCGGGGGAGTTGGCGACAAGGGACGGTTGGCTGTGGGTGTTGGGCTGCTGGCAGAGGGGCACTACGGGGAAGCCTGGAGGCGGGGGGCACGCTAGTGGTGCGAGGTTGCGCTCAGTCGTGCATGGCAAAGGCGCAGTCGGCGACGGTGGTCGGTGTAGTGCTGGCGGCGGGCGCCGGTGGCTAGGCTGGAGGGCGTGACATTGGCGGCTAGCGTAGAGGCAGGGGGTGGCGGCAGCTGCTTCCCCTACTTCTTATTCTTCTTTTGATTTGATTTTTTTAATATTTTTTAAACAAGAAAAGTGATTTGTAGAGATGAAATGATGGTGATGGTGATTTGTTTGATGTTTTGGCATAGGAATGCAATGAAGATGTTCTGTGTAAAAAAATGAATGAGGTGATGTTGGTGATGGTGATGTTATTTTGATGGTGTGTTTGATGATGACCAACAAGGAAGAAAATTGTGAGATAAGAAAAATGACAAGGAAAAGGAAAGGGATTACTTACATGTGATTCGCCACAATTTGGAGGAGCTGTGCTGCATCTCCGGTCATCGTCGCCTCAATTCGATTCGGCGGGAATCGAAGAAGCTCGGTTGTGACCCAATGAGATGCACAATGACACGAGGAGGAGTCCTTGTGGACGTTGCTCGACGAAAAATATTGACGCTGTCACCGACAACACTCGGGAGCTGGTGGTCTCTCCCTCTCAATTGAAGAAATGGCAGATGATGAAAAATGTAGGATGAGATGTGAATATAAAGAGGAGGAAGGAGTTAGAAAATAGGTGGAGAAGATGGAGGGATTGTGGAGGAAGTGGTGAGTTGATGGCTTGGAGTAAAAGACAAGTAAGGGGAGAAGAAGTAAAAGGGGAATAAAATAAATAATTAATAAAGTAATATAGTAGGCTACTAAAAATAATTAAAATAGTAATAAAATATTGATAATAATAATAATAATAAATCCGAAAATAATGGGGTGACATGTGGCGGCTCGAGGAGCTGCCACATGTTGCTCCTAGAAAATTTAAAAACTAAATATTAAAAAATTTAAAAATAAAATAATAAAAGGAATTAAATCAAAAAGTGGTCAACACAAAAGTTGCTCTTTCGAATGAGATCTACAACTTTTGTGAAGAGTTAAAAGTCAAATGAAACCATCTGTACAAAAATTATTTTTGGGTGGTACCTTATAGATATAAAATACCACATTTTGGTCTTTTGAATTTTTTTATCATTTTTAAATAAGAGAAAAATTAAAGAAATTTAGAAAAAAATATGAAAGAAATATTTACAACTTAGTCTAATTTTTTTGGATTTTTCATAATGAAGAAAATAAAATGATAAAATACATGGGCAAAAAGGTCAATTTGTACAATATACAATAGGGGCTGAAAACCCAAGTTTTGCATACGAGCTCTGATTTTAATAAAATTGTTCTTGTTTTGAAAGTCTCTGAATGTATATTACTTTAAAGCGAATAGACCTAAATCGGTCACTATATGAGAGAGATATGTACATTTTAAGGCTCTTAGTTTCAAACTTGGTTTGGGGTCTTATTATTTAATTTTACAAGTTAGTATTTTTTGATATTTTTTTAATTAGTGTTAATAATATATACACTATGGAGTTGATTTTATTGGATTTGGAGTTAATATGAAGTATATACAAATAGGTGAAATATGGTGAATTTACATGTGAGTATTTACAAGTGAATTGGGCTTCTTATTTAATGCAAATATGAATGCTAAAAGATTGATATTACTTATGCATGCATGAATGCTAATTATGCAATATAGGAAGAAATATGCATCTAATTACTCGGGAATAAAGCTCTATTTTCAGCTTTTAGAGTGATCAATCACAGATTCATCAATGAACAAGTTAAATTTGACTAATAGCTTTGCGGTCTAAGTGCATCTCGTTAAATGTAATGTGTGGTCCTAAAAGTAACGAGTATAAGCAAAAAAATATTCTAATAAAAATGATCAAAGAGCAGCGAGTGCAAGTCTATTCTACATAAAGGAACCACACGACCACGAGAGGGTCCAAAGTCCAGTCTGTATACAAGTGCGAGCTCTCAACAAGAGTCGTTATAAAGAGCAAAATTACCTAATTATTACAACACAATAATTACAGAAAATTCTCTCAAAAATAAATTAATTATTGTTGATATTCAGTAGTCGGCGTGCGTTACGTCCGTCAACCTCCGATGCACTCCAAGTCCACCAGACCCTCGCAAGTTTTGGAAAAAATAAAATTGATGTTAGAGAGATCAACAATAAATATATAAAAATGAGAATAAAAATAATTGCAAAAAATAGAATGAATACAAGTGACTCGGGATTCAGACAACACGAGTAGAGAAAATCCAAATCCAATTTTCCAAATTAATCCCCATGTCATTTTCCTTTCTGACAACGGCGCCATCTGATCCGTCTGTTGAGCATGTGTTTTAATTTAGGTTCGTTGTAGTACGTGTACTTAGCAAACCATTTAGAATCAAGAAAGGATCTTTGTGAAGAGTGTATCAGCTTTAATTTATATCTCGGGCAAGTCTGGGTCGAACACAGGGAGGCAAAGGAACGTCGGGTTAATTCAAAAACTTAGGTATAGATTTCCAAATGGTATTTTTTAATTTTTTTATGCAAAAACAAATGAAAATGCAAAATGTAGGTGAATTAAGAAACTAAGAAACACACAACTAGGCCTAATTAATTTTAATGCAAATTAATCAGATTTAGCCTAATTTTATTTTTATATAATCCTAATCCAGTGACGAATACAAAACACATTTTTTGGAATTTTATGGGTTAACATGCAACAATGAAAAATGCACACTTTTATGATTTTTTTAACAATTTTCACACAAACAGAATGCAAAAATTGTGAAAACTTTACTGGAATGAAAAGATTATACAAGGATACTATAGTAATATTTTGAAATTTCTTGACAAAATATGATTTTTTATAGAATTTTTAATGAAAACAGAGTGATGGTGACTAATTAATTCCTAATAAATCCACAATAGCAATTTATCCAGATTGCAAAATATCTCAAAATGGTATTTAAAAATGCAATCCAGGAGAGTTGAAATTTTGCAGAAAAAGATGTATGTGAATTTAATTAGAAATCAAATACTAAAATCACTCTACAATTTATTTAAGGCACAATACGACTCCAATTGAGATGAAATTTGGAAAGTAATCCAGTCACATTTCAAGAAATCATTTCTAATTTTTATAGAATTTTTAGAGCAAACGTGAGTTAGATATGAATTTAAGGGTCCAGATTGGGTAAAATATGCAGAATTTCAGTTAAACATTTTGATTAATTCATCATTACTCACAAAAATATAAATATATAATCATACTGTAGATAATAAGTTGCACAACATCAATATATTTTTAATCAAAAGAAATGATGAAGTATAAAGGACCAAATTAAAATGCAAATACAAGGTTATCCGTGAAAATACAGAGAACAAACAAAACATACAAACAAATATCTACATAGACTATTTTGTAATTACAAAAACATAAGAAAAAAATTGCAATTTCTACAATATAAAAAATACAAAGTGACCTTCTCTAGTGGGGCGGTTGGGGCACCCAAAAGGGGATGGCGGGGTGGGGCGTTGGCCGCAGCGGAAGGCAACGCGGCGAAGAGCGGCGGACGGTGGCGCGATGCGGCACACGCTGTACGCGGCGGAGAGAGTTGGGCTGGCGAGAGGTTGTTCCGCCTGCAACTGTTGAGGTGGCGTGGAGGAGAGTCGCAGGGTTGGTGGGCGGTGATGAATCCACATTTCATCATCTTTATTCTATCATTTTGGCCTCAAACACTCTAGCAAATGCATGTAAGTACCCTTAATTCCTGCATTTTAGCATTCATGCATGTGTGTGTAAATAGTGTATAAAATACGATCTTTAAAGCCAAAATAAATGAATAAAGAATAGAAAAGAAAAAGAATAAAATATTGTAGATATTTTATGACCCGAAACCCCGAGACCTAGGCATCTCGATGAATAGGTCGACAAGGAATAAAGTAGGGGGAGATAAGCGCTAGAATACAATAAAAAATACCTTTGTTTTTATTCATTCTTTATTCATTTTGGGACTTATTTTTTGTTCCACATTTTATACCTCAATAAAGAAACTTTGTACATGAAAGTTGTAGATAATTAAATAAAGAAAAAGGCGAAATTTATTTCATACCTCAGAATTGGAGCTAGAGTTCATTTACAATAACCTAGCCGATTTTAGTCTTTGAGATTTTTCTAGCAACAAAAAAGATCTCGACAAGAGCGCAATGGGGTCTTTGCGTACTCAAAGAAGGAGTTGGATAAGGTTTTTCAAACATCACACTGCTACTAATTAACCCGGGATGAGGCTTATTGTGACTTTGAAGGCGATTGCAACCGTGCATGACTTTGGATTTCGTCAAAAGGCCCAGCAAAATAATGTATAGATAAAAAGTTATGATCTAAATAAAATTCCAAAATACCAACTTCCCAGACTTGTATCTCTCAAATAAAAACTCGAAACGCATCAAAATCACCTTTATTTTATATAAAATTTTCAATAAGATATTTAATGGAGGTGGTTTCTTATTATGCGGAGTTACGGTTTGAAAGTTGAGTTTTGGACCCTATTGTATACTTATAGCAGATTAAAATATTCATTTTATTTATTATTCATTATTTTTATAATGTTTATAATTTTGTAAATATTATTTATAATATATGTATACATTAAATTCAGAATAAAAACACAAAGAAAACACAAAAATAAGATACCTGTATATAATACATTGGTATAATATCTATAAAGACACATATATATAAATACTACTTCTATTTTATTAGGTGTACAAAACACGTCAGAAAATATAAAATAAAATTATCTTTAACTGTATGAAAATACCCCATAAATAAATAAATTATTAAAAAAATAATAAAATTTATTATACACAATAAAAATAAAATATTAAAGTTTGTAGATAAATACACCTATATAGGCCTAAAAAGGTAACTTCTATTTTTATACTTCAAAAAAATAAATAAAAATCACAATAAAATAATTCATAAAATAATAAATATTTTTTATTTTATAACCCAAAATAAATAAATTCATTTACTATTTTTAATTTATTATTTAAATGTTTTTCCAGAGCGTTTTCCTAGTTGGTCCACGTGGACCAACCAGAAGGCGGTCTGCGTTGACTCGGTCAACTAGCCGTCCTTCACCCTACGGTTGTGTCAGAACCCCATTTTGACTCCTCTTCTCGATTTTTTCGAGGCCGACCCATGCACCATTTCGCGTAATGGCCTTCTTGACTTTTATTCCTCGGGCAATGGTGATCCATGCCCCTAGCTCTCCTTGGGCGTTGGGTCGTAGTGTCACGCCCGTAGCCTCGTTCTTCCCAGTCGGTCGTCAAGCATTCAAAAACCTCCCGTAACCTCCTTCCACTTTTGAACCCAGTTTGGCTACCTTTGCTTCCTTTTTCGTGCTCCATAGAGAGAGGAAGGTGACAACTCCCTCCCTCGTGCGTCAAGACGGTCGAGTAGGCTCCAAGGAGACTCGACCACCTCTGACGAACTCCTTTGCCGTAGAGGTCTTTCCACAGGTATCCAGACCATCGAGGCTTCCCTTTTCTTCTTTTTTTTCTTTGCGTATTTTATTTTCCATCTCCATAGGGGTAGACTCCCATCGTCAATTTTGAGTTACGCCCGATAGGTCACCAAATCTCCACCCTCGCCGGAGCCCTCTCTGACGACCCATCTCGCATTGTCGTTCCCCATCGCCATCCACTTCACCGACCATCGAGGCAGTTTGCCCTCGGTGGTCTAACCCTTTTTGCAGGTATTGCGCACTAGAGAGAGCATGGAGCTCATTTTGGAGCTTCGCCGGAGATACCTGGAGCCCATCAGCTCCGCCGCCCTCCTAGCGGTGCACCGACTCCTCTCCGACGAAGCTGACGAAGCTGAGCCCTCCAGCACGTAGACCTTCCTCCCAGGAGTTCGTTGCCAATTTTGGAGCTTAAAAAAGGCCGGAGGACGGAGATCGAGCTCGGGGAAGCTCGTTTCGTCAGAGGACGGAGATCGAGCTCGGGGCCGGAGCTCCAGGTCGCATCCCAGCCGTTGATCCTCACGCGTCACAGTCGTCTTATCACCCTTGAGGATCTGATCTGGGCCGATCATCGTCGAACCGTCATCGACCGTCCTCGAAGCGATACGTCGATAAGTGAAGGACGCACGTTGTCGGATCGCCCACGTGAGGGTATTTTTCACTCAAACCCTCACCATTTTTGTATTTAAATATTCGAACCCAAACTTTCATTTGTAGTTTTAAAGTTCTGTAATAATTGCATTTAGACCCCTGAACTTTCCATATTTGCATTGAGATCCTGTCTGCGTCACCTCACGTGACTCGTACAAGTGGGGTAGGGGAAATTTTGCATGGACCCTCTACAGGTTATCGTATTTCCTTTTAGTCCAGGAACTTCTTTATTAAGTGTAATATTTTTGGGAAAATTGCAAGTAAGCCCCTAGGTTCTTGTTAACTATGTTTCGGTCCTCCCTAGGCACGTGAGTAACACGTATTTGGCAGGGAAGATTGCATTTCTGCCCCTGCAGACTTTGAAATTTAAAATTGGTCCTGGATTTTTGTTGATTAGTTATATATTTTGTGAAAAAAAATGCACTACGGCCCTGGATTTCTGGATATTCACATTTATGCCCTTGTAAGTTGTGCAGTTTCTCTTTGCTCTCTCTACTTATTTCATTCATATATAAAATCCTAAAAATCACCAAAACAATACCATACCTTCATGTTTATCTACTTTTTCATGCCATATTTTTAGTTTACATTTTTATTGCATTTTTATATTTATAAAAATTTGAAAATATGCATTTTCTCTACTGTTAGCATTGGAAAATACCGAAAAAAATATTAAAACTATTTGAAAAATTCTAAAAAATCACATTTTGTATGTTTCTGTGTCTTTTAACTTCAACCCAAAAATCACTAAAAAATTCAAAGTAAAACTCCAAAAAATTAGAAAACCACTAAAAACTTTATAAAAATCTTAAAAATTCCAGAAAAATCCTAAAAAATACAATTTTTATATCTAAATTTCCTCTATTTTATTGTTTGTAATTTAAAATAAGTTTTGAGGAATTTTGGACTCTGTTTGATATTTTTCATCCTCATTTTAGTTTCACCCTTCTATTTTCTTCACTGTTTTCAGTATTTATGCCTTTATAAATACTAAAAAATTAGGTTAAATTTTGAAAAATCACAAAAACATTTGAAAACGTAAAATATCCAAAAATATAATATTCCTTGATTTATTTTTCTTATTTTTACCTATTTTCTTCTTATATACTATATCTCTTAATTATTGAAAAAAATATAAAATACAAAAAGAAAACATAAAATCAGTAAATATATAAAATTAAAAACCCACAAAAAATTACACACTTGTAGGCACTTGATCACTTTCACATTCTTGAGCTTTATTGCCCGATCTATCCTTTCTGCTTCCTTTGTTCGACACTCTACTTGCTTGCACTGTACACATTCATTGTAGCGTTATAACAAATTTTAACTCCACAAATTGATTTTCATTGCCTGATTTATCGGTTGTGGGTTGATTGTTGATTAATTCGGGTTTCGTGAGCGGTCACCACAACGACTTCATCTCCGCCTTGTGTGGGACGTATTTTGACCCTCGCAAAATCTGAGTTATCAAATGGTGTCGTTGCCAGGGAGCAACAACATATAGATCTGATTCATTTGTGTGATTGTGATTATTCATCTACACTTTTGTCTTATTCATTTTTGATATATATTGTTTGAGCTATCTAATCCCTCCTCTTTTTTGACTTTGAGCTATCTAATCTCTAGGCACCAGAGCACCCACGTGAAGCCGGCTTCGGCCTGCTATCCCTGCACGAAGAAGATTTAGAGAGATTTTGTAGATTGGTTCCATTTACTTTTCTGCAAAACATCTGTGTAATTCAAGTGAGAGAGTGACTCTTAATTTGTAACCTAAGCAGGACTTACAGGACACTTCAACACTTCACGAGGTCCAGTGCCCGAGGGATTGTTCCCTTGGGGGCCTCGACGGTTTATCGTAGCTTTTTCGCGGTTTTTGTCAATTTTATTAATTGTTTGTTTCACGCGGATTTAACCCCTAGATTTAGGAGTTTTTATTGATTGTGACATAATTAACTAAGACCAAACACTTAATATCTTGCATGTGCCTATAGAACGTAATTGGACTTAGCTAAAAATCAACTGAAAAAGCTATTGACTTGGACTAGAGACCACGTGCAGAGAGGGGTCAAATACAGCGCGTGCAGGATCCATTGTGGTGGACACCGATCGGCTCCCAAGACAGGACTCCGGTCTCTCTTCCTAGTCATAGCTACTTGTGCTTCATGATTAATAGAAGTTGCTCATTTAGGGACGATTTCCTCGTGCAACATATAGGTAGTTTTATTCATGTCTTTAAATTTATGCACGGATCACCCTGCATGTAGAGTGCTGGAGTAAGGTACGCATTTCTATCTTTGCATGCATCATACTGTTTGATCGCGCATCGGTTTTTCCGACCCCCCCCCCCGTTTTATTAGATTCTAAGTAACCAAGGAAATTGAAAATTTTGTTAGGCGTAGTCTTTTATTCAGAAAAATACCTAAAAAGACATAACTACATAAAATTGGGACTGCTAATGCAAAATTGACCATAAAACTCATCCCACCAAAAATTTTATCTTAGGGAGAGTAACCCCCTCCTTGTTTGATTTACCTGCAGTGAGAGACTGACCCATACACTAGGCTAGAGCCACGCCCAAAATCTTGGTTGACTACTGGTCTTGGTGAGTCGTTCTCCAGTGAGGATCTATCCGGTAATCGGTAAAGCGGACCGCGACGTCCTTTGCACAGGGGGTTGATTGGGTAGCCAGTAAACGGTCCGCAACTCCTACTGGTAGGGAAAGATCTCATTTGGGATTGGGACATTTGGCTAGGAGAGATGGGTTCCCAACAGCTCGATTAACCGCTCTGATATACTGACTGATCACCTTAATAAAATTTGACAAGATAAAAGACTGAACCTTCACGGTCATCAGCTCAAGAGTTGTGTAAGTGAATTGGGGGTTTGATTGACCATCTTGTTTGCATTCCAAATCTCATCCGCCTTTTTCTCAAGATCACGATGATGGAAAGGAGATCCTTTAGGCCACGTTTTGTGGCACTGCTATCGAGCACTCCTCCCTTTTCATCTAGGTCAGCTTCGGGGTGTTTAGACCTGCTCTTCGAGCCTGAGTTCTCGTCCACCCTGTTCCCCCTTGATCACCCTTCTTCTATCAGTTATGTGATGTCAGAAGATAGTACAATAGAGATTTCTGGACATTTGACGGCACCTGAGATTGGTACCTTTGCCTTTGCAGAGACCCAAGACATGGCAAGCAGTAAGGGATGCCCAAATGAGCAAGGAAAACCTTCATATGTATTCGATCAGACTGCCATCAACAATTCATTGCTGACTTCCCTGGAGACGATGTAGAGACAGATCAGACATCAGGGAGCCTTCATGGGTGACATTATGAGAGAGCTGGAGCAGATGCGAGCAGATCGAGAAGACAGATCCGAGGGCAATGGAGAGATACCAGAAGACAGAGCTGAAGAAGGAGACCAACAACTGGAGAGGCCACCACCGACGACTATGAGACAGTTGCACAACCCAGCTGCAACCCTCACTCACTGATAGATTCATCTTCCTCCCATTGTTGGGAATTTTGATCTTCACCCCCAGACGATCCAGTTGTTCCCCAAGTTTGATGGTCTAGCCACCAAGGAGCCTCATCTCCATCTGCAGGAGTTTAGGATGATTTGCAGCACTGTCTACGATAGGCTGGTGGAGGAGGACATAATACAGATGATTTCCTTCCCGTTCTCATTAGTTGACCGAGCAGCCTATTGGTTGAAGCATGTTGGGAGGTTTGTCACAACTTGGGAGCAGCTCTGGACCGCATACTTGAATAAGTATTACCCTCTCGACCGGACCAACGCAGCACGAGCAATGATCAGCAACTTCACTATGATCTCGAATGAGCAATTCCATGAGGCTTAGGATCGATTTAGAGATCTCATTGATCGGTGTCCACATCATGACATATCAAAGCCTAACTTGGTTCATAGTTTCTTTTGTGGGCTGACACCGGAGCTATAGGGGCTTGTGAGTGCCTCTTGTGGTGGGTAATACTTTTCCAAGGTTGAAGATGATGTTTGGGACATCGACGAAGGGATGGTAGAGAACTCTACAGTCATGGCCAAATAACAAGTCTACATTCAGCAGAAGCCCCCACAAGGGCAGGATCATATCAAAAGATTGCCTGCATTGTTGCTGATCCCCATACTCCGTCAGCATCCGTAGCTCAAGCCGAATCCGCTGCAGCCGACATGGGGATCATTAACGAGAAGTTGGACTGCTTCGAGATCCTCGAGAAGAAGCAGAGTCAGAGGCTGGACTAGATGGACCAGTTGACGAAGACCATGAGTGACCTGAAGACACAGATCTTGTGTATTTATGAAGCACAGACGTCTACACAACCCCCGAGAACACGTGTTGATTCCAACAGTAGCAGCTCCACCCAGCCCTCTGCCCCACACCGCCATATTTACCACATCCAGGCAGAGACGGTTCAGCAGCTACAGTATTACCCATCACAACTACCATCTCAGGACTCTCAGATGGTGGTTTATTAACCGGATCAACCACTAGCAGTTCTACCTCCACCATCCTTCGAGCAGGAGCCATTGATGGAAGTCAATGGGATATGGTACGACCGGTACCCTCAGCAGGATGGGATTCATCGTGATCATCTCGGATTTCATTGGACCACCAGAGGAACCTACTCCCAATAGCAGCCTCCCGCTCAAGGCGGTTAGAGAAGCCAGCAGCAGCAGCCCTATCACTCCCAGCAGCAATATCAGCAAGGTCTTTGTCCCACTTATCAGGGACAACAATGGAGGCAGCGTGAGCAGCCGCACCAGACATACTCCCAGCCTCACCCTCACTATTCTCAACAACAACAACCTCATTTTTAGCAGCGGAACACTTCTGATTCTCAGGCACCTGCCTTTGAGAACCTAGCTCTAGATGACCTCACCCGCTTGCTCTCTGAACAACAGGCATCCTTCTGGCGGGAAATGGATTAGTTCCGGTAGGAGATGAGGGATATCATCAAGGGCAAGTCTGCCATACCTACACAGATCGAGACCAATCCAAACAATCTGAAGAGGAAGTATGATCAGTTACAGTTTACAGAGGATACCTCTCCTAGTGACTATTTGAGTAACACGTCTTCTTTTAAGTATGATGCTGATTTCGTGACTACTACGAGCGGTAGGATGCCAGCCGACGGCACCTCATCTGTGCGACAACCACATGAGGAACCAAGAGCGCAAGATGAGGAGAGTAGCGGTGCTGATGCCACTAGTGATGTTGATGATAGTGGTGCTGATGCCACCAAGGATGCAGATCCAGATGACGGTGCTGAGGCCGTCATGATACTCGATGCAGACGGTGGTGTCGAGACCACCGTTTTGCTTGATGCAGATCCAGAGCGTAGTGTTGATGCCGCTAAGTCAGATATCGTGGGTGGTACTGAGGCCACCACTTGTACTTTTGTTGAGCTCCCACCTGTTGTGTTGCCACCTTTTGTATCTCAAGACTGTGGTAATAAGAAAAAGAACAAAAAATATGAATAAAGGAAAGGTTTATGTATCCACTTCGAGTTCATATGTGTTGCATGATGATCATTGTATGGATGCCATTCCTTCACAGGCATAGGGATCTCTTCCTAGTCCTCCATCTGAGGAGGCCCCTACCATCCCCTTCCCTCAAGCACTCCGCTTGGTGAAGGGGAATAAAAGAGAAAATCCCAAAAAGACTCACCAGTTAGAGTTTAGCAACCAGATGATTGACAGATTCCAGATCCAGCTGACTCTACAGGAGGCACATGAGCACATCCCCCTTTTCCAAAAGAACTTGAGAGAGAAGACTACATTCCGCAGGAAGAGGAGGAACCACAGAGATGAGATCCATGTGCTCACCCGTTCCACATGCTTTGCCATTCAGAACTGACTGCCAGCCAAGAGACTTGATGCAGGAGCTCCCTATGTCAGATGCGAGATTCAGGAGCAGTGGTTCGATCGTACTCTATTAGACAGCGGCTCTTCTATCAACTTTCTTCCGGCAGCCTTACTCGACCAATTCAAGTTTGGCCCTCTTCTTTGAAGCAGGACAGTCCTTCAGTTTGTTGATCGATCGATTAAGAGGCCGAAGGGGTTGTTGAGAGGCGTGGTCGTTACCATTCAAGGCCTGAAATTCCTCGTGGACTTTGCTGTACTGGACATGGAGATCCCTGAGTCGGTAACAGATACCCCCATCATACTTGGACGCCCATTCTTGGCCACTGCCAAGTCAGTGACAAACCATGATAGTGGAAAGGTGTACTTTCACGTAGAGGGCGAAAGTATACAAATAGAGACGATCAACGAGACTAGAGCGAGAGAATCAGCATGCTCAGAGCAACCCAATGATACCGAGTAGATGACAGAGGCTGAGCGAGACGTCCACCAGGAGTGTGATTTTGTGATGACAAATGATGAATCCATTTGGGTAGATCCAGTAGCACAAGCCCTTGCCTTGCTCGCAGATTCAGCGTACTTATAGCTTATGGCGGTTGAGAGCCTGGACAGCACACCCTTGGACGAGGACACCTTTGAGGCTGACAGTTCTGGGATGAGTGGTAAAGCAGAGTTTCATTCGTTTCTTCAGATTGAGATCACTCGGTTTCAGACATTTATTGGGATGATTTTGATGATTACTTGCTAAGTATGATTCCTTCTGAGCCAACAACTAGGACGGAGAGCAAGCCAGTACAGTTTACAGATGATTCAACAGGGTTCCCTTCGTCAGATTGTCATGTACAGCGAGAGTTCTCTCATGCAGACCTGTAGCCTTTACACAGACATATCAGAAGACAGATCTGCCACCTCCCAATTGTCCAGAATTGAAGCCCTTGTCGCAGTCATTTTAGTACAGATTCCTTGCGGGTGAGCCAGATATGCACCCAGTCATTATCTCAGCGGATTTGACTGGAGAACAAGACTCTCGTTTGATGTAGGTTCTTGAAAGAAACCGCAAGGTGATAGGATGGAGTTTAGATGATCTCCAAGGGATTAGGCTGGCTCTGTGATCCCACCATATCTACCTTGAAGAGAACGCTAAGCCCTCACGTGAGTTCCAGCAACGACTGAACCCGAATCTTCAATATGTTGTCATGAAGGAAATATCGAAATGGTGGATCACCGATTTTATCTACCCCATCTCCAACTCCAAGTGGGTTAGTCCTTTACATGTGGTACCCAAGAAGATGGGTATCACTACAGTTGTGAGCGAGTCTGAAGAGGAGATAGCTACCCGAGTACCCACTTCTTGGAGGGTCTGTGTGGACTACAGACGATTAAATAAGGCCACCAAGAAGGATCATTTCCCACTGTCATTCATTGATCAAATTATCGAGAGGCTAGCTGGGAAGATTCATTACTGTTTTCTTGACGGGTACTCCAGTTATAATTAAGTCGCCATTGCGCCCAAAGACCAGGACAAAACGACATTCACCTGTCCATTTGGGACTTATGCTTTAAGACGGATGCCCTTTGATCTATGTAATGCCCCGGCAACATTTCAAAGGTGCATGTTGTCCATCTTCTCGGACATGGTGGCTGACTGTTTAGAGGTCTTCATGGATGACTTCTCGATCTATGGCGATGGGTTCGATGCTTGTCTTGACTGCCTAGACAGTGTGCTTCAGCGCTGTATAGAGGTCAACCTTGTCTTATCTTGGGAGAAGAGCCACTTCATGGTGACTTAGAGACGGTCCTTGGCCATATCATCTCCAACAGGGGCATGGAGGTTGATCCGGCTAAGGTGGATATCATTAGAAAGCTCAATCCACCGTCTAATATGCGTCAATTGCGGTCTTTTTTGAGGCACGTCGGTTTCTACCGATGGTTCATTCAGGACTTCAGTCGTATTTCCCGACCACTCACTGACATGCTGACGAAAGACACCGAGTTCATTGTAGATGATGTCTTGCATCTTTTGAGACTCTCAAGAATATGGTTGTCACGACTCCTGTCCTTCAGCCACCCGATTGTAGGGGTGTTCATGGGGCGGGTACCCGCCCCGATCAATCATGACTCGACCCGACCCATTGTAGCTGGATCAACGGGTCGACCCGACCCGTTCAAACGGGTACCTGATTCTAACGGATACCCAGATAATTTGAATGGGTAACGGGTACCCGCGGGTACCCGTGGATTGCTACAACAAATAATGTAACTTAAAGAAGCCTTTTAGTTGAACAATGTAAGAATGTAGGCCACTTGTTGCAGCATTCTAAAACTAAAATAGGGCTCCAATGTAAATCCACAAACTGGAAACTAAAATAAAGCTCCAATGTCAATCTCTGATTCCATAAACTGTAGTCTAGGAAGCTTCATGCAGAGAAATCATAAGCATGTACTCAAGACACGGTGCCTTTCCTATTTGTGCACTCTTATTTTCTGTTTCTCTTGAATAGTCCAATACAAGTGAAGCCATTAGACTATCCCTTGAACAAAGTCAAAAAGCACTGATGCATCACATCATACGTCATGCAGTTTTGCGGTGTTATTCAGTTATGCATTCTCAAGAAAATGAAGCTCGTTTGATAGAATCAGAGGAGGTTTGAGGAAGAATGATGTCAAGAAAACAAACACCTTCGGTCAATGCACATTATAAAGAAATGTTATTCAAGACACACACTCTCACCCCCACGATATAAATTCCACGAGAAGTGATACCATTTCAAAATCCTGAGGCGAACCATCTCTTTAAGTTCTCAGCAGCCAACGAGTCTCAAGAAGAACAAACACCACCATTCCGCAGTTGTAAAAACATAACAAGAAAACTAGGTTGAAGACAACAAGCGTTACCCTCGGTAAGTTGGGAAAAGGGTGTGAGCTTTGTTCCTGATCGAAAGCAGTTGTAGTGAGGAGCAGCGTCAAGTTCAAGCTATGGCGTTGGCGACGCGGACATGAGGGGTGTTGCAGGCGATGTTGGAGGGAAAGGCAAGACTAGCGTGAATGAGGTGTTGGTGGAAGCATGCTAATGGAGAGGAAGAGGCGGACTTGGAAGCGGAGGGGAATCGACAGGACGAAGGTGTTGGCGACGGAAAAGTCACGAAGCCCTAGCCGTGAAAAGTCAAAACCATAGGTAAGGTGGGAGGCAAGAGGCGGACCCGTGATGGGTTATTTCCAACCGGGTACCCGGGATTGCATTGGATTTTTCCACCGGGTTGTGCGGGTCATTTCTCATGGGTACCCGACCCAAAAATCTTTCACGGGTACCCATTAATTTAGGGTCGAAGCAATCGGGTTCGGTCGGATACCCGTTTGACCCGGAATTTTTGAACAGCCCTACCCGATTGGTCTCTTCCATTTGAGATAATGACGGATGCTTCTGATTTTACCGTAGGGGTTGTGCTTGGTTAGAGGAGTGATGGATTGTCGTATGCCATTCACTATGCTGGCCAGACTTTGGACGTCGCTCAGCGGAATTACACTATGACTGAGAAGGAGATGCTAGACGTAGTCTTTTCTTTGGATAAGTATCGATCATATATTCTGGGATCTAGAGTGACTACTTATACATATCACACTACCATCTGATACCTCGTGGCAAAGAAGGATGCAAAGTTCGACTTACCAAATGGATCCTTCCGCTCAAGGAGTTTGATATTGAGATTAAGGATAAGCCTAGTGTTAAGAATGTGGTGCCGGATCACCTCTCCCGCTTATAGAACCTTGAGGAATCTGAGCCTATGGCACCTATCACTGAGACATTTCCAGATGAGGCGATCCTTGCCATCACCTCTCTCCCATGTTACGTCGACATTATGAACTATCTTGTTGCCAAGACGATTCCACAGGGTTGGCCCAGGAAGCAACTTGAGACCTTCCTCGCGAAGGCCAAGTCATACCATTGGGAGTACCCTATCCTTTATTATGAGGGAGGGGATAATATCTAAAGGAGGAGCATTCCTCAAGAAGAGAAGCATAGCATCCTCACCTACTACCACAAACTTGAGGCATGAGGACATCATTCTGGGAGACGGACATCACATAAGGTACTCAGATCCGACCTTTGGTGGCCTACTCTCTTCAAGAATTCTGATGAATTCGTGAAGATATGTACCGATTGTCAGAAAATGGGTACTTGCGGACAGAGAGACATGATGCCCATGCATCCCATAACTTTTGTGAGGTTTTTGATGCATGGGGGATTGATTTCATGGGCCCATTTCCTAAGAGTCAGGGGTTTGAGTACGTTCTTCTTGTTGTGGATTGTGTGAGTCGTTGGGTTGAGGCCATCCCTGCCCGAGCCGCTGATGCTAAGACCGTATGCCGATTTTTGAGGAAAAATATCATTTCATGGTTCGGGGTACCTAGAATTCTGATTTCATATGGAGGGTCTCACCTTATTAACGATAAGGTAAGGGCCCTTGTAGATGAGTTCAGCACTGACCATCGTGTTGCCATGCCATATCACCCTATGACTAATGGTATTGTTGAAGTTTCGAATAGGAAGATCAAGACTATTTTACAGAAGGTGTACACCCAGACCGAAAGGATTGGTCACAGCTTTTGGACTCGGTCTTGTGGCCCTATCGGACTTCCTTCAAGACACCATTAGGGACATCTCCCTTTCATCTCGTCTATGGCAAGCCGTGCCATTTGCCTGTGGAGATCAAGCACAAGTCACTATGGGCAGTTACAGTTATTGGATCCCGAGAGTATAGGAGAACAGAGGAAAGCATAGCTGGAAGCCCTAGAGGAACTGAGAGACAACCTTTTCGAGTAGCCTACAATACAAGGAGAAAGAGAAGACATGGTACGATTCTCATATCAGCCATAAACAGTTTGAGCCCGATCAACGTGTATGGTTATTTCATTCTAGGCTGAAATTATTTCCAGGGAAATTACAGAGTAAGTGGAAAGGACCATATGTAGTTAGAAAGGTACATGACAATGGTAGTATTGATATATCCGAGTTGTCATCTTCCTCAACCTTTCGAGTCAAGGGTCAATGCCTGAAATTATATCTAGATCATGATCTGCTGACCGTTGATGTTGCCCCTATTCATTTGGTATGAGATGTACTCTTTGACTCACATCACCTGCATTTCATACATGGTATCACTCCATTTGTCCATTCTTTCATCCGTTATGTCTACCACCCCATTGTCATCTTATGATTTTGCTATACTTAGGACACACCTTGTCCTAAGTATAGGGGGGTGCACACACTGAGATATGATCTGTGTATTCTCTTTTCTTCTTTTCTTCTTTTCTTCTTTTCTTCTTTTCTTCTCTATTTTCTTCATCTATCAAAAAGGTGTCGCCCCTTTTTATCAGTATTCTCTACTTAGGACGTACTTTGTGCTAAGTATAGGAGGGTGTGCACCCCAAGTTCTGCTATTCTTTGATCCTCTCCACTGTCTCCTCTTCTTGTCTATACTTAGGGATACCTTACCCTAAGTATAGGGGGAGACAGTCTGAGTGCGATCTATTCATTCCCACCCTTGACCCTCCCTGCTTAGTGTACAGTCTGCTATACTTAGGATTATTTGATCCTAAGTATAGGGGGACGGTCGACTTCTCATTTGTTTATTCATTCATCTCTTATTCAATTATTCTTTAGACCTTTCTACACTCAGTACAAGTTATGTCTTCTCTTTTCTCTCTGATCTATGAGGACATAGTTCAAGCTAAGTATAGGAGAGTCGTATATACTGTGTATATACTTAGACATAACTCCTACTTTCGTATTATCTTAATAAATATGGCTATTAAAAACCTTAATAAAAAGATGTGATTATTCCTCAAATTCCTTTTGTACTTATTGATTAATAAATCAGGTGAAAATATTTTGTGCAAAATGTTTGAAAAATAGTTTGAAAATCTTTCTGAAAAATCTTTTGAAAACTATTTGGAAAATATTTTGTTACATATTTTCAACCTTTGTAAAAACATTTTGATTGTAAAATTATTTTTGTGACGTAAAATAAAATGTTTGAAAAATAATTTACAAATGGTTTGAAAAATAGTTGCAAGAATATTTGGAAAAATCTATATACTGTTTGGAAAACCATTGCAAAATGATTTTCAAATGTGTGTACATGTTTGTAAGAATGTTGGTAAAAATTATTTTGGACTATAGTTTTCAAAATCTGTTTGAAAAACCTGCTCAAACAAATTTGAGGAATACATACATCTCGACTAAAATTCTTTATGTATATACATATAAAATTGACCACTTACCCTTTGTAAATCCTTAAAATCCAATTCTTGTAAATAAAAGATGCATCTCCGTGTAAATATTTGTACCTAGTTTTTAGCCAAAGCCTTTATGTTTTCAAAAATCCCAAAAATATTTGCAAAACAAAATCCAAAAACATTTGAAAAATCTCTTTGAAAACCCAAAAAATGCATATGCATCATCTTTTGAAAAATCCATAAAAAGTTCAAAATCTTTGAAAATTGCATCACAAAAAAAATATTTTCTGCATTCTGCATAGCATTTGCATAGGCATTCGCATTTTTTGGATCGAGTTTGATAGTTGAACAAGTCTAAGTAAATTCCAGAGATTGGAGCTTGATTGGACCTTAAAATCTACTTAATAACAGGAACCTTATAGGAACTCGAATTGAGGCACTTCAAGTCTAGTTGACTGAATTCTTTGAGGATCATACGACTTGGTTCAATGGATTCTTGACTGTCTAAGTAGAGTATTTTGGAGCACACGCACGACTATTGTTGATAATGACCTAACTTGGACACCTGCACCTTTCACTTGGCTCAACTCAGATGGAGTGGTGAGGGGATTGGATTTGCCGGTATGAGACGCAGACAAGTGGAAACACTTGTCCTCCTCTAAGGAGGGAAGTGCATCCTAACCCGTCCGGTGATGAAGAGTTTTGACAACAGGAGATTGTGGGTTGCAATAAAGCTTAAAAAAAGGGATAGTCTACTGGCTCAAGAGGAAAAACTCCTTATGTAAATGTTGTTGTATATAGTATTCAAAAAAATGCAAAAAGTAAAAACTCCAAAAAATGGACAGGCCTGTACAAAAATAAAATGTCTGCCGGAGTGTACATATGTGCATAGTCAAATAAGCAAGCTTGAGCTTCAAAGTTAAATTATGTGAGCCTGCAGCTAGATGACTTGACTACACTGGTTCGGCATCCAAGGATAGGTAGCTACACTGGCTACCGTCTATTCTTCTCTTCACCCCATCCTCTTGAGTTGGTTGCCATGTGAACTTAGAAGGGAATACCCTGCTCCTCAAGGAATGAGTTGTTGGATTGGGGAATCATTGGGTTGTCATATTGGAGAAGTCAGTCTCTTTGTCATTTCAGTTGGGAAGAGCCACCATCACTTACACTATACGAGTCAGATTCATAGTCATAAGGGTTTACGTATGAGTTGAAGTATTCTGACCTGGCCATTGAGGAGACTTGAGCATAGTTTTGGGATTCTCGAAGGCTGTTGAATTTCAAGTCTGGTTCTCATTAAGGTTCCGACTGCACTAAAATTCCAAAGGTTCAACTTAAGCTCCAAACTTTGATTTTGTGAAGACAAGTTTGATTATTAAACTTAAGCTCCAAACTTAACCTGGCCATTAAGTGTTTACTAGGGACTAGCAAATGCAAAGTACGGGGGGATGATGAATCCACATTTCATCATCTTTATTCTGTCATTTTGGCCTCAAAAACCCTAGCAAATGCATGTAAATATCCTTAATTCCTGCATTTTAGCATTCATGCATGTGTGTATAAAATATGGTCTTTGAAGCCAAAATAAAAGAAAAAAAAAAGAAAAGAAAAGAAAAGAATAAGAATAAATATTGTAGATATTTTATGACCCGAAACTCCGAGACCTAGGCATCTCGATGAATTGGTCGACAAGGAATAAAGTAGGGGAAGATAAGGGCCAGAATACAATAAAAATACATTTGTTTTTATTCATTCTTTATTCATTTTGGGACTTATTTTTTGTTCTACTTTTTATACCTCAAATAAAGAAACTTTGTAGATGAAAGTTGTAGATAATTAAATAAAGAAAATACAAAATTGATTTCATACAAAAATAATGTACAAATAAAAAGTTATGATCTAAAGAAAATTCTAAAATGCCAACTTCCCAGACCTATATCTCTCAAATAAAAACTCGAAACGCATCAAAATCACCTTGAATTGTATATAATTTTCAATAAGCTATTTAATGGAGATGGTTTCTTATTATGTGGAGCTACGGATTGAAAGTAGAGTTTTGGACCCCTATTTTATATTTGTAGAGATTAAAATATTCATTTTATTTATTATTCACTATTTTTATAATGTTTATATTTTTATAATTTCATAAATATTATTTATAATATATGTATACATTAAAATCAGAATAAAAACACAAAGAAAACACAAAAATAAAATACATGTATATAATACATGGGTATAATATCTATAAAGACACCTATATATAAATACTACTTCTATTTTATTAAGTGTACAAAACACATCAGAAAAATAAAATAAAAATATCTTTAAGTGTATAAAAATACCTTATAAATAAATATATTATTAAACAAAATTAATAAAATTAAATATACAAAAAAAATAAATATTAAATTATGTAGATAAATATACCTATATAGGCCTAAAAAGGTAACTTGTATTTTTATACTTCAAAAAAATAAATAAAAATCACAATAAAATAATTCATAAAATAAAAAATATTTTTTATTTTATAACCCAAAATTAATAAATTCATTTACTATTTTTAATTGATTATTTAAATGTTTTTCCAGGGCTTTTTCCTGGTTGGTCCACGTGGACCAACCAGGAGGCAGTCTGCGTTGACCTTGGTCAACTAGCTGTCCTTCACCATGCGGTTGTGTTAGAACCTTGTTTTTTACTCCTCTTCTCGATTTTTTCGAGGCTAACCCTTGCACCATTTTGTGTAATGGCCTTCTTGACTTTTATTCCTCGGGCAACGGTGATGCACGCCCCTAGCTCTCATTGGGCCCGGTGCCTCGTTCTTCCCAGTCAGTCGTCAACCATTCAAAAACCTCTCATAACCTCCTTCCACTTTTGAACCCCGTTTGGCTAGTTTTTCTCCCCCCTTCCGTGCTCCATAGAGAGAGGAAGGTGACAACTCCCTCCCACGTGCGTCACGAAGGTCGAGTAGGCTCCAAGGAGGTTCCATGACCTCCGGCGAACTCCTTTGCCGTAGAGGTCTTTCCACAGGTATCCAGACCTTCGAGGCTTCCCTTTTCTTCTTTTTTTTCTTTGCGCATTTTATTTTCCATCTCCGTAGGAGTAGACTCCCATCGTCAGTTTCGAGTTACACCCAATAGGTCACCTAATCTTCACCCTCGTCGGAGCCCGCTCCGGCGACCCATCTCGCACCGCCGTTCCCCATCGCCATCCACTACACCGACCATTGTGGCAGTTTGCCCTCGGTGGTCTAACCCTTTTTGTAGGTCTTGCGTACTACAGAGAGCCTGGAGCTCATTTTGGAGCTTTGTCGGAGATACCTGGAGCCCATCTCCTCTGCCGCCCTCCTGGCGGTGCACCGACGCCTCTCCGACGAAGCTGAGCCCTCCAGCACGTAGACCTTGCTCCCAGGAGTCCGTCGACCAGTTTTGGAGCTTAAAGAAGGCCGGAGGACGGAGATCGAGCTCGGGGAAGCTCGCCTCGCCGGCATTGCTTCCCTGTTCTTCCTCCACCCTCCAGCGCCATTGGATCGAGCCGGAGCTCCAGGATGCGTCCCAGTATTCTGATCCTCATGCATCCCAGCCATCCGATCACCCTTGAGGATCTGATCTGGGTCGATCATCGCCGAACCATCATCGACCGTCCCCAGAGCGACACGTGGATAAGTGAAGGATGCCCGTCGTCGGATCGCCCAGGCATGGGTATTTTGCACTCAAACCTTCGCTGTTTTTGTATTTAAATATTCGAACTCAAACTTTCATTTGTAGTTTTAAAAGTTCTGTAATAATTGCATTTAGACCCCCGAACTTTCCATATTTGCATTCAAGTCCTATCCACGTCACCTCACGTGACTCGTACACGTGGGGTTGGAGATATTTTGCAAGGACCCCCCTGTGGGTTGTCGTATTTCATTTTAGTCTAGGAAATTCTTTATTAAGTTTAAAATTTTTGGGAAAATTGCAAGTAAGACCCCACATTCTTGTTAATTCGTTTCGGTCCCCCCAGGCGCGTGAGTAACACGTGTTTGGTTGGGAAGTTTGCACTTGTGCCCCTGCGGACTTTGAAATTTACAATTGGTCATGAATTTTTGTTGAATAGTTATATATTTTGTGGAAAAATTATACTATGACCCCTGTATTTCTAGATATTCACATTTATGCCCTTGCTAGTAGGGTAGTTTCTCTTTGCTGTCTCTATTTATTTCATGCATCTAAAATTCCTAACAATCAACAAAAAATATACCGTAGCTTTCTGTTTATCTACTCTTTCACGCTATATTTTAGTTTGCATTTTATTGCATTTTAATATTTATAAAAATTCAAAAACATGCATTTTCTCTAATGTTTGCATTAGAAAATAATAAAAAATAATAAAACTCCTTGAAAAATTCTAAAAAATCACCTTTTATGTGTTTTATGTCTTTTAACTTCAGTCCAAAAATCACTAAAAAATTCAAAGTAAAACTCCGAAAAATTTGAATGCCCCTAAAAACTTTATAAAAATCTTAAAAATTCCAGAAAAATCCTAAAATACAAATTTTGTCTCTAAATTCCCTCTGTTTTATTATCTGTAATTTAAAATTAGTTTGAGGAATTTTGGACTCGGTTTGATATTTTTCATCCTCATTTTAGTTTCAGCTTCTATTTTCTTCACTGTTTTCAGTATTTTTGCCTTTAAAAATACCAAAACAATTAGGAAAAATCTTGAAAAATAACAAAAATCTTTGAAAAACATAAAAACCCCAAAAATTATAATATTCTCTTATTTATGCTTATTTTTACCTAATTTCTTCCTATATACTATATCTCTTTTTCCTTTATTGTATATATACTTCATTATTGAAAAAAAAATATAATACAAAAAGAAAACATAAAATCAGTAAATATATAAAATTAAAAACCCAAAATAAATTTGCACACTTGTAGGCACTCGATCACTTTCACATTCTTGAGCTTTATTGCCCGATCTATCATTTTTGCTTCATGTGTTCGACACTCTACTTGCTTGCACTATACACATTCATTGTAGAGTTATAATAAATTTTAACTCCACAAATTTATTTTCATTGATTGATTTATCTGTTGTGGGTTGATTGTTGATTAATTCGGATTTCGTGAGCCGTCGCCACAGCGACTTTGTCTCCGCCTTGTGTGGGACGTATTTTGACCCTCGCATAATCGGAGTTATCATGTGGTGCCTCCAGGAGAAAGATGGAAGCGGCGCTAGGAGAAGGCGCCTCCGCAGGCGGTGGCGGGCGGCGGTGGCCGCTGAGGGGCACCGCTGGAGGCGGTGGATTGTGGGCATGGGAACTTCCTGGGGTTGCAGTTGCGTCCCTTTTTATTTTTTGCTGTTATGTTTTTTTATGTGATTTATTTTTTTATATTTTTTGAAAATTGTTTAAACATGGAAAAATATGAATAGTTAAAAAAATGGTAGAGAGGAATGATGAAGAAAATGTAACTGGTAGTGATGGTATGATGTGATATAAAAAATACAAGTAAAAAATGTTAGATGAAATAAAATAACAAGAGAAATGAGGAGAAATACTTACCTGATGTTCGTCGGATTTACGGAGCAGCTACGCTAGACTACTACCGTCGCCTCAATCTGATTAGAGAAATAAAAATCGAAGATACTATGACGGGAAACTCGTGACGTGGAGCGGAGCTCCGCGGATCTCTCCTGAAGGAGGTCATCGCTTGAGGAAGATGCTTCGCCGTTATCACCAACAAAACACTCCAAGCTCTCTCCTTTTTCTATTAGAATGGCAGATGGCAAAAATTGTGGATGAAGTTATGAATGTAAAGAAAAGAAGAAAGGGAGTTAGAGAAAATGAAGGTGGATGAGATGTAGTGGAATGGAGGTTCTTGGAAGATGGTGGGATTGAATGGAAGTTGGTGGTAGAAGAGAAAATATGGAGTTGAATGGAAGTTATTGTAGAGAATGAGAAATAAATAAAGTGAAAAAATAAGATAAAATAGGCTACTTTAAATACACTAAAATAAATAGAAGAGAATTAGTGGAGAATTTACAAAAGAAGACAAACATGTACATTTTTTTACTTTTCTAGTTTGATTTTTTTCTGTATTTTCAATAAAAGATATTTTCAAACTAAAAACAAAATAAAATAGCAGAAATAAAATGAAACATAAAAAATATTTTTTTGGATTTTTAAGTAATTAGTAAGGGTAAATAAATAAAAAATGAAGAAAGAAATAAATGTACAATATATACAAAGTACACCTAAGTCCCAAAACCCAAATTTTGCAAACGAGCTCCGATTTTAATGAAATTTATGTTGGATAGATAACTTTCTAATTTGAACTTTAAAAGTGAGTTTAGTGAATTTGGAGTTCATATGGAGCGGGAATTTAGCCGGGAGTTAGACTTTGCGACTTTTTTTGTCTTTTGGATCTAGGAGCATTTATTTGAGGTGAAATTTATTTTATATTTTTGTATTTTTATATATGTTTTTTATGAACAAGTAAGAGAAAGAATTAGCCTAAAAGGAGTTGAAATGAAATTATTAAAAATACATGAAGTTTTTGGCTATTTATAGGTGAAAAACTCCTTTATCTTTGCGGCCTTTTATTGTTAATTTAGTTTGTACAATCTAATATACAATAATTAGTGTGTTTTATTTAGAAGAGTCATTTTGTTAATTTATTGATTTTATGGAGATTTATTTGGGATGTTACTCGGGGATTTTGCTAAGATCAAGATATTGAGATGATGAATTGCGGATTCATCGCCCGTGAGGATGTCGGAGGTTAGATCTTAGACCCGACATGCTCAAAGAAAGGTGGAGGTGGTTGTTGAGGATGAGAAAATAGGAAGGGTGCGACAGGCTCGAAGTAGAGAACGTGGGAGAGAGGGTCGACTGGAGGTAGGAGATGGCGGATAGACTGTTGGATCTTGCGATACGGCGATTGGGATTAGGGCACGATGGAGCGGCCTGATCTAATCGATCAAGGTGCATCAATGAGCCTTGAGAGATGAAATCGTGGTTGTTGGATCTAATGATCTAATGGTCACACAATGGGCAGGAGCTGGCGCTTTAGATGAGATCTGGAGGCCCGATCGAAGGGTGGCTATGAAAATAGAATGGGCAACTGAGATGAAGGCGGTGTGAAGGCGATCAGATGGATGGAAAAGAGGCGGATGGCGCTAGGGCAGGCGGGTCGTGTGGCTCAACTAGAAGGATCCACATGGCCAAGCGAGATTATATAAAAATAAATCCCTGAAATCCTAGCCCATGTAGACCAAATGCTTAATTGTTCCTAGCACATATATTGGAATTAGTGGATCGAGGTTCAGCGGATGATAAGGAAGGCCTCCTTTAAGGAATTCACACCCTTAGTAGACTTCCGAACTGGAAAGTGAATGAGCGGGAAGCAGGGCAATTGGCCCCTAAGCCTTAGCTTGTCGATAGCCTCTCTCATCCTCAAGATTCTCAATCCTTCATCAATAAACAAATATGTTTCAAGGTTTCTAAAAATGGACTAACCTAATTGTAGTACATGTTAAAGAATAGTGAGGCCTAGAAGCAAGAATTCTTGCGCATCGCAGCCTCGAATGGTTACGCTATGCTCTTACTGAAACCTCCTTGGTTGTTACTGAACTCAGCCAGGTAGTCACGGACCTCTCCTAGGTAGTTACGGAACTCTCTCTGGTTGTTACAGATAAAAAAGAAATAGAAGGAGGATGAATTAGAAAAAACTCAAAAACATAAAAGTTATAGGTCTTGATGAGATCTACAAGTTTCATGTTGTCCAAAAACACAAGATAAGTCAAACAAAGGGAGAATTATTTTTGAAAGCATTTTAAAGGTATAAAAACATTGCATTTTTCTGATTTTATAATTTTTTAAATTTTTAATTAAAAGTATTTAATCTGGTTTTATTGACAAAATTAAAGCTAGGAAATTAATAAATGGATTTTAGCATGATGAAACCGAGATTCATCACCCACGTGTCGTGAAATTACAATCTCTCTACAATTCCATGATTTACTTAGGATTTGAGCTCTACCTTAATGTGTAAGTGTGACGCAGTACGAATTGTGTCAAGTAAACCAACCAAGATAAATTTTGGAAATAAAATTTGATCATTTTCGTGTTGTATTGCAAACAAAAACCCTTGATAAATGATTGAAATAATATTTAAATATCTTTCAAATTATTCGATGAGCTATGTGAAATGGACCACACAAAAAGTATAACCTTTTCCTATTGTCAACATGCAAAAATGATGCAAGAATTGCAATCTAGTATGTATGTGCTTCCTATGGTACATAACCTCTAATTTTGTTCTTTTTTAATTTACAGTTTTTTTAATGATCCCAAATACCTAATTGATAAAGATCAAAATGAAAAAAATATAAGAGTAACAAGCTTTGGAGGGAGAAGAGAGGGAGAAAGATAGAGAGAGTTTAGAAGTATTATAATAAATTAAAATCTCACATTAACAAGAAATTGCATACACAGATAAATTGCATTGCAATAAAAAAATCAGCTAATGTGCGGATGCGAATGTGGCTTCATAAACGAGGTCGTCAATCTAGTAAAAAAATCAATTACGATGGCAGCACGTCATTTGTACCTAACTGAAGGAGAATGATTAGTAATCAAAACAAGACAAGAAAACAACAAGAAAGCATACCAAACCTTGCTTGATTCTCCAACAATGGTGCTAAAATGTAAGTATAATTTTTAATGCGCCAATATGTCGATTTTATCGCACGGTTGCGCGACACTCATAAACCATTCATTTCCATTAAAGTAATACAAAAACATGCCATTGTAATATACTGAATAGATAGTGGACAAGTCAAGGTTTGAATCCACAGGCAATTTTGATCATAATTTTTTTATGAGTTTCAAGTCAATTTTGATCATAGGCGATCTAAAAAGTATCTATTTTTTTTATTTTAAACTAAAGGACCTCAAAACAAGATGAAAGCTATATTAAATTTTTACGAATGATATATACTATTTTTAGAGATTTTCTGAGTTTTTTTGTTTAGTATTTTGAATGCTCAAAGTAATAAACTAGAGGGTAAGTTGTACCTGAGCAGCAATTTAAAGGCTGATTTGCAATATAATAAAACTTGAATAGAGCCAAACTAGTTATATAATCTAACACGAGCATGAGTGCAAATTTGTAAGAATATAAAAATAAAATACGGAAAAATTATACAAGAAGTCGTACATATTTTTAGAATTGCAAACGGCTCCCTTTTGGGGACTTCATTAAAAAAACTAATTCAGGACCTACAGTTTTCGGGAACAGAAACACTACATGCAAAAGAATACAAATAATACAAAAATTAAAAGATAATAAAAAAGAAGTGGGAACGGGGAGCAGATCCTCTGCCGTAAGTGGATTGCAGCAGAGTCTGCTGCAATCCACGGATGGCTGACACGTGGCGCGGATATGATCCAACGGTCCGCCCCCAGCCCCTCCTCTCTCCCGAATTCCTACCCTCGTCCCCGAGCATCGCCGCCCCGACTCTCTCTCTCTCCCACCATCGCCGCCTCCCCGACTCTCTCTCGCCCACCCCCGAGCATCGCCGCCTCTCGCCGCCTCTCGTCCCCCTCGCCGCCCACTCGCCGCCTCTCGCCCTCTCTCGACCATCGCCGCCTCATCCCCCTCGCCCGAGACCCCCCTCGTCGCCCACCCACCGCCTCTCGCCCTCTCTCGACCATCCACTATCCTCTCTCACTGATGTTCTCACTGCCCAACAATGGATCCCTCCGTCGGCATCTTAACGTACGTCGTCAAGAAGGTCGGAGACGCCATCCTCAACAAGGCCGCTCTCCTCGGTAACACTCGACAAGATCTCGAGTGGGTGCAAAAGGAGCTCGGGGCAATGCTGGCCTTCCTTGAGGATGCTGCCAACGTCCAACCGAAGGAAGCCATAGTGGAAACATGGATCAAGGAAGTAAGGGAGATGGCTTTCCGTGCCGAGGACATCGTCGACACCTACAACGGAATCCTTCCTCCCCGACTTTCTTTCTGAATGGCGCCACGACTTCGGTACGCAAATTGCAGAACTGAAGGAGGATGTTGCCGATTTCAAGAGGAGGAAGGAAACCTATGACATCATGTTTCTCAACACAAGGAGTGCCGACACCGTTGAGCGGACGGATGATCAATGGCTGTTTAGGAGGCAGATCAGTGGGTGCACGATTTAGGAGGGTGAGGCTTGAAGGATGAAAGAAAATGTCGTGTCCATGACTTGATTCTTGAGTTGGCAGTTAAGGAGGCTAAGAAGATTCAATTCCTAGAAGACTCAAAGATATATGTATGAACTCAAAGATATATGTAAACGCACTTCATAGGAAGAAGCGTATTTTGTATATATGTGCTCATTTTGGTATGGAAGAGGCTCGAATTGGATAAATGGTCCTTTCATATATATGTACGTGTTTTTGTATATATGTGCAAGTTTTGGTATGCTCTTGCTCTTTATTGTATGGAAGTGTCTCCTTTGGTATATATGTGCTCGTTTTGGTATGGAAGAGGCTCTACTAGTATAAATGGTCCTTTGGTATATATGTGCGTGTTTTTGTATATATGTGCAAGTTTTGGTATGCTCTTGCTCTCTGTTGTATGGAAGTGTCTCCTTTGGTATATATGTGCTCGTTTTGGTATGGAAGAGGCTCGAATTGAATAAATGGTCCTTTGGTATATATGTGCGTGCTTTGTATATATGTGCAACTTTTGGTATATATGTGCTCACTGTTATATGCAAGTGTCCACTTCGGTATATATGTGCTTGTTTTGGTATGGAAGCGGCTCTTCTTCGATAAATCGTCTGTTGGTATTTATGTGCGTGTTTTTGTATGTATGTGCGAGTTTTGGTATATATGTGCTCATTGTTGTATGCAAGTGTTCACTTTGGTATATATGTGTTGGTATGGAAGAGGTTTTTCTTCGATAAATGGTCTCTTGGTATATATATGTGCGTGCTTTTGTATATATGTGCGAGTTTCGGTATGGATCTGCTCACTGTTGTATGCAAGTGTCTACTTTTATATTTCGGTGCTCGTTTTGGTATGGAAGCGGCTCTTCTTGGATAAATGGCATGTTGGTATATATGTGCGTGTTTTTGTATATATGTGCAAGTTTTGGTATATATGTGCTACTGTTGTATGCAAGTGTCCACTTTGGTATATATGTGCTCGTTTTGGTATGGAAGAGGTTTTTCTTCGATAAATGGTCTCTTGGTATATATATGTGCGTGCTTTTGTATATATGTGCGAGTTTTGGTATGGTTCTGCTCACTGTTGTATGCAAGTGTCTACTTTTGTATTTCGGTGCTCGTTTTGGTATGGAAGCGGCTCTTCTTGGTCTGTTGGTATATATGTGCGTGTTTTTGTATATATGTGCAAGTTTTGGTATATATGTGCTCACTGTTGTATGCAAGTGTCCACTTTGGTATATATGTGCTCGTTTTGGTATGGAAGAGGTTTTTCTTCGATAAATGGTCTCTTGGTATATATATGTGCGTGCTTTTGTATATATGTGCGCGTTTTGGTATGGATCTGCTCACTGTTGTATGCAAGTGTCCACTTTTGTATTTCGATGCTCGTTTTAGTATGGAAGCGGCTCTTCTTGGATAAATGCTTTGGTATATATGTGCGTGTTTTTGTATATATGTGCGAGTTTTCGTAGTGACTATATCCGCTTCTGTATATCCGCTTTTTGCTTGTGTTTTCGTCGAGTTTAGATCACTGATGTTGGATAAGCATCAAAATCCAATGCAATCAGGGCCGTGGAGGCGGAGTGGGGGATGGGATGTTGTCTCTTGCATGGACAACCTCGAGATAGAAGGTAGCGGAGAGCGGGGTCGGGGGAGAGGTTGGCGTCGAGGCCTCAAGAGGGTGGCGTCGAGAAGGGTCTTGGTGTCGCGGTAGAGGGTTGCGGCGAGAGTAGTTGACGTCGGGGGAGAGGATGGCGTCGGGAAGGAGAGAGGGGCGGGAGACGGTGGCGGCGAAGCGAGAGGGCGAGAGGCGGCGATGCTCGGAGGTAGGCGGCGGTGGTCTGGGGCGAGAGGGCTTGGTGATGGTCGACAAGATGCTTGGGGCTTCGCGGTGAGGTCGTGGGCGGGCGAGAGAGGGTCGGGGAGGCGGCGATGGTAGGCGACAAGAGAGGCGATGGTCGACGAGAGGGCTTGTGAGGCGGCGATGCTCGAGGGCGGGCGAGAGAGGTTTGGGGAGGCGGCGATGGTCGGGGGCGAGAGGAGAGGGTCGGGGACGAGGGTAGGGATTCGGGGAGAGGAGTTCGGGGAGAGGAGGGTTGGGGACGGGATCCTCAGCCGTTGGATGGTTCTTTGCCACGTGTCATCCATCCGTGGATTGCTGCAGACTCTGCTGCAATCCACTTACCGCAGAGGATCCGCGCCCGTGGGAACGTGGGATGATGGGAGCAGAGTCAGCAGTAATCCCTTCTTTTTCTCTTGCGATTTTGAATCCGAAAATCAAATAAGCTTAGATTAATAATTTAATACTCCACGTATTCTTCAAATTTCGCTCAGATCGAAAGTTATTTGCTATTTGCAAAAAAAAAAATGGTGTAATCCCAGTCAGCAAGCAAACGTTATGCTCTCGTCGGATGATCACCTCTCCACGAGGGGGGATCAAGCTGGTCGACCACGGCGTGTATTGTGGTTTCCAGGGTGATGCCGCACGCGGGAGGCGCGAGCGTTGGTTGCATCGGAAGGAGTGCCGTGAGGGATCGCGGGCCGCAGAGCAGGGGCACAGCCTAGAGAGCAGCCGAAGGGGTGACACAGAGATGCTCGCACACCGCCTGGAGCGCGGCGTTCTCAACCTTGCTTGGTCAAGGTGGAGACAGTGGCACGAGAGGGTGCGAAATGAAGAAGGAATCTGGTACGATCGAGAACTGTATCCGACCGCGAAGGCAACGTTGGGGACGTGTCCGCTTGAAGAGCAGCGAACCAAATATAGGCGGGAGTGGCGGCTTTGCTGGGGAACTTCCGTCCACCTTTGTTCATCAGTTGCAGGTATTCTCCCCTAGTTTCTCATCCCTCTTTTCCTTTCTATTATTCCATTTCTTCTCCTCTCCTCTGTATTTTTCGTCTGATTCCGGTCATCAATCCGACCATCGCCGACTCCATCTCATACCGACATCGTATCCAGTTCTACATCTCCTTTTCCAGAATGTAATCGCCTCGGATCATTATCCTATCTGAGTTTAGGATCCCTTCCTCCATTTAACCGGGATCGACTCATCCATTTCCATTTGTCTCCTATCCGAAACCTTTGGTCGAGGAACGTATCCTCGAGCCCATGCGTTTGTTTGCAGGTCGGCCTCATAATCTGTAGAGGATTCGAAAGAATGAAGATCTGATCGAGCCATACATGCAGCTAAATCAGTGACGGAGACAAGGGAGGACAGGAGGGGGCTTGGCCCCCTGTCTCCCAACAAAATACTTATTATATATTATATAATAGTAATAGTACATGATATAAATACAATAGTTAAATATAGATGTTAATAAGTTATATAAAATGATCCCCCATCTCCCATTTATAAGTTTGATATAATTCTTCCACCATCATTTTTCAATAAAAAATTAATAATATAATAGAATATGATAATTTATTTATTAACACTTATATGTTTTACAAGAACTACAAGTTATACCGACACCTTATCTATTTTATAATTTTTTTTACATCCGTATTCGTATGCATTTTAAAATGGATACAAATATGGACATCGTTTTGATATTTACAAGCATCTAATTCTATATCGTATAATAGTCATATATTTGTTTTTAATCATATATAACATAATTCTATACATGTTTTTACCCTATTTGTATAATTTTTATGATACAAATACGTTTACTAAATTTATTTCATCTGTTTTCCATCCAATTTACATATATCTAAGTCAATTCTATAGAGTATTTCTAACATTACTCATATACGATCGGTATCAGTTTTACATCTATACCAATTTTTTAAGGATATGGTAAGATAATTGTAATATCCGTTATTATATGTTTCAAAATCCGTATTCGTATTAAAAAACAGACAAGGATTCGATAATACCTATATATGTATCTGTATACATCTGTTTCCATCCCTGTATAATAACTACATGAACAAAATATGTATGTATAGATTTTTAAATCGTCATTATATCATATGTTGTTTAATATATGATGATGAATAATATTTTCCGAGATTTTTTATATTTGAAATATAGGAAAGTTTGTAATATCCATTGTTATATCATTACCATTGTTATGTATAATGATGTTTAACCTTTACAATTTTAATATCGAAGATTAGTTGAGATTCTGAAAAATATGATGAATAAGCGTTGACATATTGACCTTCGTTAATGATATAGTAATCGATATGACATTCATCTCTAATTTTTTACATAAAATTCGTTTTGTAATAAATAGTACTCATAATTATATATTAAGCCATGGATGAAATATTGATAGATTAAAAAACATCCATATACACACATTTCATTGTAGTGAATCATTCCCTTTATTAAAGATGTATAGTTAAGTATTAGTATTTACTTGTACGCATTTTGACCTTTTGTATCTTTTTATGAACTTTCATTTCGAACATAAATAAACCCATTAAATATGTTGGGTTATTAAAATAATTGTCAAAATCTTGAATGTAAAGAGTAATTACGCTATGCAAAAGATACCAAAATAAGGGTATAAATGACTAGTTATGGACAAGCATATAGGTGTTATCTTGTCCAAATTTGTTATAATACATGAGTATGGACGTCAATATAGAATCAACGAATATGAATAATGTGTTACTGTATCTTGAAAATTGAGTATAGATATAAAATAAATATGGATTGAAAATGAATACAATCACAAATACTTTATAAATTAGCTTATATATATATGAATTGAATGGCTTATTCTGACACAAATACAGTATATCTCATAAAAATTATATGAAATATACAGAAGAAATTAATTTTTTGTTATATGTAATTAAAAATAAATAAACAACTATATACTAAAAAATATAAAAATATAGACAAAAATGTATGTGGATACTAAAGTGACATTTATATATGTATTCTTTTGTAATACCGATACATATACACTTGTCAAAATATAATATAATATATGTATATATATATATCCCTTTGCATCCCTACATTATGGTGATATAATTTTACTTTTTAAAAAAAATTAGATTTAATGATACTACTTAACATCATATTAATAAAAGTTTTTGTGATTTGAAGAATTTTGTAAGGACCTTTTTGTCCATATAATGTTTGTTTCGATATTTATGTGAAACCGTAAGTTTATAGGGGTGTCTTTGCAAAAATTCCCCGTAAATAAATGTTAATAATTAAAACGATAAATAATAACACGGATAAATTATATATATATATATATATATGATGTATCTACATGTAAATGTATGTATATGTGTATATGTATGTGCGTAGTCTTAGTAATTTAGCCTCACAATTAAAAATTTCTGACTTCGTCCCTGAACTAAATCGCAACTCGGAATCTGAGATCAGAACTGAGCTTTAAACATCTGGAGATCCGATCGGAGCTTCCTCGAACAGATATCACTTGGAAGCACATCCGAGTGCTGTTCGTCTGGAGACGGGAGAATTTGCAAGTCAAAACATCTGGATGAGGAACAGCCTTGCAGTACCTAGAGCGATTATCCTTCCACTTCGATGAAGCAGAGCACTCGTAGCTTGGAACCGAGTGTCATCGAGCAGTACCTGCACTTGAATCCGAAGCACTGCGATCGTCGGCATTCCGCTGAGAAGCTTCATCTGATAATATCCGAATCGTTATCTTCGAGCAGCCATCTCCAATAGCCGGAAAGCAAGCACAGCCTAGCCCACTCGAGAACCACAACCCTCCCCGTGTCCGCTTGAAGAGCAGCGAACCAAATATAGGCGGGAGTCGTGGCTTTGCTGGTGAACGCTGTAGAAAGTGTGGTTGGACACTTCAAAAAGTTTGGTCTTCTTTTTCCAGATATAGGTTGCGGAGATTGCAGTTCATTGGGGAGGCAATGGTATGGATTACATCATTGACCATAGCATTGAGAACAAGGTTTAAAAAATCGGACCGGCCTGGCTGGTCGGACCGCTTAGATCGGGAACCGGCTCTGACCTGGTCGATTCGGTCGATTTTAGGTAATTAATTTTTTAAAAAAGAAAATAAAAAATAGGGTCAGACCGGTGGTCAGACCGAGTTGACCCGGGCGATTGGATCGGGTTGACCCGGATTTGATGGTTTAGTATATTTTAAAAAAATAAATGTTTAAATAATGAAATAATATGTTTTTTTATCACTTGTACCCTTTTTAAATTCTATAATTTCAGTTACATCCCTCTCTTTTTTGGAATATAACTTGTGCAACTATATTCTTGGGGTAATTTTCTAAAAGCAATTATAAATAAATTATTACAATATTATATTCATGTATAATTCTAGAAAATATGACTACCTTTTGTAGAATTTTATTTGAAATAGACAATCATGTTTTTATGTTGAAAGATTTGACATTTTAAATAATTATTTCATTGATATATAAATACATATTTGCATATATCTATCTGGTTTTATCGTCTCAAAAAATCTGTTCGACCGGTCAGATCAGTAAATTAAGCACCAGTCCGATTTTTTCCGAGTCGATATGAATGATGATGTCATGCTGACATCATCATTGGTCCGACCGATTTAGACCGATAGTCTGATCCGATTGAAATAAACTGAAGACTAACCGGCTCTGTGTCTGGTCCGATTTTTAAAACATTGATTGAGAACTTACTGTGGAAATGGCAGATAATCTACCCGAAATGCAAGCAGGCTATGGCGTGCGTAGGCATGTGGAGGAACGCCCCTCATATTTCGGGTCCCAATAAAATACATCAAGGTGTATGGGCCCTTAGTAATTTAATATTTGAATTTTTAACTCCGGAATTCTGTAATAGTTGGAAATTATCCTTTTTTTTACTTTGTAAACATCGTTTTTATTTTCTTTGACTCCATAAATTTGCTTCGTATCATCTCACAAATCATGTCACTAATTTTACTTTTACTTGAATCAATACCTTAGGTTAATCTATTAAAGAGAGAATTAGATGGTGGATCTTTCACCTTCTCATCTCCTTCTTTCTTTTTTCCTCTTCATCTTTATTTTCTCTCTCTCTCTTCACCTCATCTTCATCGATCTATCAGATTACAGAAAACATTGTATATTAATGGATAAACCATCCTTTCTGATCAAAAAAATGATTTTTTCAAAAATTTCAGGACAATTTGTGAACTGATTGATCAAGATTACTTTGTTGCTAAACAAGTGCCAAACAAATACTAAACAAATACTTGCTGAAGCTACTTTCCTCGTGTTGAGGAAAGGCTCGAGATCATTATTCTCTCTCTCTTCATTGTTGGAGGTTACCTCGTCTGGTGCTGCTTGCACTCTAGCCACTGTTGCAATCGCATCAAATCGCTTATTGCGGCATATTACCTCTGGCGATTCCAAGCATTCCTCCGGCTTCACCTCCTCAATGTCGGGTACGGAAACTACCTTCTCCTCTGAATTGATAATGTTGATGGACATAGGCTCTTTATGCGTACAACTCATATTCAGTAGTGCTCATTTGACCCATGCATCTCTTCATAGACATCCAAACCGTCGAATTGGATCAAGCCTCCCTTTCTGCATCCTCAACTTAAATCAAACATATTTATATGAGGAGATAGGGAAGGGAAGCTGCAGTTTGGGGCAGCACCAGGAAGGGTGGGCTCGATGGGGTGGGATGGGGGCAGTGGTCGAGGTTGTTGGGGATGGGGGCTGTAAGTCGAGGTGGTGCTGGGAAGGGTGGGGACGACACAATGGAGGTAGGGAGGGTGAGAAGGAGGGTGAATGAGGGCATCTTTTATAAATTTGATAAATGAAGAGGGACATATGCACTTTTTAATGGAATCTGGTTAAGTTTAATGGTTAAATGGATGTGTATTAACCACATGATCTGTGTACGTGGTCGAGTGAATAATAACGATGTTTACATGGTCGAACATGCAATTTAAAATTTTAGGATCCGACGGATAAAAATCCCGTAAATATTTCAAGAGGAGAATGATGTTTGGCCTAAAAAAGAGAAAAATTACATTTGACTTGAAAAGTACATATTACAATATAGATATTGATGAATATGTGAATCATCACTTTAAAAGCTGAAAATAAAGCTTTGTTCCAAAGTAATTAAGTGCAGTTAGGCATTTATATTGAATTATTTTCATTCATGCATATATAAATAAGATGCATATTTTATCATTCATTTTTGCATTAATAAGGAGCCAAAATTGTGTATATAATGCGCATGTATATTAATCCAAATTTACAAGTTTTTTTCATTATTTTTTACTAATTCAAATGAAATAAAATTAACTTCGTTATGTACATAGTACTAACATTAATAAAGGAAAAATATTAGGAAAAATATTAACTTGTGATCGTGTATCAAATAAAGTTAAACCCTAATTTTGAGACAAAAAGTCATAAAGTCAAATATCTTTCATGTACAGTCTCTTATGAACCCGTACTCATTTTTGAGTTAATGTACATTTATATACAATCAAAATCAAATTCAAAAGAATCGAAGTTAATACGTAAAACTTTGATTTTGGGTTCATAATGTATATGGCATATTTTTACTAACTTGAATTCATTATTTTATGTACATAATTAACTCATTAGATTTGTATCCTTTTTATTATTTTCTTTTATTTGGGATTTTTACCCGACAGACCCTACAAACTTTTTAAATTACCTCTACGGCATTTTTTGTACATCATAATTACCCCATCGACCCTATAAATTACCCCAAGAAGCCTCACAGACTTTAAATAGACTACCCGGAGGGTTCATGGAGTAAGAGTTGGCGAGTTTACGGGGTTAAGGAGGGAATTAGGTTATTTTAAAGGTCGTAGAGGTCATTGGCAAAGTTTATAGGGTCTGCCGGGTAAAAATTCCTATCTTTTAATAAAGCATGTAAACATCCAAATCGAAACCAATTTAAAAATCAAATAAATTAATGTGTTTTGAGTTTGAATTTGAGTTTGTTATAAGTCTTTTTATTTATCTCGTATGTTATTTCTATTATTAAAAATCCCCAAAAATAGATTTATATGTAAATATTTAATTTTTATTTATTGGATTTAATTTTGAATTTTTCCTTATTTAAAAATCACAAAAAATGCAAAATGATAAAATATGATATTTTATGAATATATTTACCACACAAATTCACTTTGCACAGATGACATCTTTTAGTTTTAGATTCTTCATGAAAGTTGTAGATCTCATCGATATAAACAATTTTCACGAAGAACTTTTTGATTTGACATCGTTTTCACTTTTATTTGGATTTCCTTTTTTTCTTTTTGAAATTTTTAAGAGTGACACATGGCAGCTGGAGCTGCCATGCATTGTCTCCACTTACTCACCTCAACCGCCTCTTCTTCAAGTAGTTGGATTAGGCACCCCTTCATCAAATGGTTCTATTTTCCTCTTTTCTTTTTTTATTTGATTTATTCTTTTTATTTACTTCTCTTCTCCACATCATGAGTTTTAAGCCCTTCGATCCAAGGCCAAGCCAACGACGAAGGACACATTCTCCTACCTTCGATTCAGTTGCTCCTCCTCTCGACCACGATAAGCACTCACCGTGCCTCTTCTCCATCTCTCTCACCTGGAACGATCCTCCAATCCCTCAAACTTTGCCTCAACATCCACGTCGTCGCCTCATCACAATCTTTGCTAACCCTAACCAACCACCCTCAAAACCCCATCGAGCTCCACCTAAGAGACCGTTCCTCCATCACGAGAGAGGGGAGAGCCTCCAGCTTTGGGTCTGGTAAAGTGACAGCGCTCCAGATCTTTGATGGCAATGACGAGTGCATCTTCATGCTGGAGAGATCCGTGGTCCATCGCCAACGTAGTAGCTGTTGGACATGTGAGCCCACAACGAGCCATTATGCAATAAATGTTATTGTGAATATCATTCCCTGATCTGAAATGAAGAATAAATAATTTACATAAAAGGTCCCTCTGTATAATTAGGGTTATGTACCATGGCCATCTTGATGATCATACATCTGTTGATTCAATAATTGAATCATAGAGGCTGGTGCTTGGATGAATATCTAAAGGGTTAGATTGAGGACTCATCAAGCACCGTCAAATGATTATTAAGAGATGATCTCCAGCCTGAGTAGGAGATGGCAATCCTTTCTCACATAGACTGATATCTGACCGACCTCTTGATGCAAGTCCTTTGCATAGGGATAGTGATTGGGAGGTGTCAGATTAGTTAGGTCAATGGGTTGACTTAACGAGATCGAGATAACCTAACTACTATGTTGAATGCTGTCACAACATAGGCACGCATCCTCTGACCGGAGACAGATGTATTGCTATATGTCTGAGTATGTACATTTGGCAGACCGATAGGTTGATGGCCTAACCAAGGTTTATACACCAGCGAGCTTGTGTGCATATAAGGGCATATGAGCAATACGATCTCTCAAAGGGATCATACAGGTTCACTTATGAACCGGAAGACATGAGCTCACTCATGAGATTTTGGGTTGATCATGGGTCTTCCAGTATGCAGGATGTACAGGTATTGGGAATACCTGAGGGTGATGTGATCATAAACGTTTGTATATCCATGACGCTTCCATTTCGAGGGAGTGATGAAACAGGTCTGGATATTAGTGACTCCTTTCAGTAGAGAAGCAATCTGATCTTAGTCCATGTGTTGGACATTAGTCTGGATGAGATTCAGATGCAACTAGAAGATTAGATTTGCGGTCTTGATTTAATCAAGCATCTGTGGACGGTCCGTAAGATCTAGATTTGAGATGAGATCTCAATATCCAAGTCACTATACGTGGAACAATACAGTTGCCCTGTCCTTATCTCCAAGTATCTATGTAGAAAGCACATTATTCTTGAAGGTGTTCAAGAATTGTTCATTACATGAATTATGTATCCAAGAAAGAAGGACTTGATGATTAAATGAGATTTAGTTATCAAGCATAATATGAATGAGATTCATATTGTGATAATAATTATCCAAGATAATTAAATAGGATTTAATTATCAAGGATTGGAGAATGTGGATAATACTATCCATAATATTTGTGTATTATTAATGTGATTTGTAATATACATATATTGAAGAGAGAAATTTTATAAATAGCATTTATTAATTATTAATGTGGATTGGATTCACATTAATTAATTAATTAGAAATGCAATTTACAAATTAGTTTGGGTTGTGAATATGATTCACATATTTATCAATGGCAAGATTAAAATATTCACAAATTAATTTGGAATTAATTTGGTGGATATTTTTGTGGTAATGATTATTACAAATACATTAAGAAATAATAATATAAAATAAAAGGGAGATAAATAACCACCAAATGAGGTGGCATCATCAATGACATAGTCAAAGATGACACCCCCTCATTTTTAAGAGGTAATTTGTTATCTCTCCTTTATTATATTATTATCTCTTGATAATTAATTTATGTTAAATTAAACTGTGTAGATAATATTGCAACATATATTTAATTTAAATATAAATTAATGTTGTTGGTTTTCAACCAACAACAATCATGGCCATTGATTATTACATAGAATCCAATGGCCGTTGGATCTATGTGTCCCATGGATTGAGATCCATTAGATCCTAGAGTAATATAAAAAGAGGACTAACCTAGCCTTTCATGGTACATTATTTAGAGTTGTGGAAGCCTACTACTCTCTCTCTCTCTCATTCTCGCCTACCCTCTCTCTCTATATTCCAAGTGGCCGTCCACTTTATGCATAGAGAAGAAGGGTCTCTCGACTTCGCCTTCGACGACTCGTGGATCTCCTTCTTCTTTGGAGTTGCTACTCTAAAGGAAGACGATGGATTTCGTTTGACGAAATCAGGGGATTCATTGCTTGGATCTTCATCGAGGATTACGGGAGGAACATGACTCATCATCACGCCCGCAAGTGCGTTCTTCGTGGATCGGTCTTAGGACATGAGGATCTCTTATTTGGGATCTCACGATTACAACTACGCTCCAAGAGGTATTCCTTTTACTTTGTGGTGTGATGAAACGATCCGAGAAGTATTCTCGTGATCATGTGGTTTCATCTTTAAATTTGAAAAACTTAATTTCTGTCGCATCTAGCGACTAGTGCGACTAGTTGCTCCAATTGCATATGATACGATCGACATGCTTCCGTGATGCGCTTAAGGATTATCAATATCCTTCAAGTGGTATCGGAGCCATAGGTTGAATAAGGTTTTGGATATGATTCATAGACCTAGAACGACTTGGGCTTGAAAGGGTCGCGAAAGTTTTTGTCGCATTTGAATTTTTGCACCTCTGTCTAATTGACTGTTTAAATTGTTTAAACATGAAATTTTCAATTGGATTTGGTTCCCCATTAAATAAGGAAACCATATGACTTGAGTTTACTAAATTTGGACTTCATTTGCTCAAGATATGGCCTTTTGAATTTGCATGTATTCACTGTTGCGGGAACTGCGGATCTAAACATGATTAATGAGTTAATTACTGTTTTGATCCGCCTCGAAATGCTTGAATTATCACTTGAGTTCTTTAATAATTCAAATTGCAAACTTAGGAAACTGATTTTATAATTTTGGATTTAAATTGATCAAGATAAGTTAATTTTAGTGATTGGGGTCATTGCTGGAAATTGACAATCTTGATCATGAACCTTGTGATAAGTCATTCAAATGTGATGATGAAAATTAATTGTTGATTTTCTGAAATAATTATTGATAAATATTTGCGAAATATTTAAAGAGATAAATATTTCATTGAATGACATTTACCTAAACCATAATGATAAGATAATTGTTCTTGATCATTGGTTGATATGAAATCATCAACAAACTCTTTTTCATGAAAAACCTTAGTTTATCCTACAATAGTTGTAGGACAATTTTTACATGAAAAACCCTCTTGCTTGAATAGGATTGGGGATTTGTTTAGCAAATCTCCTTATAATATAATCAAAATTGTTTTGATGTATATTATATGGTATAATTTCGGTTGAAAAACCGATGAGCATCTCAAAGTACATGATGATCTATCTGGTATTATCCTTTCCTGAGGTGGATGGTGCCTAGTCGGAGAGCATTGTGGTCGCAGGTTGCAACGTATGTGGTCCGTCTCACTCTCATCGGTACTGGCCATGACAGCGGGTAGGGACTGGATAATACCAGAGAAGTCAAAGTGTATTTTCCTAATTATTAAAATTCTAATAATACGTACTTTGAGATTATACCTACTATTCAAGTAATAATCAAGTTTGTTGATTCATGACTGGATTAATAATTAATTTAATATGGTTAATTTAATTATATCCAATTAACACTCTATAATGAATAGATGTGTATTTCCCTTGGAAGAGTTAATTATGTGAATATGATTTACGATAATTAATTATTCAATTTGAATATGAGATGGAGGATCACATAAGTGACATCCATGGTCTCCCGTCAGGGCAAAGGATTCCGTCGCCAGTTGTTGTGTATAGGAGACACCTGTCTCAAGTGACAGATCCTGTATATGATTTAATTGGATCGGGTTCTTTGCTTCTCAAAAGAGTAAGGCTGTATACATATTGACCCTAATATCGAGTCCTCATATTATTGGGGCGGTATTAGAATACGTATAGCGAGTTTTAAGCCTATTGACGATTGGTTCAATTAACAATGGTTCAACATCATCTTAGGGGTGGTGGGCCCGGGTGTTAACGACCGAATTGGGAAATGCAAGTTGGACTTGCAAGGCGGAATGAGTTCCCGCTTCTTTATATCGGATTCGCAAGTTCTCATATTATTGGGATGTGACAAAGATAGGAAAGGAGATCCCAGATCTTGCTAGAGATATAATGGTAAGAATATCTCTTACATTGAAAGTGATTAAGGGAATGAACTTTCATTGTTGACAAGGCAAGACAACTTTGATAGAAAAATTCCTAAATCAAAGTAAAACATGTATATATAAAATATATACCCTTATGCAAATTTCTTATTTCAGATAATCATTCATTAAACCCACTCAATGTTATACTCAATGATAACCAGTAAAATATCATGGATTGGACTCATGATCCAGATATTGTACTTGTAATTGGACACATAATGTATGTGGTTGCAATGAACAAGTTTTCCTCAACATAATGAGGAATGACAATTAAATAAGATAATCAGACATCACCTTAGGGTTTGTATGTCCCTATAGTCTTGATCTTTCATTGAGTGTACTTTAGAAGTGACATGTCGATATTGATCGCAATTGTCAAATAATACTTATAAAAATCTAAGAAGATATTCGGGAATACATATGTTCTCTAGACATTTAATCATGAATGACATGGTTCTCTGCATTATGCAGAATGGTGGCTCTAAAGAGATGATGTATTCAAAATGTTTGAATACCTACCCGAACCTAAATCTCTAAGAGTTAAGATGCATGTAGTTATGATGAGTGTCATCATTCTACTGTCTATACTCAAGTCATTCATGAAGCTTCATAATAATCATTTTGTATGAATTTAATGAAGCATGTATAAATGTTGAAGTGCTCTTGTATTGAAATCTTTTGAATTCAACATAAGAGATTCTTTGTCTTGAACAATGGTTGTTTATAGATGAAGAGAGCACAGTGGAAGCATGGGTTGGACCCATGTGAGAAGAAAAGTTAAAGAGTTGACTGTACTTCAGTGACTTCCATATGACATCCAAAGAGTTGGATGAATGCCAATACTGCAATAAGTTGATGTGTTGATAGTATGACTATCAAATCCGTTTAAAGTCCTTAGTATAGGATTCAGATAGAGCATCAGAATAATCTACATATAATCATTGACTCTGAATTTCGTATTTTATAAGATAATGTCTGACAATTGTATCCCAATCTTCTAATGACATTTGCAAATTGATTGCATATATATATATATATTAGAAGATTAGAAATTTGATCTTAAGGTTTAGTAGTCATCTACAAGGATATTGATGTAATTGTTGTAGCAATCTCTATTGGATAGATGGACTTCATATTCTCAGTAGGAGAGCCCTTAGACTCAGAGAATGTCTCTATGACCTAGATATCAGAATACATTCATTGTTTGTTTCTAAATGTTGGAAATAAACATGAATTCTGAGATAGAACTATCATAAAGAGTTATGATGGATATATTTTAGATAGTAATCTAACATCTAGTGGACTCCACAAAATTAGAAAAATTAATGAATGGTTCATTAAGATTTCTAATACTGAAAATTAAACCTTGATGGATCAATAGGAGGATGAAGATCATTTGACAATGATCTCGCATCAAGTCTTGGACATATGTCTATTGATATGATCAATAGACTAGTAAGAGATGAAATTGTAGAATGTCTAAAACTTCAAATCTTACATACTTGTGAATATTGTATTCAAAGTAAAATGTCCAATACACCCTTCTTTGGGAATGGTGTTAGATGTCGATGTATTCAAGATCTCATACATATTGATGTATGTGGATCATCTATATCATAATATACATTATAGATATGTGATATCTGTTGATGATTATGTATGACATGAGATTTCTTCTCTTCACATGAGAAACCTTTGAAATGTTCAAAGATTTCACGATTTCTGTTTAGAACCAAAGTTTGAAGGAAGATTAAATGAATTTGATCTAACCAAGGTAGCAAGTACCTATTACATGAATTCAAAGAATAACTTATGTAAATATGAATATCATTTCTGTCTCAATCCTCCTAACACACCTAAACTCTGGAGTTGTAGGGAGATACAATTGGATCATGCGTGACATGATTTGATCAATGATGATCTTCAACATAATTATCCTCTTAGTTTCCAGGTATATATATGTAGTAGAGACTACATTATATATCCTTAATAAGATTCCATGCAAGTAAGCTGGAATCGAGCACTAGAGAGTGCTACTTCATTAGGAAAATAAAGGATGGTATTGGATACCTACTTTATGACCTTGAGATTCTTAAAAGATCTCATCTCTGAGAATGCGATTCTTGGAGGATTGAGACTAATGAGAATCAAGTTGAAAATAAAGTGAAGGAACTCATTTAATCTTGAGAAGATAATGAGGCTCCTGAAATCGGGAACTAAAACGACAATCAAAGATGAAACACTAATACCTCTTCAAATGAATTTGAGGATGTATTCCATGTGTCAGTCAAGTCTGACAATGATCAGACTTCATGTGATGAAGCTCCTAAGGATCATGACATGGAATGATGGATATTAGCAATAAAGTCTAAAGTAGACTTCATATACAAATATTGTATATGGACCCTCGAGGATCCACCTATAAGGGTTAGACCCATTAAGATGTAAATGGATCTTCAAGAGAAAGGGAACCTGATGAGAAGGTAGAGACCTTCAAAGCACGGTTCGTAGCCATGAGCTACACATCGGAAGGGAAGAAATTGTTTGCAATGAGACTTGCTCTTCGATAACCATGCTTAAAATCATCATAATATTGCTAACCTTAGCTACACAACTTGACTATTGCATCTTCAAGATGTAAGTCAAGATTGCATTCCTCTAAGAATATCTCTCTGAGGATGTTCACATGAAGTAACCCCTGGGCTTCATGGTTGAGGAAAGCAAGGTGTGAAAGCTAAAGAAACTCCATCTATGGACTCAAATAAGCTTCTTGTAGTTGGAACATCAGATTTGATGAAATCATAAGTGTTATGATTTCAGATAGAATCTTGATGTACCGTAAGAAGCTTAGTGGGAGTGCCATTGTGTTCATCGTGCTAAATATAGATAATATCTTAATCGTTTGGAATGATATAAGGATGATAATAAGTATTTTATAGATTGGCTATTCCATACCTTGAGATATGATCTCAAGAATACCTCTTGGATCTTAGTTCTGAAGGAGTTCAGAAGCAAAGAAAAGAGGGTATTGGGACTGTCACATTTGTAGTACACCTTGGACATGTTCCATTTTCTGGAAATTCCAAGAAAGGCTTTCTTACCTAAAGATTCGGTACTGACCTATCTAAAGGGATATCACCTCAAAGAGTTGAGGAAGTGAATGCTAGAACTTATTGCATTTGTGCATCAGTTACGTGAAGCTAAGTGTATGCTAGATGTGTACAAAAGCCAGATATCCGCCATGCAGTGGGAGTAGTAAAGTGTTGCTAATCCTACTATGGAGAGATAAAACACTTGATCGCAGTAATAACAATGTCTTCAAAGATGACATGGCTTTAGAGATAGTGATCTCTAAGTCTTATCTTCAAGAAATTAAGACTTTTAGATAGAGATCTAAAAGGTCTTAACTGTAGATGCCTTAGGAGATAAAGATCTCCAGGAATAAAGGTATTATGATATGGATTATGGAAATACTGGTTATAATAATTACTGGGCAATAGTGTCAAGGGCACTATAGTTGCTTTATCAAGATTGAGTATTGGTTGCATTAGATGCAACATTCACATTGGATGCGAGCACTATTACCTAGGGATATGTAAGTGCCATAAAACAACTTGGCATAGTCTTTTGGGAACAGAGTGACTGATCAGCTTACCTAGCTATTTTCTAAATAGCCTATGATTGTCACACGAGTGTGGGTTTAAATGATTAGCCCATTAATGGCTCTTTGGGCTAGCGGGAGATCGTTGGACATGTGAGCCCACGGTGAGCCATTATGCAATAAATGTTATTGCGAATATCATTCCCTGATCTGAAATGAAGAATAAATAATTTGCATAAAAGGTCCCTATGTATAATTAGGGTAATGTACCATAGCCATCTTGATGATCATACAGCTGTTGATTTAATAATGGAATCATAGAGGATGGTGCTTGGATGGATATCTAAAGGGTTAGATTGAGGACTCATCAAGTACCATCAAATGATTATTAAGAGATGATCTCCAGCCTGAGTAGGAGATGGCAATCCTTTCTCACATAGGCTAATATCTGACCGACCTCTTGATGTAGGTCCTCTGCATGGGGATAGTGATTCGGAGGTGTCAGATTAGTTAGGTCAATGGGTTGACTTAACGAGATCGAGATAACCTAAGTCCTATATTGAATGTTGTCACAGCATAGGCACGCATCCTCTTACTGGAGACAGATGTATTGCTATATGTCTGAGTATGTACATTTGGCAGACCAATAGGTTGATGGCCTAACCAAGGTCTATACACCGGCGAGCTGGTGAGCATATAAGGGCATATGAGCAATACAATATCTCAAAGGGATCATACAGGTTCACTTATGAACTGTAAGACATGAGCTCACTCATGAGATATTGGGAAGAATCAAATTCTGTGCACGGTGCTCTCGCTTTGGAAGCTTGACTGAATTTGTAGGTTTGATATATACTTTTGGAAAGTATATAATCAAGATCTAGGTATGATATATGCTTTTGAAAAGTATATGATCGATACCAAATCCCAATGATCAAATGAGTAACTTATTGATAAAACCCTGAAGAAGACAGTGTAAAATTGATCTTGATCTTCGGGTTGATCATGGGTCTTCCAGTTTGCAGGATGTACAGGTATTGGGAATACCTGAGGGTGATGTGATCATAAATGATTGTATATCCATGACGCTTCCATTCCGAGGGAGTGATGAAACAGGTCGGGATTTTAGTGACTCCTTTCAGTAGAGAAGTAATCTGATCTTAGTTCAAGTGTTGGACATTGGTCTGAATGAGATTCAGATGCAATGAGAAGATTAGATTTGCGATCTTGATTTAATCAAGCATCTGTGGGAGGTTCGTAAGATCTGGATTTGAGATGAGATCTCAATATCCAAGTCATTATACGTGGAACAATACAGACACCCTGTCCTTATCTCCAAGTATCTGCGGAGAAAGTAAATTATTCTTGAAGGGGTTCAAGAATAATTCATTTGATGAATTATGAATTCAAGAAGAAGGACTTGATGATTAAATGAGATTTAGTTATCAAGCAAAATATAAATGAGATTCATATTGTGATAATAATTATCCAAGATAATTAGATAGGATTTAATTATCAAGGATTGGAGAATGTGGATAACACTATCCATAATATTTGTGTATTATAAATGTGATTTATAATATACATATATTGAAGAGAGAGAAATTTTATAAATAGCATTTGTTAACTATTAATGTGGATTGGATTCACAGTAATTATTTAATTGGAAATGCATTTTACAAATTAGTTTGGGTTGTGAATATGATTCACATATTTATCAATGGCATGATTGAAATATTCACAAATTAATTTGGAATTAATTTGGTGGATATTTTTGTGGTAATGATTATTACAAATACATTAAGAAATAATAATATAGAATAAAAGGGAGATAAATAACCACCAAATGAGGTGGCAACACCAATGACATAGTCAAAGGTGACACCCCCTCATTTTTAGGTGGTAATTTGTTATCTCTTCTTTATTATATTATTATCTCTTGATAATTAATTTATGTTAAATTAAATTGTGTTGATAATATTGCAACATATATTTAATTTATATATAAATTAATGTTGTTGGTTTTTAACCAACAACAATCATGGCCATTGATTATTATATAGAATCCCATGGCCGTTGGATCTATGTGTCCCATGGATTGAAATCCATTGGATCCTAAACTAATATAAAAGGAGGGCTAACCTAACCTTTCATGGTACATTATTTAGAGTTGTAGAAGCCTACTACTCTTTCTCTCTATCATTCTCGCCTAGCCTCTCTCTTTATTCAAAGTGGCCGTCCAATTTGTGCATAGAGAAGAAAGGTCTCTCGCCTTCGCCGTCGATGACTCGTGGATCTCCTTCTTCTTTGGAGTTGCTACTCTAAAGGAAGATGACGGATTTCATTTGACGAAATCAGGGGATTCATTGCTTGAATCTTCATCGAGGATTACGGGAGGAACGTGACTCATCATCACGCCTGCAAGTGCGTTCTTCGTGGATCAGACTTAAGACAGGAGGATCTCTTGTTTGGGATCTCACGATTACAACCACGCTCCAAGAGGTATTCCATATACTTTGTGGTTTGATGAAACGATCCAAGAAGTGTTCTCGTGATCATGTGGTTTCATCTTTAGATTTGAAAAAATTTAATTTCTGCCGCATCTAGCGACTAGTGCGACTAGTTGCTCCGATTGCATATGATGCGATCGACACGCTTCCGTGATGCACTTAAGGATTCTCAATATCCTTCTGTAGCCGCATTTCAAATCTTGCTACCAAGATTCGAGGTCGCATTTTGCCCGACCTCTGGAGGTGAAAATCAAGTGCTCCAACAAGCAACGTACCCCCAAGTGAAGCTCCGAGTAACATCCTTCCTCTTCCTTCTTCCTTCCTCCTTCCTCTTCTATTTTGCTTTTTCTTTGTTTCCAAATATCCGGTACAAATCTACATCTTTCTTCCCCCATCTTCCTTATTAGTTCTCTGCTATAACCCAATCCGAATCCATCAGAGAACCACCTCTGTTATCACATTCCCTTTTTCTTCCTCGCACAAGAAGAAGTCTCCAAGTCCATCTCATTCTCCTCCCTCCCTCAAACCATAATACCACACATCATTTCCCATCACACTTAGGCCGATCCCCTTCTCGCTTGAGCAGATCCTTCTTACAGGTTCATTGGCTCCAAGAAGCTCCCCTTTGGTGAATAAACCTTCAGATCCCATCACCTCCGTCCTTCAGGAGTCTGGCCAAAGCATCGAGTACCTCTGCCTACTTCCAAAACTCGCAGCAGATCTCCTTCTCCTTCCTTCGGCGAAGCCGCAAGTTACAGAGCTACGACCTTGAGCCGCTCAATCGCGAACAACTGAAGCTGGAGATCCATTTGTGATTTCCTCTGTCACAACCCCCTCACCTGCGCACCCATCGACTTCTCGAGGACCAACAATAGAGGGTAGAGCCCTTCAGCTCATTAGACCGACACCGAACCTTCATCACAATAGCGTGAAGAAGCGAAGGAACCCACCTCTACTACAATTTCTATCTTGAACCCCCTAACTTTGAGAAATCATTTGAACCACTTTTTGTCAGTACTTTTTAATGTTTGACATGTGAGCCAACGATGAGCCAATATGCAATAATTATTATTGCAAATACCATTCCATGATCTGAAATGAAGAATAACCAATTTGCATAATAGGTCCCTTAGTAAAATTAGGGTTATATACCATGGCCATCTTGATGATCATACAACTGTTGATTTAATTATTGAATCATAGATGTTGGTTCTTGTATGAATATCTAAGGACTTAGATTGAGGACTCATCAAGCACTATCAAATGATTGTTAGAAGATGATCTCCCGCTTGAGTAGGAGATGGCAATCCTTTCTCATTTAGGCTGATATATGACTGACCTCTTGATGTAGGTCCTCTACATAGGAATAGAGATTCGGAGGTGTTAGATAAGTTAGGTCAAAGAGTTGACTTAATGAGATCGAGATAACCAAAGTCTTATATAGTATACTGTCACGATATAGGCATGCATCCTCTATCCGGAGACAAATGTGTTACTATTTATCCGAGTATGTACATTTGGTAAATCAATAGGTTGATGAACTAACCAAGGTCTATAAACCGGTGCATTGGTGTGCATGCAAGGGCATATGAGTAATATGATCTCTTAAAAGGATCATACATGTTCATTTACTGAACCGGAAGACATGAGCTCACTCATGAGATATTAGGAAGAATCAAATTCCGTACACCTTCGTCTCACTTTGGAAGCTTGACTAAATTTGTAGGTTTGATATATACTTTTGGAAAGTATATGATCAACACCTGGGTATGATATATGCGTTTAGAAAGTATATGATCGACACCAACTCTCAATAGCCAAATGAAAAACATAATGATAAATCCGTGGAGAAAATACATTATACTTGAAAGAGCGCATTATCCTTGAAAGAGTTCATGGATAATTTATTTGTTGATATTATATATCCAAGCATTGACAAAATTGATAATTAAATGTGATTTGATTATCAAGAATAATACGAATTTGATTCATATTATAAGGAGAGTTATCTGATATAATTAAATGTGATTTAATTATCAAAGATGAGAATAATATGAATGTGATTCACATTATTTGCGCGCATAAGAATAGAGATCTAAGATGATTAAATGTGATTTAATTATCATGGATATGTATAATGTGGATATCACTATCCATATTATTCACATATATTATAAATGTGGTTTATAATATATAAGGAGAGCCTATTGTAATTTATAATTGTTGATTTATTAATGTGGATTGGATTCACATTGAACGATTAAATGAAAATATAATTACATTTTTTTGGTTGTGAATGTGATTCACATGGCATGATTGCTATATTCACAAGATAATTATGAATTATTTTTGCGAAATTATTTACAACAAGTGTTGTAAATCTTGGAGATCTGGTGAGATAATGAGATATCATGAGATAATTGAGTTAGGGGATGAGGTTAGTCTCCTCATTATCTCAAGACTAGTCAAATGATTTGAATTTGAAATTAATTATATTGATTTATCAATATAAATGAATTTAAATTAAATCAATTGTTGTTTTGTTTTTCTACAACAACATGATGGCCATTTAAAGAAATACATCCATGGATTGGGATCCATAGACTCTCAAAACCCTATATACAAAGATACAACCCTTTCTCTTCAAGTTACATCATCGACAATCTCTCTCTCTCTCTCATTCTCTACACACAATCTTTCTTTCTCTCCCTTGGGTGGTCGTCCTCTCTCTACTAGAGAGAAAGTCCCCATCACTGCATCATTGTCGTTATGCTGTCCGATTGCTTGCTTATGAATTTCCATCTCCTTCGGTGTGTATCACTCGTGAAGAAGACGTTGGATCTCGTGTGAGGAGATCAGGAGATTCACCATTTGGATTCACATTGAGTGATTAATTGAAAATATAATTACATTTTGTTTTAGGTTGTGAATTTGATTCACATAATTCGTATGGTATGATTGAAATATTCACAAGATAATTATAAATTATTTTTGTGAAATTATTTACAACAAATATTGTTGGTAATATTGGAGATCTAATGAAATAGTGAGATCTCATAAGATAATGAGATATCATGAGATGATTGAGTGGTCGTCCCCCCTTTTTAAGGGACGAGGTTAGTCTTCTCATTATCTCAAGACTAGTCAAATGATTTGAATTTAAAATTAATTATATTGATTTAAATTAATTTAAATTAAATCAATTGTTGTTGTGTTTTTTTACAACAACATGATGGCCATTGAAATAAACACATCCATGGATTGGGATACATGGACTCCCAAACCCTATATAAGAACAGACACCCCTTGCTCTCCAAGTTACATCCTCGAAAATCTCTCTCTCTCTCTCTCTCTCTCTACGTGTCATCTATCTCTCTCTCTCCCGTGGGTGGCCATCCTCTATATACTAGAGAGAAAGTCGCCATCGCCGCAACATCATCATTATGATGCCGGATTGCTTGCTCATCGATTTCTGTCTCCTTTGGTGTGTCTCACTCGCGAAGAAGACATTGTATCTCATGTGAGGAGATCAAGAGATTCACCACTTGGATCATCAACATGGATTGCGAGGAGCACGCGTCTTATCAACACGCTCGCAAGTGTCTCCTCCGTCGGATCGGACATGAGACAGGAGGTCTCTTCGTTTAGAGTCTCGATCGCAACCAAACTTTAAGAGGTAAACCTTAATACCTAATTGTTGTTTGGATGAAACGATCCGAAAAGTGTTCTTGGACCATGTGATTTCATCGGATTAAAATTGTTAAATTCTGCTGCATGGAGCACTAGTGCGACTAGTCGCTCCCGATCACACTCGATGCGATCCTCAAGCTTTCATGATGAGATTAAGGATTTTATCATATCCTTAAAGTGGTATCAAGGCCAGGTTAGAGGTTTTGGATACGATCCATAAACCTAAGAAGACTTGGGTTCATTAGGGATTGTGAAAATTTCATCGCATTTTATTTTTGCAGTCCTATTTTGTGAATATTTTTGGTCCTGTTTAAAGTACTTAAACATGAAAATATCATTTGATGATATTATTCATTAATTAAGGAAACCGTGAGATTTGAGTTTTCGTGATTTGGAATCTGATTGCTCAAGATATGATCATTTTAACGAACATATATCCACTATTTCGGGGATAGTGAATCATGACGTAATTAAAAAGTTAGTTACTATTTTGAAACATTTAGAAATGTATGTTAATCACTTGAGTTATGTTTTAAATAAAATTATAAAACTTTGGAAACTAATTTTGCATGATTTGGATTTAAAATGAACGAGAAATGCTAATTTTAGTAAATGAGGGTCACTGTTGGATACTGCAAATTTAATCAAGAACCTTGTGATTATCATTTAAGAAATTAGTGAAATTAATTGTTAATTTCTTGGAATAATTATGGATAAATATTTGTGAAATATTTGACGATAATGATTTCCTTAAATTACATTTCCTTAACCAATAATTAATCAGATGCGATCTAGATCTCGAATTGGTTACATCATAAACATTCCATCAAACAATATTGCTTGAATAGGTTTGAAAATTTGTTTAGCAAATTTCCTTATAATCAAAATGGTTTTGATTATTACTATATGGTATAACTTCGGTTGAAAAACCGATTATCATCTCAACTACAAAGTGATCGATTTTGCATTATCCTTTCCTAAGTTGGATATGGTATCTGGTTGGGGAGAGTTGGGGTAGCAGGCTTCACCCTGTCTGGTCCCACTCCCATCGGTATAGGCAATGAAAGCAGGTAAGGTTGGTATAATGCTTGAGAAATCATGATGTATTTTTCTAATTATTTAAATTCGAAATAATATGTATTTTTGAGATAATTCCATATTTCAAGTAACAATAAAGAATGTTTGTTGGATATTAATTGTATCATTTATTTAATGTGATTAGTTTAATTGGAATTCAATTAAAATTAAAATACTATATAATGAATTGATTTATGATTCCCTTGGAATAATTAATCGTAATGAATATGATTCATAATGATTAATTAAATTTGAACATGATATGGAGGATCACATAAGTGACATCCATGGTCTCCCATCAAGGTAAAGGGTTCCATCGCCAGAGATTGTATGTAGGAAATGTCTATCTGAAGTGACAACTCCTACATACAAGGCATTTAGAGCAGGCTCTTTGCTTCTCGAAAGAGTAAGGATGTATGCGTAGTGACCCTCATATGGAGTCCTCATATTATTGAGGCCATATTGGAGTGCACATAGCAAGTTGTATTTCTATTGAAGGTTGGTTTAATTATTGACGAGTCGACATCACCTTAGGAGTGGTGGGCCCTAGGTGTTATAGACCAAATTAGGAAATGCAAGTTGGACTTGCAAATCGGAATAAGTTCCCGCTTCTTTTTATCCTAGTTGCAAGTTCTCATATTATTGGGATGTAACAAAGATAAGGAATGAGATCTCAGATCTTGCTTGAGATATAATGGTATGCATATCTCTTACATTGGAAGTGATTAAAGGAATGAACTTTCAATGTTGACAAGGAAAGACAACTTTTATATAAAATTCCTAAATAAAGTAAAATATGTATATATATATTTGCAAATTTCTTATTTCAGATAATCCTTCATTAAACCCACTCAATACTAAACTCATTAACAATCTAGTAAAACATCATGGATTGGATCCATGATCAAGATATTATACTTGCAGTTGAACACATAATGTATGTGGTTGCAATATGCAAGTTTCCTCATAATAATGAGGAATGACAATTAAATAAACAATAGGACAACAACCCTAGGGCTTGTAGGTCTCTATAGTCTTGATCTCTCATTGAATGTACTTTGGATGTGACAGGTCAATGATGATTACAATTGTCAAACAATCCTTATAAAACCTGAAGAAGAAGTTCTGACATACATATGTGCTTTTGACATTTAATCATGAATGACATGGTTCACTTCATCATGCATAATGGTGGATCTATAAGAGATGATATATTCAATATGTTTGACTACCTACCTGAACCTAATTCTTTAAGAGTAAAGATGTATGAGATATGATGAGTGTCATCCTTCTACTATCTTTACTCAAGTCATTCATGAAGCTTCATAATATTCATATTGTATGAATTAAATGAAGCATGTATAAATGTTGAAATGCTCTTACATTGAAGTCTTTTTGAATTCAATATAAGAGATCCGTTGTCCTAAACATTGGTTGTTTATAAATGAAATGACGTAGTGGAAGCATGGGTCTAACACAAGCAAGAAGGAAAGTCAAAGAGTTGTTTATACTTTTGTGACTTCCATACATATGACATCCATAGAGTTGGATGAATGCCAATAATGCAATAAGCCGATGTATTGATAGTGTGACTGTTTAGTCTATCTAGGCTTCTTAGAGAAGGACTCAGATAGTGCATCAGAATAATCTATAATCTACATTTAATCATTGAATTTGACTTTCTTATTTGAGATCAAAGTTGGATAATTATTTCTCATTATTCTAATAGCACTTGCAATTAGTTGCATATGTATTAGAACACTAGAAATTTGACCGTAAGGTTTAATAGTCATCCATGGATATTGATGCAATGGTTGCAATAATATCTATTGGATAGATAAACTTCATATTTTCAGTGGGAGAGCCCTCAATCTTAGAGAATATCTCTACAACTTAGATATTAGAATAGACTCATTATTTATTTCTAAATATTGGAAATAAACATGAATTCTGGAATAGACCTATCATAAAGAGTTATGATTTATATATTTGAGATAGTAATTTGACATCTGCTGGACTCTGTTAAATTAGAATATTAATGAATGGTTCATTAACTTTTCTAATACTGAAATTTTAAAATCTCTTAAAATCAATAGGAGGACGAAGATCATTTGACAATGATCTAGCATCAAACCTTGGGCATATGTCTATTGATGAGATCAATAGACTAGTAAGATATTAAGCTTTAGAATGTCTAAAATTTCAAATCTTACATACTTGTGAATATTGTATTCAAAGTAGAAAATGTTCAATTCAAACTTCTGTGGGAATGGTGTTAGATGTCAAGGTATTCTAGATCTCATACATATTGATATATGTGGATCACCTGTATCATAATGAACATTAATGATATGTAATATCATTTGATGATTATTTGTGAAATGAGATTTTTTCCCCTTCATCTTAAAAGATTTGAAATGTTCAAAGATTTCACATTTTTGGTTTAGAACCAAAGTTTGAAGGAAGATGAAAGAATTTGATCTAATCAAGGTAGCAAGTACCTATTAGATTAATTCAAGGAATACCTTATGGAGATAGGAATATCATTCCTTTCTCACTCCTAAAACACCTAAAATCAATAGAGTTGTAGGGAAATACAATTTATCATATATGACATGATTTGATCGATGATTATATCTTAGTTTCCAAGGTATATATGTAATAGAGACTACAATATATATATATATATATATATCCTTAATATGGTTCCTTGCATGTAAGATGGAATCTAGTACCATAGTGTGCTACTTTATTAGGAAAAAAAAAGATGGTATTGGATACCTACTTTACGACCTTGAGATTCTTAAAAAATCTCATCTCTAAGGATATGATTCTTAGAGATTGTGACTCTTGAGAATCAAGATGAAAATGAAGTGAAGGAACTCAATTAATCTTGAGAATATAATGAGGCTCCTGAAATCGAAAACTAAAAGGCTAATTAAATATGAAACACTAATACCTCTTCAAATGAGTTTGAGGATGTATTCCATTTGTCAGTCAAGTCTGACAATGATCTGACTTCATGTGATGAAGCTAATGAGGATCATGACATGGAAAGATGGATGTTAGCAATAAAGTCTAAAGTAGACGTCATATACAAGTGTTGTATATGGACCCTCAATGATCCACCTATATGGGTAGGACCCGTTAAAGAGTAAATGGGTCTTCAAGAGAAAGAGGGAACCTGATGAGAAAATAGGGACCTTCAAAGTACAGCTCGTACCCTGAAGATACACATCGAAGAGAAGACATCGCTTGCGATGAGACTTGCTCTCCAGTGACCATGCTTAACCCATCAAAATATTGCTAACTATAATTACACAACTTGACTATGACTTCATCAAGATGTGAGTCAAGATTGCATTCATGTATGAATACCTCGCTGAGGATATTCATATGAAGTAGCCCCAGGGCTCCATGGTTGAGGAAAGCAACGTGTGCAATCTTAAGAAGCTCCATTTATAGACTCAAATAAGTTTCTTGTAGTTAGAACAACATATTTGATGAAATTATAAATTTTATGATTTCAGATAGAATCTTGATGAACCATGTGCAGCTTAGTGAGAATGCCATTATGTTCATCGTGCAAAATGTAGATGATATCCTAATCATTTAAAATGATATAAGGATGATAGTAAATGTTTTAAAGTCTGGCTATTCCATACCTTGAGATATGATCTCAAGGAAACCTCTTAAGATATTAATTTTAAAGTAGTTCAAAAGCAAAGAGAATAGGGTATTGGGACCGTCACATTAGTGGTATACCTTGGACATATTCCATTCTTGGAAAACCCCAAGGAAGGCTTCCTTCCCTTAGTATATGGTACTCACCTATTTGAATGGATAACACCTCAAGGAGATGAAGAAGTGAATGCTAGAACTGTTTTCCCTTTTGCATCAGTTACGAGAAGCTGAGTGTATGCTAGATGTGTACAAAAGCCATATGTCTGTCATGTAGTACGAGTAGTAAATTGTTGCTAACCCTAATATGGAAATAAAACACTTGATTACAGTGATAACAATATCTTCAAAGATGACAAGACTTAGAGATAATAATCTCAAAGTCTTATCTTCAAAAAATAAAGACTGTATAGATGGAGATCTAAAAGGTCTTAATTGCTGATACCTTAGGAGATAGAGATCTCCGAGAATAAGGGTATTCTGTTAAGGATTGTGGAAATACTGGTTATAATAGTAATTAAGCTATAGTGTCGAGGACACTATAACCGGCAAAATTGAGTATTGGTTTCATAAAATGCAACATTCGCATTGGATGCGAGCATTGTTATTATGGATAAGCAAGTGTCATAAAAGGACTTGGTGTAGTCGCTCGGGAACAAAGTGATTGATCATCTTACCTAGTAATTTTTGTAAATAGCCGATGGTTATCATATGAGTGCAGGTTTAAAGATTAGGCCATTAATGGCTCTTTGGGCTAGTGGGAGATTGTTGGACATAAAGCCCACGGCGAGCCATTATGCAATAATTGTTATTGCAGATATCATTCCCTAACCTGAAATGAAGAATAATTAATTACATAATAGGTCCCTTAGTACAATTAGGGTTATGCACCATGTTCATCTTGATGATCATACAGATGTTGATTCAATTATTGAATCACAAAGGTAGGTGCTAGGATGAATATCTGAGTTAGATTGAGGACTCATCAAGCATCGTCAAATGATTGTTAAGAGATGATCTCCAACCTAAGTAGGAGATGGCAATCCTTTCTCATTTAGGTTAATATTTGACCGACCTCTTGATGCAGGTCCTCTGCATAGGAATAGAGATTCAAGGTGTTAGATAAGTTAGGTCAAAGAGTTGACTTAATGAGATCGAGATAACCAAAGTCCTATGTCGTATGCTCTCATGATGTAGGCATACATCCTCTGACCGGAGACATATGTGTTACTATATGTCTGAGTATGTACATTTGGCAGACCAATAGGTTGATGACCTAAACAAGGTCTATACACTGGCACGTTGGTGTGCATGCAAGGGCATATGAGTAATACGATCTCTTAAAGGGATTATATGGTTTCATTTACTGAAGCGGAAGACATGAGCTCACTCATTAGATATTGGGAAGAATCAAATTCCGTGCATGGTCGTCTCGCTTTGGAAGCTTAAATGGAATTGTAGGTTTGATATTACTTTTGGAAATTATATCATCAACACTTGTGTATGATATATGCTTTTGGAAAGTATATGATTAATACCAACTCCCAATAGTCAAATGAGAAACTTAATGATAAATCCATGAAGTAGACAATTTAAAATTGATCTGATACTTCGAGTTTATTATGAGTCTTCTAGTATACATGATGTACATGTATTATGAATACCTGAGGGTGATGTGTTCATAAACAATTGTATAACCATGACGCTTCCATTCAGAGGGAGTGATGAAACGGGTTTGGATTTTAGGGACTCCTTTCATAGATAAGTGATATGATCTTGGTCCAAATGTTGGACATTGATATGAATATGATTCAGATGCAATGAGAAGAATATATCTACGGTCTTGATTTAGTCAAGCATATTTGGAAGATCCGCAAGATTTATATTTGAGATGTGATCTCAATATCCAAGTCACTATACGTGGAACAATACAATCGCCCTAACCTTATCTCCAAATATCCACTAAGAAAGCACATTATCCTTGAAAGATTTCATGGATAATTTTGTTGTCAATATTATATATCCAAACATTGAGAAAATTTGATAATTAAATGTGATTTGAATATCATGACTAATATGAATTTGACTCATATTATAAGAAGAGTTATCTGAGATAATTAAATGTGATTAATTATCAAATATGATAATAATGTGAATGTGATTCATATTATTTGGGTACATGAAAATTGAGATCCAAGATGATTAAATGCGATTTAATTATCATGGATATGAATAATGTGGATAGCACTATTCGTATTATTCAGATATATGTGGTTTATAATATATAAGAGAGAGTTTATTATAATTTACAATTGGTGATTAATTATTAATGTGAATTGGATTCACATTGAATGATTAATTGAAAAATATAATTACATTTTCTTTTGGGCTGTGAATGTGATTTACATAATTCCAATGGCATGATTGTAAAATTAAAAATATAATTATCAATTATTTTTTAAAGGGATTTTTACCCGGCATACCCTATAAACTTTTTAAATAACCTCTACGACCTTTTGCACAACATAATTACCCCCATCAACCCTATAAATTACCCCACGAACCCTTACGGGCTTCAAATAGACTACCCGAAGGGTTCATGGGGTAAGAGTTGGCAAGTTTATGATGTCGAGGGGAGAATTATGTTGTTTCAAAGGTCGTGGAGGCAATTGGTAAAGTTTATTGGGTCTGTCGGGTAAAAAGCCCTTTTTTAAATTATTTACTACAAGTGTTGTTGTAAATCTTGGAGATATCATGAGATAATGAGATCTCATGAGATGATTGAGTGTCCCCCCTTTTTAGCGGATGAGGTTAGTCTCCTAATTATTTTAAGACTAGTCAAATGATTTGAATTTGAAATTAGTTATACTGATTTATCATATATAAATGAATTTAAATTAAATCAATTGTTGTTGTGTTTTTTACAACAACATCATGGCCATTGAAAGAAACATAAATAAATCTCACCCGTTGATTGTATGATGTCTATGGATTGGGATCCATAGACTCCTAAAACCATATATAAGAACAGACGTCCCTTTCTCTTTAAGTTACATCATCGAAAATCTCTCTCTCTCTCTCTCTCATTCTCTACATGCCACCTATATCTTTCTCCCTTGGGTGGTCGTCCTCTCCATACTAGAGAGAAAGTCATCATTGCCTCAACATCATCATTATGCTGCCATATTTCTTGCTCATGGATTTCCATCTCCTTTGGTGTATCTCGCTCGTGAAGAAGACATCGGATCTCGTGTGACGAGATCAGGAGATTCGCGACTTGAATCATCATCATGGATTGCGAGGAGCATGCGTCTCATCAGCACGCTCGTAGACGTCTCCTCCGTCTGATCAACCTTCAGACAGGAGGTTTCTTCGTTCAGAGATCTAATCGCAACCACGCTTCAAGAGGTAAACCTTAATACATATTTGTGGTTTGTATGAAATGATCCGGAAGCGTTCTTAGATCACATGGTTTCATCAGATTAAAATTTTTAAATTCTATTGCTCGAAGCAACTAGTGCGACTAGTCGCTCCCAATCACATTCGATGCGATCCTAACCTTTCATGATGTAGTTAAGGATTTTATCATACCCTTCATTTAATTCTAGAAATTGTATCATGTCGTCCAATTAATTATCTAGCTTGTAGTTATTCATTCATACTTCTATGAGCTATGATTAATTGCTCAAATATTACTTTGATGTAAATTTGCATAATTTACCCATTTGAGATTCTTAATTCATATTAAATTAATCATTACTCAAAAAATTCATTAAAAAATATGTAGAATTAATTGCCGTCTATCATGTGCCCAAATTTCATGTCATTTGCATGCATAGTATGCCCGGAATAAATTATGTGGTTATTAAAGTAATTTATTTATAACTGTCAGCACACAGTATTTTTAAGAAATTGAATTTTCTTGGAATCCTCCTCATTAGAGTTATTTATGTTAATTTTAGACCTGAAAAAAAATTTAATTTTTTCTATTTATTAGAATTTATTTACTCTAAATCACCAATTGTGCATTGTTTTATTCATAGTTAATTTATTTTGCATCAGAAAAATCCTAAAAAATTATAGTTGAATTCCGCATCAATAAACATCAAGGCTAAGTTTGAGGATTTTACGACGTGATTTGATTGAACAACCGTTGAATAGCTCTTGAACTTACCACATTTGCACATCTTCATTGATTTGCATAAAAGATCTAAAAAATACTTCCTTAAAAACCCAATCACTTAATGATCTAGAAATAATCCTAAGGAGAAAGTGGCCTCCTATGTTTGACCTTGAGCTTGACTAAATAAAAATATAAATTTGATCGCTTTGCATTAAAATTATTTCAAATTAATTTAAGTGGTATTTTTGAGAATCCGCATTTATCTGTTGATGATCTTATGAGTGGCATTCTTAAAGTGGTCTCATTATAATACGCCTGATGAGTACATACTATACTGGTATAATTGTATACAAAATACATAAAGAATTCTATTAATATCTGATACATACACCTCAAACATCACTTAATCCAAATATTATCGATTCTGCAAATACAACAAGAAAATCACCTCTAAAAATGCATAATTAAATTAATGACCAAATTATCTCTTCATCATCAAATCCATTTACTCATTGAAATACTTTATCCAAACAAATTGCATGATCATTAAATCCAATTTGGCTCTACACAATTTGCTAGCATGAAGTGAAGAGTAAACATTGTGCCAAATTCACATTCTTTATTCCTTCTCCCTTTCCCATACAACTCATGGCTCAAGAAGCATCTAAGACCCATCACCCCATGTTCTCCATGTACCTTTTTCCCATGAAAATATTAAATCATATGCATTGGTAATGTGTGTTGTCTTTATGTGCATGTGAGAAGGGGGACACCTACAACATCTATAAAATGACTCCCTCCCATGCAAATAAGGGCACTTCTTACTCCCACCATTCCCTCTCGACTACGACCTCTCTCCCTCTCCCAGGGAGTTCTCAGCCAAGGCAGCCGAGTCTCTCTCTCTCTCTCTCTCTCTCCCAAGATCCTCTCCGTCACCATCTTCCTCGGCTCCATACTCATGTGTGCGATCAGCCCACACATCTTCCCGCACACTCCTGTCTCCACCATCATCATCGCCTTCACTCTGGAATCAAATAGAGAAGCATTTCTTTCCTATTTTATTTGTCGCATGAAATTTTATTATCTTGGTTAGTTGGTTTAAGTTATATTTGAAAGAACAACTCTTTTGGTGTATGCTACTCTGAAATCTAATTTCTCTTGAAAGTATGTGCTTTGCAAGTTTTATGTTTCATTATTCTCCTTAAAAAAATATTGCAAGTAAATCTCATCTTCCCATATTACATTACGAATCAACCGCCATTTTTCTTACTTAGTTGCACTCACATCCATATTTAGTTAATCTAAACTTTTGGAAAAAATACTTTCTCCGTAGATCGTATTTTTTCCATCATTTGTCTTTCATCGCAAAAGATCTAAATATGAATCATGTTTTAAAGAACGATAATTGCAAGTTTGCTTAGTTCCTGCGGATACGAACCTCTACTTGCACTATACAACTCATATTTTTTCAAACATATTTGTAGTTGTAATCTTATTTGTTTGATTGCCTTTTTCGTGGAGCAACAACGACGTGGTAAAACCAACTTTTTAAACGAAAAATCGCATCAACATTTTGGTGCCGTTACCGGGGACTTGGCAACATTTGCAATTTTTTTCTTCACTTTTAACTTGTTTTTAATATTCTAATCCGTGTAATTTTTTTTATTTCAAGTTCTTAAACCCCGAAAAAGAAAAAAAATGAAGAATCCAAGCATTTTTTTACAAACTTGTAACTTGTTCTAAGTAAAAAAATCCCCCCCTTCTCGAAAAAGCTCGCCATCAGCAGGACAAAACATTATGGATTTAGCACCAGAAGTGCAGGCACTGTGAGCTTTCTTTTTCACTTAGGCATTCTGAGATTTATATTTCATGCATTTGATTGCGCATCGAATTAAATTGAAAAAATTAAAAAAGAGTTCTTGACTGCGTCATCTCTGTGGTCATATTCCTCTGATAATCTAATTTAGAGATCACCAAAATCATGCTTGATCATATTAAAAAGATAAGCTTGAAAGATTGCTACAGTGATCTGAGCGAAAGCGGACAAAAATTTGAATGCTTGTTTGATGCACATGGTGACTGACACAAAACTCGCAAGAACATAGAACCCCAGGATAGAGACAAAAATCCCTGGTGCTACGTGGGATTGCAGCGAGAAATCGTAACTCCTCATCGCGTTGGGCACAGGTTCTTCTGGGAAGAACAGATCATTAATCTGAGTACCGTACCCTAGATCCCCCAACCGGACATGGACATCTATTTCTCACAATCTTCTACACCCACCTCTTAATTAAGGACTCTTAATTCTCTAATAACATTTGTTGAATAACTAAATTAAAATCGAAAAGATAACCGCTTCTGCAGCAATTTTTGTGTGGAGTTGGTGAATCAACAAATTATTTTGTGTTAATCTACTGTGTACTTGTCTGTACTTGAGAATCTTTATTCATGGTAATATTCAAGTTATGCTCAATGAGATGCACGAGAAAACGAGGCTGAATCGGGCTATTGCATCGAATTATTTGGAGGATATGAAACGATCTTCTCGACCCATTGATCCATCTATTTTATTACCGATTGAGCGTGAGATTGATGAAATGATGCATCTAGTGCAAAAACATCAAGAAGATCAGGAACACTAAATGAACGGGTCATCCGATCAAACGTCAAAACCACCCTATGATGACCCTATATTAACGGAATTTCTTGCATTACCTTCTCCTACATGCCCTTCCTTTGTCTCTTCCAAACCACTTTCACACGCAGAACACTCATCAATTTCGAATACTAGACTAATCTCCGATTCTTTAAGAAATCACTCAATCTCCTTACCCGTATCACCGACCCATGAAAGTGACTCTCAACATACTCTTCACGAATTAGCTATCCAAATCCAACAAAACTAGGGAGCACTTATGGATGAGTGTAATAGGATGCATAAGAATGTCAGTAAACAACTTTTGGAAATTCTTGCTCACTTGATGAATAGGCCAAATAGTTTGATGGATGAATGCAATATATCTCAACAATATTTTGAGAAACATCAAGAAAAGAAAATTGAGGATTTCAGACACTTAAGGGAAGAAGTAAAATGGGTCCTAATATTAGTGAACCAAACAAAGATACTTCCATTTGATAACCTACATGTGAGATGTATAGAAGATGATTTTATTGATGAAATAGTGCCATCTCCATGTCTCCTCAAACCCAGATTGGCGAAATTTTATGATATCCCCATCTTCGCTCCTCCTGTGTCAGAGCATGTATTAATTGATATGCCCAATGATTTAATAGATGAATGTTGTCTCTTGGAAAAACTCAAAAACTTTGAGAATGAAAGTTTATTTTGTGATCTTGAGGGGCGTCTTATGGAATATGACTCTATGGATGAAATTGAGGAGGAATGTGATATAATTTCGGCATACATGAATCATATTTATCAGAAGTATTTAGTATAGTATAATAAGGACATTTTTGAGAAATATGCAAACATTTTGAAATTGAGATGACACCCCTGGTACAACTGGATCAAAAATGTAAATTAATATTAATAAAATAATATAATTAAATAATATACGGAATATATATTAAGTATATTAAATATATATTACGTATATTAAGTTAAGAAGTTAAGTATTAACAATTTATATTAAGTAGAATAATGGTAATTTAAGTAGAGTAATTATAGGACAAAAATAATAGAATAATTTCTCATCATCCATTGGTGGGGGTAACTAACCTTATGATAAACAAGAACTCGAATAGATCGGGCACAGGTATATTAGTTAACCATTTTTTGTTTTTGTTTAACTATTATATTATTAATTAATATATTAGTTATTATTAATATATTAGATTGGCATATAATTGGCATATATTAGTATATTATCTAATATGAATTATTAATAATTTACTTTATATCTTAGTATATATCATTGTATTTCTAATTATACATGTATTAATGATGGCATCGATCTTTCGTTAGACTATTCTAAAGGTTATGAACCTCAGTCTACTTATAATATCGATTGGTCTGAGATAATAGTTGAATTTGAGGATAGTATTGATATTGACTTCAGCGAAGAAATCGAAGAAGATTTGATGTTTGATTCTGAATGTGATATTACGATTAATGAAGAAATTCCAAACATAGAGTTTGAATATGAGGACATAGTAGACAATGAATTGACTTTTTCATTGCACCGAGACTCTCTTCCAACCAATACATGATTATATGTTGAAGATCATTTATGATGATCCTTTCAAAGATGAGATTTCCAACTCCATTGCCTTTACCATTAAGAAAGAAGATCCAATCAATTCGGTTGATGACTATAAAAACACATCTTCTACTACTGAGTCAGAATCTGATCAGAATGATTTTTTATTCTCTGATCCTTTTTGGAATGAATCGAGGAACTACTCAAAACATTCGAAGACAATCATCCAATAATTTATACGACACAACCTTTGCCAAATCTGACCTCTATTGTCATAGATCCTAATTCAATAACCAACACTCCCTTGCTCCTGACCTTTGAATACCCAAATCATATTTCTGGGAGAGAATCACCCTCGTGTCTCAAGCAGAGAACTGAAATGAAATTCACAATAGATGCCATCGAAAATAGCCATGATGATTATTTGAGGGAAAATGATGATTTATCACAATATATGTTTGAGGATCACATGCCTATAACCACTCAACCTTCTTTGATGGAAGGATCAATTCTTGGTCACTTGGAGCTTGACTTCAACCCATCAAACCAACTTCTGGCCCATGAGCCCATCACCAATTCACCTATTCCCCTCCCACTACATCTAGTCTAAGATCATACAGCTTCATCTCTCATTCCTGTTCACCAACCAATTACTTTCTTCACTACGTTAATGATATCGCACATCTATCAAACCAATCAACCATACTCCCACATCTTGGTTAGGATATTCATGTTGAACCAATGGTTTCATAGGGGTTTCCTGAACACAGCTTTTGCACTCACACGTAATTCTGGATACTCTTGAAAAGCTGAATCGTTGAGTTGGGACGCTAAACCAACAGCATTTTGTGGGTCTACACCCATAGATATGTTTCTTTTCTCTGCATTTTAAATTTATTTTTCTTTTTCTTAGCATTAAATAAGTATGGGGGTAGCCTTTTGAAAATTACAAATAAAAAAACATTAAAAAAATAATGAAAATTAAAAAATATATAGTATAAAAATAAACAAAAACAAAAACATTATGAACTATTTCTGCATCATTACACTCCCTTGATCATTTGGTCCTCTTATTAATTTTTGTTTTTACCATGAGGACATGGTTTCTGATAAGCATGGGGGTGTTTTCATATTTCTCAAAATTCCATAATTTTCAAAACTGCATATTTATCTTGCACTATGCTTTCTAAAAAAACATTTGCATACACAAAAAAATCAAATAAAAATTTGCAAAATTCCCTCAAAATATTTTTCCAAAAACATCGTAAAACCTTTTCAAAAACTATCAAAAATATGATCTTTCCTATTTTTATCCTACTTTTGGGAAATAAGCTCTTCATTGCATAGATCATATACTGATGCTGAGTTGTCCCTAATCCACTCAATTCCATCAGAATTTCACCAGGCATGAGTTTTTAAGCTTTCTTCAGGTCCACATGGACTTTATTCTCTGGGTTCCACTAACTCTACTGGTGAATGAATTTTATATATAACTAGATCACCTGACCAACTAGTAGCACTCTTAAACTCTTCGGTGGATATTAAGCAACCACACATTGCACCTAACTTGATTGAGTTTATTTTACGAGATACAATTACAATCTAGTTGAGGTGAGGAGTTGTCCTCTTGGTTGTGCCAATGCCTGAACCTTGTCTATAGTCAGTGAAGGAACTTGACTCAGGAGCAACATAATCTCTCTAGTCTAAGTGTGTCAGCAAATATGCCAGTATCATGCCTCCAAAGTCAATATTAAGCCGATGCTACCTTTGAAGCCAAATCCAAGATAAAAACGCCACAAAAAGGCATATCACAATACACAAAGAATGCCACCAATCATGCAAAGATGAGCGAAGCAAAAGCAATAAAAGAAGACCACCAAATAACCCTTCTCCACCAAAAAGCCATGGTAACATCCCAATGATGCTATCTAATTTCTTAAAAGAGGACCAAAGAGGCCCAAGGTTATGCTCTGCAAAAGGAAAAAATGAGAGCAACAGACCAAAGCGGTCTATGGAAAACCCAAAAAATTAAGTCCCATTCTCCAATAAACTATGACCTATTTTTCAAGCTGACATACTTGGGTGAAAAGAGCATATGCCTGAATTCAGGTAAGGACTGAGACTATTTGTGTAGGGATCATTCGGTACCTTGATAGATTGTGCTGTTAGCTCGTTCTCTTGACTCGCGAAAGCTAAAACATCACTAAAAGTATTTATATCCATTCAAAGTCAAAGAGAATGCTTGTTTCTTAGGGATGAGCTGACCTGATCGACCTTCTGAAACCATGTCTGATTTTGTTGGAATTGAGAGGCTGTTGAGACTACAAAACTCAAGTCAGGTCGACAATTCGAACAAATCATTAATCCATGGGTCGAATCTACTGAAGTTTGTGTATTTGTGTGGTTAGGATCAGAAAATTCGAGACTTTGTAGGTATGTCAGCTACAAACCCTCACCCGATCTATCTTGGCTATTTTCCTTATCCTTCATTATTACTTATCTTATTCTTGCTCGGGACTAGTAGGATTTAAGCATGGGGGTGTGATGAGTACATACTATACTGGTATAATAATATACATAATACATAAAGAATTCTATTAATATCTGATACATACACCTCAAACATCACTTAATCCAGATATTATCGATTCTGCAAATACAACAAGAAAATCACCTCTAAAAAGGAATTATTAAATTAATGACCAAATTCTCTCATCATCATCAAATCCAAGTACTCATTGAAATACTTTATCCAAACAAATTGCATGATCATTAAATCCAATTTGGCTCTACACAAGTTGTTAGCAAGAAATGAGGCGGAAACATTGTGCAAAATTCACATTCTTTATTCCTTCTCCCTTTCCCATACAACTCATGGCTCAAGAAGCATTTAAGACCCATCACCCCATGTTCCCCATGTACCTTTTTCCCATGCAAATATTAAATCATATGCATTGGTAATGTGTGTTGTCTTTATGTGCAGGTGAGAAGGGGGCCACCTACAACATATATAAAATGACCCCTCCCATGTAAATAAGGGCACTTCTTACTCCTACCATTCCCTCTCAACTCCGACCTCTCTCCCTCTCCCAGAAAGTTCTCGCCCAAGGTAGCCGAGTCCCTCTCTCTCACCCAATCTCCTCTTCGTCACCATCTTCCTCGGCTCCATACTCGTGTGTGCGATCAGCCCACGCATCATCCCGCACACTCCCGTCTCTGCCATCATCGTCGCCTTCACTCTGGAATCAAATAGAGAAGCATTTCTTTCCTATTTTATTTGTCGTGTGAAATTTTATTATCTTGGTTAGTTGGTTTATGTTAAATTTGAAGAAACAACTCTTTTGGTGTAAGCTACTCTCAAATCTAATTTCTCTTAAAAGTATGTGCTTTGCAAGTTCTATGTTTCATTATTATCTCCAAAAAATATTTTAAGTAAATCTCATCTTCCCATATTACATTACGAATCAACTCCCATTTTTCTTACTTAGTTTCAGTCACATCCATATTTAGTTAATCTAAGCTTTTGGAAAAAATACTTTCTCTGTAGATCGTATTTTTTCCATCATTTGTCTTCCTTCGCAAAAGATCTAAATTCGAATCAAGTTTTAAAGAACGAAAATTGCAAGTTTGCTTAGTCCCTGTGGATACGAACCTCTACTTGCACTATACAACTCATATTTTTTACAACATGCTTGTAGTTGTAATCTTATTTGTTTGATTGCATTTTTTTGTGGAACAACAACGACGTGATAAAATAAACTTTTTTAACCGCAAAAAATCGCATCAACAACGACCACTCAATAGTCTATCAGAAAGTTAGCCCAAATTAACTCCGCGGTGAGTGCTTTGTTCTCAATAAATAATTTTTACCTGAGAAGTCCTGGGTAAAATTCAAAGACACTACTAACTAGACTATCTAATCGTGACCAAAAATGGGTAATAGGATGCTCAAAGAAGCTTTATAAGTTTAGCTAGCATAACATAATACAAAATGGATGCATGGTTTTTATAAGTTTTCCAATGTAGCAAGTTGGTTGAGCTGATGGAATCGATAAGATGAAACCGAGGCCCTTTATGAGGGGGGTCAACCGGTAGGGTTTCTTGATGAACTTTCCTCCCATCAAAATCATGGCCCTGGGATTAGCCTTCACCTACATATTATTTTAATCCTACAAAATGATGATAGTTGCAAGTAAACGAACATACAAAATGCTAACAATAAAGCTCTTGAGTTCTATGTTTTATCCAATTCAATTAGTTAAGCATCCAAGAATACAATTGAAACCTTATTTACCAAGTCAAAAGTGTTTACGTTCACTCAATGTATAACTTAATAGGGTTCTTAATCTTTTTAAACATTTAGCTCCCTAATACTACACAAATCATGAATTACTACACAACATGAATCATGCAAAGCTCCTGAAAATATCAATAATTAATTGAGATAAATAAGGGGCTTAAGGACCCATTAAATCAACTTAATTTGCGAAATAAGGCTCAATTAATGAAGGTCCAAGGAAATATGATTCTCTGAATTTTAATTCATTTCAGAAAAGAAAATCACATATCTACGTTTATCACATTAAAGACATGAGAAGACCTTTAAAATGACACCGATTTCACTCAATTTTGATAAAGGATGCAAAATATATTTATTCATAAAATCATGGGAATAATTGGAAGAAAAACACTACAATTACATTACAAAATAGTCTAAAAAAGATCAATATGCAATAAACAAAAGCTGATGGGGTCTAAAATGCAAAAAACTATGTGTGACGATAAAAATTCAATAAAAGAGATGTGTGAGGGCTTATTTTCTGATTTTCCCAATAGACTCACACTCTACACGCACAATGGGAGGACCTTAATTCAAATAGGAATAAGTCCAGACTAGGTCCTACAGTTTGTCCCGCTCACGTGCTTCACCTCAAGTGATGATGCTAGGATCAGGCAACTGCTTAAGTTCGATCTACGTGTCATGCAGTGGAGGTCTGGCTGTTGGTTCGGGCGTCCGAACATTGGGATTGAATAGTTGCTTCGGGATCTGAGCTCAATGATTATCGTGGCCATTGGATTGGATCGAGCCGATCCAATCCAACTACAGTTACTGCTCATGTTCATCCCCTTCCCCCACACATGATGGTGCCCTGGCGGAGCTCTGGTGATAAGATATTGTCATTCCTGAGCTCCTACGTAAAATTTGGAGGTTGGAGGAGCTTCTTCTGACCCTCATGAAGATGCTAGAGGTTGGGGCTAGAGTTGAAGATGGATTGAGTGCTCTATTGATGCAGCAATGTCAGAGAAGTTGATCTCGAATGGAGTTACATGTGAGTTTCGACCATTCAACCCAATACAGTTGTTAGTGGCACATGCGCATGCAAGACGAATCTATGGAGATGTAAATGAGGGAGAGATGGGGGCTCTGCGAAGGTGGAGGAGTCTGAGCCTGATGGGTTGTCAACCGAATGCAAGGGCTAAGAAAGATCGAGGTGGTCACAATGATGGAGAAGCACAAGGGAGAGTCTGAAGGGAGCACCAAGATTGGTGGAGAACAATGAAGATCAAGAGGTCGTCGGAGTGTTGTATAGGTGCAAGGACATGCTATGATAAATAAGAAGACAAGGACGGGAACAAAGAAATAGAAGTGAAGAAGCTTACCTGTAGGAAGAAGATGACTAACTGGTGATATACAAGGAGGTGGATATGGGCCTAAAGGTAAGGAATCAAATCCTCGATCATCTCTTGACTAGATAGGCTATGTCTGGAATCTCCAACATCTCCGGTGATGGAATACAACACGATGAAGTATACCATGGATCACGTCGGAATGAAGTCTCTTCTTCGCTCACTAACTAACCAACTCTGTGTCACATATTCGAAGATAGGCTCAGGGGTTCTCTCACGTAAAGGCAGATTGGTCCTAATCGTGCCATAGAAGAGGTATAAAAAAGGACTAGGTGGCGGTTCTAGGTGATGGTAGTTGGGGTTTAACCACTCCTCTGCTAACCAGCGGTTGGACATGGATGAGGGAAAGATGACACGTGAAGAAGAGGGAAGTTCGATCTACGATGGGAAGCTGTTGGTCAGCAAAGAGGATGACCAAAGACATGGGGGAAATGGTGAAAAGGTGGCTGGCTTGTGCATTTGAATGAGAAGGAGAGTTTTTACTGGAGGTTGATGAAGTGGCGTGACCGTTGAATTTGCTGGCAGAGAGAGAGAGAGAGAGAGGCTCGAGTGGAGGGACGAGATTGCTCTGATCATATCGCATCTGATGGTTGTGAAAAAGCACTAATGGAGGGTAGTGATGAGAACTAGTAATTAGATCATAGGGCGGAGAGCGGGGCACTGATGAATGGCCCAGATCATATCCTGTGAGTGGATCTAACGACGTGGATGTAAAATAGAAGAGGACAAAGAGTCGGGCTACGTGGCTCAACTAGAGGGAGCCACATGACCCAATAGAAAAATAGAAAAAATGAAAAATAAATAAATAATCACAACAACTAATTTCAAATGAAAAAAATATTGAACTCGAATGTTGTAGATCGTTTTGAAATCTACAAGTTTAATGTTGAATAAAAAGTCAAAATATGTCAAATTTACATACTTATATTTTTATAAGTATTTTAAAAAATTAAGAGTACTTGTTTTTAATTTCTTTTTATATTTTTTGTATTTTTAATTTATATTTAATTTCAAAACAAATATTTACAAATTAATCTATTTTTTGGGATTATTAAATATTTAGATAACACATAAAAAGTGCCCAATAAAAGAATTATTTATATACAATAATTAATGTTAATTATATACATATTGTTATATGTTAGTTAATGTTTATTAAGGTTAGATTTTATCGTATAATTTAACTAAGAGAGATAATAAATAATAATTGTGATGATATATCATGGATTTATCACCCCTCTAAACTTAAACTATGCTCATCCTCGAGCAAATAAAGAATGAAATAAGTTGGATTAAACCTTGATTGAGTATGAAAACATTCAAGGCATGATTCATTAAGAACTCTTAATTTTAATGATCCTAAAATTCTAGGTTGAACTAAGCTCTAGTTAAAAGGAATCCATTTTTCCTAATTATCGAACTCTCTTTGCATGCATATAACATAAGGATACGACATTAAGTATGACTGACATTTATGAGAGTAGAGTCAAAACATGACTCAAAGTCCCGGTCTAAGGGAGTCTCCTAAGAACTCAACCCTGAACACTAGGGAATAAATCATTGGTGCCTTTTGTTCTTTCCCTCTCATTGGAACAAGGATCTTCTCGAGTACCTTATTAACACAACACATGTGTGTGCATTTCTATTCTATAATTTCATTTATATTTTTTCGAATATAGTAAAATTAGTTTGAAGAATTTTAGACATCATTTTCTAATTTTCATCTTCATTTTAATTCGTCTTATTTATCTATTTCCCGTACTTGGGATATGTTAGACATTAAAATTACCTACAAATTAGCAAAATTATTTGAAAAATTACAAACGGTAAAAATTATTTAAAATTGAAAAAAAAATAATTTCAAGTATTTTGAGTATCTTAATAGTATTTATAATTTTATTAATCTATAATGTATATATAGTTATATATAGTGTTATATTATATGATTAAAAAGAAAAAGAAATATAAAAATAAAAAAATATAAAAAGAAACACAAAAGTATACAATAAAAAACAACTTATAAAATTATAAAAACAAAAATTAATAAAAATATAAATATAGAAATCCATAAAAACAATTTGTAATAAACTTACACCTATGCACACATTTTGTATAGTTAAAATAAATTTTAACTCCACATTTTACTTTCATTGCTTGATATTTATTGTGGGGTAATAATTGTTTTAGTTTGGGTTTCTTGTCGGTCACTTTTTTTATAAGATTTTTGAAAGATTTTACAAACCATTTCGCATAATATAGATCTTCAAGATATTTAAAAATAATTTTCAAAATAAGGCAAATACCCTTTTCTTTCTAAATATCGTAATATATTTTTCGAAGACAATGTTACATAGTTAGAAAACTTTTCAAATATTTTATAAACATTGTTAGACAAATCAACTCAAAAGATACTTTACCCTAACCCAAAAAGTTTGAAAATTTTGGAAATATGATATGTGGATAAAGTATATACGAAATATATATGGCACTCCCCCTATACTTAGCTCGTGCTATGTACTCATAACACTAAATGATATAAAACAATAGCTCATGCTAAAATATAAAGGGATATATGGGAACCGACTCAGATCTCTCACCTATACTTCGGTTAAAAATAACTCAAGTATAATAAGAGCACTAAGAAGTTGGGTAAAATGAGTGATGAATAGAAAATTGACGGGGACTCGGGTCAACCCTATACTCATGCTAAGAAGAGACCTAAGTATAGATATGTGAAATGAAGATGGAGAGACCCGATGCGAATAACTAGAGAGACTCAATTCCCCCTATACTTTGGTTGAAGAGTAGCCTAAGTAGGGAGTGAGTATCTACAAGAATGCACCTATGCTCTAAAAGAATGAACAAATCAAGTATGTAAAAGAAAAACAAAAAGGTGAATCTTCTTAGTTGTTGAATCTGTATGCTATATCTTCATATAGAGTGTTCTGAAGTATATGTACTATGCTTGCTCTGCATGAAGTTGATGCCCACAACTTGGACTAACTAATCTTTGGAATATAAGAAGTGCTTCAATAATTGTCCATTAACCAGAAAGGAACGTGCACTATCTATGAGATCATGTATCTCTACACTTCCATTGCAGTGCACTTCCATAACAATGTAGGGATCCATCCATTTAGCTTTGAGCTTCCTATGGAAAATCTTTAACTTGGCGTTAAACAACCATACCTTTTGTCCCGAGATAAAGTTGAGTCACGGCTCGATGAGCCAAGCTCTGTCTTGGCTCGATAAGGACTCATGGTCCTGTCTCATTAGCCTATTGAGCCGAGCTCAAGCCAGAATTTTGAGCTCGATAGCTTAATGAGCCGAACTCGAGATAAGCCTTGCTCAGCTTGATAACTCAATAAGGGCTCAATAAAGAATATATATAGTAACTATATATCTATATATAATACAACCAAAATAAAAGTAGCCCTTTGCAATTTTCCCTCCACTAACTTTGACTCTCCCACGAGTCATGACCCAATTCTCAAAATACCATTCCCACCCACACATTCCCCCCTGCCCACGCATTAGAAAATTAACATTTTTTTCTTTTTTATAAGCAAATAAAATGTTACAATAGATATTATAATCAAGATTTTATACAGAACTTGGATAGTGGCCTACTGGTAAGGAAGACAGTCTTAGATAGAGTAGTCTTGAGTTCGAACCTGTGCAAAATACTTTTCTACTAAAAAGTACTCATTTTCCTTAACGAGCTTGACTTGGGCTTGAGCCCAGACCAGGCTTGATAAGGAGCCCGGGCTCAATAAGGGGCTCGACTCGAGCATGATCCAACTTAATAAGGGGCTTGTGCTCTTCGAGCCAGCTCGGTAGGGCTCGAACGAGCCCGAGCACGAGCCCGAGCTCGGCTGGGCTTATCAAGTCAGAGCCCGAGTCATGGGCTGGCTTGGCTCGTTGGGCTCAATATCCATCCGTACCTAGGAATGAAAATAAGAAGTAAACTAGGGCTCAACATCAAAGAAGAAGCAGCATGGTGGAGCTTCGTCTGGTGGTGATAAGCAATGCTTGGATCATGTCCACCATGCCTCTTCCTCCACGCCAACAGGTCTGGCTAGATTCCTACTATCACCACCAAGATTGGGCATGAGAGAAATTGGGGATTTGAGGGTGAAAAGGGATCAAGTTTGAATGAGGTTCAATTGGGAGTTTTCATACAAGGGGTTAGTTGACCGAGGTTCCTGATCGATATAGTGATCCATTGATGGAGGTGTGATGTTATCGTGAAAAAAAATGATCGAGGAACAAAAGTAAAAGAGGAATCGAGTCAAAAGGAAGCAAGAATTGATGGGGAAAATTCTAGGAAGTCAGAGCTACAATGAGTCTGACAGGACTAGGGCACTAGAGGGGCCAGTTGACCAAGGGTCATCGGAAGACCTGCCTTGATTGGGCCACATCCTCTGTTAGAGTATAAAATCGAAAATAATACTTTTATAAATTTGAATTAAAACAGTAAATGATTTTATTATTTTTTAGTAAACACAAAAAATATTTATTTTTATGTACAAAACATGGGGAGAAAGCAAAAAGTCGATGCGCGATCAAACACGATGATGCATGCAAAGTAAGAAATGCGTACCTAACTCTAGCTCTCTACATGAAGAGTGATCCACGCATAACATAAAGACTGAATTTAAACTAACTATATGATGCAAGAAGAAATCGGCCTTAGATAAATAAATTTCTACACGATAAGCACAGTAGCTAGCTAATCAGATCATGAGTCCAATCTTGGGAACCTCTCAATGTCCGCCACAACGGATCCTGCATGTGCTGTATGTGGTTCCTCACGGCACGTGGACTCACGCCTAATTAAACTAACTTTTTCTTTGTGAGTTATTTAATTAGATCAAATTATCAATCTATAGGAATATGCATATAATTAGGGTTGGGCCTTAATTAGTTACGTCACATTCATAGAAAATCCTAAATCTAAGGGCCAAATCCTTCGAAAATCAGATAAGCAGTAAATAAATCGGTGAAAAATAAAAATCGGCGAAAAACCACGGTGAGGTCCCCCGAGCACACCGATGCTCGGTGAAACAGACCCCGGAGCATTCACCAAATCTGAAAGTGTTTGTCCTGTATTATTACAATAATAGTCATGCAGAAATGAAATCTAGACTAAAACTAAACTACAACTCCCGAACTTCTGCTCCGGCTCTCCTACGCTCTTCTGCGGCTCGATGCAGAAACGAGCCGCCTCCAAGTCCCGTAGGTGCTTCGGCTCTCCGAAGAAAGCCACCCTCGATCGCCGGGCCCTCGCAAGAAAGTCGAAACAAAAGGGTGTCAGTCTATAGTTATTATAAAAATATCTAAGATCCAAAAGGCAAGAAATCACACAGAAATGGAAACTGACTACTAAGTCGTGCTCCTCGGCAATGACATCATTCTGATGACATGCCTGCACTAATCGGGTTAAGGTATAACTAAGGTCAATGCGACCCGAACCGCGAGGCTAATTCAATCAAGAAAACAAAGAGCACCAAACACAAAAATCAAGCAATCAAGCACAAATAGCGGTCTCACTAATTTATTTTACCTAGTATAGCTACCAGGGTCAAACACAAGGAGCACGGAATGCGATGGGCTACAGAGTAGTCGAGAATTCAGAAAGCAAATATTTTTGATTGATTTTAGGTTTTTAATTTTTTTTTGGAATTTTTAATATAAGGAAAAAGTATAAAAACACTCACAAACTCACTCAAAAAATTGAAATAAAAATATTTTGGGTTTTTGAAATATTCAGATGTTTTTGTTAATTTTCTTGAATTTTTCAGATTTTTAGTTAATTTTCTAAAAATGAAACAAGGCTGAAAATGCTAAACAGTGTACAACCCGAATCTAAAGGCAAGTTAAAAATCCTTAAAATGCCTATAAAATTCGAGCAGCAATTTTATGTAAAACTATAAACTAAAAACTAACTACAGAAGAAAAAAACACATTTTTTGATTTTTTTTGTGAAATTTTAATGTTTTTTTATAAAATTTTCAATGTTTCTCAATTTTCATGGGTTTTATAAATGCAAATGCGAAAAAAATTGGAATGAAGAAAGAACAACCCAAAACAAACACAAGTGAATATTTTTGGAATTTTTCAAGGGTTTTTGATATTTTTAGTGGATTTTTAAAGACAAACAGTAGCCATTTTTAAGGTTTTTGAATTTTTAAAAACATCCAATGCAAAAAAAATAAACCTAAAAATTTATAGAAATTCCTACACCATGGCAGGAGCCATGTGTTTCATAAATTTCGGACAAAGTTTGCTATTTATTCAAACTAAAATGAAACACACAGTATATAGGGACTAATGTGCAACGAAAGTATATTTTAGGGACTAAACAATAACATGCGTAAAAAGCTCGAGGGGCCTACTGCAATTTTCACACAAATTTCAGCTTATGTCATAAAAAGCACGCACAGGGGTATGGATGCAAATACTAAAACTAAAAATTCATTCAATAATAATTAAAAAGTCCAGCATAGTAATTGCAAATGACCCAAAAAGCACGTGACGAAGCACATGTATCCACACAGCAAGGACTGGAATGAAATTACTAAAAACTACAGGATCAAAAGTGCAAATTAACCCACCATGTACTTTTTATTTTACAGACTAAACAATAAAAGGAAATAACTACAGGGGAAGCGGAGCAAATTACCCAGCTGCTCGTGCATCGTACGTGGGGGGGGATAGGTGGCGTGCTCTTACTGGATGAGAAGTGTGCAGCTCTGGAGCGTACAGGTGGCGAATCCAACGGTCCTGTCTGGATGACGAACGTGGGCATACGGGGGCCGTTATATGTCAGATCTAAAGGCCTGACATGGACAGGCACATGACGACTGGGATCAAATCTGGGCAACTAGCGATGATCCAATGGTAGAGGGGAATGTTGGACGAACTCCACCTGGGCGTTGTTCACTGGAGCACCAGCGGTGATCCAGGACTCCGATGGACTATCGAGTAATGGTGGTTGGCTCGCAATGCTCCTCCACGTCGGGTGGATGAGTCGGATGATGTCGTTAACAGTTTGATCTCCTGGACGGGTGCTGAGGCCTGGACGACCTCCAGCGAAGTGAATGGAAGGCAGCCTGGGGCATATCTGCTCACGCTATGACATGCAGAGGAAGTCTTTTACTTGGAGGGACCCTCCGGTCGGAGTTATTTGACCTTAAATTACATGAAGCGATGACGAATGGTGAAGGGGGGTTCCAGCGAAGCGGCAGAAGGAACCTAAGCCAAATCTTGGCTCGAATAGCCGACTTGGGTGGCGAGATCACGGGAGAGGGTGCTAGTGATCAGATGAGTCAATCGGAGCAGATAGATATGGCTGGTGAGGCTCCGACTGACGGGTCAGAGCTGGCAGAGCGATGTGTGAATTATTCGAAGTAACTAGAACTAGGATAGAAATGGAAGCTACCTGAAGGTCCGAGCAGAATCCTAAGCTCCAGGGGATGAAGTCGGAGTAGGTCTTGGCCTCGACCTCACTGCAGAAGGCTGGGGAGGCTCATCACGGCGGAAGTCCGGCCACGAAGCTTGAGCGTCAACGGCAACAGCTCTCTCCGGTCTCCAAGATTCTCCTCCGGTTGCTGTCACCAAGGGGAAGAGGTCTAATGTAAAAAGAGAGTGTGCAGCGTGAGCAACTACTCTAGGGAATCGAATGGAGATTTTATTGGCAGTCCCAGGTGGCTGGAAAGAATCGGAGTCCGTGTGCGAACCGAGGACGATCCGTCCTTCCCTAGGGATCCACAAGGATCTTGGATCCGAGGGGAATGAGCGGGCAATGAAATTGGAGCAAAAGATGGCTCGATCCGAGTGGGATAAATGGGAGAAAGTGAGGCAAAACCCGGATCTGGGCGAAGACTGGTCTGGGAGGGGGAGTTGACCGGGGTCAACAATCCTCTTGGACCAATCAGATTTTATCTTGGTCAAAATTATTTGTAAAATAATTTAAAAATAGAAAACATTTTTTTTAAAATATGTTCAACTTGAAAAATGTTTATTATTTTTGAAACTATTTTTAGTGATTTTTATTTATTTATATAAAAAATAAATTAAGGTATATACATTATATTACATTATATGCATGTATAAAATATTTAAGTATTTTTATTTTTATTTTTATTTTCTCATTTTTTACAAATATACCAATTTTATATGTTATTTATTTACAACATAAATTTTAGAGTATAAAATAATTTTAATTTTGTTTTTATGAGTTATGTACAAGTGTATAATAACTAAGTGTATGCTACATATGTACATATATATTATACAAGGTGAGAGAGAGAGAGAGAGTTTATTTTATTTTTATTTTCTTCAAATTTTCTAATTGTTGTTTTATTTTTAGAAATATATACAAGGGAGTGAAAACTTAATTTTATTTTTATTTTTGTGAAAATAATATATATATATACATAAAGAAGGGGATGTGCACAGGGTGGAGTGGCTATATATCTCTCTACTTATTTTATTTGGCGATCAGGTCCAGTTTGGACCCTCTCTTGGGTTCAGGTCACTCAATATTTATTCTAAATATTTTCCTCTTTTTGTATTCTTTATTCTTTTATTTTTGCACAAATACATGCCAATTATTAATTATTAACAAATGCAAGCTTATTGGTAACTTATTGTATTTACAACTATATGCATGATGTTTTGCCAAGATATTTAGCTAAAATAAAAGAATAAAGAGTGATGAATGGAGATTCATCACCCCCCTATACTTTACTTTTGCTATTCCCTTATTTGAAAAAGAAGTGAAAAGAAAAAGAAGAGAAAAAGAAGGGAAATCAAGGTCAATTATTAAACTTGCCTTCATTAATTGAAGTATGGAGCTCAGTCAGACCTATGGATTATTAATTTGTCGGAACCTTATTTGGACTTAAGATTAAAACTCAACAGCCTCTAAGTTCCACCAATCTATGGTCAAGACTCCTCAATAATACAGATCGGAACAAGTCTACATACACAAACTCTAATGACCATGACTCTTTCCTTGTATTGTGTAAGTGATATGTAGCTCCCCACCTTAGAAATGATAAAGTGACAACCCCCCTTAACAAGGTAACTCTAATGCCCTAGTATGGCAGCTCTTTCCTCAAGGAGGGGGGTATTCCCATCTAAGTTCAAGTTCAACTGGCTCAAGAAGAGGAGGAAGAAGAGAATGGACCATGACCAGTGTAGCCATGTATCCTTAGGAGCCCAACCAGTGTAGCTAAGTCTCCCACTGCAAGCTTCATGAGACGAGTGTGTGTAACATAAGCTTTGCTTTATTTAACTATATACACTCCGGTGGGTATTTTATTTTCAATCAGACCCACCACTTTTTTGGAGTTTTTCTTTCTTTGCACACATTTTTTTCTATGTGCATATGTGCAACATATCTACATGGTGCAACATATATACATAAGAAGTTTTCCTCTTGAGATAGTAGACTATCCCTATTTGGAAGCTTTATTGCAACCCACACTCCTACCTTTACACTTCAACACCACGAGACCAAGTTGAGATGCACTTCCTTTACTAAAAGAAGAAGAGATGTTCTGCCTAGAAGTACTACCCTCATATGCTACCCCAAGCCAAAGGAAACTACCTCCTCACCACCACATCCCTGGAGAGCTATGTGTAATGTGCTGGTGCAAGTAAAGCCATTGTCTCTGAGATTCATGTGTGAGTTGTTAAGTGTTCTACTTAGGCTCATCAAGATGACATATGATCATAGCCTAGTGGACTCAAAGAATTAAGTCCTAAATGGACCTGAAAAGACTTAATCCTAAGCCTTACAAGGTTCCTCTTAGAATTAGGTGGATTAAGCTCTTAAACAAGCTCCATTTTTCAATTTATTTCCTGGTCAGTTTAAATATCAATCATGATTCAAAGAAACTGTACAAATATATACAAAAATGTCTTTATGCAAGTTTTTAAAAATGTGCAAAATTTTTGAAAAATGTTTGAATAAATGGATGCATGAAGTTTTGCAAAATATTTACACACATTTACACAAGCGTTTTTGCAAACTATTATTTTTCAAACATTTTACAAAAATTTTGTACTATATATATAATTTTGATATCAAAATATTTACAAACTCTTTACACAAATAATTTTTTACAAATACTCGTACAAAAATAATTTTTATAAATAGATATGTATGTGCAATAAAGAATTTTTATGTACAAGGAATTTTTTTTATGATTTCTGGATCAAATAATTTTAGCCATTTTTTATTTATTAACACACTCACACAAAGTACGAGTTATGGCTAAATTATATATGAAAAATATACGACACCCCCTATACATAGCTCAAACGATGTCCTCAGAGTGGATCAAGAGAGATGAAGAAGACATAACTCATGCTTAGTATAGGGAAGTGAAAATAAATAGTATACTACATTGACGAATCAAAGAATAGAATGAAGAGAGCTCGGTGTTTCCCCCTATACTTAGGATAAAGTAATCCTAAGTATAGCAAGCTGTACATGAAGGGAACTCCGAGTGGAAGAATGTACAGGGTGTACCTCCCCTATACTTATGGCGAAAGATCCCTAAGTATAGGTAGCAAAACAAAGGTAAAAAGAATCCAAAAGAATACTCTAGAGTCAACACCCCCTATACTTAGGGTAAAGTACACCCTAAGTATAGCATAATCATAGGATGAAAATGGGGTGTGGGACTAAAGTGTGGAATGATATGGACATATGGATCCATACAAGGCAGAAGATAGTGACAATCAGGCATGAGATGCACTAGATGTGAGTCAAAGACCACATCTCACGAAAAATGATTAGGGGCGACGCCAACGACCAGTGGCTCGTGATCTAGATATGGTTTGAGCCCCTGCCCATTGATAACACCAAAATCCCCTAAGACTCGGGTAAGGATAATAAATCGAGGGTCGTTGCGACCCGGATCTCAGAGAAGGTGTCAATCAAGAAAAATATCGGACCACGAGACAAATCAGAAATCAAAACACGAAGTGCGGTCCTAGCTATAGGATTAACCTGGTATAGCTCCCAGGGTCGAACTCAAGGAGCACGGGTTGGCAGAAGCCTACGAAGTAGTGAAAAAAGAAATAAAATAAAAGAAAATGATTTTTTTTATGGTTTTTATGAGTTTTTATATTTTTTTTTTAGATTTTTTAATGATTAAGAAAATAAAAGAAAGGAAAGGGAAGGCAACTTCAACAATTTATACAACACTCCAAAAATAATGCAAAAATTCCAGAAAATTGGTTTTTATGTTTTTTAGGTTTTTTACTGTTTTTAGTGAATTTTTGGAATTTTTCTAATGGGTAAATTATTTTCTAAAAATCAAACAAGGGAAAACAGTGAAGGCACTGTCCAGCAAGGCTTAAGACTCAAAAATAAAATATCTAAGAGTCTAATCAAGCCCTGTAGGTAATTTTCCTATAAACTATGAAGAATAAGGAAAATTTAGGCACCCTATTTATTATTTTTGGATTTTTAAATTAATTTTTATAATTTTTATGGGTTTTTAAGGGTTTTTCAATTTTTAGGGTTTTTAAGCGATGAAAAATTACCAAAATGGGCTGGAAAATCAAACAGCAAGCAAATAACAAAACCTAAATTTTTTTAGAATTTTTAAAGGTGATTTTATATTTTTTTGGTATTTTTAAAGTTAGACAGTGAATAAAAAGAGGGTTTTTGAATTTTTAAAAATACTAAATGAAAATAAAAATGTCCTCAAAAATCACAGAAATAACTACACCATGGCAGGAGCCATGTGTCGAAATTTCATTAGATTTGGAGGTTGTTTGATATTTATTCAAAAATGAAGAAGAGGGTACTATGCACAAGGACCAATGTGCAAATACCAAAAGATCTGGGGCCGCTGGTGCAAAATACCCAGCAAGTCACGCGCTTCGCGCGTGGCTGGGGCACACAGGGACCAATTTGCAACAAAAACCTACTCCTTGGACCTTCTGGTAACTGGTACCAGAAAGTCTAGGGGTATGATTGCAAAAACACCACTAAAATCCGCACATGCACATAAACAATGCTCACAGGGGTATAGTTGCAATTACTTAAAAAGATTCATTCATTCATTAACATGCCAGATCTACAGGACAGAATATGTAAAAAGCCCAATATACACGTGACGAAGCACGTGTTCACACACACACAGGGGCATACATGCAATTAAAATAAAGCACGAGGTCCATACTGCAAATAACCCTACTTGAAAAAGTTTCTAAAAATATTTACAGGACTAACAGGGAAATAACAAACTAAGAGGGGGCCCTACGATATTTACCCCTTTATTAGCCGACGGTCAGATGGGCGCCACGTGGAGGATGGACGGTCTGGATGTGCGGGCGCTTCTCTCCTTTGCCTCTTCGGCTCTGATCGACGGTGGGGAGAGACCCACGTGGATGATCTGACGTCTGAAACGATGGCGCCTCTCTCCTCTGCTATCAACGGTCCAGATGCGCTCCTCGGGTGGATCAACGGGTGCTGCTCCTCGAAGAATGGACGCTCACGATCAGAACTGGAGCGAGGGCGTAATCGGACGGCTCTGAAAGATGGAGGAAGAACTCGACGCCGGCGAAGTTCGCCGGCCTCCTGCGTGCACTCCGGTCCTCCTCAGCTGCTGCAAATAATCGGAGAAGCTCCGCTGGACTGTTCCGCAGCTAATGGTGGTGGCCGATGGCCCAGCCGAGCCCTGGAGGGGCTCCGGCGAGGCCTGGCGGCGCGAAGCTCCGGTCTCAAATGAAGAGAGGCTCAGACACCTCTCTTTGAACCTGCAAAACAGCCAGAAGGCTTCGCGGGTCGAGGGCAAAATGCCTCGACCCAAGAAAGCGGGGTGAAGGTGGTCTGTGCGGTGGGGCGGATGAGCTCCGGCGAGGCGGAGGCGATGGAACTCGAATCCCAGCTCCGGGGCGAGCTGGGTTGAATGAACGGGCGTAGAAGGTGCGTGGGGACACGGCGAAGGTGATGGGGTGCTCCGATGATCGAAAGTGTACTCGAGATAGTCGGAATCAACGAAACACAATGATGGGTCGATTTGGGGGTAATCCTAAATTAGATGAAACGGGAAAGAACTAAGGTTACCTGGTGGCTGAAGTAGACTGTGCTGGAGCTGCTCTTGCTCCTGGTCCTCGCCTCAAGGGCCGTCACCTCCCGAGGCTCGAGCTCCAGACGGTGGTCGGAGCACGGCGGCGAAACGCGGCCGGATCGATGGCCCTGCTCCTCTTCCTCGCTGCGACACCGGCTGGAGCAAGCTGTCACCTTGCTCGACTCAATGGAGCTCACTGGAGGTGGAGTGGATAGCCAAAGATGCGTGAAAAATGCGGCGGAGCTCGACCTATATACGCATGAAGGTCCGGGAAGAAGGTGACGGGTAGGGCGCATTGAAGCGCGGATCTCGAGGCAGAAGCTCCGGCGAGCTTCTCGGATGTGCCATGATCATCACGGACCCGAATTGGAGGTGGATGTGAATCGGGTCGACAAAATATAAATCCGAGAAGGCGGGTCCAGAATAAGATCCGCGCCTCTGGTGGTCCTGGGGGAGGTGTTGACCGGGGGTCAACATTCCCCCGTGGACCAATCAGAGGCCGGCAAAAATTGAAATCTTATTTGATTTTTTTTGAGGCCTTAAATGGCCGATTTTCCAAAAACTTAAAACACAAAAATTGTTTGTTTTAATTTTTTCTATTTTTTTGTGATTTTTAATTAATTTTTGGAAATTAAAAAGAGGTATATACAATATAGGTATATATAGGTATATGTACACTATATTGGTTTTTGATTTTTGATTTTTAATTAGTTATTTTTATACATTTTTATTCCCATTTTATATTTTATTTATTTATAGGATAAAATTAGGAATAAAAGGCTATTTTTATTTCATTTTTATTATTTATATACATAGGGGAAATAATTATTTATTTATACTTATATACATGGTATATATGCAAGGTATTTTTGTCTTTTTAATTTTGTAATTTTTATTTGATTTTTGTTTTGATTCTTTTTATTTATTTTATGTACAAAACATAAAATAGAATATTTACAAAAAGTTTTAGAAATAAATATAGTTATTTACAAGGTGAAATAGAGAAGGAAGGTGGTCTTATGTACAAGGTGAGGGTTTCTTTTTGAATTTTTGATTTTTTAGATTTTTATTTTGTTTTTAATAGCTTTTAAATATATACAAAGTATATACAAGTATATTTTTGGATGAGGAAAATATTAATTTATTTTATTTACAAAAATATATACATATGAGCCCCTATCTCCCTCTACTTGTGGCTTTTATGCGGTCAGGCCCATGCTGAGCCCTCCCTTGGGTTAGGTTGCTCAATATTTATTCTAAATATTTCCCTCTTTTTCTTTTTCTTCTTTATTCTTTTATTTTTGCACAAAAACATGCTAATTATTTATTTTTACAAATATGCATGCTTTTGCTAAAGAATCCTATTTACACATATCTACATGCATTTGCATAGGTTTTTGTAGCTAAAATAATAGAATAAAGAGTGATGAATGGGTATTCATCACCCCCCTATACTATACTTTGCTAGTCCCTTAGCAAACACTTATTTGAAAAAGAAGTGCAAAAGAAAGAAAAAGGAAAAAGAAAAAGAGAATGTACATGGATCAAGGTTGATTATTAAACTTGCCTTCATTAAATTGAGGTATGGAGCTTAATCAGATCTTTGGATTATTGATGTGTCGGAACCTTATTTAGACTTAAGCTTAAAACCTAACAGTCTCCAAGTTCCACTAATCTATAACCAAGACTCCTCAATGCTCCAGATCAGAACAAGTCATCAACCACAAACCCTGAAGACCATGAATCTTTGCTTGTCCTGTGTAAGTGAGGTCTAAACTCTCCACCTCAGAAATGGCAACTTGACAACCCTCCCCAACAAGGTAACTCTATGACCTCAATCTGGCCACTCTTTCCTCGAGGAGCGGGGTATTCCCTTCTAAGTTCAAGTACAACCGGCTCAAGAAGAGGGGGAAGAAGAGAATGGGTCAAGGCCAGTGTAGCCAAGTACCCTTGGGAGCTTGACCAGTGTAGCCAAGTCTCCCTGCTGCGAGCTACAACAGGTGAATCATGAAACCAAGCTTTGCTTATTGCACTTATATACATACTCCGGTGGGATTATCATTTTCTCTCAGACCCACCACTTTTTTGGAGTTATTTTCTTTTTCACCCCTTTTTTTTTTTTTTTTCAAGTGCATCTATACAACATGTACATGTGCAGCATATATACAAGGAGTTTTTCCTCTTGAGCCAGTAGACTATCCCTCTTTTGAAGCTTTATTGCAACCCACAACTCCCGTCGTTAGACTTCATGGCAACCAGACCAAGTTGAGACGCACTTCCTTCACTAAATGAAGAAGAGAGGTTCCGCCTAGAAGTACTACCCTCATATGCTACCCCAAGTCAAGGAAGACTGCCTCCTCACCACCTCATCCGTAGAGAGCTCGGTGCATAGTGCGGTTTGTCCAAGTAAAGCCATAATCTATATGAGTCATGTGTTGTTGTTAAGTGCTCTACTTAGGCTCATTGAGATGACATGTGATCATAGCCTAGTGGACTCAAAGAATTAAGTCACCATGGACCTAAAAAGCCTTAAACCTAAGCCCTATAAGGTTCCTCTTAGAAATTAGGTGGATTAAGATCTTAATCAAGCTCCATTTCTCAATTTGATTCCAGGCTAGTTTAAAGGTCAACTATCATCCAGAAAAACTATATACATATGTACAAAAAGATGCATATTTACACAACATTTTACAACCATGCAAAATTTTTGAAAAATGTTTTGAAATCATGAATGATGATGCATGAAGTGCAAGTTTTGCAAAAAGGTATTTACACACATTTACACAAGATTTTTGCAAACTTTTGATTTTCAAAACATTTTGGAAAAATTTTGTACTATATACATAATTTTGATACAGAAAATATTTACACAAGCTTTACACAAAAGATTTTTGAAATCATTTTTACAAAAATAATTTGTACACTAGCTATGTATGTGCAAAACAAAAGAAGATATGTACATGAAAAATTTTTAATTTTTGTGGTTTTTAGCCATTTTTATTTATTAACACACTCACACAAAGTACGAGTTATGGCTAAAGTATATATGAAATATATACACACCCCCCTATACTTAGCTCGAACGATGTCCTCAGAGTCAAGAGCGATGAAGAAGACATAACTCGTGCTATGTATAGGGAAGTGAAAAGAAAGGCTATACAAAAGGAGAAGAAATAAAAAGTCAAAAGGGACTCGGGTCTTCCCCCTATACTTAGGATCAAGTAATCCTAAGTATAGCAGGCTGTACACAAAGGGAAAACCGAGTGGAGAATGTACAGAGTCTACCCCCCCTATACTTAGGGTAAGATACCCCTAAGTATAGGCAGCAAACACAAGGGTAGACAGAAACAAAAGAAAACCCGAAAGGTCTCACATCCCCCCTATACTTAGGGTAAAGTGCACCCTAAGTATAGCAAAATCACAAGATGAAGAAAGGGATGTGGGACTAAAGAAAGTGATGATATAGACAACTGGATCTATGTACAGCGGAGGATCAGTAAAGCTCAGGCGTGAGATGCATTAGATGTGAGTCAAAGACCACATCTCACGCAAAATGAATAGGGGCAAGATCAACGACCCGCGGCTCATGATCTAGAAATGGCTTGAGCCTCTGGCCGTTCACTCGGAAGGTACTCTCAGAAGACAACTCAGATATGTCGATACTACCGTTGTCGTGTACCTTACGAACCAGATAGGGTCCTTTCCATTTGCTTTGGAGCTTCCCTGGAAATAATCTAAGCCTCGCATCAAACAACCATACTCTCTGTCCAATCTCAAAATGCTTGTGGCTGATATGAGAATCATGCCACTCCTTGACTCTCTCCTTGTAATGTAGGCTGCTCGTGAAAGCTGCATCTCTAAGCTCTTCCAGGGCAGCTAGCTCTGCCCTCCTCTGGTCTCCTATACCATCTGGATCCATCAATATGTCTGTAACTGCCCAGAGTGACTTGTGCCTCAGCTCAACAGGAAGGTGACAAGGCTTGCCATACACGAGGCGAAAGGGAGATGTGCCCAAAGGTGTCTTGAAAGACGTCCTATATGCCCACAAGACCGAGTCCAATAGCTGTGACCAATCCTTTCGGTCAGGGCGGACGACTTTCTGCAGAATAGTCTTGATCTCCCTATTCGACACTTCGGCTAGACCATTCGTCTGTGGATGGTACGGTGTAGCAACACGGTGATCTATGCCGAACTCGGTAGCAAGTGCCTTCACCTGGTCGTTGATGAAGTGAGATCCCCCATCAGAAATAAGAACTCGTGGAACCCCGAACCGCGTGATGATATGCTTCCTCAAAAATCTGCAAACTGTCCTCGCATCAGCGGCTCGGGCGGGGATAGCCTCCACCCAACGACTCACATAGTCAACGGCCAACAGAATGTACTCAAATCCTTGACTCTTAGGGAATGGACCCATGAAATCGATGCCCCATGCGTCAAAAATCTCACAGAAATGAATAGGCTGCATTGGCATCATATCACGCTGTCCACAAGTGCCCATCCTCTGACAGTCAGTACACCTCTTCATGAACTCATCTGAGTCCTTGAAGAGGGTAGGCCACCACAAGCCGGATTGGAGCACTTTCTGTGCCGTTCTCCTCCCAGAATGATGTCCCCCTGCCTCAAGCTTGTGGCAGTAAGTGAGGACGCTATGGTGTTCCTCCTGAGGAATACACCGTCGCCAGACGCTATCCCCTCCTTCGTGGTAAAGGATGGGATCCTCCCAATGGTAGGACTTGGCCTTCGCAAGGAAGGTCTCAAGCCTCTGCCTGGGCCAATCTTGTGGGACTTTCCCAGCAACGAGAAAGTTCACAATATCGGCGTACCATGGGAGTGAGGCGATAGCAAGGATCGCCTCATCTGGAAAGGTATCTCTGATCGGCTCAATCTGCTCTGTCTCCTCAGGCTGCTCTAATCGGGATAAATGGTCCGCCACCACATTCTTGACTCCAGGCTTATCCTTGATCTCTATGTCGAACTCCTGGAGTAGAAGGATCCATCTGGTCAGTCTGGCCTTGGCATCCTTCTTTGCCATGAGGTACCTGATGGCGGTGTGATCTGTGTACAAGGTCACTCGGGATCCAATGATATAAGATCTGAATTTATCCAGGGCAAACACTACTGCTAGCATCTCCTTCTCTGTGACTGTATAATTCCGCTGGGCGGAATCCAATGTGCGGCTAGCATAGTGTATGGCAAATGGCACTCCATCCCTCCTCTGTCCCAGCACTGCCCCTACGGCAAAATCGGAGGCGTCCGTCATGATCTCGAATGGGAGAGACCAATCAGGTGGCTGGAGGACAGGAGCCTCAATCACACATCTCTGGAGAGTAGCAAACGATGAAAGACACTTGTCATCGACAAGGAACTCGGTGTCTTTCGTCAAGAGGTCAGTCAACGGTCGGGCAAGCCTGCTAAAATCCTGAATGAATCTGCGATAAAATCCAACGTGCCCCAGGAATGACCGAAGCTGCCTCAAATTGGACGGCGGTGTGAGTTTTCTAATGACATCGACCTTGGCCGGATCAACCTCCATGCCCCTGTTGGAGATGATGTGGCCAAGCACCGTCCCTTGAGTCACCATAAAGTGACTCTTCTCCCAAGATAGCACCAAGTTGTACTCAATACATCGCTGGAGCACTCGGTCTAGGCAGTCAAGACAGGAGTCGAATCCGTCGCCGTAGACCGAGAAATCGTCCATGAAGACCTCAAGGCAATCCCCTACCATGTCCGAAAAGATCGACAGCATGCATCTCTGAAAAGTCGCAGGGGCGTTGCATAGCCCAAATGGCATGCGTCGAAAAGCGTATGTGCCAAAGGGACCTGTAAAGGTGGTCTTCTCCTGATCCTCAGGAGCGATGGCCACTTGGTTGTAGCCCGAGTACCCATCCAGGAAGCAATAGTGGCTCTTCCCTGCCAGTCTCTCAATGATCTGGTCAATAAAAGGCAGGGGGAAATGGTCCTTCTTGGTGGCTTGGTTGAGTCTCCTGTAGTCAACACAAACCCTCCAAGAGGTGGGTACCCGTGTAGCAATCTCCTCTCCCGACTCACTGATCACAGTCGTGATGCCCGTCTTCTTGGGCACCACATGCAAGGGGCTGACCCACTTGGAGTCGGAAATGGGATAAATAAAACCTGCACCCCACCACTTCGATATCTCCTTCATGACAACCTCTCTCAGGTTGGGGTTCAGACGCCGCTGGAACTCACGTGACGGCTTCGCCCCATCCTCTAGGTAGATGTGGTGGGAGCAAACTGATGGATCAATCCCATGGAGATCTGCTACGCTCCATCCGATCGCCTTGCGGTTCTTTTCAAGAACCCCCATCAGACGAGATTCCTGCTCTCCAGTCAACTCGGCGGAGATGATGACTGGGTACATCTCAGGTTGGCCCGCAAGGAACCGATACTTCAGCGAAGTAGGGAGCGGCTTCAGCTCTGGTATGCTGGGTGCTGGCAAATCTGGCTGTGGAAGAAACTGAGTGAAAGCTGCAAGGTCGGCCAAATCTGCCTGGGAGAGTGAAAGTGTACTCTCGCAAACTGGGTCGGGAGAAGGTGGCTCAACTGCACTGTCTCTACTCTGCTCTGCCTCTACCTCCTCCCCTGTAGGCTCAGGTGAACTCAGGTCTGGCATCTGATCATAACAATCGGCCCAATCAGACTCTGAATCCGAGGGATCTGCATCAGAATCGGTGGCATCAGTACCACCAGAAAACAAGGTGGCCTCGGCACCACCATCACTAATCACTGTGCTGCGATCGAGAACCGGCTCTGCTGCCGTAAAGGTATCCTGAACCAGGTCTGTGCTCTCCAGACTCTCCTCTGCTATCATCTCTGCCTCAGCTGTGTCTGAAAGTGAGAGGGTAGTCTGTGCCTCAAGGTCTGCCCAAGCTGCCTCATCATCTGAAATCACAAAGTCGCAGTCCTGGTGGATGTCTGCCTCTGCGTCTGTCAGCTGCTCTGAGTCGATACTGGCATCTGAGCGGGATCTAGATCTGGCTCTGTAGTCCTCGACCGTCTCTATTTGTATACTCTCGCCCTGGACGCGAAAGTACACCTTCCCGCTATCATGATCAGTCACCGCCTTGGCTGTGGCCAAGAACGGACGACCAAGGATGATGGGGGTATCGGCCACTGATTCAGGGGTCTCCATGTCCAACACTACGAAGTCCACGGGGAATTGCAAACCCTGAATCGTGACGATAACATCTCGCAACAACCCCTTCGGCCTCTTGACAGATCGATCAGCGAACTGAAGGACTGTCCTGCTCTGTCGAAGAGTGCCCAACTCGAGGCGGTCGAGAAGGGCTGCCGGAAGGAGGTTGATAGACGATCCGCTATCTAAAAGAGTACGGTCGAACCTCTGCTCTCTGATCTGGCAACTGACATACGGGGCCCCTGCATCTGGCCTCTTGGCTGGCAGTCGGTTCTGAATCGCAAAGCACGTGGCTTTGGTCAGCACATGGATCTCAGAAGTGTGGTTCCTCCTCCTCCTCCTGACTGTAGTCCTCTCTCTCAAAGATCTCTGGAGGAGGGGGATGTGCTGCAAAGCCTCCTGGAGGGTCAGCTGGATATGGAAGCGGTCAATCATGCTCTGGCTGAACTCCTCAAACTCTCTCTTTTTTGGATCAATTTTCTTCCTCTTCCCCATCTGAAGGGCTCTAGGGAAGGGGATCACTGGGTCCTTCTCAGATGAAGGACTAGGAAAAGATCTACGCGGTTCAAGGACCGGATCCACACATACATCATGCACCACAGTGGGACCAAAAGAATGTAAACCTTTTCCTTTATTATTCACAGAATCCTGAGATACATGTCCACGGGGAGAAACAACAACAACTCTCTCTCTACAAACACTGGTGGCCTCAGTACCACCAAGGATGGGCTGCTCTGCTGCTGCTCGAGAGGGTAGACGTCTCGCGGCCTCAGTACCGCGTGCTGGCTCGGCTGTATAGGTGGCATCAGTACCACCTCCTCGATCTGGTGAAGTGGCGGCCTCAGTACCGCCGGTGGGATCAGCATCCTCGGTGGCCTCAGTACCACCGTCATCGACTTGAGCGGCCTCAGTACCGCTCTCCTCCTCCTCCTGGGGCGCCTCGGGGTGAAGCTCAGCTGAGGCGCCGCCGCCGGCTGGGGTCCTACCGCTCCTAAGCGTAGCAAAATCAACATCAAACAGATCGGAAGAAGTATCATCAAATGGATCGCTAGGAGTGGCTAACTCAGTAGGTACTAGCTGCTCAGACTTCCGCTTCAAGTTGTTCGGGTTCGGCTCTATCTGTGCAGGTATGGCGGCCTTCCCTCTCACCAAGTCCCGCAACTCCTGGCGGAACTCATCCATCTCCCGTCTGAAGGTCGCCTGCTGGTCCGTGAGGGGGCGGGCGATGTCATCCATGGCGGGGCTCTCGTGGGAGCCCGACGGGTAGCCTCTCTGTGGGTGAGGCTGCTGGTACTGCTGTGGGTGAGAGGGGTAGGACGGAGGGTGCTGCTGGTGCTGGTATCCCGGGTGAGCCTGCTGCTCACGCCTCCAAGACTGTCCCTGCTGATAGGGACGAGGACCATAGGACTGCTGCTGGTAGACTGGGGGCTGCTGCGGCTGCTGGTGCTGGTCTCTCTGCTGGGAGTACTGCCCTCCCTGTGCTGACGGCTGCTGCTGGGGTTGGGCACCACCACTCCCCCACCTGAATCCGGGATGGTCTCGTCGGATCCCAGGCTGGGGACGGTCGTACCAGATCCCGTTGACATCCATCAACGGCTCTGCATCCAAGGGGGCTGGGGGTAGCACTGCCAACGGCTGGTCCGGCTGGTAGACCACCATCTGCATCTCTGGAGATGGTGGGGACTGGTAAGTGTGCTGCGGCTGCTGGTATGGCTCCGCCTGTACAAGGTGAACCTGTCTAGGCTGCGTTGGGGCGCTGGAGCGCTGGGACGAGCTGCTGCTGCTGCCGGAGTCGCCTCGCGACTGAAGACGGGGCTGAGAAGCCGTCTGTGTCTCCTGGAGACACATGATCTGTGTCTTCAGGTCGCTCAAGACCTGTGCCATCTGATCCATCTGTGCTATGCTCTGGCACTGCTTCTTCTCAATCAGCTCTATGCGGTCCAGCTTCTCGCTGATAATGCCCATATCTGCAGCTGAAGACTCTGCCTGTGCTGCTGCTGCTGCTGCAGATGAACTGGAAGGACCTGCATCGACCCGTGCTATCCTCTGGTACTGCACGGGTCCTGGCTGAAGTGGCTGGGTCTTCTGTGTGTATAGGCGGGTCTGAGACATAACCATGTAGTTCTCCGCCATCTCCTCGAAAATCGCCCAGACCTGGTCATGGTCCTTGGCGAAGTAGGACCCGCCACAAGAAGCGTTCACCAGGCCCTGTAGCTCTGGTGACAACCCACTGAAGAAGCTCTGAACTAGGTTCGGCTTCGTGATATCATGGTGTGGGCATCTGTCAAGGAGCTCCCTGAACCTCTCCCAAGCCTCGTGGAACTGCTCATTGGGAAACATGGAGAAGTTGCTGATCAGGGCCCTCGCTGCGTTGGTCCGCCCGAGTGGATAGTACTTGTTCAAGTACTCGGTGCGGAGCTGCTCCCAGGTGTACACAAATCTCCCCAAATGTTTCAGCCAGGTGGCTGCTCTGTCTGCGAGGGAGAAAGGGAATGCAATCATGCGTATGGTATCCTGGTCCACGTGCCTGTCGTGGACAGTACTGCAGATCATCAGAAACTCCTGTAAGTGGAGATGGGGCTCCTCTGTAGCCAGCCCATGAAACCTCGGAAGCATCTGCAAGGTGTTTGGGGGGAACTTGAAGTCCCCCACGATCGCCGGAACCACCACCCAGTGGTGCATCAGTGTAGAACCGGGATTGTGTAAATCCCTCATCGGTCTAGGTGGTCCTGCTCCTCCTGCGGCTGCTGCCGCTGCGGCAGCGGCCGCGGCTGCTGCTGCTGCTGCTGCGGCTCGTGCCTGTGCCTCATCAGGATCCTCGGGCTCACTCTGTGCGTCTCTCTCTGCTCGGAGCCTCTCCATCTCTCGCCTCATCTCTATCATGAACGCTCCCTGATCGCGGAGCTGCTGCTGAACTGTCTCTAAAGAAGCGATCAGGGTGGAGTTGATCGCTCCCTGGTCCAAAACGAAGTGCTCGGGACGGGAGTGATCATCGGAACTGCCTGCGCCGGCCATCTCTACGTCTGCAAAACCAAATGAGCCCAACTCAGGTGTCGTCAAGTGAATCAGTCTCTCCTCGGGCTCATACCTCTCAGGTCGGTCAGAAAGGGGATCGAGGGGGAACAGGGCGGAGTCATACTCGGGCTCGGAGAGCGGGTCCGAGCTCTCGCGAGCCAACCTAGATGATGTGGTAGACGCGCCCGAAAGCGGTGCAACCAAAGGCTGCCTAAGAGACCGTCTACCCATCATCTTGATCTAGCGAGCAGGCGGATGAGATCTGGAAAAATTAAGGATCAGAAAACAAACCCCCAGTTCACCAACACAACACGAGCTGAAGACCGTGAAAGTTCGGTCAATTTATCTTGTCTTTTTTTTTTATTTGGTGAATAATCAAGATAGCAGAGCGATTACGGTGACCTGTTGGGATATCCGCTGCTAACCCAACCGACTGGCCCGCACAGAAAAGTCGGTAATCAGCCGGGTTTCGCAACGGGGGGCTCTACCTAGTGTTCGGGGTCACTCTCTCGCACAAGCAAACCAATCAATGAGGGGGTTGCTCTCCCCAAGATAGAATTTTAGGGTGAGCGGATTTTAAGATCAATAATTTTAGCAGTCCCAATTTTATGGTTACACTTTTTATGTATTTTTCAAAGCAAACAAAATCGCCTAACGAATTTTTCGGTTTCTCCTGGTTATTAAGTCCAAAAACGGGGGGAGAAGTCGAAAAAGCCGATGCACATGAAATCAATGATGCATGCTGAGTAAGGGATGCGTACCTGCCGCCAGCACTCTACATGCAAAGTGATCCGCGCATAAAATAAAGACAGAAAATAAACTAACCTATATGATGCAGCGATAAAAACCGAGTCCTAAACAGGCAATTTCTACTGATCGTGAAGAACTGTAGCTAGTCAACCGAATCAAGTCCGGAGTCCGATCTCGGGAGTCACTCGGTGCCCGCCACAACGGGTCCTGCCAGCGCTGTATGTGACTCCTAACGGCACGTGGTCTCGAATCAGATCAAACTAACTTTTTTGGTGAATTTTATTAAGGTCCAATTACGTTCTATGGGAACAGATATTCTATTAGGTGTTGGGCCTTAATGATCTACGTCACAATCAACAAAAATCCTAAGTCTAGGGGCTCGGTCAAAACCGCGAAAAAGCCGTCAAATGACAGTAAGAAATAAAAAGAAAACCGCGAGAAAAAGCCGCGTAAAAAGCCGCGAGTCCTAATGGGTCCCCCGAGCACGCCGGTGCTCGGCGAAACAGACCCGCTACGGTCTACAAGTTTAAAAGAGTGTCCAAGAGTCCAGTCCAGTACCTGTATTATTACAACACAATAATAAATGAATAAACTAAAGTAAATCTACCCTAATGCCTCCCCCACTCTACTCTCTCCTCTCGCTCTCTCCTGCGGCTTCGTCGAGAGAAAAGCCGCCTCCGAAAGCCGCGGCTGCACCGGCTCCTCGAAAGTTGCCTCCGCGGTCCTCAGGCCCTCGCAAGAAGAGAAAAACAGGTGGTCAGACCAATAAAATAATCAAATAGTGAATGGAAATAAAACAGGGGTATATGTGCAAAAATGAAAATAAAAATAATCACACAAAAATAAAACAAAAATAAAAAGAAAAGAAAAGCAAAAATAAAACAAAATAAAATAAAAATAAAACTAAATACAAAAGCCGCGAGCTCCGAAGAGCCGCGAAAAACCGCGAAAACAAAAACGAAACTAAAAGACAAAAAACACTACTAAGCCGTGCTCCCCGGCAACGGCGCCATTCTGATAACACCAAAATCCCCTAAGACTCGGGTAAGGATAATAAATCGAGGGTCGTTGCGACCCGGATCTCAGAGAAGGTGTCAATCAAGAAAAATATCGGACCACGAGACAAATCAGAAATCAAAACACGAAGTGCGGTCCTAGCTATAGGATTAACCTGGTATAGCTCCCAGGGTCGAACTCAAGGAGCACGGGTTGGCAGAAGCCTACGAAGTAGTGAAAAAAGAAATAAAATAAAAGAAAATGATTTTTTTATGGTTTTTATGAGTTTTTATATTTTTTTTTAGATTTTTTAATGATTAAGAAAATAAAAGAAAGGAAAGGGAAGGCAACTTCAACAATTTATACAACACTCCAAAAATAATGCAAAAATTCCAGAAAATTGGTTTTTATGTTTTTTAGGTTTTTTACTGTTTTTAGTGAATTTTTGGAATTTTTCTAATGGGTAAATTATTTTCTAAAAATCAAACAAGGAAAACAGTGAAGGCACTGTCCAGCAAGGCTTAAGACTCAAAAATAAAATATCTAAGAGTCTAATCAAGCCCTGTAGGTAATTTTCCTATAAACTATGAAGAATAAGGAAAATTTAGGCACCCTATTTATTATTTTTGGATTTTTAAATTAATTTTTATAATTTTTATGGGTTTTTAAGGGTTTTTCAATTTTTAGGGTTTTTAAGCGATGAAAAATCACCAAAATGGACTGGAAAATCAAACAGCAAGCAAATAACAAAACCTAAATTTTTTTAGAATTTTTAAAGGTTATTTTATATTTTTTTGGTATTTTTAAAGTTAGACAGTGAATAAAAAGAGGGTTTTTGAATTTTTAAAAATACTAAATGAAAATAAAAATGTCCTCAAAAATCACAGAAATAACTACACCATGGCAGGAGCCATGTGTCGAATTTTCATTAGATTTGGAGGTTGTTTGATATTTATTCAAAAATGAAGAAGAGGGTACTATGCACAAGGACCAATGTGCAAATACCAAAAGATCTGGGGCCGCTGGTGCAAAATACCCAGCAAGTCACGCGCTTCGCGCGTGGCTGGGGCACACAGGGACCAATTTGCAACAAAAACCTACTCCTTGGACCTTCTGGTAACTGGTACCAGAAAGTCTAGGGGTATGATTGCAAAAACACCACTAAAATCCGCACATGCGCATAAACAATGCTCACAGGGGTATAGTTGCAATTACTTAAAAAGATTCATTCATTCATTAACATGCCAGATCTACAGGACAGAATATGTAAAAAGCCCAATATACACGTGACGAAGCACGTGTTCACACACACACAGGGGCATACATGCAATTAAAATAAAGCACGAGGTCCATACTGCAAATAACCCTACTTGAAAAAGTTTCTAAAAATATTTACAGGACTAACAGGGAAATAACAAACTAAGAGGGGGCCCTACGATATTTACCCCTTTATTAGCCGACGGTCAGATGGGCGCCACGTGGAGGATGGACGGTCTGGATGTGCGGGCGCTTCTCTCCTTTGCCTCTTCGGCTCTGATCGACGGTGGGGAGAGACCCACGTGGATGATCTGACGTCTGAAACGATGGCGCCTCTCTCCTCTGCTATCAACGGTCCAGATGCGCTCCTCGGGTGGATCGACGGGTGCTGCTCCTCGAAGAATGGACGCTCACGATCAGAACTGGAGCGAGGGCGTAATCGGACGGCTCTGAAAGATGGAGGAAGAACTCGACGCCGGCGAAGTTCGCCGGCCTCCTGCGTGCACTCCGGTCCTCCTCAGCTGCTGCAAATAATCGGAGAAGCTCCGCTGGACTGTTCCGCAGCTAATGGTGGTGGACGATGGCCCAGCCGAGCCCTGGAGGGGCTCCGGCGAGGCCTGGCGGCGCGAAGCTCCGGTCTCAAATGAAGAGAGGCTCAGACACCTCTCTTTGAACCTGCAAAACAGCCAAAAGGCTTCGCGGGTCGAGGGCAAAATGCCTCGACCCAAGAAAGCGGGGTGAAGGTGGTCTGTGCGGTGGGGCGGATGAGCTCCGGCGAGGCGGAGGCGATGGAACTCGAATCCCAGCTCCGGGGCGAGCTGGGTTGAATGAACGGGCGTAGAAGGTGCGTGGGGACACGGCGAAGGTGATGGGGTGCTCCGATGATCGAAAGTGTACTCGAGATAGTCGGAATCAACGAAACACAATGATGGGTCGATTTGGGGGTAATCCTAAATTAGATGAAACGGGAAAGAACTAAGGTTACCTGGTGGCTGAAGTAGACTGTGCTGGAGCTGCTCTTGCTCCTGGTCCTCGCCTCAAGGGCCGTCACCTCCCGAGGCTCGAGCTCCAGACGGTGGTCGGAGCACGGCGGCGAAACGCGGCCGGATCGATGGCCCTGCTCCTCTTCCTCGCTGCGACACCGGCTGGAGCAAGCTGTCACCTTGCTCGACTCAATGGAGCTCACTGGAGGTGGAGTGGATAGCCAAAGATGCGTGAAAAATGCGGCGGAGCTCGACCTATATACGCATGAAGGTCCGGGAAGAAGGTGACGGGTAGGGCGCATTGAAGCGCGGATCTCGAGGCAGAAGCTCCGGCGAGCTTCTCAGATGTGCCATGATCATCACGGACCCGGATTGGAGGTGGATGTGAATCGGGTCGACAAAATATAAATCCGAGAAGGCGGGTCCAGAATAAGATCCGCGCCTCTGGTGGTCCTGGGGGAGGTGTTGACCGGGGGTCAACATTCCCCCGTGGACCAATCAGAGGCCGGCAAAAATTGAAATCTTATTTGATTTTTTTTGAGGCCTTAAATGGCCGATTTTCCAAAAACTTAAAACACAAAAATTGTTTGTTTTAATTTTTTCTATTTTTTTGTGATTTTTAATTAATTTTTGGAAATTAAAAAGAGGTATATACAATATAGGTATATATAGGTATATGTACACTATATTGGTTTTTGATTTTTGATTTTTAATTAGTTATTTTTATACATTTTTATTCCCATTTTATATTTTATTTATTTATAGGATAAAATTAGGAATAAAAGGCTATTTTTATTTCATTTTTATTATTTATATACATAGGGGAAATAATTATTTATTTATACTTATATACATGGTATATATGCAAGGTATTTTTGTCTTTTTAATTTTGTAATTTTTATTTGATTTTTGTTTTGATTCTTTTTATTTATTTTATGTACAAAACATAAAATAGAATATTTACAAAAAGTTTTAGAAATAAATATAGTTATTTACAAGGTGAAATAGAGAAGGAAGGTGGTCTTATGTACAAGGTGAGGGTTTCTTTTTGAATTTTTGATTTTTTAGATTTTTATTTTGTTTTTAATAACTTTTAAATATATACAAAGTATATACAAGTATATTTTTGGATGAGGAAAATATTAATTTATTTTATTTACAAAAATATATACATATGAGCCCCTATCTCCCTCTACTTGTGGCTTTTATGCGGTCAGGCCCATGCTGAGCCCTCCCTTGGGTTAGGTTGCTCAATATTTATTCTAAATATTTCCCTCTTTTTCTTTTTCTTCTTTATTCTTTTATTTTTGCACAAAAACATGCTAATTATTTATTTTTACAAATATGCATGCTTTTGCTAAAGAATCCTATTTACACATATCTACATGCATTTGCATAGGTTTTTGTAGCTAAAATAATAGAATAAAGAGTGATGAATGGGTATTCATCACCCATTAACACGAAAGGTAGACTCAGATGACATCTCAGATATGTCAATACTCCCATTGTCATGTACCTTTCGGACCAGGTATGGTCCCTTCCACTTGCTCTGCAACTTCCATGTAAATAATCTAAGCCTGGAATCAAACAACCATACTCTCTGATCTGGCTCAAACTGCTTATGGCTGATATGAGAATCATGCCACTCCTTAACTCACTCCTTATAATGTAGGTTGCTTGAAAGGGATTCATCTCTAAGCTCCTCCAGAGCTGCCAATTCTGCCCTCATCTAGTCTCCTACACTCACTGGATCCAAAAGTAACTCTGTAACAGCCCAAAGTGTCTAATCTCAACAGGCAAAGCCATAAATGAGGAGAAAGGGAGATGTACTCAAAGGAGTCTTGAAGGACGTCCGATTGCCCACAAGACTGAGTCCAAAAGTTGCGACCAATCCTTTCTGTCAAGGCGAACAACCTTATGCAATATAGTCTTTATCTCCCTATTCGACACTTCAGCAAGACCATTGGTTTGAGGGTGGTATGGAGTGGCCACTCGATGGTCAATGCTGAACTCACATGCAAGGGCCTCTACCTTGTCGTTAACGAAATGAGACCCCCCGTCAGATATCAAAACTAGAGATACCCCGAACCGTGAAATGATGTTATTCCTCAAAAATATGCATACAGTCCTAGCATCTGCGGCTCGAGCGGGGATGACCTCAACCCAACGACTCACATAATCAATGGCCAACAGAATGTACTCGAATCCCTGGCTATTAGGGAAGCATGAAATTGATTCCCCATGCATCGAAAACCTCACAGAAATGAAAGGGCTGCATCGACATCATATCACGCTGTCCACAAGTGCCCATCCTCTAATAGTCAGTACACCTCTTCACGAATTCATCAGAATCCTTGAAGAGGGTAGGCCACCATAGGCCGGACTGGAACACTTTTTGTGCCGTTCTCCTCCCAGAGTGATGTCCTCCTGCCTCCAGCTTGTGGCAGTAGGTGAGGATGCTATGGTGCTCCTCCTGAGGAATGCACCGTCGCCAGACACTATCCCCTCCTTCATAGTAAAGGATGGTATCCTCCGAATGGTGAGACTTGGCCTTCGCTAGGAAGGTCTCAAGTCTCTGCCTGGCCCAACCTTGTGGAACTTTCTTAGCAACAAGATAGTTCACAATGTCGGCGTACCATGGGAGCGAGGCGATAGAAAGGATCGCCTCATCTGGGAAGGTCTCTGTAATAAGATCAATCTGCTCAGAATCCTCAAGATGCTCTAATCAGGAGAGATGATCTGCCACCACATTCTTGACTCCAGGTTTATCCGTAATCTCAATATCAAACTCCTGGAGTAGAAGGATCCATCTAGTATGTCTCGCTTTGGCATCCTTCTTTGCCATGAGGTATTTGATGGTGGTGTGATCTCTAAAAATGATCACTCAAGATCCAATGATATACGATCTGAACTTATCTAGGGCAAAGACTACATCTAGCATCTCCTTCTCAGTGATGGTGTAGTTACGAGTTACATTGTGCGACATCTAATGTACGGCTAGCATAGTGAATGGCAAAGGGTGAACCATCCCTCCTCTGTCCCAACATGCTCCCACTGGAAAATCAGAGGCATCCGTCATGATCTTGAATGGGAGAGACCAATCAGACGGCTGGAGAACAAGAGCCTCAACAATTAGACTCTTGAGAGTCTCAAATGATGCAAGACACTTATCATCGACTATTAACTCGATGTCTTTGGTCAGAAAATCAGTCAACGGACGAGCAATCCTGGTGAAATCGTGAATGAATCGTCGGTAGAAATCGACATCCCCTAGAAATTACCATATCTGTCGTAGGTTGGACAGTGGATTGAGTTTTGTAATGATATCCACCTTGGCTGGATCAACCTTCATGCCCCTGTTGGAGATGATATGACCAAGCACCGTCCCTTGAGTCACCATGAAGTGACTCTTCTCCCAAGATAACACAAGATGGACCTCGATGCATTGCTAAGGACGCGGTCTAGGCACTCAAGACAAGCATCAAACCCATCAGCATTGACCGAAAAGTCATCCATGAATACCTCCAAGCACTCACCCACCATGTTTGAAAAGATGGACAATATGCACCTCTGGAATGTCATCGGGGCATTACACAAACCGAAGGGCATGCATCTAAAAGCATATGTCCCAAAGGGACAGGTGAATGTGGTCTTGTCCTGGTCTTCTGGTGCAATGGCCACCTGATTGTATCATGAGTACCCGTCAAGAAAGCAATAATGACTCTTCCCAGCTAGCCGCTCTATAATTTGATCAATAAAAGGCAGCGGGAAATGATCCTTCTAGATGGCCTGGTTCAATGGTCTGTAGTCCATACAGACCCTCCAAGAAGTGGGTACCCGGATAGAGATCTCCTCTCTAGAATCACTCACAACTGTAGTGATGCCCGTCTTCTTAGGTGCCACATGTAATGGACTGACCCACTTGGAGTCGGAGATGGGGTAGATAAAATCGGTGCTCTACCATTTCGAGATCTCCATCGTAACAACAACTCGAAGGTTCAGGTTCAGCCACCGCTGGAACTCACGCGACGACTTAGCGTCCTCTTCGAGATAGATATGGTGGGAGCACAGGGCCGGACTTATCCCCTGGAGATTGGCTACACTCCATCCTATCACCTTGCAGTTTTTTTCAAGAACCTTCATCAAACGAGATTCTTGCTCTCCAATCAAATTTGTTGAGATAATGACTGGGTACATCTCATGCTCACCCGCAAGGAACCTATACTTCAGCGACTGTGGCAAGGTCTTCCGCTCTGGACAACTAGGAGCTGGCGGATCTGGTCTTTGAAAGGTTTTAGTGAATGCAACCAAATCCGTATGGGAGAACATTCGCTGAACTGGGAAATCTGGTAAAGATTGCTCTACTGGTGTGTCTATGCTATGAATGGGATCAATCTCCACCCTAGTTGCTAGCTATGTGAAAGTCAGACATGGAATGACATCGTCAAGCTCTGCCGAATCAATATCTGACTCTGAGGGATCTGAATCTGAATAATCAACTGCCTTGCTATCCAGAATGCGATCTGCTGCCTCAAATGTATCCTTTGTCAGGAATGCGCTCTCCAAGCTCTCCTCTACTAGAATTTATGCATCAGCGGGATCTGAAGGTGAGAGGATGGCTCGTGAAACTGGGTCTGCTCAAACTGCCTCATCATCTGTAATCACAAAATCACACTTTTGGGGGACGTCTTGCTCTATCTCTGTCATCTACTCTGGATCTGTAAGTGGCTCTAAGCAAGCTGAATCTCACACTCCGGTCTCATCGATCGTCTTTATTTAAATACTCTCTCCCTCGATGTGAAAGTATATCTTCCCACTATCATGATCAGACACTGCCTTAGCTGTGGCCAAGAACGGGCGTCCTAAAATGATGGGGGTATCGGTCACAGACTTAGGGATCTCCATGTCCAACACAACAAAGTCCATGAGGAATTTCAGGCCCTGAATTGTGACGACCACACCCTTTAGCAACACCTTAGGCCTCTTGACAGATCGATCAGGAAACTGAAGGACCGTCCTGCTCTGTCGAAGAGGGCCAAACTCAAAGCAGTCGAGTAAGGCTACCGAAAGAAGGTTGATAAAAGATCCGTTGTCTAATAGAGTCTGATCGAACCTCTACTCATGTATGTGGCATATGACATAGGGGGCTTCTGCATCTGGCCTCTTGGATGGCAGACGGTTCTGGAGGGAGAAGTAGGTGGCACGAGTAAGCACATCGATCTCTGAGTGGTGGTTCCTTCTCTTCTAGTGAATGGTGGTCCTCTCTCTAAGGTTCCTCTGGAAGAGGGGGATGTGCTCCAAGGCCTCATGTAGAGACATCTGTATATGGAATCTGTCAATCATCTGCAGGATGAACTCTAGCTGTTGTGATTATTTTGGATTTTCTTTTTTGATCCCCTTAGCCATGAGGAATGCTTGGGGAAAGGGGATGGTTGGGCCCTCCTCAGATGGATGGTTAGGATTGGGTCGCTGTTGCTGAGACAAAATAGAATCCATACAAGTATCTCCAAGTAATACAGATGGACTCACAAATGAAGAACCCTTTCCTTTATTTACAGAATAGTCCTGAGATACAATAATAGATGGAAAAGTGTCAGGAATAGAAATGGTGGCATCAACACCACCCTCAGCATCAGGACTAGTGGCATCAGTACCACATTCTAGCTCAGCATCGAATTTGGTGGCATGAGCACCACCTCCTCCTGAATCTGGTGAAGCAACGACCTCAGTACCGTCGGCTGGATCAACATCCTCAGTGGCGTCAGCACCACCTTCATCATCATCATCACAAGCAACATCAACACCGCTCTCCTCCTCATCTGGCGCTCTTGAAGCTGCGAGTGGTCGTCGCTCAGATGAGGTACCGCCGGCTGGCATCCTACAGCTCCTAAGTGTAACACAGTCATCATCAAAATGATATGTGGATATATTACCAAGTGAATCACTAGGAGTGGTAACTTCTGTGAACTCTACCTGCTCAGACTTCCTCTTTAGGTTGTTCGGGTTGGTCTCAATATGCGCAGGTATGGAGTCCTTCCCTCTCACAATCTCTCTCATCTCTTGTCTGAACTCATCCATCTCCCGTCTGAAGGTGGAATGTTGCTCGGACATGAGGCAGGCTACATCATCCAAGGCGGAGTTCTCATTGGTGGGCCCATGAGAACCTGACGGGTGGCCTCCCTAAAACTGAGGCTGTTGCTGTTGAGAGTGAGAGGGGTACGGCTACTGAGAATGATACTGTTGAGGCTCCTGCTGCTGCCTCCAAGACTGTCCCTGCTGATAGGGACGAGGACCATGCTGCTGATACTGTGGCTGGAGATGTGGCTGCTGCTGCTGCGGGAACTGGGGCTGCTGGTGTGACTGCTGGCTGTACTGGCTACCCTAAACTGGAGGTTGCTGCTGGGAACTGGTACCTCTTGTCGACCAACGGAATCTGGGATGGTCTCATCGGATCCCAGGCTGAGGTTGGTCATACTAGATCCCATTGACATTCATCAACGGCTCCTGCTTGTAAGTGGGTGGGGGAAGGACTGCCAGGGGCTGATCTGGCTGGTAGACCACCATCTGAGTGTCGTGAGATGGTGGTGGTTGGTAGTACTGCTGCGGCTGCTGATACGACTCCACCTGAACATGTTGAACCTATCTGGGCCGGCTGGAGTGCTGGGATGGGTTGCCGCTGCTGTTGGGATCTGCCCGTGACCTGAGATGGGGTTGAGAAGCCGTCTGTACCTCCTGGAGACACATGATCTGGGTTTTCTGGTCACTCACTGTATGTGCCATCTGATCGATGTGCGACATGCCCTGGTACTGTTTCTTCTGTATCAACTCTATCTGGTCCAACTTCTCGTTGATAATCCCCAAATCAGCGGTCATCGACTCTGCCTGTGCTGTGACCGCTGATGATGTAGAAGGACCGACATCGACCCATGCTATCCTCTGATAGGACACAACCAATGGCTGGGGCTTCCCCTAAGTGTACAATCGGGTCTGGGGCATCACTGTGTATTTTTCGGCCATCTCCTCGTACATGGCCCAGATCTGATTCTCATCCTTGTGAAAATATGACCCCCCACAAGATGCATTAACTAGCCCCTACAGCTCCGTTGTAAGCCTACAAACGAAACTCTGGACGAGATTGTGCTTGGGTATGTCATGGTGGGGACACCAGTCTGTGAGCTCCCTGAATCTATCCCATGCCTCGTGAAACCGCTCGTTGGGGAGCATGGAAAAGTTGTTGATCAGGTCCCTGGCTGCATTGGTCTAGCCGAGTGGATAGTACTTGTTCAAGTACTAGTTCCGGAGCTGTTCCCATGTAGTGACAAATCTACCTAGGTGCTTCGGCCAGTTGGCTGCTCTGTCTATGAGGGAGAAAGGGAAGGCCATCATCCGAATGGTATCCTCTTCCACAAGGCGATCGTGGACAGTATTGCAGATCATCTCAAAATTTTGGAGATGGAGATGATGCTCCTCAGTGGCGAGTCCATGGAAGAGGGGAAGAAGCTGAATCGTCTGAGGCGGGAACTTAAAGTCTCCCGCAATAGCCAGCAACACTATTGATAACCCGAAAACCCTCAAGACCCGGGTGAAGGTAATAAAACAAGGGTCGTTGCGACCCAGATCTCAGAGGATGGGTATATCAAGAAAAATATCGAACCGCGAAATAAATCAGAGATCAAAACACGAAGTGCGGTCCTAGCTATGAGATTAACCTGGTATAGCACCCAGGGTCGAACACAAGGAGCACGGGTTGGCCAGAGGCCTACGAAGTAGTAAAAATAAAATAAAACAAAGATAAAATATTTTTTAGTGGTTTTTAATAATTTTAATATTTTTTTGGATTTTTAAAAGTGAGGAAAATAAAAGAAACACAAAATCAAGCCAACTTCAACTAATTATTTAATGCATCAAAAATCAAGCAAAAATTCAAGAAAAATTGTTTTTATGTTTTTTAGGTTTTTTAATGTTTTTGGTGAATTTTTGGAATTTTTATGAGGTGTATTTTAATTTCTAAAAATCAAACAGTGCTAAAAAGACAAGGTACTGTCCAGCCAGGCCCAAAACCCAAAGATAAAATATCTAAGGATCTCAGAGGGACCTGGAGGTAATTTTCCTGTATACTAGAGAAAACAAGGAAAATTTGAGCACCAAAATTATTGTTTTTGGGTTTTTCAATTAATTATTAAGATTTTTATGAGTGTTTAGGTGTCTTTGAATTTTTAGGGTTTTTACTCAATGAAAAATAGCCAAAATTGGCTAGAAAATCAAACAACACAAAAGAAACAGTACCTAATTTTTATAGAATTTTTGGGGGTGTTTTTTTATTTTTTTGGGATTTTTAAACCTAGACAGTAGCTAAAATAGAGGTTTTTGAATTTTTAAAAATAGCAAATAAAATCAAAAATGTCCTCAAAAATTCTCAAAATTTCTACAACATGGCAGGAGCCATGTGTCAAATTTTCATCGAATTTGGAGGTGATTTGATATTTTATTCAAAAATCAAAAGGGGGCACTGTGCACAGGGACTTAAGTGCAAATACCCGAAGAACTGGGGGTCCAGGTGCAAATAACCCAGCAAGTCACGCGCGTGGCGCGTGCCTGGGGCACTCAGGGACCTTCTGGTAATAAAAACCAAGTCCTAGGACCTTTTGGTAACTCGTACCAAAAAGTCCAGGGACGGTTATGCAATTAACCCACTAAAATCAGCACATGTGTAAATAAAATGTTCACAGGGGCATAAAAGCAATTACCAAAAAGTATTCATTCATTCATAAACCAACCAGAACTACAGGATAAGAGTTGCAGATAACCCAAAACAACACGTGACGAAGCACGTGGGTCACACATACAGGGGCATAAATGCAAATAAAAACAAGCACGAGGTCCAATGTGCAATTTACCCTACGTAAATAAAAAGCCTAAAATATTTACAGGACTGACACGTAAAACAAAAACGACGAGGGGGCCTAAGGTAATTTACCCCTTATTACGTCGACGGCTGGATGCGCGCCACGTAGATGATCCAACGGTCTCGGACGTCGGGCGCTTTTCTTCTTCCGCACGTGGGCCTGATCGACGCCTCAGAGGGGGCCACGTGGAAGATCGAACGGCTGGTGGGTGCTGGTGGTTCCCTCTCTCTGCTCGGACGGTCCAGATCAACCCTCGAGCGAATCGGACGATAACTGCTCCTTCGTGGATGAACGGTCACGATGCGAACTGGAAGTCGAGGCTGATCGGACGGCGCTCGAGGACCTTCGAAGAACAGGTGGCCGGCGAGTTTCGCCGGCCTCGTGTGCGTGCTAGGATCCTCCTCAGCTGCCTCCAAGGATCGGAGAAGAACGGCGATGATGTCCCGCAGCTGGTGGTGGTCTCCGATTGCCCGGCCGAGCCCTGGAGGGGCTCCGGCGAGGTCAACGGAGTCGAGCTCCTGGCGTGGAAGTGAGGGGGCCTCAGATGGCCTCCTTGTGACCTGCAAAGTAAACCAGAAGCTTCGCGGGTCGAGGGCAAAGTGCCTCGACCCGAAGAAGCGGCGTGAGGGTGGACGATGCGTCGGGGCGAGCGAGCTCCGGCGAGCGGAGGACGGTGGAGCTCGAACCCCAGCTCCGGTGCGAGCTGGGTTGAACGAAGGGGCGAAGAATGTGAGTCGAGGGATGGCGAAGGTGATAGTGTGTCCCGATGATCGAGAAGATACACGATATGGCCGGAATCAGCGGAATACGTCGGAGATACGAATTGGGGGTAACCAGAAATTAAACGAAATGAGAAGACTAGAAGGTTACCTGGGTGGCGTGGAAGACTTTGCTGGAGCTAAGGTGGCTCCTGGTCGTCGCCTCGAAGGTGTCACTGCCTGAGGCTCGAGCTCCTGCACGGGGCGGAGCACGGCGGCGCGAAGACGTCGGATCAGTGGTCCGGCCACCTCCTCCTCACTGCGACAAAGGCAAACACGAGCTGTCACCCCAGGGATTGCAATGGAGGTCACGGGAGTGAGAGTGGAGAGCCAAAGATGGAGAATGAATGCGGCGGAGCTCGGTTTTTATGTGGGTGCAGGTCCGGGAAGAAGAGCTCGGGTCCGGCTCGATTGAGCACGGATCCCTAGGATCGATGTCGGGCGAGATTCCCGGATACCTGGGGAGCAATTAGGACCTTGGATTAGGCGAAATGGTGATCGGGTCTGGTGGGAGTAAATGGGAGAAGTTGGGTCCGCGAACCAGACCCGGCTCTGGTGGTCCTGGGGGGGGGGGAGTTGACCGGGGGTCAACAATCCCCCGTGGACAATCAGAGCCCGCCAAGCCATAAATTTTTATTCGATTTTTTTGGGCCATTAAATGACCGAATTTTCAAAAACTTAAAACATGAAATATTTTTAATTTATTTTTTTCTATTTTTTTGTGATTTTTAATTAATTTTTGGAAATAAAAATAAGGTATTTACATAATAGGTCTATACATAGGTATATATACAAAAGAGGGTTTTTGATTTTTATTTTTAATTAGTTATTTTTATACATTTTTATTCCTATTTTATATTTTATTTATTTATAGAATAAAATGAGGAATAAAAGGGTATTTTTATTTTATTTTTATTATTTATATACATAAGGGAAATAAATAGATATATACATTTATGTACATGGTATATGTACAATATATTTTTGTGATTTTAATTTTGTAATTTTTATTTGATTTTTGTTGTGTTTCTTTTTATTTATTTTATTTACAAAATATAAAATAGAATATTTACAAAAAGTTTAGAAAATAAATAAATTTATTTATAAGGTTAAATAAATAAAGAAAGTGGTCTATGTACATGGTGAAAGGGTGTTTTTGAGTTTTTGATTTTTAAATTTTTATTTTGTTTTTATACTTTATAAATATGTACAAATATTTACAAATATTTACAACATATTTTTGGGTGAGGAAAATATATAATTTATTTATTTACAAATTTATTTACACAAGAGCCCCTATCTCCCTCTACTTGGCTTTTATGCGGTCAGGCCCATGCTGAGCCCTCCCTTGGGTTAGGTTGCTCAATATTTATTCTAAATATTTCCCTCTTTTTCTTTTTCATCTTTATTCTTTTATTTTTGCACAAAAACATGCTAATTATAGATATTTACAAGATGCATGCTTTTGCTAACTTTTCCTATTTACACATATCTACATGCATTTGCATAGGTTTTTGTAGCTAAAATATAAGAATAAAGAGTGATGAATGGGTATTCATCACCCCCCTATACTATACTTTGCTAGTCCCTTAGCAAACACTTATTTGAAAAAGAAGTGAAAAAGAAAGAAAAAGAAAAAAAGAATGTACATGGATCAAGGTTGATTATTAAACTTGCCTTCATTAAATTGAGGTATGGAGCTTAATCAGATCTTTGGATTATTAATGTGTCGGAACCTTATTTAGACTTAAGCTTAAAACCTGACAGCCTCTAAGTTCCACTATTCTATAACCAAGACTCCTCAATGCTCCAGATCAGAACAAGTCATCAATCACAAACCCTGAAGACCATGAATCTTTTCTTGTCCTGTGAAAGTGAGGTCTAAGCTCTCCACCTCAGAAATGGCAACTTGACAACCCTCCCCAACAAGGTAACTCTATGACCTCAATCTGGCCACTCTTTCCTCGAGGAGCGGGGTATTCCCTTCTAAGTTCAAGTACAACCGGCTCAGGAAGAGGGGGAGGAAGAGAATGGGTCAAGGCCAGTGTAGCCAAGTACCCTTGGGAGCTTGACCAGTGTAGCCAAGTCTCCCTGCTGCAAGCTACAACAGGTGGATCATGAAACCAAGCTTTGCTTATTGCACTTATATACATACTCCGGTGGGATTATCATTTTCTCTCAGACCCACCACTTTTTTGGAGTTCTTTTCTTTTTGCACATTTTTTTTTTCGAGTGCATCTATACAACATGTACATGTGCAGCATATATACAAGGAGTTTTTCCTCTTGAGCCAGTAGACTATCCCTCTTTTGAAGCTTTATTGCAACCCACAACTTCTGTCGTTAGACCTCATGGCAACCAGACCAAGTTGAGACGCACTTCCTTCACTATAAGAAGAAGAGAGGTTCCGCCTAGAAGTACTACCCTCATATGCTACCCCAAGCCAAGGAAGACTGCCTCCTCACCACCTCATCCGTAGAGAGCTCGGTGCATAGTGCGGTTGTCCAAGTAAAGCCATAATCTATATGAGTCATGTGTTGTTGTTAAGTGCTCTACTTAGGCTCATTGAGATGACATGTGATCATAGCCTAGTGGACTCAAAGAATTAAGTCACCATGGACCTGAAAAGCCTTAAACCTAAGCCCTATAAGGTTCCTCTTAGAATTAGGTGGATTAAGATCTTAATCAAGCTCCATTTCTCAATTTGATTCCAGGCTAGTTTAAATATCAACTATCATCCAGAAAAACTATATACATATGTACAAAAAGATGCATATTTACACAACATTTTACAATCATGCAAAATTTTTGAAAAATGTTTTGAAATCATGAATGGATGATGCATGAAGTGCAAGTTTTGCAAAAAGATATTTACACACATTTACACAAGATTTTTGCAAACTTTTTGATTTTCAAAACATTTTGGAAAAATTTTGTACTATATACATAATTTTGATACAGAAAATATTTACACAAGCTTTACACAAAAGATTTTTGAAATCATTTTTACAAAAATAATTTGTATACTAGCTATGTATGTGCAAATAAAAGAAGATTATGTGCATGAAAATTTTTAAATTTTTGTGGTTTTTAGCCATTTTTATTTTATTAACACACTCACACAAAGTACGAGTTATGGCTAAAGTATATATGAAATATATACACACCCCCCTATACTTAGCTCGAACGATGTCCTCAGAGTCAAGAGCGATGAAGAAGACATAACTCGTGCTATGTATAGGGACGTGAAAAGGAAGGCTATACAAAAGGAAATGAAAAGTCAAGAGGATCTCGGGTCTTCCCCCTATACTTAGGATCAAGTAATCCTAAGTATAGCAGGCTGTACATGAAGGGAAAAACCGAGTGGAGAATGTACAGGGTCTACCCCCCCTATACTTAGGGTGAAATATCCCTAAGTATAGGCAGCAAAACAGGGGTAAACGGAAACAAAAGAAATACCCGAAATGTCTCACATCCCCCCTATACTTAGGGTAAAGTGCACCCTGAGTATAGCATAATCACAAGATGGAGAAAGGGATGTGGGACTAAAGAATGTGATGATATGGACATCTGGATCTATATACGGCAGAAGATCAGTGAAACTCAGGCGTGAGATGCATTAGATGTGAGTCAAAGACCACATCTCACGCAAAATGAATAGGGGCAATATCAACGACCCGCGGCTCATGATCTAGAAATGGTTTGAGCCGCTGGCCGTTCACTCGGAAGGTACTCTTAGAAGACAGCTCAGATATGTCGATGCTACCGTTGTCGTGTACCTTCCGAACCAGATAAGGTCCTTTCCATTTGCTCTGTAGCTTCCCTGGAAATAATCTAAGCCTAGCATCAAACAGCCATACTCTCTGTCCAATCTCAAAATGTTTGTGGCTGATATGGGAATCATGCCTTTCCTTGACTTTCTACTTATAATGTAGGCTGCTTGAGAAAACTGCATCTCTAAGCTCCTCCAGGGCAGCTAACTCTGCCCTTCTCTGGTCTCCTATACCATCCGGATCCATAAGTATGTCTGTAACTGCCCAAAGTGACTTGTGCCTCAGCTCAACAGGTAAATGGCATGGCTTGCCATACACGAGGCGAAAGGGAGATGTGCCCAAAGGTGTCTTGAAAGACGTCCTATATGCCCACAAGACCGAGTCCAATAGCTGTGACCAATCCTTTCGGTCAGGGCGGACGACTTTCTGCAGAATAGTCTTGATCTCCCTATTCGACACTTCGGCTAGACCATTCGTCTGTGGATGGTACGGTGTAGCAACGCGATGATCTATGCCGAACTCGCTAGCAAGTACCTTCACCTGGTCGTTGATGAAGTGAGATCCCCCATCAGAAATCAGAACTCGTGGCACCCCGAACCGCGTGATGATATGCTTCCTCAAAAATCTGCAAACTGTCCTCGCATCAGCGGCTCGGGCGGGGATAGCCTCCACCCAACGACTCACATAATCAACGGCCAACAGAATGTACTCAAATCCCTGACTCTTAGGGAATGGACCCATGAAATCGATGCCCCATGCGTCAAAAACCTCACAGAAGTGAATGGGCTGCATCGGCATCATATCACGCTGTCCACAAGTGCCCATCCTCTGACAGTCAGTACACCTCTTCACGAACTCATCTGAGTCCTTGAAGAGGGTAGGCCACCACAAGCTGGATTGGAGCACTTTCTGTGCCGTTCTCCTCCCAGAATGATGTCCTCCTGCCTCAAGCTTGTGGCAGTAAGTGAGGACGCTATGGTGTTCCTCCTGAGGAATACACCGACGCCAGACGCTATCCCCTCCTTCGTGGTAAAGGATGGGATCCTCCCAATGGTAGGACTTGGCCTTCGCTAGGAAGGTCTCAAGCCTCTGCCTGGGCCAATCTTGTGGGACTTTCCCAACAACGAGAAAGTTCACGATATCGGCGTACCAAGGGAGTGAGGCGATAGCAAGGATCGCCTCATCTGGAAAGGTATCTCGGATAGGATCAATCTGCTCAGTCTCCTCAGGCTGCTCTAATCGGGATAGGTGATCCGCCACCACATTCTTGACTCCATGCTTATCCTTGATCTCAATGTCGAACTCCTGGAGTAGAAGGATCCATCTAGTCAGTCTGGCCTTGGCATCCTTCTTTGCCATGAGGTACCTGATGGCGGTGTGATCTGTAAACAAAGTCACTCTAGATCCGATGATATATGATCTGAACTTATCCAGGGCAAACACTACGGCTAGCATCTCCTTCTCTGTGACTGTATAATTCCGCTGGGCGGAATCCAATGTGCGGCTAGCATAGTGTATAGCAAATGGTACTCCATCCCTCCTCTGTCCCAGCACTGCCCCTACGGCAAAATCGGAGGCGTCCGTCATGATCTCGAATGGGAGAGACCAATCAGGCGGCTGGAGGACAGGAGCCTCAATAACGCACTGCTGGAGAGTAGCAAACGACGAAAGACACTTGTCATCGACAAGGAACTCGGTGTCTTTCGTCAAGAGGTCAGTCAACGGCCGGGCAATCCTGCTGAAATCCTGAATAAATCTCCTATAAAATCCAACGTGCCCCAGAAATGACCGTAACTGCCTCAGATTGGACGGCGGTGCGAGTTTCCTAATGACATCAACCTTGGCCGGATCAACCTCCATGCCCCTGTTGGATATGATGTGGCCAAGCACCATCCCTTGAGTCACCATGAAGTGACTCTTCTCCCAAGATAGCACCAAATGGTACTCAATACATCGCTGGAGTACTCGGTCTAGGCAGTCAAGACAGGAGTCGAATCCGTCGCTGTAGACCGAGAAATCGTCCATGAAGACCTCTAAACACTCCCCTACCATGTCCGAAAAGATCGACAGCATGCACCTCTGAAAAGTCGCAGGGGCATTGCATAGCCCAAATGGCATGCGTCGAAAAGCGTATGTGCCGAAGGGACAGGTAAAGGTGGTCTTCTCCTGATCCTCAGGAGCGATGGCCACTTGGTTGTAGCCCGAGTACCCATCCAAGAAGCAATAATGGCTCTTCCCTGCCAGTCTCTCAATGATCTGGTCAATAAAAGGCAGGGGGAAATGGTCCTTCTTGGTGGCTTGGTTGAGTCTCCTGTAGTCAACACAAACCCTCCAAGAGGTGGGTACTCGTGTAGCAATCTCCTCTCCCGACTCACTGTTCACAGTCGTGATGCCCGTCTTCTTGGGCACCACATGCAAGGGTCTAACCCACTTGGAGTCAGAAATGGGATAAATAAAACCTGCACCCCACCACTTCGATATTTCCTTCATGACAACCTCTCTCAGGTTGGGGTTCAGACGCCGCTGGAACTCACGCGACGGCTTCGCCCCATCCTCGAGATAGATATGGTGGGAGCACACTGATGGACTAATCCCATGGAGATCTGCTACGCTCCATCCGATCGCCTTGCGGTTCTTTTCAAGAACCCCCATCAGACGGGATTCCTGCTCTCCAGTCAACTCGGCGGAGATGATGACTGGGTACATCTCTGGATCGCCTGCAAGGAATCGATACTTCAGCGAAGTAGGGAGCGGCTTCAGCTCTGGAATGCTGGGTGCCGGCAAATCCGGCTGTGGAAGAAACTGAGTGAAAGCTGCAAGGTCGGCCAAATCTGCCTGGGAAAGTGAAAGCATACTCTCGCAAACTGGATCGGGAGAAGGCGGCTCTACTGCACTGTCTCTGCTCTGCTCTGCATCTACCTCCTCCTCATCTCTAGGCTCAGATGGACTCAGGTCTGGCATCTGATCATAGCAATCGGCCCAATCAGACTCTGAATCCGAGGGATCTGCATCAGAATCGGTGGCATCAGTACCACCGGAAAACAAGGTGGCATCAGCACCACCATCACGAATCATCGTGCTGCTATCAAGGACCGGCTCTGCTGCCTCAATGGTATCCTGAACCAGGTCTGTGCTCTCCAGACTCTCCTCTGCTGTCATCTCTGCGTCAGCTGTATCTGAAAGTGAGAGGGTGGTCTGTGTCTCAAGGTCTGCCCAAGCTGCCTCATCATCTGTGATCACAAAATCACAGTCCTGGTGGATGTCTGGCTCTGTGTCTGTCAGCTGCTCTGAGTCTGTACTCGCATCTGAGCGGGATCTGAATCTGGCTCTATAGTCCTCGACCGTCTCTATTTGTATACTCTCGCCCTGGACGCGAAAGTACACCTTCCCGCTATCATGATCAGTCACCGCCTTGGCTGTGGCCAAGAACGGACGACCAAGGATGATGGGGGTATCAGCCACTGACTCAGGGATCTCCATGTCCAACACTACGAAGTCCACGGGGAATTGCAGGCCCTGAATCGTGACGATAACGTCTCATAATAACCCCTTCGGCCTCTTGACAGATCGATCAGCGAACTGAAGGACTGTCCTGCTCTGTCGAAGAGTGCCCAACTCGAAGCGGTCGAGAAGGGCTGCCGGAAGAAGGTTGATCGACGATCCGCTATCTAGAAGAGTACGGTCGAACCACTGCTCACTAATCTGGCATCTGACATACGGGGCCCCTGAATCTGGCCTCTTGGCTGGCAGTCGGTTCTGGATCGCAAAGCACGTGGCTTTCGTCAGCACATGTATCTCTGAAGTGTGGTTCCTCCTTCTCCTCCTGACTGTAGTCCTCTCTCTCAAAGAACGCTGGAGAAGGGGGATGTGCTGCAAAGCCTCCTGGAGGGTCAGCTGGATATGGAATCGATCAATCATACTCTGGCTGAACTCCTCAAGCTCTCTCTTTTTTGGATCATTTTTCTTCCCCTTCCCCATCTGAAGGGCTCTAGGGAAGGGGATCACTGGGTCATTCTCAGATGAAGGACTAGGAAAAGGTCTAGACGGTTCAAGGACCGGATCCACACATACATCACGCACCACAGTGGGACCAAAAGAAATTAAACCTTTTCCTTTATTCATAGCAGAGTTCCCAGATACATGAACACGAGGAAAAACAACATCTCTCTCTGTACAAACACCGGTGGCCTCAGTACCACCACGGGCTGGCTGCTCTGCTGCTGCTGAAGGTAGACGTCGTGCGGCATCAGTACCGCTGGCTGGCTCGGCTGAATGGGTGGCATCAGTACCACCTCCTAGATCTGGTGAAGTGGCGGCCTCAGTACCGCCGGTGGGATCAGCATCCTTGGTGGCCTCAGTACCACCGTCATCATCTGGAGCGGCCTCAGTACCGCTCTCCTCCTCCTCCTGTGGCGCCTCGAGATGGTGCTCAGATGAGGCGCCGCCGCCTGCTGGGGTCCTACCGCTCCTAAGTGTGACAAAATCAGCATCAAATAGATCCGAAGAAGTATCATCAAATGGGTCACCAGGAGTGGCTAACTCAGTATGTACTACCTGCTCAGATTTCCTCTTGAGACTGTTCGGATTGGGCTCTATCTGGGCTGGTATGGCGGCCTTCCCTCTCACCAGGTCCCGCATCTCCTGGCGGAACTCGTCCATCTCCCGTCGGAATGTAGCTTGCTGGTCCGTGAGGAGGCGGGCGATGTCATCCAAGGCGGGGCTCTCGTGGGAGCCCGACGGGTGGCCTCTCTGTGGGTGAGGCTGCTGGAACTGCTGTGGTGGGTAAGAGGGGTAGGATGGAGGCTGCTGCTGGTATCCCTGGTGAGCCTACTGCTCACGTCTCCATGACTGTCCCTGCTGCTGATAGGGACGCGGACCGTAAGATGACTGCTGTTGATACGCTGGGGGCTGCTGCTGCGGCTGGTGCTGGTCTCTCTGCTGGGAGTACTGCCCTCCCTGTCCTGACGGCTGCTGCTGGGGCTGGGCACCACCACTCCCCCACCTGAATCCGGGATGGTCTCGTCGGATCCCAGGCTGGGGGCGGTCGTACCAAATCCCGTTGACATCCATCAACGGCTCGGCATAAAAGGGGGCTGGTGGGAGTACTGCCAGAGGCTGGTCCGGCTGGTAGACCACCATCTGCATCTCTGGAGATGGTGGGGACTGGTAGGTGGGCTGCGGCTGCTGGTACGGCTCCGCCTGTACAAGGTGAACCTGTCTAGGCTGCACTGGGGTGCTGGAGCGCTGGGACGAGCTGCTGCTGCTGCTGGCGTCGCCTCGCGACTGAAGACGGGGCTGAGAAGCCGTCTGTGCCTCCTGGAGACACATGAGCTGTGTCTTCATGTCGCTCAAGACCTGTGCCATCTGCTCCATCTGCGTGATACTCTGGCACTGCTTCTTCTCTATCAGCTCCATGCGGTCCAACTTCTCGCTGATGATACCCAAGTCTGCAGCTGATGACTCTGCCTGTGCTGCTGCGGCTGCAGACGAACTGGAAGGACCTGCATCTACCCGTGCTATCCTCTGGTACTGCACGGGTCCTGGCTGATGTGGCTGGGTCTTCTAAGTATAGAGCCGGGTCTGGGACATAACCATGTAGTTCTCTGCCATCTCCTCAAAAATAGCCCAGACCTGGTCGTGGTCCTTGGCGAAGTAGGACCCGCTACAAGAAGCATTCACCAGGCCCTGTAGCTCTGGTGACAACCCGCTGAAGAAGCTCTGAACCAAGTTCGGCTTGGAAATGTCGTGGTGCGGGCATCTGTCCAAAAGCTCTCTGAACCTCTCCCAAGCCTCGTGAAACTGCTCGTTGGGGAACATGGAGAAGTTACTAATCAGGGCCCTCGCTGCATTCGTCCGCCCGAGTGGATAGTACTTGTTCAAGTACTCGGTGCGGAGCTGCTCCCAGGTATAGACAAATCTCCCCAAATGCTTCAGCTAGGTGGCTGATCTGTCTGCTAGTGAGAAGGGGAAGGCGATCATCCTGATCGTGTCCTGGTCCACATGCCTGTCGTGGACAGTACTGCAAATCATAAGAAACTCCTGGAGGTGGAGGTGGGGCTCCTCTGTGGCAAGTCCATGGAACCGAGGAAGCATCTGCAAGGTGTTCGTGGGGAACTTGAAGTCCCCCACGATAGCTGGAACCACCACCCAATGGTGCATCAGTGTAGATCCGGGATTGTGTAAATCCCGCATCGGTCTCGGTGGTCCTGCTCCTCCCGCGGCTGCTGCCGCTGCGGCGGCGGCCGCGGCTGCTGCTGCTGCGGCTCGTGCCTGTGCCTCATCGGGCTCCTCGGGCTCGCTCTGCTGGTCTCTCTCTGCTCTGAGCCTCTCTAACTCTCACCTCATCTCAATCATGAATGCTCCCTGATCGCGGAGCTGCTGCTGGACTGTATCGAGTGATGCGATCAGGGTGGAGTTGATCGCTCCCTGGTCTAGTACAATGTGCTCTGGTCTACGGGAGTGATCATCTGAACTGCCTGCTCCGGCCATCTCGACGTCTGCAAAATCAAATGAGCCCAACTCAGGTGCTGTCAAGTGTATCAATCTCTCCTCGGGCTCGTGTCTCTCAGGAAGGTCAGAAAGGGGGTCGAGGGGGAACAGGGTGGAGTCGTACTCGGGCTCGGAGAGCGGGTCTGAGCTCTCGCGAGCCAACCTAGATGATGAGGTAGACGCGCCCGAAAGCGGTGCAGCCAGAGGCTGCCTAAGAGATCGTCTACCCATCATCTTGATCTGGCGAGTAGGGCGGATGAGATATGGAAAAACTATGATCTGAAAACAAACCCCCGGTTCACCAACGCAACGCGAGCTGAAGACCGTGAAAGTTCGGTCAAATTATCTTGTCAATTTTTATTTTGGTGAACACACAAATATCAGAGCGCTTACGTGACCTGTTGGGATATTCGCTGCTAACCCCAACCGACTGGCCCGCACGGAAGAGTCGGTAATCAGTCGGGTTTAGCAACGGGGGGCTCTACCTAGTGTGCGGGTCACTCTCTCGCGCATACAAACCAAGCAATGAGGGGGTTGTTCTCCCCAAGACAAAATTTTTAGGGTGAGCGAGTTTTAAGGTCAATAATCTTAGCAGTCCCAATTTTATGGTTTCACTTTTTTAGGTATTTTTCAAAGCAAACAAAACGCCTAACGAATTTTTCGATTCTCCTGATTATTAAGTCAAAAACAGGGGGGGAGAAGTCGAAAAAGCCGATGCACGAGAAATCAATGATGCATGCAAAGTCAGAAATGTGTACCTGCCTCCAGCTCTCTACATGCAAAATGATCCGCGCATAAAATAAAAGACAGAAATAAAACTAAGCTAAATGATGCAGCGGGAAGCCGAGTCCTATACGAGCAACTTCTAGCGAAGAACCGTCTAACCGGTCACCGACCTCCAAGCCAAAGGGTCCGGTCTTGGCCCGTCCCCCCCCTGCCCGACAAATCGGGGGTAGGAGTAAGCGCTTTACAGGACGGGCTACGGCACGTAGGCTACGGAAGCTAGCGAGTCAATTATTTTTATTATTTATTTTAAGTAGGTCCAATTACGGTCTATAGGAACAGATATGCCTTAAGTGTGTGGATCCTACTCAATTACGTCACAATCTCCAGAAAGTCCTAAATCTAGGGGCTCGAGCAAAAACCGCGAAAAACCGGAAAAGACAGAAAGAAAAGAAAAAGAAATCCGCGAGAAAAGCCGCGAAAAACCGCAAGTCCTAATGGGTCCCCTGAGCACACCGGTGCTCAGCGAAACAGACCCGCTACGGTCACAAGTCCACACAGTCCAAGAGTTCAAGTCCCTGTATTATTACAATAATAATAAATAAATGAAAATCTATCCTAATACCTCACCCACTCAACTCTCTCTCTCTCGCTCTCTCCTGCGGCTTCGTAGAGAAAGAAGCCGCCTCCAAGTGCCGCGGCTGCACCGGCTCCTCGAAAGTCGCCTCCGCGGTCCTCGGGCCCTCGCAAGAAGAAAAGAAGAGTGGTCAGACCAGAAAGAATAATCAAATAATAAAGAAAAGAAATAAAAATAAAAGTGAGGATATATATGCAAAAATGGAAAATAAAATAATCACACAAAATAAAACAAAAATACAATAAAAGAAAATAAAGATAAAACAAAATAAAACAAAAAGAAACTAGATACAAAAGCCGCGAAAAGCCGCGAGCTCTGAAGAGCCGCGAAAAATAAAAACGAAAATAAGAACAAAACTACTAAGCCGTGCTCCCCGGCAACGGCGCCATTCTGATAACCCGAAAACCCTCAAGACCCGGGTGAAGGTAATAAAACAAGGGTCGTTGCGACCTGGATCTCAGAGGATGGGTATATCAAGAAAAATATCAAACCGCGACATAAATCAGAGATCAAAACACGAAGTGCGGTCCTAACTATGAGATTAACCTGGTATAGCACCCAGGGTCGAACACAAGAAGCACGGGTTGGCCAGAGGCCTACGAAGTAGTAAAAATAAAATAAAACAAAGATAAAATATTTTTTAGTGGTTTTTAATAATTTTTATATTTTTTTGGATTTTTAAAAGTGAGGAAAATAAAAGAAACACAAAATCAAGCCAACTTCAACTAATTATTTAATGCATCAAAAATCAAGCAAAAATTCAAGAAAAATTGTTTTTATGTTTTTTAGGTTTTTTAATGTTTTTGGTGAATTTTTGGAATTTTTATGAGGTGTATTTTATTTTCTAAAAATCAAACAGTGCTAAAAAGACAAGGTACTGTCCAGCCAGGCCCAAAACCCAAAGATAAAATATCTAAGGATCTCAGAGGGACCTGGAGGTAATTTTCCTGTATACTAGAGAAAACAAGGAAAATTTGAGCACCAAAATTATTGTTTTTGGGTTTTTCAATTAATTATTAAGATTTTTATGAGTGTTTAGGTGTCTTTGAATTTTTAGGGTTTTTACTCAATGAAAAATAGCCAAAATTGTCTAGAAAATCAAACAACACAAAAGAAACAGTACCTAATTTTTATAGAATTTTTGGGGCTGTTTTTATATTTTTTTGGGATTTTTAAACCTAGACTGTAGCTAAAATAGAGGTTTTTGAATTTTTAAAAATAGCAAATAAAATCAAAAATGTCCTCAAAAATTCTCAAAATTTCTACAACATGGCAGGAGCCATGTGTCAAATTTTCATCGAATTTGGAGGTGATTTGATATTTTATTCAAAAATCAAAAGGGGGCACTGTGCACAGGGACTTAAGTGCAAATACCCGAAGAACTGGGGGTCCAGGTGCAAATAACCCAGCAAGTCACGCGCGTGGCGCGTGCCTGGGGCACTCAGGGACCTTCTGGTAATAAAAACCAAGTCCTAGGACCTTTTGGAAACTCGTACCAAAAAGTCCAGGGACGGTTATGCAATTAACCCACTAAAATCAGCACATGTGTAAATAAAATGTTCACAGGGGCATAAAAGCAATTACCAAAAAGTATTCATTCATTCATAAACCAACCAGAACTACAGGATAAGAGTTGCAAATAACCCAAAACTACACGTGACGAAGCACGTGGCTCACACATACAGGGGCATAAATGCAAATAAAAACTAGCACGAGGTCCAATGTGCAATTTACCCTACGTAAATAAAAAGCCTAAAATATTTACAGGACTGACACGTAAAACAAAAACGACGAGGGGGCCTAAGGTAATTTACCCCTTATTACGTCGACGGCTGGATGCGCGCCACGTAGATGATCCAACGGTCTCGGACGTCGGGCGCTTTTCTTCTTCCGCACGTGGGCCTGATCGAGGCCTCAGAGGGGGCCACGTGGAAGATCGAACGGCTGGTGGGTGCTGGTGGTTCCCTCTCTCTGCTCTGACGGTCCAGATCAACCCTCGAGCGAATCGAACGATAACTGCTCCTTCGTGGATGAACGGTCACGATGCGAACTGGAAGTCGAGGCTGATCGGACGGCGCTCGAGGACCTTCGAAGAACAGGTGGCCGGCGAGTTTCGCCGGCCTCGTGTGCGTGCTAGGATCCTCCTCAGCTGCCTCCAAGGATCGGAGAAGATCGGCGATGATGTCCCGCAGCTGGTGGTGGTCTCCGATTGCCCGGCCGAGCCCTGGAGGGGCTCCGGCGAGGTCAACGGAGTCGAGCTCCTGGCCTTGAAGTGAGGGGGGCTCAGATGGCCTCCTTGTGACCTGCAAAGTAAACCAGAAGCTTCGCGGGTTGAGGGCAAAGTGCCTCGACCCGAAGAAGCGGCGTGAGGGTGGACGATGCGTCGGGGCGAGCGAGCTCCGGCGAGCGGAGGACGGTGGAGCTCGAACCCCAGCTCCGGTGCGAGCTGGGTTGAACGAAGGGGCGAAGAATGTGAGTCGAGGGATGGCGAAGGTGATAGTGTGTCCCGATGATCGAGAAGATACACGATATGGTCGGAATCAGCGGAATACGTCGGAGATACGAATTGGGGGTAACCAGAAATTAAACGAAATGAGAAGACTAGAAGGTTACCTGGGTGGCGTGGAAGACTGTGCTGGAGCTAAGGTGGCTCCTGGTCGTCGCCTCGAAGGTTGTCACTGCCTGAGGCTCGAGCTCCTGCACGGGGCGGAGCACGGCGGCGCGAAGACGCCGGATCAGTGGTCCGGCCACCTCCTCCTCACTGCGACAAAGGCAAACGCGAGCTGTCACCTCAGGGATTGCAATGGAGGTCACGGGAGTGAGAGTGGAGAGCCAAAGATGGAGAATGAATGCGGCGGAGCTCGGTTTTTATGTGGGTGCAGGTCCGGGAAGAAGAGCTCGGGTCCGGCTCGATTGAGCACGGATCCCTAGGATCGATGTCGGGCGAGATTCCCGGATACCTGGGGAGCAATTAGGACCTTGGATTAGGCGAAATGGTGATCGGGTCTGGTGGGAGTAAATGGGAGAAGTTGGGTCCGCGAACCAGAACCGGCTCTGGTGGTCCTGGGGGGGGAGTTGACCGGGGGTCAACAATCCCCCGTGGACCAATCAGAGCCCGCCAAGCCATAAATTTTTATTCGATTTTTTTGGGCCATTAAATGACCGAATTTTCAAAAACTTAAAACATGAAATATTTTTAATTTATTTTTTTTCTATTTTTTTGTGATTTTTAATTAATTTTTGGAAATAAAAATAAGGTATTTACATAATAGGTCTATACATAGGTATATATACAATAGAGGGTTTTTGATTTTTATTTTTAATTAGTTATTTTTATACATTTTTATTCCTATTTTATATTTTATTTATTTATAGAATAAAATGAGGAATAAAAGGGTATTTTTATTTTATTTTTATTATTTATATACATAAGGGAAATAAATAGATATATACATTTATGTACATGGTATATGTACAATATATTTTTGTGATTTTAATTTTGTAATTTTTATTTGATTTTTGTTGTGTTTCTTTTTATTTATTTTATTTACAAAATATAAAATAGAATATTTACAAAAAGTTTAGAAAATAAATAAATTTATTTATAAGGTTAAATAAATAAAGAAAGTGGTCTATGTACATGGTGAAAGGGTGTTTTTGAGTTTTTGATTTGAAATTTTTATTTTGTTTTTATACTTTATAAATATGTACAAATATTTACAAATATTTACAACATATTTTTGGGTGAGGAAAATATATAATTTATTTATTTACAAATTTATTTACACAAGAGCCCCTATCTCCCTCTACTTGGCTTTTATGCGGTCAGGCCCATGCTGAGCCCTCCCTTGGGTTAGGTTGCTCAATATTTATTCTAAAAATTTCCCTCTTTTTCTTTTTCATCTTTATTCTTTTATTTTTGCACAAAAACATGCTAATTATAGATATTTACAAGATGCATGCTTTTGCTAACTTTTCCTATTTACACATATCTACATGCATTTGCATAGGTTTTTGTAGCTAAAATATAAGAATAAAGAGTAATGAATGGGTATTCATCAACTATCCATCTGTGGGTGAGAGTTGAACCAGGGTTGTGCAACTCCCTGATCGGTCGTGCAAGTGCTGCTGGCTGTGCTGGCTGCTCTGGGTCTCCACCCCTAGGCATATCTGGCCCTCTGCCTCCACCAACTCTACGATCCTCTCCAGTTGCTCTCAACTGCTCCATCTCTCTTCGCATATCGATCATGAAATCCCCCTAGTCTTTGATCTAACACTGCATGGTCTCTAGAGAGGCTAACATGGTGGAGTTGATGGCACCTTGATCAAGTATGTACATCTGAGTCCTGCAGGGTCCATCGGTGTGCTCCTCTTGACTAGCCATGATCTCTGCAAAGGCAAAAGACCCAAACTCAGGTGCCGATAAATCATCTGTCTGTTGCGGTCTCTGCTCGGGCACCTCAAGACTGGTAGAAGGGTGGTCGAGGGGGAACATGGTGGAATCAAACTTGAGTTCAGAGAGCGGGTCTCGGCTCTCACGAACCAACCTAGATGAGCGGTCTGGAGTTCTATAAAGCGGTGCAGCCAGGGGCTGCCTAAGGGATCTCCTACCCATCATCTTGATGTGGCAAGTGAATGTGGATGAGATCTAGAAACATACAAGATTAGAAAGCAAACCCCCGATTCACCTACTCGAAGCAGAGCTGAAGACCATAAAGGCTCGGTCAGTTATCTTGCCAATTTTATTCAGTTATAAGACAATCTTTCAAAGCAATTAAGCGAGCTGATAAGAATCCAATACTCCTAACAGAATGTACCGTATAAAAGCCCAGTAGTCTGCCACGAGATCAGATATGGCTCTAGCCTAGTGTGCGGGTCACTCTCTCGCTCATCCAAACCATAGAATGAGGGGATTACTCTCCTAAGAAAAAATTTTAAGTGAGGTGTCTTTTAGGATCAAGAGAGTTTAATAGTCCCAATTTTATAATTTTTTTGTTTTTAGGTATTTTTAAGCAAACAATGCCTAACGATTTTTTTCGGTTCTCTTGGTTATTTTAAGTCAAAAATAGGGGGTGAAGGCGAAAAAGCTGATGCGTGATCAAACTCGATGATGTATGCAGAGTAAGAAATGCGTACCTAAGTCCAACTCTCTACATGCAGAGTGATCCGTGCATAAAATAAAGACTGAATTTAAACTACCTATATGATGCAAGAAGAAATCGGCCTTAGATGAAGCAATTTCTACACGATAAGCACAGTAGCTAGCTAATCAGACTAAGTCCTGAGTTCGATCTTGGGAACCACTCGGTGTCTGCCACAACGGATCTTGCGCATGTTATATGTGATTCCTCACGGCACGTGGACTCGAGCCTAATTAAACTAACTTTTTCTTTGTGAGTTAATTAATTAGGTCCAATTATCGATCTATAGGAACAGGTAGATAATTAGGGTTGGGCCTTAATTAATTACGTCACAGTCATAGAAAATCCTAAACCTAAGGGCCAAATCCTTCGAAAATCAGATAAGCAGTAAATAAATCGGTGAAAAATTAAAACCGATGAAAAACCGCAGTGAGACCCCCCTAGCACACTGGTGCTCGACGAAACAGACCCCGAAGCATTCACCAAGTCTGAAAGTGGTTGTCCGTATTATTACAATAATAGTCATGTAGAAAATGAAATCTAGACTAAAACTAAACTACAACTCCCGAACTTCTGCTCCGGCTCTCCGACGCTCTCCTGTTGCTCGATGCAGAAACGAGCCGCCTCCAAGTCCCGCGGGTGCTTCGACTCTCCGAAGAAAGCTACCTTTGATCGTCGGGCCCTCGCAAGAAAGTCGAAACAAAAGGGAGTCAGTCCACAATTATTATAAAAATATATAAGATCTAAGAGGCAAGAAATCACAAAAAAATGAAACCGACTACTAAGCCGTGCTCCCCGGCAACGTCGCCTTTCTGATGACATGCCTGTACTAGTCAGGATATGGTATAACTAAGGTCGATGCGCCCCGAACCGTGAGGCTAAGTCAATCAAGAAAACAAAGACCACCAAACACGAAAATCAAGCAATCAAGCACAAATAGCGATCTTACTAATTTATTTTGCCTGGTATAACTAACAGGGTCGAACACAAGGAGCACAGAATGCGATGGGCTACGAAGTAGTCAGGAATCCAGAAAGCAAATATTTTTGGAGGATTTTAGGTTTTTCAATTTTTTTGGAATCTTTAATATAAGGGAAAAGAATAAAAACGCTCACAAACTCACAGACCAATAATTATTTAAAGCTTACAAAGTGCACAGAAAATTGAAATAAAAATATTTTTGGGTTTTTGAAATATTCAGATGTTTTAGTTAATTTTATTGAATTTTTCAGATTTTTAGTTAATTTTTAAAAAAATGAAAGAATGATGAAAATGCTGAACAGTGTACAGCTCGAATCTAAAGGCAAGTTAAAAATACTTAAAATGCCTATATAATTCCATCAACAATTTTACATAAAACTATAAACTAAAAACTAACTACAGAAGAAGAAAACACATTTTTTGTTTTCTTCTAAATTTTTAATGATTTTTAAAAGATTTTTAATACTATTCAGTTTTTATGGGTTTTATAAATACAAATGCGACAAAAATTGGATTAAAGCAAGAACACCCAAAACAAACATACATGAATATTTTTGGAAGTTTTTAAGGGTTTTTGATATTTTTAGTGGATGTTTAAAGACAAACAATAGCAATTTTTAAGGTTTTTGAATTTTTAAAAATACCTGATGGAAACAAATAAACCCAAAAGTTTGTAGAAATTCCTACACCATGGCAGGAGCCATGTATCGAAATTTCATAAATTTTGGACAAAGTTTGCTATTAATTCAAACTAAAATGAAGCACACAATACACAAGGACCGATTTGCTATGGAAGTATATTTCAGGGACTAAACAATAATATGCTTCAAAAGCTCAAGGTCCCTACTAGAATTTTCACACAAATTTCTACACTTGTCATAAAAAGCATGCACAGGGGTATGGATGCAAATACTAAAACTAAAAGTTCATTCAGTAACAGCTAAAAAGTTCAGCATAATAATTGCAAATGACCCAAAAACCATGTGACGAAGCAAGCGTATCCACACAACATGGACTGGAATGTAAATACTAAAAACTGCAGGATCAAAAGTGCAAATTAACCTACTATGTACATTTTAATTTACAGACTATACAACAAAAGGAAATAACTACTAGGAAGCAGAGCAAATTACGCATCTGCTCGTGCATTGCGCGTGGGGGGGGGGACAGGTGGCGCGCTCTGACTGGGTGAGAAGCGTGCGGCTCTAGCGCGTACAGGTGGCAAATCCAACAGTCTTGGTTGGATGACGAACGTGGGCATACGGGGGCCGTTAGATGTCAGATCTAACGGCTTGACATGGACAGGCACAGGATGGTTGGGATCAAATCTGAGCAACTGGCGATGATCCAATGGTAGAGGGAAATGCTAGACGAACTTTGCTTGGGTGAAGTTCATCAGAGCACCGGCGATGATCTGGGACTCCGATGGACGATCGGGCAATGGTGGTCGGCTCGCAATACTCCTCTACATCGGGTGGATGAGTCGGATAATGTCGTCAACGGTTGGATCTCTTGGATGGGTGCTGAGGCTTGGACGTCCTCCGGTGAAGTGAATGGAAGGTGATCTGGGGTGTATCTACGCACGCTATGACCTACAGAGGAAGGCTTCAACTCGGAGGGACCCTCCGGTTAGGGTTATTTGACTTAAAATTATGTGAAGTGATGACGAATGGCGAAAGGGGGTTCCGGCGAAGCGGCGGAAGGAACCTAAGCCTAATCTTGGCTCGGATAGCCAAGACTTGGGTGGTCAGGTCACATGAGAAGGGTGACGGTGATCAGATGAGTCGATCAGAGCGGATAGATGTGGCTGGTGAGGCTCCGACCGACGTGTTGGAGCTGGCGGAGCGACGGATGAATGATTTGAAGAAACTAGAACTAGGATTGAAATGGAATTTACCTGAAGGTCTGAGCGGAATCCTAAGCTCCAGGGGATGAAGTCAGAGTAGGTCTTAGCCTTAACCTCACTACGGAAGGGTGTGAAAATAATATATATATATATATACATAAAGAAGGGTACGTGCATAGGGTAGAGTGGCCCTATCTATCTCTACTTATTTATTTGGCGATCAAGTCCAGTTTGGACCCTCTCTTGGGTTTAGGTCACTCAATATTTATTCTAAATATTTCCCTCATTTTCTTTTAGTCTTTATTCTTTTATTTTTGCACGAATACATGCTAATTATTAATTATTAACAAATGCATGCTTATTGGTAACTTATTGTATTTGCAACTATATGCATGATGTTTTGTCAAGATATTTAGCTAAAATAAAAGAATAACGAGTGATGAATGGGGATTCATTAGTATATTTATTATATAGGTATATGTATGGATACTTCATTTATGTGTGATAATATACTTATTTGTTTTTATGTATTTTTAATTATTTTATTTTATTATTTATATGTCTTATAAAATATTTAAAAAATATAAAAAATATAAATATAAATTATATAGAAAAAGAATAAATTGATTATTTAATTCAGGTGTCTTGTACAATGAGAGCCCAAAATCTAAATTTTGCATCTTAACTTTAAATTGACTGAAACCACTGTCATTAAATAGATAATCTAATTTTAGGAATGATAATGGTGAGTTCGATAAATTTTGAGTTTATACAGAGAAGATACAGTCTGTGAAGTTTTTCTTTGCGGTTTTTTATTCTCAGTGTCTATGACACACTGTGAGTTATTTTTTATGAAATAAATTTTGAATTTTTTGTATTTTTATCTACAGTATTCAAGTTCAAAGTTTAATTATCTAAGGCATAATTAATAAAGAATAAAATGTGTCCCAAAAGTGATTTATTGAAGAATTAAAATTAGGGATTTATTGTGATTTTTGGCCCATATCTCCCTCTACTTCATTTCTTATCGACTCAGTCATTGTGATGCTTAGGTTTTAGGGTTTAGGGTCATTTAATATCTGTGGTATTTCATTTATTTTTTTCTTCTTTTCTTTATTTTTTGTTTTGGCATTTAATATAATATTTTATACAATATTTATAGCATAAATAAGAAGTGTTATTCTATGTACTTTAATGCTATTTTCATGCATTTAGCTATGGTTTAAAGGCCAAAATGGAAGAGTAAATGAGACGAAATGGAGATTCATCAATCCACATGCATGTACACACATGAAATTTGAATGAATTAGAGGGGTGTGCTATCTCTATCACTAAGGGTGCTTCCCATCTTCTGACAATCAGTACACACTTTGACATATTATATGGCATCCTTGAATAGTGTAGGCTACCAGAAGCCACATTGTAGTATCTTTGTTGACATTCTGCTTCCAGAATGGTGTCCAACATATTCGAGCTTATGATAATGCTCGAGGACACTTGTGTACTCCTCCTAAGGAATACACCGATGCCAAATGCAATCTGCTCATTCCCTGAATAGGTATGGATCTTCCCATTAGTAGATATGGATATCGGACAAGAATCATCCTTCTTGATTTTTGTTCAATCTTGTGGAACCACCCTTGACACAAAGTAATTCATAAAATTGGCATACTAAGGGAGAGAGGACACGTTGAGAATGGATTCCTCAGGGAAAATCTATGTTATCGATGCACTGCTCAACTAAGTATTTTGACATTCTATTCTGAACACGTGATCTAATACTTTGGTTAAACTCCAGGTTTGTCTTTGATTTCAAAATTTAATTCTTAGAGAAGAAGAATCTATCTGAGTAATCATGATTTGGCATCCTTCTTCTACTATAAGTATCTAATAGTACATTAACCAGTAAAAAACAATATTTTTTATCCAAGAAGATAGGATATGAAATTCTCTAAGTTGAATACCGCTGCCAAAAAATCCTTCTCTGTAACTATGTAGTTTCTTTGTGATTCATCTAGTGTCTTGCTGCATAGTGAATGGTGTGGGGTACTTTATATTTTCTTTGTCCTATTATAGCCCCAACTGCGAAATCTAATGCATCTGTCGTGATCTTGAATGGGAGAGATAAATCAGGTGGTTGTAGTATTGTAGCCTGAGTGACTAAATCGTTAAGCTGATAAAATGACTGGAGCGCAAGCTGATCTATAATGAAATCGATCTCCTTGAAAAATAGCTCAGTGAGAGGTCGGGCGATTCTGTTGAAGTTCTTAATGAATCTACGGTAAAAAATAAAATGCCCAAGGAATGGCCTCACATTCTTGACATTCTGAGGTGTCTTGAGTTTGGCAATGACATCCACCTTTGTTGGGTCGACTTCCATGCCTCTATTCGATACGACATGACCTAATACAATTCCTTTAGTGACCATAAAGTGACTCTTTTCCCATGACAAAACTAGAATGACTTCATAGCACTTCTGCAACACTCGTCTAGGTTCATAAGATAAGAGTTGAAGCTATCACTATTGGTAGAGAAATCATCCCTGAAAACTTCAAGAAAATTCTTGACCATTTAGGCAAAAACAACAAGAGTACACCTTTGGAATGTGGCAGGGGCATTGCATAAACCAAAGGGTATTCTTCAAACGTTTAGGTATCGAACGAGCATGTAAAGGTTGTCTCTCTTGGTCCTCAAGGGAGATCACTACCTAGTTGTACCTAGAGTACCCATCTAAAAAACAGAAGAATTATTTCCCTGCAAGTCTCTCAATCACTTGATCAATGAATGGCAGAGGGAAATGGTCCTTCTTTGTCATTGAATTCAGGCAACGATAATCTACACACATATGTTAAGATATCCATACTCGAGTAGAAATTTCTTCTCCTTGGTCATTTGTAACCATGATGATCCCTGATTTCTTCGGCACTATATGCAATGGACTCACCCATTTGGAATTAGATATGGGATAAATAAAACCTGCTTGACATCACTTCCTAATTTCCTTCATCACTACATCCCGTAGATTATGGTTCAATCTTCTATGGAATTCTCGGAACGGTTTGAAATCATCTTCAAGATAGATGTGGTGTGAACACAAGGCTGGGTTTATCCCTAGGAGATATGAAACATTCCAACCAATTGCATTGTGGTTCTTTTCTAGAACCTTGAGAAGTTGAGATTCTTAATCCAGAGTCAACATGCTCCTGATGATGATCGGAGACATGTTCTTCACCTGCAAGGAACTCGTACTCCATACCTTCCAAGAGATGCTTATGTTCAGGTAATTGTATAGTATGCTCCGCAAATACTTTAGACACTATGCTGATAGGTGGATGTTTTTCTTGAATCAATGAGGTGTTGTGTACCTCTGTCACTCTTGGCTCTGATATAAATTTACTGAACATATCTGTAATGAATTCTTTACGTTCGATTTGGCTTTGATCTTCTTGAAACATGCTAACTAGTGATTATGAATCAGTCTCCCAGTCGGTAAGGAAGCATGAGTCGACAGTGCTTTCCAGGTTCTCCTCTGAAGAGAGGATTTCCTGTGTGAAAATGTCATTCAAAGAAATTTGCAAATCGCTTATGTTCACAAGATCACAGTCTTCAGCTGTGGACTCTAGCTTCCCTTCATCAGATGTGGCTTTCAACTCACTACCCATATTAATAGTAACTCGATTACTTTTGGAGCAAAATGTGATCTTCCCAGACCCATAGTCAACGACCGCTTCGGCCATCCACATAAATGGTCTTTCAAGAATGATGGGAGTCTAGAGCAACAGTGTAGGTGAACCCATGTCTAGGACTACAAGGTCCACAGTGAAGCGCATGTTCTGCACAATCATGATGTTCGATAAACCTCTGGAACACCCAATCAATCGATCAACAAATTACGGGATCAATTCAAGTGGGTTTAAGCAATTCGAGCCCAAATGCTATGAGAAATGATGAGGGCATAGGGTTTATTGAAGACCCGCTATCGAGTAGAGTTCACTTGAATGTCTAATCAAATATATGGCATCTGATGTTTGGTGATCCCTTGTCCTTATTCAGCAGGGAGATCACTGATTGGATTCACAATGTCCATGGTTAAGATGTGTTTTTCACCTCAACTGTGTCGGTTCTTATGGGGCTGGCGCTTAGAGGTACATGCCTCTTTCAATCCTTTCTTCACAGTTGGCACATAGTTCATCGCCTTCATCAATGGAATTTTGAAAAGAAGATTTTCAATAATTTGAACAATGCAAGGGTTGGACAATGCATTTTTCAAATTTTTAATTTTTTGATATTTTTCATTGCTTTAGGGAAAGGAATATTCACAAAAGGAAATTCAGAGTTCTTAATTACATCATTATGTACATATGGCTGTACAAAATATGGTTCATTATGAAAAACATGCAAAAATGAATGTACATGAGGTTCGGCTTCATCGGACGGTGCTGGAGATGCTGCTGGTACTGACTCCACGGTTGGTCCATCTTGGCTTTGGATCTTCTTTATTTTGGTAAATTTTCTGTTTGCTGTTTTTATTATTTTCTCTTGATGGTGGTGGTAGATAAACAATGATCCTTCTCCATCATCTTCTTCCTCACCCGACTCTACTACCGAACCAACTGATGCAAAAGTTGACTCGCTAGAAGTCACTTTATTCTTCCTCTTCGATGTGGTAGATGGTTGCAAGATCATGCCACTCCTGAGAGTCACTGCGTGAGACAACATAAAATCTGAAATATCTAACTCTATGGGATTGGACCGGATGTCACAAATTGCACGCTCTTTCATCTTGAATATATTGGGGTTGACCTCCACATGCGCTGGAATAGGAGTCTAAGTGACAATGAGGTCATTAAGCTTCTGGGACATTTCTGGTAGGCCTTTGATGAGTGGGGCCAAGCAGTCGAGGGTTGGGTTCACTGATGCAGCCTTGGATTCAACGTGTTGACCACGCTGAAACTAATTGTGCAATGGAGGTTGAGAGTGGGAATAGTAGGAATTATGGTGAGGAGGATGTTGCTACTAATGAAATTGAGGAAGAGGGAGGTGTTGTTGGTTTTGAGCAGCCGCATACTGATGATATGGTTGGTACTAGCGATACGACGACTGCTTGTAACTTTGGTTTTGTCACCCAGTATTCTGATAAGGAGGAGAATGGTGTTGTTCCTGGACAACCTGAAGGTTGGTGATACAACCGAATAGCTAAGGATTGGTCCTACTGTTGTCTATCTGGATGTAACAATTGGGCATCGTTGTTCCAAATGTTGTTCACCTCTTGGATTTGGATGGTGGTGGAAATTACGGATCATAAGATGGGGTGTGGGGCTCTGGTGTTGGACATGTGAGCCCACGGTGATCCATTATGCGATAAAAGTTATTGCAATTCACTACTTAATATGAAATGAAGAATAACTAATTTGCATAATAGGTCACTTAGTACAATTATAGTTATGTATCATGGCCATCTTAATAATCATACAGTTGTTGATTCAAACGTTGAATCATAGAGGCTGGTGCTTGGATGATATCTAAGGATCTATATTGAGGACTCATCCAGCACCGTCAAATGATTGTTAAGAAAGGATCTCTAGCCTGACAACGTGATGGCAATCCTTCTCTAAAGGCTGATATCTAACTGGCCTCTTAATGCACGTCCTCTGCATAAGAATAGAGATTAAGATGTGTTAGATAAGTTGGGTCAAAGAGTTTACTTAAAGAGGTCGAGATAACCAAGACCTATGTCGTATACTATCACGATATAGGCAGACATCCTCTGACTGGATACAGATGTATTATTATATGTCTGAGTGTTTACATTAGGTAGACCATTAGGTCGATGACCTAACCAGGTCTATACATCGACAAGCTGGTGTGTACACGAGGGCATATGAGTAATGTGATCTTGCAAAGGGATCATACATGTTCTCTACTAAACCAGAAGACATGAGCTCACTCATCAGATATTGGAATTCAATTACATGCATAGTCATCTTGCTTTGAAAAGCATGTCAGAATCTAGAGGTATGATATATGCTTTTGGAAGGTATATGTTGGATACCAATTCCCAATGATCAAATGAGAAACTTAATTATAAAAACCTTAAGGAGACAGTTCAAATATGATCTAAAACATCAAGTTTATTTAGGATCTTCCATTATGCAAGATATACAGGTATGGAATACTCGAGGGTGATGTGATTTTAAACTATTGTATAACAGTGACGTTTCCATTCCGAGGAAGTGATGAAACATGTTTGGATTTTAGTGACTCCTGTTAGTGGACTAGATATCCAATCGTGATCCAATTATTTGATATTTATCCGAATATGATTTATATACAATGAGAAGATGGGATATTATGTTTGACATGAGAAGACACCTTTAAACGATCTTCTAGATCTGGATATGATATGAGATCTCATTATCCAAGTCACTATACATGTCATATACAATCGACCTAACCTTATCTCCAAGCATCCGAGGAAAAGGCACACAATTCTTGAAAGAGTACGAGAATTGTTCCATTAGCAATTTATCTAAGCATTGGAAAATTGGATAATTAATTAGGATTTAATTATCACAATTAATATGTAGATAAAGATATATAACATAATTAAATGAGATTTAATTATAATGGATAGCATTAATCTGGATAACACTATCCACAATAATCATGCATAATGTGGATATGATCCACAATATCCTAAAGAGAGTTAGTTCTGAATGAAATTCATAATTTATATGTAATGTAGATTGGATTCACATTACAAAATTTAGTGTAAATATAATTCACAATAAATATAGTATGCCTATTTGTCAATGGTTTTGTTCCAATTATCACAAGTACTTTCTGGTAATAAATGCAATTAATTCAAATATTTAAATTAATAATTAATAAAAAAATGAAATTGACTCATTCCCTTTTAAGGTGGGCGTCCATGGTGAGATGTCACCATGGTAGGCGTCCACCCTTATTTTAGAGAGTGGAATGCTTCTTTTTTATTTTTAAATTACCTATTTAATGATTGAATTGAAAGAGATTATTTTGGATTTTGTACAATTTAGTCTTTTATATTTCTTTATGATTTTTCAAGAAATACAAATGAATCTAAACCATTGATCTTAAGGGCACATGGATTGGGATCCATGTACTTCCAACATCCTATAAAAGGAGGGTTACCCCTTGACGTTACACACAAGTTGCATGCAATGGTTGTAATAACAAATCTCTCTCTCTCTCTCTCTCTCTCTCTTTCCACACATCCTCTCTCTCTCTCTACAACCTTGGTTGAGATTGCGATTGTCATTTTCCTATTATTGTGCTGTCAGACTAATCGCTCAAGGAACTTGGCCTTCTTCGGTGCTACGTGCTTGTGAAGAAGACAATGGATTTCATGCGTTGAAATCAGGAGGTTCCTGGCTTGGATCGTTAATGGGATTTTGGAAGCACATGACTCACCATCACGCCCACAAGTGCACTCTCGTCAGATCAGACTTGACTTAGGAGACTTCTTCCTTCAGAAGCTCTAAGGATCACAACCTCGCTTCAAGAGGTAAACCTAATATCGTGTCATCTTGATGGAGTTATTTGAGAAGTGTTATAGAATTACGTGGTTTCAACATTTATTTTTTTTAAAAAAAATTATGCTTCCCCTTGCAACTAGTATGATTAGTTGCCCTTGGTCGTATTCGATGTGACCTTCATGCTTCCGTGATGTGTTAAGGCATATACCATTGTCTTGGTATTATAACCTTGTTCAAAGGTTTTTTTATGTGATACAAACCCTTAGGAAATACCGTTTTGTATAATAGATGCGTGAGGACTCATAGTTTTTGCATATAATGCAAGTTTTGAATATTTTTTTGCTAAAATGAAAAGCTCCTATTTATGCACTGTTTGGAAAACTTTTTTGGATAATAAAATGAATTTAGAATGTCTAAATATGTCTCCAAAATAGTAGATAATTATTTTCTACAAATGTGCATAAATAAAAAATCAAAAAGTCCTTATAGTGGCATTGTTTTTCATGTATTCATAAATCTATAATAAAATTATTTTTGTGAATATTTTCCTATCTTGAAATGTGAAATAAACATTTAATTAAGTAGATAATTAAACCACCAAAAAACACGATTTTATTTCGCATGATTCCAACTCTGTTTGCCCTAAATATTCCATATTTAGTGGAGATGGTTGGATGATGGTGAGATCATCGAACTTATTTTTTTAATGTGTTTATCATTCAATAAAAATCAATGATATTATGAATTCACCCTAATTAGTTGATTATTAATATTTATGATTATATTTGATTCAACGTCAACAATCATTGAATGAGAGTTTCATTATAAAAACTCTAGTTTATCCTACAACAATTGTAGGATAACTTTTACATGAAAAATCATTAACATATTTGCTTGATATGTCTAAAAATTTAATGTCATTAAAAATATTTTTAGGATGCCTAAATTTATGAGTGATTACTATATCGTATAGTCGGTCATCAAAGCTTATCGATAAAATGACAAGTACATTGTTATTATTTTATATTGTTCTCAATCGGAATGTTGATGGTGTCTAGATTGTGTTATGCTGGCTTGGTTACTTAATTAGATCCTTACATTTCAAGGAAATGCTCCATCCTAGCATATACTTGAGCGCCTGTCCGGATCCATTTTTGAGAAAAGAATAATATTTGTAAGTTAAGTTGTACTCTAATTATTAAAATACAAAATAATCTCTACTTGCGAGAGCTATTAATATATGGTAATATCAAACAAACCCTAAATATTTGTTGGTTGATCGGATTGATAATTCATTTAACATGATTAAATCGAATTAGATCCTATTAAAATAAACACTATTATTAATAGAGATGTAATTCCCTTGGAAGAATTAAATTATGTGAATATACAACAACAACAAAGCCTTTTCCTACAATTAAGTAGGTTCGGCTACAAGGATTCTTCGCCTCCATTCAGATCTATCTTGGGTCAATAATGGGCTTATATCCAAAAAAAGTAAGATCCCTTCATATAGTCTCTTTCCAACACTTCTTAGGTTGTCCTCACCTCTCTTAGCCGGCTCAACATCCCAACACTCGCATTTCCTAACAGGTGCATTCGTTGATCTTCTTTGCAAATGAGTAAACCATCTTAAGTCATTTTTTTGCATCTTATCCTTGATCGGAGCTACACCAATTTTCTTTCTGATTGTATCATTCCGAATCCGATCTATACGTGTGTGTCCACAGATCCACCTTAGCATTTGCATTTCTTCTATCTCCAGTCTTTGCACATGTCTATGGTTCATAGGCCAACATTCAGATCCATAGAGCATAGTAGGCCTCACAGTTGATTTGTAAAACTTTCCTTTAATTTTTAAAGGAATTTTCTTATCACATATAACAATAGAGGCTCCTCTCCACTTTGGCCAGCTTGCATTTATTCTATTAGTAACATGTCCATCAATTTTCCCATCCAAATGCAAAATAGATCACAGATATCTAAAACAATCTCTCTTCCGAATTTTATTGTCACCAATCTTCATCTCAATTCCTTCACTGTTGCTTCCATCAAAGGTAGACTCCATATATTCTCTCTTAGCCCTACTTATACAAAAACCTTTTATCTCCAATGTATGTCTCCAAACCTCAAGCTTATCATTTACTCCATCTCTAGTCTCGTCAATCAACACAATATCATCAGCAAATAACATACACCACGGTAACTCATCATGAATGTGACTTGACAACTCATCTATAATCAAAGTAAAAAGAAATGGACTCAAAGTTGAACCTTGATATAAACCAATATTGATGTCAAAATAGTCAATCTTCCTAGACGGGGTCCTTACACAAGATAAAGCCATATCATACATGTCCTTTATGAGGTTAATGTATAGGATAGGTACTTGTCACTTCTCTAAAACTCTCCACATCTATCATGGGACAGAATCATAAGCCTTCTCCAAATCAATAAAGATCATATGGAGGTTCTTCCATTTAGCTATATAAATCTTCATTGTTCTCAACAAATGGATGGCTTCATTAGTTCAGAGACTTGGCATGAATGAATTGATTTTCTTTTACGTTGGAAACTTTCCTCAGCCTTCTTTCAGTGACAAGTTCCCAAATTTTCATAGTGTGACTCCTCAGCTTGATACCTCTATAATTTGAACAATTTTGAATGTCTCCTTTATTCTTATAAAGAGGCACCATGATACTCCTCCTCCAATCTTCAGGCATTTTCTTGCTTCACCAAATAACATTGAATAGATACATAAGACAAGTCAAACTGTGCTCACCTAAAACTCTCAATACTTCTATAGGGATGTCATCCGGTCCTATACCTTTCTAAGGTCTCGTAACATTCAAAGCCTCCTCTACTTCTTTTCTTTGTATTCATCTATAGCTTGCACGACTCAAGTAACTTTCACTATTAACTAGATCACACAAAGTGATCTCTCTATTTCCTTCCCCCATGAAAAGTTTATGGAAGTACTACTCCCAACTAGTCTCTATGTCCTTCTGAGTAACAAGCACGTGACCTTCCTCGTCCTTAATGCATATCACTTGAGAAAGATCTTTAGTCTTTCTTTCTCTTGCTTTGGCCAACCTGAATATATCCTTCTGGCCCTCCTTACAGTCGAATTTTTATAAAAAAAATATATCTTAAGATCTTGACTTAGCTTCGCTTACAGCCTTCTTTGCTTCCTTCTTCGCTATTTTGTAGTTTGTGGCAGTTTTCATTATTCTATCCTTAGACATAGATTTAAAGCATGCTCTTTTAATTTTTAGTTTCTCTTGCACCCCTTCACTCCACCACCAAGCCTCCTATTTACCGAGAGCTCCTCCCTTCGACTCGCCTAGTACCTCTTTGGTAACTTTTCGGATACAAGATTCTACTGCCTCCCACATCACGTTTGCACTTCCGCTACAGTACCAAGATAAGTCTTCTAAAACCTTCTCCATGAAGACCAATTGCTTCAGTGGAAGATTCCACCATATAGTTCTAGTGATATTAGGAACCCTCCTTTTCTTTACCAGGCCTTTTATTTGCACATCCAAGACTAACAAGCGTCAAACTCTCTCCTGGTAGTACTTTGCAGTCTTTACAACACAACCGATATCTTCTGAACGCAAAGTAATCTATCTATGTTCTAGTTGCCCCACTCATATAAGTAATTAAATGCTCCTCCCTCTTCTTGAAGAGAGTGTTTGCTAAGAAATGATCATATGCTGTTACAAAATCCAGAATGACTTTTCCCATTTCATTTCTATCCCCGAAACCATGTCCTCAATGAACACTATCATACCTTGAAGAATACTTTCTCACATGTCCAGTAAGATCTCCACCTATGCAAATCATTTCTCTTTGTGGGATTCCTTGTAAAATATTATCCAGATCCTCCAAAAAATCTTGTTTAGTCCTTTCATCTAAACCAATTTATAGTGCATAAATTGAGATGATATTCAGAATTTCTTCTTCAAGCACCAATTTTAGAAAAATAATCCGATCCCCGAGTCTTTGTACCTCCACCACACAATCCTTCAAATCCTTATGAAAAACCACTCTAATGCCGTTTCTACCCTTATCTTTACCTGAATACCAAAGTTTAAAGCATGTCTTCTCGATCTCTCTTACTTTCTCTCCAACTTATTTAGTCTCTTTAAGACATAGTATATAAATCTTCCTTCTTTCCATCGTATACATTATCTCCATCAATTTTCTAGTTAACGTCCCAACATTCCAATTACCAATCCGCAACTTCCTTTGCAATCGCTTTTGGACTAACTTCTTTACTCGCATGCATCCATTATGCGAGAACCCTTGTAAAATTTGGACTACATCTGGGTGGTGATACAACGGAACTAGCTTAATTACCCGCATGTGTTCCTCATACGAAAACCCTTGCAAAATTTGAACTACATTGAGGCTACGATGTAGCGACCCTTGCCAATTTTTCATTCCATTCGGGCGATGCAACGCGTCGCAAGTAGGGAACACCCTAACGAAATTTATATGTTTGCTTAAATCCATGTTGAAAAGATCTGATTGTCATGTGGCAACTTTCTAAACAGTATTTCTTTTTTTTAAAAAAAATAATATTTAGGAAGTAGTCTGTGACTATTTTATGCTGGTTGTCGACTACCTAACACAACCCTCCTCATTTACCCGAGCTTGAGACCGACCAAGGCTGAGTTTGTGAATATGATTCATAATAATTAATTAAAATTTGAATGGGATATAGAAGATCATATAAATGACATCCATGGTCTCCTGTCAAGGAGAAGTGCCATGCCTATTTGAAGTGATAGATCCTACATACAAGTGCACATGGATTAGACTCTTTGCTTCTCAAAAGAGTAGGGTCGTATGCATAGTGACCTCAATATTGATTCCTTATATAATTGAAATGGTATTAGATTGCTCATAGCGAGTTCTATTCCTGTTGACGGTTGATTCAATTAAGAATGGGTCAACATCAACTTCGGGGTGGTGGTCCTGGGTGTTAAAGACTGAATTGGGGAATGCAAGTTGGACTTGCAAGACAGAATCAGTTCCCGCTTCTTTTTATCCAAGTTGGAGTTTCTCATATAATTAAGATGTAACAAAGATAAAAAGGAGATCTCAGATCATTCTAGAGATATAACGGTAAGTATACCTCTTGCTTTGAAAGTCAATAAAGGAATGAACATTTAGAGCTTAAAAGGAAAGACAACTTTGATATAAAATTCTCAATAAAAGTAATATATATATATGTATATATATATATATGCAAATTTTCTCATTTCAGGTAACCTTCATTAGACCTACTCAAATCTATACTCAATAATAACCAGTAAATGATCATGGATTGGATTCATGATTTAGATGTAGTACTTGTAGTTGGACACATAATGTATGTGGTTGGAATGTGCAAGTTCCCTCATGATGATGAGGACTGACAATTGAATAGAAAATAAGGCAACAACCTAGGGTTTGTGTGTCTCTACAGTCTTGATCTCTCATCGAGTGTGCTTTGGAAGTAACATATCGATGATGATAATAATAGTCAAGATCCTTCTTAAAACCAAAGAAGATGTTTTGGAGAATATATATGCTCTCACCATTTAATCATTAATGACATGGTTTTCTACATTATGCAGAATGGTTGCTCGATAAGAGAGGATATACTCAAAATGTTTAAGTACCATATTGAACCAAATATTTTTAGAGTTAATATGAATGCTGATAAGTTGAATGTCATCATTCTACTATATCTTCTCAAATATTTCATGATGCATCTTAATATTCTTATTGTCTGAATGGGATAAAGCAAGAATAAATGTTAAAATACTCTTATATTGAAGTCCTTTGAGGACATGTTCAATTTAAGAGAACATTTATCTTAAGCAATGGTTGCTTAAATGTTAAGGAAGCATAGTGGAAGCATGGGTCTGACCCATGTAAGAAGGAGAGTCAAAGAGTTTGAAGAACTTATGTAACTTCCATACATATGACATCCAAAGAGTTGATGAATGACAATACTGCAATAAGCCTATGTACAGCTAGTTTGACTATCTAAACTATCTAGGATCCTTAGAGAAGGACTCGGATAGTGCACCAACATATTCTACATCTACATATTACCGACATATTCTACATCTACATATTATCATTGAAATAGACTTACATTATAAGATAAAAATAAAGTTTGATAATTGCATCTCCTTCTTCAAATAACACTTGTAATTAGTTTCATATGATTTAGAAGACTACAAAAACTTGACCTTAAGATTTAATAGTCATCCATATGGGGGTTGATGCAATTGTTGTAGCAATCTCCATTGGATATATAGACCTCATACTTTTAGCGGGAGAGCCCATAGTCTTAGAGAATGTCTCTAGGACCTAGATATTAGAATACATTCATTGTTTATTTCTAAGTTTATTGGAAATAAACATAGATTATGAATTATACCTATCATAAATAGTTATGACAGATATATATTTTAGATAGTAATATAATATCTACCGGACTCTACTAAATTAGAAAATTAATGAATGGTTCATTAACTTTTCTAACACAAGAAATTAAACCTTAAAAGATTAATAGGAGGATAAAGATCATCTCAGAATGATTTGGCATGAAGCCATGAACATATGTCTATTGATAAGATCAATAGATTGGTGAGTGATTGAACTTTAGATTATTTGAAATTGAAAGCTTACATACTTATGAAAATTGTAATCAAAGTAAAATGTATGACGCACCATTCTCCGGGAATGGTGTAAGATGCACATGTATTCAAGATCTCGTACATATTGATGTATGCAAATAATATATACCATAATGAACACTAATTATGTGTGATACTGATTAATGAATATTTTTAAGAGATTCTTCCTTAACCATTGGAAATTTTTGAAATGTTCAGGGATTTCAGAATTTTGGTTGAGAATTGAAATTAGTAGGAAGATAAAAATAATTTGATCTAACCAAAGTATCCAGTATCTATTAGATGAATTCAAGGAATATCTTATAGAGAAAGGAATGTCATTCTTATTTAACTCCTCCTAATACAACTTAACTCAATGGAGTTGTAAATAGATGTAATTGGATCATGTTTGACATGATCTGATAAATGATGATTATTATCATAATTATCTCTTAGTTTTCGAGTATATGTAGTAGAGACTACAATGTATAAATAACATTCCATGCAAATATGAACCCAAAAATCCTCATAAGCAATGGTTTGGAATCAAGCCCAATGTTAGAAACTTGAGGATTTAATGTTGCTAGGTCCATGTCGTAAACATGGATACAAGTAGATTAGAATCTTGTACTAGAGAGTGCTACTTCATTAGGAATATAAAGAATGGTATTGGATACCTATGTTATGACCTTGAGATTCTTAAAAGATTAATCTCTAAGGATATAATTCTTATAGGATGACTTTCACGAGAGTCAAGATGAGAATGAGGTAAATGGACTCATTGAATCCTAAGAGGATAAGGATCCTCCTACAATTAGAAATTAAAAGAACAATTAAAGATGAAACACTCATACCTCTTCAAATCAGTTTGAGGGTGGTAAGACCACCAAAAGGGTATGGATTCCATATGTCAGATAAGTCTGATAATGATGGAGTTTCATATGATGAAGCTTCTAAAGATCATGACATGGAAAGATGGGTGTTAGAAATCAGTCTAAAGTAGACTTCATACACAAGTGTTGTGTATGGACCCTCGAGGATCCATCGATAAGGGTAAGACCCGTTAGGTGTAAATGTATCTTCAAGAGAAAGAGGAAACCTGATGAGAAGGGAGAGACCTTCAAAACATGGCTCATTGATAAGAACTATACACATGAGGAGAAGTGATGAATCCCTGATTCTCACTCTTTACTCTTTTATTTTAGCTATTTATCTTGGCAAATCATCATGTAAATACTTGTAAAAACAATAATTTAGAAAATTGCATGCTTGTGTTAATAGTGCATAATTAGCATGTTTTTGTGTAAAAATAAAAGAATAAAGAAAAATAAAAAGGAAGGAGGTATTTAGAATAAATACATAGTGTCTGAAATCCCAAGAGAAGGTCAAGATTGACCTGATCACAAGATAAAATAAGTAGATAGATAGGCTCCACTATGTATTGTGTGTACTACCTATGCTTGTACCTATTAACTATGTATTTTATTTTGATAAAATAAAATAAAATAATTATTTTTACTCCCTTGAATATATTCTAGTAATAATATAAAAATAAAAATAAATAAGTGAAATAAATAATAATAAAAAATAAAATAATAATAAAATATTCCTTTCATTATACAAAAAACATGTCTACCTATTACCTGTATTAGTTATTAAATATCATTAAATAATATATAGAAATCAAATAAAAATTTATTTATAGTCCTAAAAATATGTTGTAAATAAATAAAATATAAAATAAATGTTCTTCTATAAAAATAAAATAATAAAAAGACCTGTACATAATACACAGGTAAATTATATATTTATATAATACTATATATTGTATATACAATAAATTATTTTTCATAAAAATAATTAAAAATCACAGATAAATACCTTGAAAAATAATAAACATTTTTGTTTTATACACTTTTAATATAAATTCATTTATTATTTTTAATTCATTAATCTCAATTTCCTTACTCTTTTGTCTTCTAGCGACTTTTGTCGTTTTTCCTCGTCGCTTGTGATTGATCCATGTCAGCTCTGTTAACTCCGATCATCTGGCACGCTACTCCTCCTCCTTGTCTGAATTGGTTCACCCTGATTTTCACCCATTTCTCCTAAATCGACCATCTCACCATCCCCTCCGATTTCAAGCCCTGAGTAAGGGATGCGGATCCCTAATCCACGCCTGCTCTTCTCCCTGCAGATCTCTGCCTCGGTTCGCAGGATACACCCCCATCTTTTCAAACTTAGAACCCTATATAACTGTTCCACCCCTCCCCTTTTCCAACACTTTCATCTGCTCCACCACCTCCATTATACCAGCCTTTTCCATTTCAGAGTGGCAACATGAGAGGGAGAGGTTAGCATTTGGAGCTTTGCAAACGCCAGGTCCGGAGAGATTTGTCTCTGCTCTGCCATGAGGAGATGTAGCCTTTGGAAGCACCGGCCATCGAAGCTATCATCCCCATGGACCTCGTCCACAACCCCATACGACTCCCTTCACCCGTAGATACCCCCTTTATCTTTCATTTCCATTTCGATTTGATCATTCACCCGCCTCATCTTGCAACTATGATGACCATATTGAAGGATATGGTATTATCCTCAAGTGCATCATGGAAGTGTTAGCGTCATATCGAATACGACGTAGAAAGACTAGTCGTACTAGTTGTTATATGCAGCAGAATTTAAAAATTTTCATACGATGAAACCACATGATCCAAGAAGGATTCTCATATCATTTAATTTAGAACTATATCAAGTATAAAGGAATACCTCTTGAAGCATGGTTGATCGAGTCTCTACAAAAAGAGACCTCCGTTCTCAAGTCCAATCATAAGAAAAGACACTTGCGAGTGTGGGGATGAACTACGTGATCCTCGCAATCCAACAAGATGATCCAAGCACGGTGAACTCCTGATCTCGTCGTACGAGATCAAAACGTCTTCTTCGTGAGCGTAGCACTCCAAGAAGATGGTGAACCAAAGAACGTCGAAGCGGCGGTGCAGTGGCGAAGGCGTCGACGGCTTTCTCCTCTAGGGTTTGGTGGACGACCTCCAAGGAGAGGGAGAGAGAGTTGATGTGTGGGGAGAGAAGAGAGAGATGTGCTTCCAAAAGCATAGCCATAGAGAGCATGGCATGCCTCTATTTATAGGGTTTTGGGATCCATGGATCTCAATCTAAGGTACATATAAAATCAATGGATGAGATAGATTTATGTTCAATCCAATGATCAAGATTGTTGTTGGTAAAAGCCAACAAATTATGTTTTAATTTAGATGAAATATATTTGATAAATAAAATACAATTCAATCCTAAATTAGATGAACCAAATAAGGAGACAATCAACATGGAGATTACATCTCCCATGTCAACATGGCGGACGGCCACCAATTCCATATAGGACTTGGTCGCCGTCCACATGTTTCCATGTGGAGGCAATCTCATGAAATCTCATGAGATTGCAAATCTCCATAGAAATCTCTGTTATTATTCCCAACAACTTTTGTTGTGATTTATTCTTCAAAAATAATTCATAATTAATTTTGAGAATATTGCAATCTTACCATTGGAAATTTGTGAATTACATTCACAACCTAAAACAAAATATAATTTACATTTTCAATTAATTAAACACTGTGTATCAAATACACATTATTAATTAATCAACAAATATAAATTACAATTAGCACTCTCTAATACATTATAAATCACATTTATAATATATTATGAATAATTGGATATTTCTATCCACATTATTCTTATCCACAATAATTAAAACACATTTAATTATATTGGATAATTTCCACACACATCAAGATAATTGAATCAAATTTAATTATTAATTCTTTAATGCTTAGATCTATTGAATTATTCTTGAACCCTTTCAAGAATAATGCGATTTCTCCGCAGATACTTGGAGAAAAGGACAGGGCGATTGTATTGTTCCACATATAGTTACTTGGATATTGAGATCACATCTCAAATCTAGATCTCATGGACCTCTCATAGATGCTTGATTAAATCAAAGTCGTAAACCTAATCTTCTCATTACATCTGAATTTCATTCAAATCAATGTCCAATGTATGGACTAAGATTAGGTCACTTCTCTATTGAGAGGAGAAACTAAAATCCAAACCTGTTTCACCACTCCCTCGGAATGGAAGGGTCATGGTTATACAATCGTTTATGATCACATCACCCTCAGGTATTCCCAACACTTGTACATCCTGCATATTGGAAGACCTATGATCATCCTGAAGATATAGATTACTTTTATACTGTCATCTTCAGGGTTTGATCACTAAGTTTCTCAATCGTGGTCATTGGGATTTGGTATAGATCATATGCTTTCCCAAAGCATATATCTTACCTTCAAATTCATGTCATGCTTCCAAAGCATGACGACGATGCATGGAATTTGATCAGTTCCAATACCTCAAGAGTGAGCTCATGTCTTCCGATTCATAAGTGAACCTGTATAATCCCTTTAAGAAATCATATTACTCATATGTCCTTACATGCACACCAGCTCGCCGGTGTATAAACCTTGGTTAGGTCATCATTATATTGGTCTGCCAAATATACACACTCAGACATATAACAACACATTTGTCTCTTGTCAGATGATGCATGCCTATGCTGTGATACCATTCAACCTAGGTCTTTGGTTATCTCGATCTCGTTAAGTCAACCCTTGACTCAACTAATCTGACACCTTTGAATCACTATTCCGATGCAGAGGACCTACATCAAGAGGTCGGTCAGATATCAATCATATGAGAAAACAGATTGCCATCTCCTACTCAGACTGGAGATCATCACTTAACAATTATTTAATGATGCTTGATGAGTCCTCTACCTCGCTCTTTAGATATCCATCCAAGCATTAGCCTCTATGATTAAATCAATGAATCAACTGCTGTATGATCATCAAGTTGGCCATGGTACATAACCCTTATTGTATAGAGGGACCTTGTAGTGCATTCATTCATTCAATCTCAGAAAGGGAGTGAAAATAATCAATAACATTTATTGATAAATCATTTATTACAATAACATTTATTGTAGGAATGGTTTTCCTCGGGCTCACATTGCTAACAATCTCCCACTAGCCCTTAGAACCATTCAGGAACAATCCTTAAACCCATACTCATTACATGCTAGTCAAAAACCTTCTGTGTCAGAGGTTTGGTAAGAGGATCAACAACGTTGTCGGCAGAGGCCACCTTGGTTATGATTATGTCACCATGCTTTTGAATCTCCTGAATGATGTGGTATTTTCATTCCACGTACTTGCTCTCCTGATGCCATCTGGATTCCTTTTCCTGGGCAATGACTCCCGTGTTATCGCTGAGTAACGGGATGGGAGTATCAGAGGAAACTACGCCAAGCTCCAGAATGAACTTGCGAATCACACCGCCTCCTTTGCAGCATCCGATGCGGCAATATACTCAGCTTCTGTTGTTGAATCTGCAGTTAGAAACCTGCTTCTTGCTTCTCCAGCTCACAACACCACCATTCAATAGGAATACAAACCCTGATGTTGACTATCGATCATCCATATCCGTTTGGAAGTCAGAATCTGTATATCCCAAGACTTGGAGATCACCATCTCCATAGACCAAGATGTAATCTTATGTCCATCTTAGATATTTGAATATGTTCTTTACTGCATTCTAGTATTGCTCTCCATAGCAGGATTGGTAATGAATTACCACTCCCACTACATGGTAGATATCTGGCCTAGTACACATTATGGCATACATTAAGCTTCCTACAGTCGATGCATAATGACATCCACCCATGGCTTTCTTTTCCTCAATAGTTTGAGGAGCCATTTCTTTAGACAGGTGAATACCATGTCTTAAGGGTGGGAATGTTTTCTTGGAACTATCGACACGGAATCGTTCAAGAATCTTCTTAATGTATCCATGTTGTGATAATCCCAAAATCCTCTTTTCTTGGTTTCTGAACAACTTCAGTCCTAAGATGTAAGAGGCTTCTCCAAGATCCTTCATCTCAAAGGTATGGGATAACCAAATCTTCACACTGGTCATCATCCCTGTATCATTCCCAATTATAATGATGTCATCTACGTAAAGCACGATGAACACAATGGCGCTCTCACTATGCTTCTTATAAACACAAGATTCATCATGATTATGCACAAAATCATAACTCTTTATGGTTTCGTCAAATCTGATGTTCCAGCTATGAGAAGCTTGCTTGAGCCATAGATGGATTTCTTCAGCTTGTATACTTTGCCATCCTCAGTTATGAAGACGTGGGGCTGCTCCATGTAGATATACTCCTCGAGGTATCCATTGAGGAATGTTATCTTGATGTCCATCTTCCAGATGTCGTAGTCAAGATATGCAGCTATAGTTAGCAGGGTCCTAATGGATTTAAGCATAGCCACAGGAGAGAACGTTTCATTGTAATCGATGCCTTCTCTCTGTGTGTAACCCTTGGCTACGAGTCGTGCCTTGAAAGTCTCTGCTTTCCCATCAGGTCTCCTTTTTCTCTTGAAGATCCATTTACACCCAATGCGTTTTACCCCTTTAGGTGGATCCTCTAGGGTCCATACACCATTCTTATGCATGGAGTCAATCTCTGACTTTATTGCTAGCATCCATCTATCCATGTCATGATCCACGAGTGCTTCATCAAATTAAGTAGGATCATTGTCAATCTCACATGACATATGGAATCCATACCTTTCAGGTGGTGCATCCACCCTCGAACCCCTTCGAAGAGGTATGGGTGTTTCATCTTTATTTATCTCTTCAGTTTCTTGTCTAGGAAGCTCAGAATCCTCAGTGAATTCAATGAGTTCCTCTACTTCATTTTTATCATGACCTTTAAGGAAATCATTCTCCAGAAATTTCACATCTCTAGAAACAAAAACCTTTTGGGTCTCAGGATCATAGAGTTGATATCCAATACTATCTCTAACATACCCGATGAAGTAACACTCACGAGTGCGAGATTCTAGCTTACTTGCATCTACGTTCTTTGCATGGACCAAGCAACCCCAAACCCTCATGTGATTAACACTAGGTTTGGTTCCATACCAAAGCTCATGAGGAGTCTTAGGTACAGATTTGCTAGGAATCTTATTTAGAATATATATTGCAGTCACTACTGCATATCCCCAGAAACTAAGTGGTAAAATTTGCTTTGCTCACCATTGAACGGACCATATCCATGATGGTCCTGTTGCGTCTTTCAACAATACCATTATGTTGGGGAGTTCCAGGAGGAGTGAGATCGGAGATAATTCCATTCTCCTTAAGATATTCCTTGAATTCATCTGAGAGGTACTCGCCACCTCGATTAGATCGAATCCGTTTAGTCTTCCTATCGGTTTGGTTCTCAACCAAAGCCTTGAACTCTTTGAACTTTTCAAAGATTTCAGATTTATGACATAATAGGAAGACAAACCCGTGTCGCGAATGGTCATAATTAACGTCAAATAATATCGACATCCATTTCGAGTCGCAGTACTGAAGGGACCACACAGATCGATATGTATTAGGTCAATAATTCCTTCGCTTCTTGTAACCTTGTAATGGAAAGGCATCCTAGTCATTTTACCACGAATACAATGTTCACAGGTAGGTAAAGATTGAACATGTAGAAAATCTAAAGGTCCATCCTTTATCAATCTGTTGATCCTATCAACAGACAAATGACCAAGCCTTTGATGCCATATCATATTCGAATGATTTTTATTCTCCCTGGATATTTTAGGGTTTTTTAGTGGTTGTAACATTCATGACATGCTCATCAATGCACAATTCATAGAGTTCACCAGAAGTTAATATACCCTCTGCAATATATTTATCATAATGATTTATGACTAATTTATTACAGAAAAGGAATGAATATCCACTTCTAACTAGCTTAGATACAGATATTAAATTCCCTCTATCTTCAGGTACATAAAGACACTCTTTAAGTACTAGGACTCTGCCACTAGATAATGATAGTCGACAAGTCCCGATGGCGACTGCTGCAACACTTGCATCAGATCCCATCTGGATGACTATCTCCCCTTCTTCAAGATTTCTAGTTTCCTGAAACAAATGCAATTAATTGCATACATGAACATAAGCACCGGAATCTACAACCCAACTTCCTTCTCGTCCAATGAGAAAACTAGTTTCAATGATGAAAGTAGATTTCATACCTGCTGGGGCTTTACCTTTGTCGACGGACTTCAGGTATTCCGGGCAGTCACGCCTCCAGTGCCCCGGCTTCTTGTAGTGGTGACAGACGTGGGTTTTCTTCGAAACAATCAGAGTGGATGCATTGGAAGATGAACCAACACCTTGACTCCTCTTCTTTCTCTTCTGGACCGGGCCTTTCCGAGAACCTTGCTTCCAACCACGCTTCCCTCTGACCTGTGCAACCATTGCACTGCCATCGGGACCATCTTTCTTCATTGCATCCTCTGCAGACTTTAATGCAGCAAGAAAACCAGTGTTCGACAAGTCCAACTTGTTCATTTGGAATGAAACCACAAAATTATTGAAAGACTTGGGCGAAGACAACAGAATGAAATCATCTTGCTTGTCTGCATCCATATTTGCCCCAAGAGTCTCCAGTTCAGCCAAGTACCCAAACATTTTGAGTACATGTTCTCGAACCAACGTTCCTTCCTACATCTTGCAGCGAATGAGTTCTTTCATAATATTGTAACACCGAGTGCAGTTAATGTCACCAAACATATCTTTCAGATTCCGCATTATCTCCTGGCATGTGCTCATCTCCACATGTTGCTTCTGAAGAACATTGGAGAGAGAACACAGGATATAGCATCTAGCCAAGACATGATCTTCATCATACTTGTCATTGTATGCCTTTTATTCCTTTGATTTAAGGCTTTCATGCTTATCTTGTGTGAGCACATAACTCATGCGCTCAACAGAGAGAACATGCTCCAAATTATGGATCCAATCCGAGTAATTTGGACCGGTCAACTGGTTGACCTCAAGAGGCCTGCTTAATGGGTTCAAGGACTTCATTTTCTGATATTAAGAATGCACTATATTAGAACATATAATCATATATTCATATTTATGATGTTTGATTAAGGTATTTTAAATCAAATTGTTCTTGCTCTGCCAACAATGAAAATTTATTCCCTTAATCACCTTCAGAGTAAGAGATATATATACCGATATATCTCAAGCAAGAACTGAGATCTCCTCCTTATCTTTGTCATATCCCAATAATATGAGAAACTATGACTCCAATAAAGAGAAGCGGGAACACATTCTACCTTGCAAGTCCAACTTACATTTCCCAATTTGGTCTTTAATACCCGGGTCCACCACCCCTAAGGTGATGTTGACCCGTCATTAATTGAACCAACCGTCAACAAGAATACAACTTGCTGGGTGCAATCCAATATCGCCTCAATAATATGAGGATCTGATATTGGGATCACAACGCATACGTCCTTACTCTTTCGAGAAGTGACGAGCCCGATCTAAATGGATCGTATGCAGGAGATGTCACTTCGGACATGCGTCTCCTACATACAATATCTAGCGAAGGAACCCTTTGCCTTGACGGGAGATCATGGATGTCACTTATGTGATCCTCCACCTCATATTCAAATTTTAATTAATTATTATGAATCATATTCATATAATTAATTCTTCCAAGGGAAATAACAACTCTATTCATAATAAAGTGTTTCAATTTGACACAATTAATTTAATCATATTAAATTAATTATCAATCCAATTTAACCAACAAACTCGATTGTTTTACTTGAATATATATATATATATATAGTATTATCTCAAAGTATGTATTGATTCGAATTTTAATAATTAGAAAAATACATCTTGATTTCTCCGGAGTTATCAAGTCCCTACCTGCTGTCATGGCCAGTACCGACGAGAGTAGGACAGACCACATACATTGCATCCCGCTACCCCAATGCTCTCCGACTAGACACCATATCCACCTCAGGAAAGGATAATGCCAAATAGATCAATTTGTACTTGAGATGATCATCGGTTCTTCAATCGAAATTATATCATATAGTAATAATCAAAACATTTTATATTATAAGGAAATTTGCTACACAAATTCCCAATCCTATTCAAGCAAGGAGTTTGATGATTGTGTTTCCAATTATGATCTAGATCAAATCTAATAAATTTATTGGATGAGGTCAAGTCAATTAAGGAAATAACCATCTTCCAATATTTCTCAAATATTTTACATAATTATTTCATGAAATTAACAATTAATTTCACTAATTGACAATCACATGGTTCTTGATTAGGACTGTAATTTCAGCAGTGACCCCTACTCACTAAAATTAACATATCTCAATCAATTTAAATCCAAATTAGACAAACTCAATTTTCAAAGATTGTTAATGTGTTTTGGGACAAAACCTAATGATATTTCACGCATTTAGAGGCGGATCAAAACAGTAATTAACTCATTAATCATGTTAAGTTCTGCAGTTACCGCGACAGTAAATACACGTTCATTAAAATAACCATATCTCACGCAAACTGAATCCAAATTACGTAAACTCAGATCCTATGGTTTCCTTATTTAATGGGGAACAAGAACCACATGATGAATTCGTGTTTAAACATTTAAAAAGGGTCGAATTTATGTACTAAACAGATGTGTGAAAATCAAATGCGACAAAAACTTTCGCGACCATAACGAACCCAAGTCGTCCTAGGTTTGCCGATCGTATACAAAACCTTCAACCTAAGGATATGATACAACTTAAAGGATATGGTATTATCCTCAAGCGCATCACGGAAGCATGAGCATTGTATTGAATACGACATAGAACGACTAGTCGTACTAGTTGTTCTATCCAGCGGAATTTAAAAATTTTCATGCGACGAAACCACATGATCCAAGAACGATTCTCAGACCGTTTCATTTAGAACCACATCAAGTATAAAATAATACCTCTTGAAGCGTGGTTGATCGAGTCTAGATGAAAAGAGACCTCCTGTCTCAAGTTCGGTCGTCGGAGAAGACGCTTGCGAGCGCGGGGACGAACCGCGTGATCCTCACAATCCAACAAGATGATCCAAGCACGGTGAACTCATGATCTCTTTGTACGAGATCAAAACATATTCTTCGTGAGCGTAGAACTCCAAGAAGACAGAGAATCGAAGAATGTTGAAGTGGTGGCGCGGTGACGAAGGTGTCGACCTCTTTCTCCTCTAGGGTTTTGTGGACGACCACCAAGGAGAGGGAGAGAGAGTTGACGTGTGGGGAGAGAAGAGAGAGAGAGAGATGTGCTACCAAAAGCGTAGCCTTAGAGAGCATAGCATGCCTCTATATTTATAGGGTTTTGGGATCCATGGATGTCAATCCATTGGACATATAAAATTAATGGATGAGATTGATTTATGTTCAATCCAATGGTCAAGATTGTTGTTAGTAAAAGCCAACAAATTATTATTTAATTTAGATCAAATATATTTGATAAATCAAATACAATTCAATCCTAAAATAGATCAACCATATAAGGAGACAATCAACATGGAGATTACATCTCCCATGTCAACATGGTGGATGGCCACCAATTCCATATAGGACTTGGTAGCCGTCCCCATGTTTCCATGTGGAGGCAATCTCATGAAATATCATGAGATTGCAAATAATTCATAATTAATTTTGAGAACATTGCAATCTTACCATTATTCATAATTAATTTTGAGAATATTGCAATCTTACCATTGGAAATTTGTGAATTACATTCACAACCCAAAACAAAATATAATTTACATTTTCAATTAATTAAACAATGTGTATCCAATACACATTAATAATTAATCGAAAAATATAAATTATAATTAGCCATCTCTAATACATTAGAAATCATGTTTATAATATACTATGAATAATTGGATATTGATATCCACATTATTCTTATCCACAATAATTAAATCACATTTAATTACATTGGATAATTTCCAAATACATCAAGTTAAATAAATCACATTTATTTATCAGTTCTTTAATGCTTAGATCTATGGAATTATTCTTGAACCCTTTCAAGAATAATGCGATTTCTCCGCAGATACTTAGAGATAAGGACATGGTGATTGTATTGTTCCATGTATAGTGACTTGGATAATGAGATCACATCTCATATCCAGATCTCATGGATCTCTCATAGATGCTTGATTAAATTAAGGTCGTAAATCTAATCTTCTCGTTGCATCTGAATCTCATTAAGGTCAATGTCCAATGTATGGACTAAGATTAGGTCACTTATATATTGAGAAGAGTCACTAAAATCCAAACCTGTTTCATCACTCCCTCGGAATGGAAGCGTCGTGGTTATACAATCGTTTATGATCACATCACCCTCAGGTATTCCCAACACCTGTACATCATGCATACTGGAAGACCTATGATCATCCTGAAGATATTGATCACTTTTATACTGTCATCTTCAGGGTTTGATCACTAAGTTTCTCAATCTTGGTCATTGGGATTTGGTATAGATCATATGCTTTCCCAAAGCATATATTTTACCTTCAAATTCATGTCATGCTTCCAAAGCATGACGACCATGCATGGAATTTGATCAGTCCCAATAACTCATGAGTGAGCTCATGTCTTCCGGTTCATAAGTGAACCTATATGATCCCTTTGAGAGATCGTATTACTCATATGTCCTTACATGCACACCAGCTCGCCAGTGTATATGAAGGATATTGAATTTATCCTCAAGTGCATCACGGAAGCGTGATCATCGTATTGGATACGACGAAGAACGACTAGTCGTACTAGTTGTTCTGTGCAGCAGAATTTAAATTTTTTGCATGTGATGAAACCACATAATCCAAGAACGATTCTCGGATCATTTCATCTATAACCACAACAAGTTTAAAGGAATACCTCTTGAAGCGTGGTTGATCGAGTCTCTAAAGAAAGAGACCTCCTGTCTCAAGTCCGATCGTCGGTGAGACCGCTTGCGAGCGTGGGGATGAACCGCATAGTCCTCTCAATCCAAGAAGGTGATCCAAGCACGGTTGCTCCTGATTTCTTCGCACGAGATCGAACGTCTCCTTCGTGAGTGTAGCACTCCAAGAATACGGAGAATCGAAGAACGTCGAAGCAATGGCGCGGTGGTGAGAGCGTCGACGAGAACCTCTCCTCTAGGGTTTGATGGTCGGCCACCAAATAGAGGGAGAGGCACTTGGCGTGTGAGAAGAAATTGAGAGAGAGAGATAGAGAGAGAGCTCCAATATTACATGTACCTAGAGAAAATGGTATGCCTCTCTATTTATAGGGTTTTGGGATCCATGGATCTCAATCCATGTGACATATAAAATTAATGGATGAGATTGATTTATGTCAATCCAATGGTCAAGATTGTTGTTGGTGAAACCAATAAATTATGATTATATTTAGATTAAAATATACTTGACAAAATCAAATATAAATTAATCCTAAATTACTCCAACAAATAAGGAGAGAAAACACATGGATATTTCATCTCCATGTACCTTCCATGTGGACGGCCACCCATTCTAATTTGGAACTGGGTGCCGTGCACCCTTTCCCTATGGAGGGCAATCTCATGATATTTCATGAGATTGCATATCTCCACGGAAATCTCTATATTTATTTCCAACAACTTTTGTTGGGTTTTATTCATAAAAAATAATTCACAATTATATTTGAGAATATTGCAATCTTGCCATTAAAAAATTGTGAATCATATTCACAGCCCAAAACATCATATAATTTACATTGTCAATTAATTACACAATGTGTATCCAATACATATAATAATTAATCAACAAATATAAAGTATAATTAGCTCTCTCTAATACATTATAAATCACATTTATAATATATTGTGAATAATTGGATATTTCTATCCACATTATTCTTATCCATAATAATTAAATCACATTTAATTATATTGGATAATTTCTTCGCACATCAAGATGATTAAATCACATTTAATCATTGTTTCTTCATTCCTTAGATCTTATGGAGTTATTCTCAACCCTACAAGAATAATGCGATCTCTCCGCAGATACTTGGAGATAAGGATAGGGCGATTGTATTGTTCCACGTATAGTGACTTGGATATTGAGATCATATATCAAATCCAGATCCCATGGACCTCCCATAGATGCTTGATCAAATCAAGACCGTAGACCCAATCTTCTCATTGCATCTAAATCTCATTCAGATCAATGTCCAATACATGGACTAAGATTAGGTCACTTCTCTACTGAGAGGAGTCAATAAAATCCAGACCCATTTCATTACTCCCTAGGAATGGAAGCGTCATGGTTATACAATCGTTTATGATCACATCACCCTCAGGTATTCCCAATACCTGTACATCCTACATACTGGAAGACCTATGATTATCCTGAAGGTATAGATCACATTTATACTATCTTCTTCAGGGTTTAATCACTAAGTTTTTCTGTCTTGGTCATTGGGAACCGGTATAGATAATATGATTTCCCAAAGCATATATCTCACCTACAAATTCATGTCATGCTTCCAAAGCACGACGACCATGCATGGAATTTGATCAGTCCCAATACCTCATGAGTGAGCTCATGTCTTCCGGTTCATAAGTGAACTTGTATGATTCCTTTGAGAGATCATATTGCTCATATGTCCTTACATGCACACCAGCTCGCCGGTGTATAGACCTTGATTGGGTCATCAACCTATTGGTCTGCCAAATGTACATACTTAGACATATAGCAACACGTCTGTCTCCGATCAGAGGATGCATGCCTATGCTGTGACAGTATTCAACATAGGTCTTTGGTTATATCGATCTCGTTAAGTCAACCCATTGACTCAACTAATCTGACACCTCCGAATCACTATTCCCATGCGGAGGACCTGCATCAAGAGGTCGGTCAGATATCAGCCATATGAGAAAGGATTGTCATCTCCTACTAAGGCTGGAGATCATCACTTAATAATCATTTGACGATGCTTGATGAGTCCTCTATTTAACTCCTTAGATATTCATCCAGGCATCAGCCTCTATGATTCTATTAGTGAATCAACAGCTGTATGATCATTAAGTTGGCCATGGTACATAACCCTAATTGTACAGACGGACCTAATATGAAAATTATTCATTCCTTATTTCATATTATGGAATGATTTTCGTAATAACATTTATTGCATAATGGCTCGCTGTGGGCTCGCATGTCCAACAACATAGACCTTTGTTAGGTCATCAACCTATTAGTCTGCCAAATGTACACACTCGGACATATAGCGACACATCTGTCTCTGGTCAGAGGATCCATGCCTATGTTGTGACATCATTCAACATAGGTCTTTGGTTATCTCGATCTCGTTAAGTCAACCCATTGACTCAACAAATCTGACACCTCTGAATCACTATTCCGATGCAGAGGACCTGCATCAAGAGGTCGGTCAGATATAAGCCATATGAGAAAAACGATTGCCATCTCCTACTCAGAATAAAGATCATCACTTAACATTCATTTGATGATGCATGATGAGTCCTCTATCTAACTATCTAGATATTCATCCAAGCATCAGCCTCTATGATTCAATCAATGAATCAACAACTGTATGATCATCAAGTTGGCCATGGTACATATCCCTTATTGTACAGAGGGACCTTATAGTGCATTCATTCAATCAATCTCAGAAAGGGAGTGAAAATAATCAATAACATTTATTGATAAATCATCTATTGCAATAACATTTATTGTAGGAATGGTTCTCCTCGGGCTCACATTGCTAACACATATCTCTTCCATGTTCGCTGCATGATTCTGACATTCACACGCCCTCACCCGACCTTCCTCCGCTTCTATATTGAGCTCCATAATCTCTCACTTGACTCCAATCACCAGATCGGAGTCAAGTAGCAGATCGACTCCCCCATTCCAGCCGAGACCTAGCCCGTTCAACGCACCTCTGTTTTCGATACCAACTGCATTCTAACCCTTAGCCGGAGAATCATCTCTGAGCTTATCCCTTCTCTTATGGGGGGAGCACATATAGGCCTCATCTAGAGGTCGAAAATTAATAGCACAGAAGCTCCAGAAACCTATTCTGCTCCGAGACCTTCTCTTTGGTCCTGGACCCTCCTGAACCCAGCAACAGCTACGAATCGATGTTGACAATAGTTCCCCCACTAGAGCAGCTCCGAAGGACGCATCTTTAGTGCGTACTGGTCAATCGAAACTCGTCGGAGGTGGGTGAGATCTTCATCAAATCTTCCAAGTGTCGTCTCGACTGTCAGATCGGGTCGTCCCCCAGTTCTAATCTCCGGCGTTCAACATCGGGGAGCCCTCGATTACTGGATCCATCTGAGGATCCCCCAGCAGCCATTCATTGTCAAAGGGGTACTCGTAGATCTCGACTATCCATCCATTAGTGGAGACCTCTCAGCCATTGGATAGCACCTTAATAAGGGGTGAATATCACTTAGGACCCTCTCTGCTTTGTTTTTATTATCTAGTCCTGTAAATATTTGTCGCAGCTATTTTATTTTAGACATTTTGTAGTTTAAACCTCGTATTTTCAAGTATTTGCAGTTTACTCCAGTTTGTCTGAACTCACATGCAGTCCCACGTGCCTTGATGGACCGAAAAATCGATAGACTAAGGTAAAGATATCACTTAGGTCATTGCGACCTCAGTCAGGGTCGAACTCAGGGAGCACTAATTGGCCTTGCAGCCTACGAAGTAGTCAGCAATAAAAGAAAACAAAAACAAATATTTTTGGTGGTTTTTTAAAATTTTTTATATTTTTTTGGATTTTTAATAATGAAGGAATATAATAAAAGACAAAAACAAGCACCAATCAACAAATTATTTAAACACTCTAAAAAGCTCCAAAAAATAAACAAAAATATTCTTATGTTTTATAGGTTTTTTACAGTTTTTGGTGAATTTTTGAGATTTTTCCGATTTTTATAGATTTTTTTAAAAATCAAAGAAGGCAGAAATAGTGAGGTACTATCCAGCCAGGATTCAAAGGCCCATGAAAAATATCAAATGGGTCTTTCACAGCCTGGAGGTAATTTTTATGAAAAATATAAACAACAAAGAAAATTCAGCAAAAGAGTTTGTATTTTTTTGATTTTTCTATAATCTTTTAGAATTTTTATGAGTTTTTCAGTGTGTTTTAATTTTTATGGTTTTTCTATGTCCAAAAATGACCAAAAATGCATAGAAAATCAAACACAACAAAATTAACAAAACCTAATTTTTTTAGGATTTTTGCAAGAGTTTTTATATTTTTTTATGATTTTCTAATCTAGATAGACACAAAAATTGCGGTTTTTGAATTATTAAAAATAGAAAAATGCCTCAAAAATTGTACCCAAAAATTAGGGAAACTTTTACACAGTGGCACGAGCCACGTATCCAATTTTCACACAATTTGGGTTATGTTTGATATTTTATTTAAATCAAAAAGAGGCACAAAGTGCACATGGACCTAAATGTAAGAGAAATAAGTTCCAAGGGCCGAAAAGTAACAAAACCAGAAAGTGTGGGGTCCCTCGTGCAAAAAAATTCCAAGTCCCCACGCGCGTTGTACGTGGTTTGGGCACAGAGGGACCTACATGTAAAAAATCTTAATTTCAGGGGCTTATTAGCAACATGTGCTAAAAGCCCAGGGAATAAGTTGCAAAATACCCACAGAATACAACACATGTTGAATAAAAGCATTCACAGGGGCATGGATGCAAATAACAAAACATATATTTCATTCAGTAACACATAAAAACATCAGCCCATACAATGCAATTTCTCCAAAACTCACGTGACGACGCACGTGTCTCACATAAGCAGGGATGAAAATGCAAATACGAGAAAGATTCAGGTCCTAAGTGCAATTGTTCAAAAATAAAAACAACTGAAATAAATATTTACAGGACTGAAAAGTAAATGCAAAACAGGAGGGGCCTAAGTATAAATTACCCCTTATTGAGATCTTCGGCTGGAGGCGCGCCACGTGTATGATCGGACAGCTAAGGGGCGTTGCGCCTCTTCGAAGAACTCGGGCTCTGATCTGACGGTCGAGGGCCTACCACATGGAGGATCAGACGGCTAAGGTACGTTGTGGCTAACCCTTGCTGAATCAACGATCACGATCGAATCCAAGGAAGATCTGACGATGGCTGGCTCCTCGTAAATGGACCAATGAGATTAAAACTGGGCGAGTGGGAACGATCCGACGGTGGAGGAGGATGCTCAAAGAACTCGACGCCGGTGAACTTCATTGGCTCCGTGCGCGCGATGGAAGCCTCCTCTCCTGCTACTGGGATATGGAAAAGGTCTGCCAAGGTGTTCCACAGCTAATACACCCCTCCGATGAGGCCGGGAAGCTCCGAGGAGCTCCAGCGAAGAAGGTGGAGCTGACCTCCTGTGTTCGAACTGTAGACCTCTAGATGAGGTCCCTTTGACCTGGAAAACAACACAGAAAGTTTGCTGGGTCGAGGGCAAAGTGCCTCGACCCGGTAAGGGGTGGAGTGGTGGTCGGGCGAGGTGAGGCGGATGACCTCCGGCGAGGCGACGACGGTGGAGATCGATTCTTGGCTCCGGAGCGAGCCAAGTTGAGCGAATGGGTGGAGAATGTGGAGAGGGGTCTCGCGGAGGTGATGGGATGAACCGATGATAGAATGGGTGGACGTATGGGCGGGAATCGATCGGAGACGATGACGGGTCGATTTGGGGGAAATCGGAAATTAAGGAAAACCAAAAGGAATCGGGTCTACCTGGTGGAGGGTATCGACTGGGGACAGGCTAAAGAAGCTCTGATTGTCGCCTCGAGGGTCGTAAGGGGCCCGAGGCTCGGGCGCCGCTCACGGCGGCGCATGGCGGTAAGGGGGTCGCCGGATCAGTGGTACAGGATCTCTCTCCTCGCTTCAACACCTTCCTCGCACAACTGTCACTCTGGGGAGTAAGGTGGAGCTCTTGGGACTAAAAGGTAGCGCCCAAGATGGCGTGAATTGAGCGACGGAGCTCAAGCTTTTTATGGCTAGGGGTCCGAGAAGAAGAGGGTCGGGCATGTTGTCGGAGCTCGGATCCTGAGGAAAAACCACCGGGCGTGGATCTCGGATATATCTCAAATTATTAGGACCCAAGGTTTGATTATTTGGGGCTCAGATATGGCTTAGAAAAATAAGTGAAGTCGGGTCGTGTGAAATCCCGAATTTTTTTTCTAAAATCTGGAGTATTTTTGGCATCCAAAAAATTCAAATAATCACACCATTACGTAGATCTCCTCGAGATCTTTCCAACGAGCCTAAGAACACCCAATTCTGATATTCCTAGCTCAAGTTATCATGGTTTTACGCATCATAGTCGGGACCCATATATGGATCCGAACCGGATCCGAATCGAGATCCAAATACACCTCTCCTTCTATAAATAGGAGATGGTAGGCTTCCCTCTCAAAGCCCTAGCCACCACCATCTTTCCCTCTCTTTGGAGCACCACCACCTTGGTCGATTTTATCGTCGGAGGGCCGCCGTCGAAATCGGAGAAGGAGCTCCGATCGAAGATCTGCGACCACCATCACGTAGGAAAGCTCGAGGTCACCTTCACACACGCATTCATTCTACCATCGAGAGACGGAAATATCATTTCCGTGTGAGAGGAGATCCCGAGGGAACATCCTCGGAGGTAACGATAATACCCCTTCTTGATGTTGGTTTCCACACACTGTTGTCCCCCTGTGCTTGAACATCATATAGCCTTAACTATTTTTTTATGTGATTTATATACCAGTAACGATATTTTACCTTCCTCTTGCTATTGGCTTCACATGATCATCATCCTATCTTTGATTATCATTAGAGCCTTAGGGATTCTGAATTTTGGTAAGAGATGAGTATCTTCATCGTATTGCATGGTATATGTTCCTATGACGTCGATATCTAAATCATTGATGAAAATAATAAATCGATCATATCAAAAAGAATCCAGAATCATATTCTTGACGAACGTACATTGTGGAATGTAATATATATTCCACTTGTGTTTGGTTTCATATTAATCTCATCTCTCCAGGTTGATGATATTGTTCTACACTTCAATTTTTTTTATTCTGGAAATTCTTGCACTTAAAACCCACAAGCAAGGACTCAGTCAATATACATCACTTGTTCCTGTAAGTACACATCAAATAAAAAGGATGGATGTGGCAAAACCTGTGCTTAGTTATATACGTCAGATTTATAAAATTTTTTGGATGATTAGATTGGGGCATATGTTCCAATATGCATTCTATATGCGTATACAGATTATGGGTATTAGCACGACATGATTGGAAGTTATGATTTTGCATATTACTTAAATAATATATATAATTACTTATACTCTTAATGATAGTCTTAATTCAATAACGATCTTTAAAACTTTAGCAAAAGAAAACGTCTATATTTTGTAACGTCCACGAATTTCAATTGATATACCTTTACTCTATCTTAAATGATGAATTAATAAGTTTCAAATTGGTAGATAACGTCCCTATTACTTAAGTTTCATAATATTAACACATTTCTAATATTTCAAGGGGACATATATTTAAACTTGTACTGCAGGTTCAAGTTGCAGTTTATAATGATCATGTATGTATCATGTATATAGGATCAACTAGACACACATGGAATTCCATATCCAAATCGTACGGGAATGATGCATACAACATGAGTTTGTCTTAAATATGGATTGGGTAAATCATATATGGTTAGGGTTGTTGCGTCTCGAAAGAAATACTATGATTTTCTTGACGCGAACAGGTATTCAATTCAAATAAAGATCATTCATTTTTTTACCATGCATATAGCTTGGATTAATGATATTTCTGACCATTATTAGGGTTGTCTCAAAGGGTTCCCATGTCGAACAATTTTTTCTAAGAAAAAAATATACAATTGGCAGATGAACGTATCTCCCTGTAAAATATAAAATAATTATGTACATAGTTTATCCCCTTGACATGTTCTACCATGAATAGCTCAACAATCCATATGTATATATTATTGTAAATTGATAGTAATGAAATCCGATCATAAGTTTTTTTTTCTTGCACTTCAGCAAAGTATATGCATGAGTTTTGGTGCTATGACAAGTAGTAATAATAAGCACGAGCTACGTACTTTATAACTATGTCAGCCAATTCAATTCTCCATCTGTCTAGTTAATATTTAGATAATGATAGTTAAGGATTAATTTTCTGTGTGTATATTTTTTTACCACAATTGGGTAGATGGAGTTAGGCATCTCAAGGGATTGGGCATGCACCCTTGGGGGTAGATGCCATGAAGGTCGCGACCCCAACGGACGAGTTGGGTGACGCGTTGCACCTAGCAGCCCGGTAGCATCCGGAGTCGCTCGACGGAGTAGGCAGGTGGCGCGGTTGGCGTTCTTGTTTTCACACTTATACACGATACTAAGACTTGAATTAAAATTTGATGTGGCCGCATCGAATCTTACTTCGAGTATTGGTATTGTGAGAGGTGTTCCGGGATATGGTTTGAAGTTGGAGAATTGGAGGTTGAAATACTTGGAGGTTTATCCAAGATGACAAACAAGATCCCGCGTAGCGGAGGCCTGCGAGTCTCGTACTTGTGTGTGCTTAAATAATACAAGAGAGGATAAATAAATTATGATGAGATGCCAGATATTGTATATCATTGTAGACTCCAACCAACTTGTCAAAATATCAATGATTATTATGTAGAACTTAAACAATTATTTTTAAAATCAATGTGATCGAATGTGATTTTAAATAACTTGGCGTTCTTTCTGAATTGTTTCAATACATGCATATTCTATTAAATAAAATTGGGGATACATTCTTTTCTTACCCCTACTTTAGTCGTTATAATATTTGTCTCGTTACTGGGCAATTGCTCATAACGTTACCCTCGTGTGAACCCAACAGGTGTACCTGAGCAACAACCGCCACAGTAGCGCTCTCTTGAGGAGATCAAACTTCTTTTCGTCATATTCGCATCAGGCAGGGTGCGTCCTTCTTAGATTAATTTATTTACTTCCGCTTTTTTTTATGTTATTCTGAGAGACTTAGTAGTGAGATATGTGGAGAGTTTTCTACAAAGTTTTGAGATTTTCTGTTGTATCTCGTATCATGGACATGTACTTGATGAGTATTGATCAGAATGGATGTTGTATTTTCGTTTCCATTTCATATTATTCTCATGTTGTTATTTATATTTCAAATGTTAATCTAATGTGCATAAGATGGTTTGCTGAGTATCATAGATCATGGGCGCATTTGGATCGTAGGTCCAACGCTCCCATCTCGTCGGTTTCGATAGCCGGAGGGGCGGGGCGTCACAGATGGTATCAGAGCCCGATACTCCATTCCCTCTTTTGTATATTAGATTATAAGTGGAATTTGAATTATAAATACAATGATAAGCCTTTTGACCTTGTCATTAGTTTAAGGAGAATAACATAAGTCATATTCAATGTGTCCATTGTCTCTCTAATCATGATAAAAAATTCCGATATAATGATTCTCGCAGGGAATCATGCCACCTCGTGTTGACCATAATGTTGCACAACAGCTGGCCTTATTGGTTCAAGCTGTGCAGGGTATACAACATCGTCAGGAGGTATTGGAACAGAGGCTACTTCAGCAGGAAGATTCCTCTTATCAACCTTCCCGTGAGGAAGAGGGCAGTATTCATCCTTCGGTGTCTTTGGATCCTGAAGGGTCGGAGGATTTAGAGGCATTGCAGAAACATCAGACGACTTATGCTGCCACCAGAGGTCTAAGGTGCCCCAATTTTTCAGCACAGGCACATCAGATGAGGCTGAACTATGGATGGATCACGTATCTAAGGTCTTACGGATGATCCATGCTCCTGAAGAGTCTTGGCTGACATTTGTGGAATTTTCGCTAGCAGGTTATGCTGAACGTTGGTGGTACACCACCAAGGAACATCTGGAAGATCCCATAACATGAGAAATATTTCTTGACGAGTTCCGTAGCCAGTTCTACCCAGACCACTTGGTTGAGGATCAGAGGAGGTTGTTTGCTGAGCTGAAGCAGGGGACAATGACGGCCCAAGAATACGTCATTTGCTATACTGAACTCTCCCGCCACTCGCCAGCGACTACTGCTTTTCCTTAGGAGAATTTACAGAAATTTATCCGGAGATTACGTGACGATGTGCTACACCAACTATCTGCATTGGATTTCACTTCCGTCAAGGAGGTGGCTGCTAAAGCTACCAAGATGGAGGCAACTCAGAGTCGACTTCAGGGGAGTCCATCACAATCCCAACCACCTCAGTCCAAAAGATTTGCTCGCCGAGATTTCCATAGAGCTCGTAGAGAGCGTCGTTTCCACCCAGTGGCTACTACTCCTATCATTAGCAGATTTGCCCCTACACCTACTTTGGGGAAGGGTTTGGCGAGTCGTGGTACTACTTCCTTCCGTTCTTTGACACACTCGCAGAGTCGCAATACAGGAGGTGCTAGCCTTGTCTCAGGAGGCTCCTCCTCTTAGCCAGGAGATCGCAGATGTTTCCATTGCCAACAGCCAGGCCATTTCAAGGCCAAGTGTCCTTTACTTGCTAGCAGCTCGGGTGGTCACCCACCAAGTATACGACCAACTTTCTCATCTGCACAGTCACACGGATCAATTTCCCGCCGTGGGGGTCGAGGTTTTCAACGTCCTCCACTACGACCAACCTTCAGTGCTGCAGGTTTTAACGCCCCCCACAGCCTCAGGGACAGTTGAACGCAATCACATAGGAGCAGACCCACGCCTCAGGAGCTGTAGTGCGAGGTATGATTTCAGTACATGGTATATCCTTACACGCTTTATTTGATTCGGGAGATACGCACTCTTTTCTAGCACATCGCTTAGTATCCAAGTTAGATAAAGAACCAGTCTGCATTCCATCTCCTTACCACATCAAGGGTCCAGGGGGCCAATTATTCATAGTGCGACAAGCGATGGAGAAGGTAGCAGTGCAGATTGGCGGGCACCTAATGCCTGCATATCTTTTACTCATTCAGCTAGAAGATTTTGATGTCATCTTAGGTATGGATTGGCTCAAGCAACATCATGCATGCCTTAATTGCTTCGATAAGACGGTAGTGTTCCGCATCCCAGACATACCTACCTTTCAATTTGATGGACGTGCCTCGGATAGTGAGGTCTTATATGTATCGGCATTGAAGGCCCAACACTTGCTCCATCAGGGTTGCGTAGGTTTTCTCGCTTATGTTGTGGAGTTACCTGCCGAAGATCGAATGATTGAAGATGTCAAAATTGTACGAGATTTTCCTGATGTATTTCCAGAGGAATTACCTGGACTGCCGCCAGAGAGGAAGATCGAGTTCGAGATTACTTTGATACCTGACACGCAACCGATCTCCATACCTCCATATCGAATGGCACCAGCCGAACTCAGGGAGCTCAAAGTACAACTGCAGGAGTTATTGGAAAAGGGATTTATCCATCCCAATACATCACCTTGGGGAGCACCAGTCCTCTTCGTAAAGAAGAAGGATGGGTCTATGCGTTTATGCATCGACTACAGGCAATTGAATAAAAGGACGGTGAAGAACCGTTATCCACTTCCACGAATAGATGATCTTTTTGATCAATTGCAAGGAGCAGCGGTATTCTCAAAGATTGAGCTACGATCGGGTTATCATCAATTGAGAATTAAGAACACAGACGTGCTTAAATCTTCTTTTCGTACCAGATACAGTCACTATGAGTTTGTGGTTATGCCATTTGGACTCACGAACGCATCTGTCGCATTCATGGACATGAACTTGATGAGTATTGATCAGAATGGATGTTGCATTTTATTTCCATTTCATATTATTCTCATGTTGTTATTTATATTTCAAATGTTAATCTAATGTGCATAAGATGATTTGCTGAGTATCATATATCATGGGCGTATTTGGACCGTAGGTCCAACGCTCCCGTCTCGTCGGTTTCGGTAGCCGGAGGGGCGGGGCGTCACAGAATTTTCCGTCCATACTTAGATCGATTTATGGTAGTGTTCATTGATGATATCTTGATCTACTCACGTGATGAGCATGAGCATGAGCAGCACCTTCGTACTATTCTTGAGACACTCAGAGAACACAAGTTGTACGCAAAATACAGCAAGTGTGAATTTTGGCTTACCGAAGTAGCTTTCCTCGATCATGTAATCTCAGGAGCAGGTGTGGCAGTTGATCCAGCCAAGATAGAGGCAGTCATGTCCTGGAAGCAGCCCAAGACAGTTACCGAAATACGCAGCTTCTTAGGCCTCGCCGACTACTACAGACGTTTCGTTAGGGGCTTCTCGCAGCTAGATCTACCACTTACTCGTCTGACACAAAAAGATGTCCCTTTCATTTGGAGTGACAAGTGCGAGCTGAGCTTTCTTACATTGAAAGAAAGATTGACCAGTGCTCCGATTCTCACCCTTCCTTCAGGCCCCTTAGACTTTACGGTATATACCGATGCATCAAAGGTGGGTTTAGGAGCCGTATTGATGCAACGTGGTCATGTCGTGGCATATGCATCACGACAATTAAAGAATCATGAACGGAACTACCCTACTCATGACTTGGAGTTGGCAGCTATAGTCTTCGCGTTGAAAATATGGCGTCACTATTTATATGGGGTCACGTTTGAGATTTTTACAGATCACAAGAGTCTCAAATATATCTTTGACCAGCGAGAGTTGAATATGAGGCAAAGGAGATGGATGGAGCTGTTGAAGGATTATGACTACACTATCTCTTACCATCCGGGTAAGGGGAATGTAGTCGCAGATGCTTTGAGTAGAAGAGCACATACCGAGGGCACCGCAACATGGCTACAGACTTGGGATATGCTCGCAGCACTTATGGCCCCCCTTTGATAGCACTACAGACGCTGTAACTGTACCTGCCAAGTATAGTGGACTATGGGATAGGATTGTGCATGGTCAACAAACAGATTAGAAATTACAAGACTTATTCCATCGATGCCTGAATGAGGAGTTTGATGGATTCAGAGTCTGTGAGTCCATCTTATGGAAGGGGGACCGTGTCTGTGTCCCTGATGATGGTGAGTTAAGGAGAGACATCTTAGATGAAGCTCATTGTTCTAGATTATCTATCCATCCAGGGAGCACCAAGATGTATAGAGACCTCCGTCAACACTTCTGGTGGGAGGGGATGAAGAAAGATGTTGCAGACCATGTTACTCGTTGCCTTACGTGCCAATTGGTGAAGGTAGAGCACAAGCGTCCTCCTGGCTTGTTACAGTCACTTCCTATTCCGTTGTGTAAATGGGAGAGTATCTATATGGACTTTGTGACATCCTTACCTCGTACAGTAGGTGGATATGATGCCATTTGGGTTATTGTGGACAGGTTGAACAAGTCCGCACACTTCATTCCCGTAAACATGACATGCACTCCGGTAGATCTGGCCAACTTATATATTCAGCATGTTATTCGCTTGCATGGGATTCCTAAGGAGGTTGTATCTGATAGAGACTCTCATTTTACATCGCATTATTGGGGAGAATTCATGAAGGCCCTAAAAATCGAACTATATCTTAGTTCAGCCTATCATCCGCAGACTGACAGGCAATAAGAGAGGACAATTTAGACCCTTGAAGACCTACTCAGAGCATGTGCCATTGAGTGGCAAGGATCTTGGAAGGATCACCTTCCTTTAGTGGAGTTCACCTATAACAACAGCTACCATGCTAGTATTGGTATGGCACCTTTCGAGGCATTGTATGGGCGAAGATGCACTACTCCTTTGTGTTGGCAGGAAGTGGGTGACAAGGGTATTTATTCCACTCAGATAATCGAGGACACAACAAGAGCAGTGGAAACGGTTAGGAAGAAACTATTGACTGCACAGAGCCGTCAGAAGAGCTATGCTGATCAGAGACGTCGTGATCTTGAATTTGATACTGGAGACTTTGTATTCTTAAAAGTATCTCCAATGAAAGGAATTCAGAGATTTGATGTCAAGGGCAAGTTGGCATCACGGTTCGTTCGCCCTTTCAAGATTTTATCTCGTATTGGGAAGGTAGCAGACCGAGTTGCACTTCCCCCTCACTTGGCAAGTGTGCACGATGTACTCCATGTGTCAAACCACCGGAAGTATATTCGAGACCCTCGACATGTGATTAGCTATGAGGATCTCGCGGTTGAACCAAATTTGTCTTTTCCTGAGGCACCCGTGCAGATTTTAGACCGGGCCGTCAAAAAGTTACGACGGAAAGACATCCCTTTGGTCAAGGTATTGTGGCAAAGTCAGAATGTCGAGGAGGCCAAATGGGAGCCTGAGGCAGATATGCGATAGAAATACCCCTACCTTTTTGAAGGTATGTTCACGAGACCCTATTTCAATCCTCTTTAAGATTTTTATGGGTTTTGTTCTCTTTAAGATTTTTATGCCTAAATCTACACCACATTCAAAACGTATACGTTAAATCCTACGTCTCGAGGACGAGACTTCCTTTAAGATTTTTATGATGTGAAATCCCGAATTGTTTTTCTAAAATCTGGAGTATTTTTGTCATCCAAAAAATTCAAATAATCACACCATTACGTAGATCTCGTCGAGATCTTTCCAACGAGCCCAAGAACACCTAATTCTGATATTCCTAGCTCAAGTTATCATTGTTTTACGCATAATAGTCGGGACCCATATATGGATCCGAATCGAGATCCAAATACACCTCTCCTTCTATAAATAGGAGATGGTAGGCTGCCCTCTCAAAGCCCTAGCCACCACCATCTTTCCCTCTCTTTGGAGCACCACCACCTTGGTCGATTTTATCGTCGGAGGGCCGCCGTCGAAATCGGAGAAGGAGCTCCGATCAAACAACTGCGACCACCATCACGTAGGAAAGCTCGAGGTCACCTTCACACACGCATTCATGCTACCATCGAGAGATGGAAATATCATTTCCGTGTGAGAGGAGATCCCGAGGGAACATCCTCGGAGGTAACGATAATACCCCTTCTTGCTCTTGGTTTCCACACACTGTTGTCCCCCTGTGCTTGAACATCATATAGCCTTAACTATTTTTTATGTGATTTATATACCAGTAACGATATTTTACCTTCCTCTTACTATTGGCTTCACATGATCATCATCCTATCTTTGATTAACATTAGAGCCTTAGGGATTCTGAATTTTGGTAAGAGATGAGTATCTTCATCGTATTGCATGGTGTATGTTCCTATGACGTCGATATCTAAATCATTGATGAAAATAATAAATCGATCATATCAAAAAAAAATCCAGAATCATATTGTTGACGAACGTGCATTTTGTAATGTAATATATATTCCACTTGTGTTTGGTTTCATATCAATCTCATCTCTCCATGTTGATGATATTGTTCTACACTTCAATTTTTTTTTATTCTGGAAATTTTTGCACTTAAAACCCACAAGCATGGACTCAGTCAATATACATCACTTGTTCCTGTAAGTACACATCCAATAAAAAGGATGGATGTGGCAAAACCTGTGCTTAGTTATATACATCAGATTTATAAAATTTTTTGGATGATTAGATTGGGGCATATGTTCCAATATGCATTCTATATGCGTATACAGATTATGGGTATTAGCACGGCATGATTGGAAGTTATGATTTTGCATATTACTTAAATAATATATATAATTACTTATACTCTTAATAATAGTCTTAGTTCAATAACGATCTTTAAAACTTTAGCAAAAGAAAACATCTACAGTTAGTAACGTCCACGAATTTCAATTGATATACCTTTACTCTATCTTAAATGTTGAATTAATAAGTGTCAAATTGGTAGATAACGTCCCTATTACTTAAGTTTCATAATATTAACACATTTCTAATATTTCAAGGGGACATATATTTAAACTTGTACTGCAGGTTCAAGTTGCAGTTTATAATGATCATGTATGTATCATGTATATAGGATCAACTAGACACACATGGAATTCTATATCCAAATCGTACGGGAATGATGCATACAACATGAGTTTGTCTTAAATATGGATTGGGTAAATCATATATGGTTAGGGTTGTTGCATCTCGAAAGAAATACTATGATTTTCTTGACGCGAACAGGTATTCAATTCAAATAAAGATCATTCATTTTTTTTACCATGCATATAGCTTGGATTAATGATATTTCTGACCATTATTAGGGTTGTCTCAAAGGGTTCCCATGTCGAACAATTTTTTCTAAGAAAAAAATATACAATTGGCAGATGAACGTATCTCCCTGTAAAATATAAAATAATTATGTATATAGTTTACCCCCTTGACATGTTCTACCATAAATAGCTCAACAATCCATATGTATATATTATTGTAAATTGATAATAATGAATCCGATCATAAGTTTTTTTTTCTTGCACTTCAGCTAAGTATATGCATGAGTTTTGGTGCTATGACAAGTAGTAATAATAAGCACGAGCTACGTACTTTTATAACTATGTTAGCCAATGCAATTCTCCATCTGTCTAGTTAATATTTAGATAATGATAGTTAAGGATTAATTTTCTGTGTGTATATTTTTTTACCACAATTGGGTAGATGGAGTTAGGCATCTCAAGGGATTGGGCATGCACCCTTGGGTCTCGGGTAGATGCCATGAAGGTCGCGACCTCAACAGACGAGTTGGGTGACGCGTTGCACCTAGCAGCCCGGTAGCATCCGGAGTCGCTTGACGGAGTAGGCAGGTGGCGTGGTTGGCGTTCTTGGTTTCACACTTATACACGATACTAAGACTTGAATTAAAATTTGATGTGCCCGCATCGAATCTTACTTCGAGTATTGGTATTGTGAGAGGTGTTCCGGGATATGGTTTGAAGTTGGAGAATTGGAGGTTGAAATACTTGGAGGTTTATCCAAGATGACAAACAAGTTCCCGCGTAGCGGAGGCCTGCGAGTCGCGTACTTGCGTGTGCTTAAATAATACGAGAGAGGATAAATAAATTATGATCAGATGCCAGATATTGTGGCATAAATACTAATCTAATGTGCATAAGATGGTTTGCTGAGTATCATAGATCATGAGCGTATGTGGACCGTAGGTCCAACGCTCCCGTCTCGTCGGTTTCGGTAGCCAGAGGGGCAGGGCATCACAAGTCGATGGCACGGATCCGAGTGGACTGGTCCAGGGGGGAGAGTTGACCGGGGGTCAACAATCCCCCGTGGACCAATCATAATTCAGCTTTTATTAAATAATTGAAAATTCAATTAAAAATAATAAATAACTTATTTTCGAAAAACATAAAACATGAAAAATGTTTATTTATTTTTAAATTATTTTTAGTGATTTTTATTTATTTTTTTAAAATATAATTTAGGTATTTACAAAATATTATTATTATATATATGTATATACATAGGTATATTTGATTTTTCATTTTTAATTGTTTATTTTTATATAATTATTCCCATTTTATATTTTATTTATTTATAAAATAAACTATGGAATAAAAGGGTATTTTATTTTATTTTTATTAATTATTTACAAGGGTGAATAATTAAATGTGTGGTTCTATGTACATGTTTTATTTTAATTTTATATTTACAAATATATACAAATATATACACACATATTTTTCTTTAGTGGAAAATAATTTTTATTTATTTATAGGAATATGTACACACATGAGCTTCCCTATCTCCCTCTACTTTGGTTCTTTTGCGATCAGGCCCATGCTGAGCCCTCCCTTGGGATTAGGTCACTCAATATTTATTCTAAATATTTCCCTCTTTTTCTTTTATTTCTTTATTCTTTTATTTATGCATAAAAACATGCTAATTATACATATTTACACAATGCATGCTTATTGACAATTATTGCTATTTACATGAATATACATGTGTTTTGCATAGGTTTTGTAGCTAAAATAAAAGAATAAAGAGTGATGAATGGGTATTCATCACCCCCTATACTTAACTTTGCTAGTCCCTTAGCAAACACTTATTTGAAAAAGAAGTGAAAAAGAAAAGGAAAAAAAATTCGCAAAAAGAAAAGAACTCCAAAAAAGTGGTGGGTCGGATTGAAAATTTAATAATCTCCGCCCGAACTGCAGATGCTAGGACTGTTTGCAGATTTTTGAGGAAGCATATCATTTCACGGTTCGGGGTACCTAGAGTGTTGATATCTGACGGGGGGTCTCATTTCGTCAACGATAAGGTAAAGGCTCTTGCTAGAGAGTTCAGCATAGACCATCGAGTTGCCACTCCATACCACCCTCAGACGAATGGTCTTGTTGAAGTGTCGAACAGGGAGATCAGGACTATATTGCAGAAAGTCATCTGCCCTGACCGAAAGGATTGGTCACAGCTTTTGGACTCGGTCTTGTGGGCATATCGGACGTCTTTCAAGACTCCTTTGGGTACATCTCCCTTTCACCTCGTTTATGGCAAGCCGTGCCATTTACCTGTTGAGCTGAGACATAGGTCACTCTGGGGAGTCACTGATATACTTTTGGATCCAGATAGTGTAGGAGATCAGAGGAGGGCAGAGTTAGCAGCCTTGGAGGAGCTTCGTGATACAGCCTTTTCAAACAGCCTACATTATAAGGAGAGAGTGAAGGAGTGGCATGATTCTCATATCAGCCACAAGCATTTTGAGCCTGGACAGTGAGTATGGCTGTTTGATGCTAGGCTTCGATTATTTCCAGGGAAGCTGCAGAGCAAATGGAAGGGACCGTATTTGGTGAGAAAGGTACACAACAATGGGAGTATCGACATATCTGAGTTGTCTTCTGAGAGTACCTTTCGAGTGAACGACCAACGACTCAAGCCATATCTAGATCATGAGCCGCGGGTCATTGATGTTGCCCCGATTCACATTGCGTGAGATGTAGTCTCTTGACTCACGTCTATTGCATCTCACGCCTGATTATCACTGCTCTTCCGACTTGTATAGATCCAGTTGTCCATATCACTCTATTCTTTAGTCCCACATCCCTTTTCTCATCTTATGATTATTCTATACTTAGGGTGTACTTTACCCTAAGTATAGGGGGGGATGTAGGACTCTCGGGTATTCTATTGATTCTTTCTACCCCTGTTTTGTTGCCTATACTTCGTGATATTTCACCCTATGTTTGGGGGGGGGGGGGGGTAGACCCTGTAAATCCTTTCACTCGGATTTCCCTTCATGTACAACTTGCTATACTTAGGATTACTTGATCCTAAGTACAGGTGGAAACACCGAGTTCTCTTCATCCTATTCTTTGATTTGTCTTTGTATATAGCCATTCCTTTTCACTTCCCGATACTAAGCACGAGTTATGTCTTCTTCATCTCTCTTGACTCTGAGGACATCGTTCGAGCTAAGTATAGGGGGGTGTGTATATATTTCATATATACTTTAGCCATAATTCGTACTTTGGGTGAGTGTGTTAATAGATAAAAATGGTTAAAAACCCAAAAATCCATAAAAATTTAAAATTTTTCATTGTAAATAAACATTCTTTTATTGCACATACATAGCTATTGTACAAATTATTTTTGTAAAAATGTTTATAAAAACTTTTTGTGTATATAGCTTGTAAATATTTTCTTATCACAATTATGTATATAGTACAAAATTTTTCCAAAATGTTTTGAAAATCAAGTTTGCACAAACCATGTGTAAATTTGTGTTCATATTTTGCAAAACTTGCACTCATGGATACATCCATAATTTCAAAACATTTTTCAAAAATTTTGCATATGTGTAAACATTTGTAAATATCATCTTTGTAAATACTTGTACAGTTTTTCCTGGATTATTATTGACATTTAAACTAGCCTAGAATTAAATTGGACAATGGAGCTTGATTAAGATCTTAATCCAACTAATAATAAGAGGAACCTTATAGGGCTTAGGTTTAAGGCTTTTCAGGTCCATAGCGACTTAATTCTTTAAGTCCACTAGGCTATGAGCATATGTCATCTTGATGAGCCTAAGTAAAGCACTTAACAACACACGCATGACTCTCAGAGACAATGGCTTGACTTGCACCAGCACTTTGCACATAGCTCTCCACGGATGAGGTGGTGAGGAGGCAGTTTCCTTTGGCTTGGGGTAGCATATGAGGGTAGTACTTCTAGGCAGAACCTCTCTTCTTCTTATAGTGAAGGAAGTGCGTCTCAACTTGTCTGGTGGTTATGAATTCTAAAGACAGAAGCTGTGGGTTGCAATAAAGCTTCAAAAGAGGGATAGTCTACTGGCTCAAGAGGAAAAACTCCTTGTATATATGCTGCACCATGTAGATATGTTGTACATAAACACAAAAAGAATGTGCAAAAAGAAAAGAACTTTAAAAAAGTGGTGGGTCGGATTGAAAATTTAATAATCCCATCGGAGTGTATATAGTTAAATAAAGCAAAAGCATATGGTATACATGTTCCATCTCATGAAGCTTGCAGCGGGAGACTCAGCTACACTAGTTAGAGCTCCCAAGGATACATGGCTACACTGGCCATGGTCCATTCTCTTCTTCCTCCTCTTCTTGAGCCGGTTGCACTTGAACTTAGAAGGAAATACCCTGCTTCTCGACGAAAGAGTTTCTAGACCGAGGCATTAGAGTTACCAGGTTGAAGGAGGTTGTTTCTTTGTTACTTCTGAGGTGGGTAGCTACATCTCACTTTCACCGTACAAGGAAAGATTCATGGTCATTAGAGTTTGTGTATGTAGACTTGTTCTGATCTGGTTTATTGAGGAGTCTTGCCCATAGACTGGTGGAACTTAGAGGCTGTTAGGTTTTAAGCTTAAGTCCAAATAAGGTTCCGAGACATTAATAATCCAAAGATCTGATCGAGCTCCATATTTCAATTTAATGAAGGCAAGTTTAATAATCAGCATTGATCCATGCATTTTCTCCTCTTTTTCTTTTGGGAAGTCCTGGATTCTCTATTCTATTATCTGATTATAGGATTACAGCATCCATTCTTTCCCGGAGTCCACTCATCCATTCCTACTCACTCCCCTTTGGAAAGGCAGACGTTCTTTTTCTTTTTCACTTCTTTTTCAAATAAGTGTTTGATAAGGGACTAGTAAAGTTAAGTATAGGGGAGTGATGAATACCCATTCATCACTCTTTATTCTTTTATTTTAGCTACAAAACCTATGCAGAACACATGTATATTCATGTAAATAGCAATAATTATCAATAAACATGCATTGTGTAAATATGTATAATTAGCATGTTTTTGTGCATAAATAAAAGAATAAATAAATAAAAGAAAAAAAGGGAAATATTTAGAATAAATATTGAGTGACCTAATCCAAAGGGAGGGCTCAGCATGGGCCTGACCGCAAAAGAACCAAAGTAGAGGGAGATAGGGAAGCTCATGTGTGTACATATTCCTATAAAATGAATAAAAACTATTTTCCTCTAAATAAAAATATGTGTGTATATATTTGTATATATTTGTAAATATAAAATTAAAATAAAAATGGAAAAATAAAGGAAAAAATAAAAAAGAAACAAAATTCCTTCATCATTATATATATACCATGTACATAGAACCACACATCTAATTATTCACCCTTGTAAATAATTAATAAAAATAAAATAAAAATACCCTTTTATTCCATAGTTTATTTTATAAATAAATAAAATATAAAATGGGAATAACTATATAAAAATAAACAATTAAAAATCAAAAATAAAAAATACCTATGTATATACCTGTATATAATAATAATATTTTATAAATACCTAAATTATACTTAAAAAAATAAATAAAAATATCTAAAAAATAATCTAAAAATAAATAAACATTTTTCATGTTTTAAGTGTTTCGAAAATAAGTCATTTATTATTTTTAATCGAATTTTCAAGTATTTAATAAAAGCTTAATTGTGATTGGTCCACGGGGGATTATTGACCCTCGGTCAACTCCCCCCTGGACCAGTCCACTCGGATCCGTGCCATCGACCCGACTTCACTTATTTTTCTAAGCTAGATCCGAGCCCCAAATAATCAAACCCCGGATCCTAATCATTTGAGATATATCCGAGATCCACGCCCAGTGGTTTTTCCTCGGGATTCGAGCTCCGACAACACGCCCGACCCTCTTCTTCTCAGACCCCTAGCCGTAAAAAGCTTGAGCTCTGCCGCACAATTCACGCCATCTTTGGCGCCACCCTTTCATCCCAGGAGCTCCACCTTACTCCCCAGAGTGACAGCTGCGCGAGGAAGGTGTTGAAGCGAGGAGAGAGACTGCACCACTGATCCGGCGACCCCGTTGCCGCCGTGCGCCGCCATGAGTTGCGCCCGAGCCTCGGGCCCCCGACGACCCTCGAGGCAACGACCAGAGCTTCTTTAGATCGTCCCCATTCGATACCCTGCACCAGGTAGACCCGATTCCTTCTGGTTTTCCTTTATTTCCGATTTCCCCCAAATCGACTCGTCATCGTCTCCGATCGATTCCCGCCGCTACGTCCACCCATTCTATCATCGGTTCATCCCATCACCTCTGCGAGACCCCTCTCCACATTCTCCACCCATTCGCTCAATTTGGCTCGCCCTGGAGCCAAGAATCGATCTCCACCGCCGTCGCCTCACCGGAGGTCATCCGCCTCACCTCGCCCGACCACCACTCCACCCCTTACCGGGTCGAGGCACTTTGCCCTCGACCCAGCAAGATTTCTATGTTATTTTCCAGGTCAAAGGGACCTCATCTAGAGGACTACAGCTCGAACACAGGAGGTCAGCTCCACCTTCGTCGCCGGAGCTCCTCGGAGCTTCCCGGCCTCATCGGAGGGGTGCATTAGCTGCAGAACACCTTGGCAGACCTTTTCCATATCCCAACAGCAGCAGAGGAGGCTTCCCCGCGCGCACGGAGCCGGCGAAGTTCGCCGGCGTCGAGTTCATGGAGCATCCTCCTCCACCGTCTGATCGTTCCCACTCCCCAGATTTAATCTCGATCGTCCACTTGCGAGGAGCCAGCCACCATCAGATCTTCCTTGGATTCGATTGTGACCGTTGATTCACCGAGGGTTAGCCACAGCGTACCTTAGCCGTCTGATCCTCCACGTGGTAGGCCCTCGACCGTCAGATCAGAGCCCGAGTTCTTCGAAGAGGCGCAATGCCCCTTAGCCGTCCGATCTTACACGTGGCGCGCCTCCAGCCGAAGATCTTAATAAGGGGCAATTTATACTTAGGCCCCTCCTGTTTTGCATTTGCTTTTCAATCCTGTAGATATTTATTTCAGTTGTTTTTATTTTTGAACTATTGCACTTAGGACCTGAACCTTTCTCGTATTTGCATTTTCATCCCTGTTTATGTGAGATATGTGCGTCGTTACATGAGTTTTGGAGAAATTGCATTGTATGGGCTGATGTTTTTATGTGTTACTGAATGAAGTATATGTTTTGATATTTGCATCCATGCCCCTGTGAATGCTTTTATTCAACATGTGCTGAATTCCTTGGGTATTTTGCAACTTATTCCCTGGGCTTTTAGCACGTGTTGCTAATAAGCCCCTGGAATTAAGTTTTATTACATATAGGTCCCTCTATGCCCAGACCACGTGCAACGCGCATGGGGTCTTGGAATTTTTGCACGAGGGACCCCACACTTTCTGGTTTTGTTACTTTTCAGCCCTTGTAACTTATTTCTCTTACATTAAGGTACCTGTGCACTGTGTGCCTCTTTTTGATTTAAATAAAATATCAAACTAAACCCACATTACGTGAAAATTGGACACCTGGCTCCTGCCACTGTGTAAAATTTTCCTTAATTTTTGGGTACAATTTTTTAGGCATTTTTCTATTTTTAATAATTCAAAAACCGCCATTTTTGTGTCTGTCCAGATTAGAAAATCATAAAAAATATAAAAACTCTTGCAAAAATCCTAAACAAATTTGGTTTTGTTAATTTTGTTGTGTTTGATTTTCTGTGCATTTTTGGCTATTTTTGGACATAGAAAAACCATAAAATTTTAAAAACACTGAAAAACTCATAAAAATTCTAAAAAATAGTAGAAAAACCAAAAAAATACAAACTCTTTTGCTGAATTTTCTTTGTTGTTTATATCTTTCAGAAAAATTACCCTCAGGTTGTGAAAGACCCATTTGATGTTTTTCATGGGCCATTGAAGCCTGACTGGACAGTACCTCACTGTTTCTGCCTTCTTTGATTTTTAGAAAATTCTAAAAAAATCAGAAAAATCTCAAAAATTCACCAAAAATCATAAAAAACCTATAAAACATAAAAATATTTTTTTTTTGATTTTTTGGAGCTTTTTAGAGTGTTAAAATAATTGGTTGATTGGTGTTTGTTTTTGTCTTTTATTATTTTCATTCATTATTAAAAATCCAAAAAAATATAAAAAATATTTAAAAACCACCAAAACTATTTGTTTTTGTTTTCTTTTATTGCTGACTACTTCATAGGCCGCAAGGCCAATTCGTGCTCCCTGAGTTCGACCCAGGGTGCTACACCAGGCTAATCTCATTGCCAGGGCCACTATTTTTGTGTTGATTGTTTGATTTCTCTGTTTGGTGGTCTGCTCTTTATTTTTCTTGTTGAGGTGAGTCTCGAGTGACTGAGGTCGCAACGACCTGAGTGATATCTTTACCTTGGTCTATCGATTTTTTGGTCCATGGTCAACAATCCAGCCGACCACTCAGAAAATAGGATTTACAAAAATACTTACAATTCAATAAAAAATTATAAATGACTTTAAATTAAAAACTATATAAAATAAAAAATGTTTGTTATTTTCCAAAATATTTTTCTATGTTTTTTATTTTTTTTGAAAAATATTAATCTACATACAATATAATGTATTATATACATGTTTAATATACCTATGTATTTTGTATAATTATTTTTATTTTTTTATTTTTACATAAATACCTCAATTTTATATTTTACTTATTTACAACATAATTTTTGGAGTACAAAATAAATTTTATTTTATTTTTTTATTTATTTACATGTATATAATAAATAGAGAAGAAAACATATATACATGTATTTTGTACAAAAAGTGGGGATTTTATTTTTCTTTTTATTTTATTATTCTTATTTTTATTTTATTTTTAGAATATATAAAGGAGGTAAAAAGAATATTTTATTTTTATTTTGTCAAAAAATTATTTATTTTCATAGATGATATGTACAATATAGAGTGGTACCTATCTCTCTCTACTTGTTTATTTGGCTATCATGCCAATGCTTGGCCCTCTCTTGGGGTTTGGGTCACTCTGTACTTATTATAAATAGCTCCTTCATTTTTCTTATCTTTGTTATTTTATTTTTGCACAAATACTTCCTAATTATGTAATAATAACAAATGCATGCATAATGTTAATTTATTATATTTACATCTATTTACATGATGCATTGCTAAGATAATAACAAAAAATAAAAGAATAAAGAGTGATGATCATGGATTCATCGCCCTCCTATACTTTACCTTTGCAAGTCCATTAGCAAATACTTGTTTGACAAAGAAGTAAAAAAGAGAAAGAAAAGAAAAAGAAGGAGAATCAAGGTTGATTATTAAACTTGTCTTAATTAAATTAGAGTATGGAGCTCAGTCAGACCTTTGGATTAGTAGTTTATCGGAACCTTATTGGACCTAAGTTTGAGACCCAACAACCTCTAGGTTCCACTAATCTATAGTCAAGACTCCTCAACAATCCAGATCAGAACAAGTCTACATACACAAACTCTAATGACCTTGAATATTTTCGTGTACTGTGTAAGTGATATGTAGCTCCCCACCTCAGAAATGTCAAAGTAACAGCTTCCCTCAACAAGGTAACTCTAATTCCCTAGTCTGGAAGCTCTTTCCTCGAGAACCGGGGTATTCCCTTCTAAGTTCAAGTTCAATTGGCTCAAGAAGAGGGGAAAGAGAAGAATGGACCATGACTAGTGTAGCCATTCATCCATGGGAGCCCAACCTGTGTAGCTAAGTCTCCATGCTGCAAGATTCATGAGATGAGAATAGGTAACATAGGCAATGCTTTATTTGGCTATATACACTCTGATGGGTATTTCATTTTCTATCAGACCCACCACCTTTTTTGAGTTTTTCTTTCTTTTGCACATTTTTTTCTATGTACATGTGTACAACATAATTACATGGTGCAACATATTACATAAGGGCCTTTTCCTCTTGAGCCAGTAGACTATCCCTCTTTTGAAGTATTATTGCAACCCACAACTCATGTCTTTAGACCTCAACACCACCAGACCAAGTTTAGATGTGCTTCATTCACTAAAAGAAGACGAGAGGTTCCGCCTCGAGGTACTTCCCTCGTATGCTACCCCAAGCCTAAGGAAACTGCCTCCTCACCACCTCATCTGTAGAGAGCTATGTGCAAGGTGCTGGTGCAAGTAAAGCCATTGTCTGTGAGAGTCATGTGTGTGTTGTTAAATGTTCTAATTAGGCTCATCATAATGACATGTGATCATAGCCTAGTAGAATTAAAGAATTAAGGCACCAATGGACTTGAAAAGTCTCAACCCTAAGTCCTATAAGGTTCGGCTTATAGTTAGGTGGATTAAGGTCTTAACCAAGATCCATTTTCCAATTTAATTCCAGGCTAGTTTAAATGTCAACTATGATTCAAAAAATCTGTACAAGAATATAAAAAAAGCTTTTTCTGCAAATTTTTTTGAAAATGTGCAAAATTTTTGAAAAATGTTTAAATGTATGCATGACTGTAGAAGTTTTGCAAATTATTTACAAATATTTACACCAGGGTTTTTGCAAACATTTGTTTTTCAAACATTTTACAAAAAAAATTGTACTATATATGTAGTTTTGATACCAAATCATTTACAAACTTTATACAAACAAAATATTTTTACAAACATTTGTACAAAAATAATTTTTATAAATAACTATGTATGTGCAAGAAAGAATTTTATGTAGAAGAGAAATTGTAAATTATTACGGTTTTTGATTAAGAATTTTAGCCATTTTATTTATTAATACACTCACACAAAGTATGAGTTATGGTTAAAGTATATATGTAATATATACAACACCCCCTATACTTAGCTTCAACGATGTACACAGAGTGAATCAAGAGCGATGAAGAAGAAGACATAACTCATTCTTAGTATAGGGAAGCGAAAAGGAATGCTATACTATAACGACAAATCAAATAATAGAAATAAGAGAGCTCCGTGTTTCCCCCTATACTTAGGATCAAGTAATATTAAGTATAGCAGACTGTACATAAAGGGAAAACTGAGTGATAGAACGTACAGGGTCTACCTCCCCTATACTTAGGTTGACATCTCTCTAAGTGAAGGCAGCAAAACAGAGGTAGAAACAATCAATCAAGAGTCTGACATCCCCTATACTCACGGTAGAGTACACCCAAAGTATAACATAATCACAAGATGTAGATGAGGTGTTAGACTAATGAATGAGGTGATATGGACATATGGATCTATACAATGCATCAGACAGTGATAATCAGGCATGAGATGCAACTAATGTGAGTAAAATACCACATCTCATGCAAAATGAATCGGGACAACGTCAACGACTAGCGGCTCATGTTCTAGATATGGTTTGAGGCACTGACAATTAACACGAAAGGTGGACTCAGATGACATCTCAGATATGTCGATACTCCCATTGTCATGCACCTTTCGAACCAGGTAAGGTCCATTCCATTTACTCCGTAACTTCCCTGGAAATAATCTAATCATGGAATCGAACAACCATACTCTCTGATCTGGCTCAAACTTCTTATGGCTGATGTGAGAATCATGCCATATCTTTGCGCGCTCATTATATGGTAGGCTGCTCGAAAAGGTTGTGTCTCTAAGCTCCTTCAGGGATGCTAATTCTGCCTTCCTTTAATCACCTATATTCACTGGATCCAACAATATATCAGTGACAACCCAAAGTAACTTGTACCTAATCTCAACAGGTAAATGGCAGGGCTTGCCATAAATGAGATGAAAAGGAGATGTTCCTAGAGGAGTCTTGAAGGAAGTCCGATATGCCCACAAGACCGAGTCCAAAAGCTGTGACCAATCCCTTCGGTATGGACGGACTACCTTCTGAAATACCGTCTTCATATCCCTATTCGACACTTCAGCAAGACCATTGGTCTGTGGATGATATGGAGTGGAAACTTGATGGTCCATGATGAACTCGCTAGAAAGGACCTTTTCCATGTCGTTGAGAAAAATGAGACCCCCGTCAGATATCAAAACTCTAGGCACCCCTAACCGTGAAATGATATTCTTCCTCAAAAATTTGCAAATAGCCTTAGCATCTACAGTTCGGGCGGGAATGGCCTCAACCAAACAACTCACATAATCAACAACAAACATAATGTACTCGAATCCCTGACTCTTATGGAATGGACCCCATGAAATCGATGCCCCATGCGTCAAAAACCCTACAGAAGTGAATCAGCTGCATCGGCATCATGTCATGCTATCCACAAGTACTCATCCTATGACAGTCAGTACACCTCTTCACGAATTCATCAGAATCCTTGAAGAGAATTGGCCACCATCGGCTGGATTGGAGCACTTTCTGTGCTATTCTCCTCCCAGAATGATGTCCTCCTACCTTAAGATTTCGGTAGTATGTGAGGACGCTATGGTGCTCCTCCTGAGGAATGCACCGACGCCAGATGCTATCCCCTCCATGATAAAGGATGGGATCCTCCCGGAGATAAAACTTTGCCTTCGCAAGAATGTCTCGTCTCTGCCAGGGCCAACCTTGTGGAACATTCTTGGCAACAAGAAAGTTCACAATGTCGGCGTACCACGGCAGAGAGGCGATAGTAAGGATCGCCTCATCTGGGAAGGTCTCGGAAATGGGATCAGTCTGCTCAGATTCCTTAAGATTCTCTAATCGGGAGAGATGATACACCACCACATTCTTCACTCCAGGTTTATCCTTAATCTCAATATCAAACTCCTGGAGTAGAAGGATCCATCTAGTCAGTCTCGCTTTGGCATCCTTCTTTGCCATGAGGTACTTGATGGCGGTATGATCAATAAAGGTAGTCACTTTGGATCCAAGAATATATGATCTAAATTTGTCTAAGGCAAAAACTATGACTAGCTTCTCTCTCTGTGACGGTGTAGTTCCACTATGCGGCATCCAATGTTCCAGCCGACCACTCAGAAAATAGGATTTACAAAAATACTTACAATTCAATAAAAAAATATAAATGACTTTAAATTAAAAACTATATAAAATAAAAAATGTTTATTATTATGCAAACTATTTTTCTATGATTTTTATTTTTTTGAAAAATATTAATCTACATATAATATAATGTATTATATACATGTTTAATATACCTATGTATTTTGTATAATTATTTTTATTTTTTTATTTTTACATAAATACCTCAATTTTATATTTTACTTATTTACAACATAATTTTTTGAGTACAAAATAAATTTTATTTTATTTTTATTATTTATTTACATGTATATAATAAATAGAGAAGAAAGCATATATATATGTATTTTGTACAAAAGAGAGGGGATTTTATTTTTCTTTGTATTTTATTTTTCTTATTTTTATTTTATTTTTAGAAGTATATAAAGGAGGTCAAAAGAATATTTTATTTTTATTTTGTCAAAAAAATTATTTATTTTAATAGATGATATGTACAATATAGAGTGGTACCTATCTCTCTCTACTTGTTTTATTTGGCTATCATGCCAATGCTTGGCCCTCTCTTGGGGTTTGGGTCACTCTGTATTTATTATAAATACCTCCATCCTTTTTCTTTTCTTTGTTATTTTATTTTTTCACAAATACATCCTAATTATGTAATAATAACAAATGCATGCATAATGCTAATTTATTATATTTACATCTATTTACATGATGCATTGCTAAGATAATAACATAAAATAACTGAATAAAGAGTGATTATCATGGATTCATCGCCCTCGTATACTTTACCTTTGCTAGTCCATTAGCAAATACTTATTTGACAAAGAAGTTAAAAGAGAAAGAAAAGAAAAAGAAGGAGAATCAAGGTTGATTATTAAACTTGTCTTAATTAAATTAGAGTATGGAGCTCAGTCAGACCTTTGGATTAGTAGTTTGTCGGAACCTTATTTGGACCTAAGTTTGAGACCCAACAACCTCTAGCTTCCACTAATCTATAGTCAAGACTCCTCAGTAATCCAGATCAGAACAAGTCTACGTACACAAACTCTAATGACCTTGAATCTTTTCGTGTACTGTGTGAGTGATATGTAGCTCCCCACCTCAGAAATGGCAAAGTAACAGCCTCCCTCAACAAGGTAACTCTAATGCCCTAGTCTGGAAGCTCTTTTCTCGAGAACCGGGGTATTCCCTTCTAAGTTCTAGTTCAATTCGCTCAAGAAGAGGGGAAAGAAAAGAATGGACCATGACCAGTGTAGCCATTTATCCCTGGGGGCCCAACCTGTGTAGCTAAGTCTCCATGCTGCAAGATTCATGAAATGAGAATGGGTAACATAAGGAATGCTTTATTTGGCTATATACACTGCGATGGGTATTTCATTTTCTATCAGACCCACCACTTTTTTTGAGTATTTCTTTCTTTTGCACATTTTTTTCGATGTACATATGTACAACATAATTACATGGTGCAACATATTACATAAGGACCTTTTCCTCTTGAGCCAGTAGACTATCCCTCTTTTGAAGTATTATTGCAACCCACAACTCATGTCTTTAGACCTCAACACCACCAGACCAAGTTCAGATGTACTTCCTTCACTAAAAGAAGACGAGAGGTTTTGCCTCGAAGTACTACCCTCGTATGCTACCCCAAGCCTAAGGAAACTACCTCCTCACCACCTCATTTGTAGAGAGCTATGTGCAAGGTGCTGGTGCATGTAAAGCCATTATCTGTGAGAGTCATGTGTGTGTTGTTAAATGTTCTAATTAGGCTCATCATGATGACATGTTATCATAGCCTAGTGGAATTAAAGAATTAAGCCACCAATGGACTTGAAAAGTCTCAACCCTAACTCCTATAAGGTTCGGCTTATAATTAGGTGGATTAAAGTCTTAACCAAGATCCATTTTCCAATTTAATTCCAGGATAGTTTAAATGTCAAGTATGATTCAAAAAATCTGCACAAGAATATAAAAAAAGTTTTTTATGCAAATGTTTTTGAAAATGTGCAACACTTTTGAAAAATGTTTAAATGTATGCATGAATGCAGAAGTTTTGCAAATTATTTACAAATATTTACACAAGGGTTTTTGCAAACATTTGTTTTTCAAACATTTTACAAAAAAATTGTACTATATACATAGTTTTGATACCAAAATATTTACAAACTTTATACAAACAAAACATTTTTACAAACATTTGTACAAAAATAATTTTTATAAATAGCTATGTATGTGCAAGAAAGAATTTTATGTACAAGAAAAATTTTAAAATTTTTACTGTTTTTAATTATGAATTTTAGCCATTTTATTTATTAATACACTCACACAAAGTATGAGTTATGGCTAAAGTATATATGTAATATATATGACACCCCCTATACTTAGATCCAACGATGTCCACAGAGTGAATCAAGAGCGATGAAGAAGAAGACATAACTCGATCTTAGTATAGGGAAGCGGAAAGGAATGCTATACTATAACGACAAATCAAATAAAAGAAATAAGAGAGCTCGGTGTTTCCCCCTATACTTAGGATCAAGTAATATTAAGTATAGCAGACTGTACATAAACGGAAAACTGAGTGATAGAATGTATAGGGTCTACCTCCCTATACATAGGTTGACATCTCTCTAAGTGAAGGCAGCAAAACAGAGGTAGAAACAATCAATCAAGAGTCTGACATCCCCTATACTCAGGGTAGAGTACACCCTAAGTATAGCATAATCACAAGATGTAGATGGGGTGTTAGACTAAAGAATGAGATGATATGGACATATGGATCTATACAAGGCATCAGACAATGATAATCGGGCATGAGATGCAACTGATGTGAGTCGAAGACCACATCTCATGCAAAATGAATCGGGACAACGTCAACGACTAGCGGCTCATGTTCTAGATATGGTTTGAGGCACTGACAATTAACACGAAAGGTGGACTCAGATGACATCTCAGATATGTCGATACTCCCATTGTCATGCACCTTTCGAACCAGGTATGGTCCTTTCCATTTACTTTGTAACTTCCCTGGAAATAATCTAATCTTGGCATCAAACAACCATACTCTCTGATCTGGCTCAAACTGCTTATGGCTGATGTTAGAATCATTCCATATCTTTACGCGCTCCTTATATGGTAGGCTGCTCGAAAAGGTTGTGTCTCTAAGCTCCTTAGGGATGCTAATTCTGCCTTCCTTTAATCACCTATATTCATTTGATCCAACAATATATCAGTGACAACCCAAAGTGACTTGTACCTAATCTCAATAGGTAAATGGTAGGGCTTGCCATAGATGAGATGAAAAGGAGATGTCCCTAGAGGAGTCTTGAAGGAAGTCCGATACGCCCACAAGACCGAGTCCAAAATCTATGACCAATCCTTTCGGTATGGACGGACTACCTTCTGAAATACTGTCTTCATCTCCCTATTCGACACTTCAGCAAGACCATTGGTCTGTGGATGATATGGAGTGGCAACTTGATGGTCTATGATGAACTCGCTAGCAAGGACCTTTTCCTTGTCGTTGAAAAAATGAGACCCCCATCAGATATCAAAACTCTAGGCACCCCTAACCGTGAAATGATATTCTTCCTCAAAAATTTGCAAATGGACTTAGCATCTACGGTTCGGACGGGAATGGCCTCAACCAAACAACTCACATAATCAACAACAAATAGAATGTACTCGAATCCCTGACTCTTACGGAATGGACCCCATGAAATCGATGCCCCATGCGTCAAAAACCCTACAGAAGTGAATCAGCTGCATAGGCATCATGTCATGCTATCCACAAGTACCCATCCTCTGACAGTCAGTACACCTCTTCACGAATTCATCAGAACCCTTGAAGAGAATTGGCCACCATCAGCTGGATTGGAGCACTTTCTGTGCTATTCTCCTCCCAGAATGATGTCCTCCTACCTCAAGATTTCGGTAGTATGTGAGGACACCATGGTGCTCCTCCTGAGGAATGCACCGATGCCAGATGCTATCCCCTCCATGATAAAGGATGGGATCCTCCCAGTGATAAAACTTGGCCTTCGCAAGGAAGGTCTCAAGTCTCTGCCTTGGCCAATCTTGTGGAACATTCTTGGCAACAAGAAAGTTCACAATGTCGGCGTACCACGGCAGAGAGGCGATAGTAAGGATTGTCTCATCTGGGAAGGTCTCGAAAATGGGATCAGTCTGCTCAGATTCCTTAAGATTCTCTAATCGGGAGAGATGATACACCACCACATTCTTCACTCCAGGTTTATCCTTAATCTCAATATCAAACTCCTGGAGTAGAAGGATCCATCTAGTCAGTCTCGCTTTGGCATCCTTCTTTGCAATGAGGTACATGATGGCGGTATGATCAATAAAGATAGTCACTTTGGATCCAAGAATATATCATCTAAATTTGTCTAAGGCAAGAACTATGGCTAGCTTCTCTCTCTCTCTGTGACGGTGTAGTTCCACTGTGCGACATCCAATGTTCGGCTAGCGTAGTGAATGGCAAAAGGTACTCCATCCCTCCTATGTCCCAGCACGGCCCCTACGGCAAAATCGGAGGCATCCGTCATGATCTTGAATGGGAAAGACCAATCAGGCGGCTGAAGTACAGGAGCCTCAACAACCAGACTCTTGAGAGTCTCAAATGACGCAAGACACTTATCATCTATAATGAACTCGATGTCCTTTGTCAGCAAATTTGTCAACAGTCGAGAAATCCTACTGAAATCATGAATGAATCGTCGGTAGAAACCAACATGCCCTACAAAAGGTCGTAATTGTCGTATGTTGGACGGTGGATTGAGTTTCCTGATGATATCCACTTTGGTCGGATCAACCTCCATGCCCCTGTTGGAGATGATATGGCCAAGCACCATCCCTTGAGTCACCATGAAGTGACTCTTCTCCCACTATAAAACAAGATGAACCTCAATACAATACTGAAGGACACAATCTAGGCAGTCAAGACAAGCATCAAACCCATCGTCATAGACCGAAAAGCTAAGAAATCACCCACCATGTCGGAGAAGATGGACAACATGCACCTTTGGAATATTGCCGGGGCGTTACACAGACCAAAGGACATCCATCTGAAAGCATACGTCCTAAATATAAATTTAATTTAAATATTGCAACATATATTTAATTTAAATATAAATTAATGTTGTTGGCTTTTAACCAACAACAATCTTGGTCATTGATTAATACATAATCCACCATGGCCGTTGAATCTATGTATCCCATGGACTGAGATCCACTGGATCTTAAACTAATATAAAAGGAAGGCTAGCCTAGCCTTTCTTAGTACATTATTAAGAGTTGTAGAAGTCTACTACTCTCTCTCTCATTCTCTCCCTCTCTCTTTCTCTTCTCCATCAAGTGGCCGTCCACTTAGTGTTGAGAAGGAGAGACTCTCAACTTCTCCATTGACGACTCGAGGATCTCCTTCTTCTTTGGGGCGACTTGCTCTAGAGGAAGACAACGGATTTTGTTTGACAAAATAAGGGGATTCATCGCTTGGATCTTCATCGAGGGTTGCGTTAGGAACGTGTCTCATCATCGCGCCTGCAAGTGCGTTCTTCGTGGATCGGACTTAAGATAGGAGGATCTCTTGTTTGGGAACTTACGATCAGAAGCATGCTCCAAGAGGTATTCCTTATAGTTTATGGTTTGATGAAATGATTCGAGATTTGTTCTCGTGATCATGTGGTTTCATCATTACATTTAAAAATTTTAAATTCTGCTACATCTAACGACTAGTGCGACTAGTCGACTCGATCGCATATGATGCGATCAACACGCTTCCGTGATGCGCTTAAGGATTCTCAATATCCTTCAACAGCAGCAACAACCCTAATACTACCAACCACCATAGCACTATCAGCATGGTCCTCATCCATACCATCATTGACAACAGTAGAGGCAGCATCAGCAACCTCAGTAGTTACACTCAGCCTCCCCCTCACCAGTATTAACAGAGCCAGCCTTATTTCCAGTGACGTAACCCGTCTAGTCCTCATGGACCAGTATATGAGAACTCAACCCTTGATGATCTCGCACGCCTACTCTCAGACCAAAAGGCATCCTTCTGGTGGGAAACGGATGAGTTCCGACGGCATTTGAGGGAAATAATCAATGGAAAGGCCACCATACCTGCTCAGATTGAGCTGAACCCAAACAAGCTCAAGAGGAAGTCTGATCATGTACAGTTCACAGAGACAAAAACTCCTAGTGATTCCTTGGGTGATATTTCTTCCGACAAATTTGACATTGATTTTGTGACACTTAGGATCGGGAGGATTCCAGCTGATGGCGCCTCGTCTGAGCGACGACCACACGAGGATCCAGGAGCACTAGTCTAGGAGGATAGCGGTGCTGATGTCGCTCATGATGTTGAGGACGGTGGTGCTAAAGCCACCAAGGATGATTATCTAGCTGACGGTACTTAGGATGCCGCTTCTCCAAATGCAGTCGGTGGTACTTAGGCCACCGCTTCTCTTCCAGATGCTGAGCCAGAGCGCGGTGCTGATGCCACGAAGACAGACATCATAGGTGGTACTGATACCACCATTTTGCATTGAGTTATTTTTCCTTCTGTTTTATTTCAGGACAATTCTGGAAAAATACAAAAAATAGAAAAATGGAAAAGACCAAAAATCTGAATAAAGGAAATGTTTCTTTATATCCTTCGAGTCCATATGTGTTGCATGATGATCTTGGTATGGACTCTATGCCTTCGCATTCACAGGAGCCTCTTCCTGACCCTCTATTTGAGTAGGGTCCAACCATCCCTTTCCCTCAGGCACTCCTCTTAGCGAAAGGGAATAAAACAGAAAATCCCAAAAAGAGACACCAGTTACAGTTCAGCAAGTGTATGATTGAATGATTCCATATTCAGCTGACTCTATAGGAGGCGCTTGAGCATATACCTCTCTTATAGAAGAACTTGAGAGAGAAGACCACTATACGCAGGAAGAGAAGGAAACACAAACCAGAGATCCATGTGCTCACTCATGTCACCTACTTCGCCATCCAGAACTGTTTTCCAGCCAAGAGGCCAGATGTAGGAGCAGCATATGTCAAATGCCACATACATGAGAAGCAGTTCGATTGGACTATATTAGACACACCGCTCTTCCATCAACCTTCTTCCGGTAGACTTACTTGACCGATTCAAGTTTGACCCTCTTCCACATAGTAGTATAGTCCTTCAGTTTGCTGATAGATCTGTCAATAGGCTGAAGGGGTCGTTGAAGGATGTGGTCCTCACAATTCAGGTCTTGGAATTCCCCGTGGACTTTGTTGTACTGGACATGGAGATCCCTGATTCTATGACAGATACCCCCATCACACTAGGACGTCCATTCTGGGCCACAACCAAGGTGGTGTTCGACCATGATAGTGGGAAGATATACTTTCGCGTCGAGGGTGAAAGTGTACAAATAGAGACGATCAACGAAACCCTAGCGCGAGACTCAGCCTGTTCAGAGAAGTCCAACGATGCAAGGATGATGACAGATGCAGAGCAAGACGTCCACCAGAAGTGTGACTCTGTGATTATAGACAATGAGGCAGTTTGGTCTGATTAAGTATCACGAGTTCTTGTCGCTCCTTCAGATACTGTAGAGTTGCATATTCCAATAGATGAGAGTTTGGATAGAACACTCTTGGCGAAGGACACATTCGAGGCTGATGATCACGGTTTGGAGAGCTAGGCAGAGTATATATCATGTGCTTCAGATTCAGATCCCTCAGATTCATATATTGATTGGGATAATTTTGATGAGCATTTACCATGTCTGATTGCCACAGAGCTGACAGCTAGGGTGGAGATCGAGCCAGCGTAGCTTGCAGAGACATCACTAGAGCCATCTTCACTAGATTTTCATGCACAACGAGAGTTCTCCCGCGTAGATTTGGTTGCGTTCACTCACACTTTTCAGAAGCGAGATTTGCCAACTCCCAGTTGCCAGAGCGAAAGACCTTGCTGCAGTCACTGAAGTACAGATTCCTTATTGGTGAACCAGATATGTACCCAGTCATTATCTCAACGGATTTGACTGAAGAGCGAGAATCTCGTTTGATGGAGGTTCTTGAACAGAATCGCGAGGCAATGGGATGGAGTGCATTGATCTCTAGGGTATAAGTCTGTCCATGTACTTCCACCATATTTATCTCGAAGAGGACGCTAAGCCCTCATGTGAGTTCCAATGATGACTGAACTCGAACCTTCTAGATGTGGTTATGAAGGAGATATCAAAATGGTGGAGCGTCGATTCTATCTACCCCATCTTCGACTCCATGTGGGTTAGTCCATTGCATGTGGTTCCCAAGAAGATGGGTATTACTACAGTTGTGAGTGAGTCTGGAGTGGAGATAGCTACTCGGGTTCCCACTTCTTGGAGGATCTGTGTGGAATATAGACAATTGAATCAGGCCACCAAGAAGGATCATTTTTTGCTTCCTTTTATTGATAAGATTATAGAGAGGCTAGCTAGGAACAGTCACCATTGCTTTCTTGATGGGTACTCAGGCTACAATCAGGAGGCCATAGGGCCCGAAGACCAGTACAAGATGACATTCAGATGTCCGTTTGGGACATATGCTTTCAGACGATGCCCTTTGGTCCATGTAATGCCTCGACGACGTTCCAAAGGTGCATGTTGTCCATCTTATTGGACATGGTGGGTGACTGTTTCGAGGTCTTCATGGATGATTTCTCGGTCTACGGCGACGGGTTTGATGCTTTTCTTGACTGCCTAGACCGCATACTTCAGCACTGCATCGAGGTCCATCTTGTTTTATCTTGGGAGAAGAGTCACTTCATGGGACTCAAGGGACGGTACTTGGTTGTATAATCTCCAACAGGGGCACGGAGGTCGATCCAGCCAAGGTGGATATCATCAGGAAACTCAATCCACCATCCAACTTGCAACAGTTGCGGTCTTTTCTGAGGCACGTCGGTTTCTACCGATGATTCATTAAGTATTGCAGTCGTATTGGCCGACCGCTCACTGATCTACTGAAGAAACACACCGAGTTCATTGTAGATGATAAGTGTCTAACGTCCTTTAAGACTCTCAAGGGATTAGTTATTGAGGCTCATGTCCTTTAACCTCCCGATTGGTCTCTCCAATTCAAGATCATGACAGATGCTTCTGATTTTGCCATAGGGGTTGTGTAAAGACGGAGGAGGGATGGATTGCCTTATGCCATTCACAACGCTAGCCATACTTTGGATGCCATCCAATGGAACTGTACTATCACCGCGAAGGAAATGCTAGCCATAGTCTTTGCTTTAGATAAGTTCAGATCTTATATTCTTGGATCTAGAGTGACTATCTTTACAGATTATACCGCCATCATGTATCTCATGGTAATGAAGGATGCCAAAGCGAGACTGACCAGATTGATCCTTCTACTCTAGGAGTTAGATATTGAGACTAAGGATAAGCCTGGAGTTAAGAATGTGGTGGCGGATCACCTTTCCAGATTAGAGAACCTTGAGGATTCTGAGCAGATGGCACCTATTACAGAGACCTTTCCAAATGAGGCAATCCTTGCCATCGCCTCGTGTAACGCCTTGCCCCTCCAACTACCGAAACCGATGTAACAGGAGCATCGGACCTACGGTCCAATTACGCCCATGATCTATGATACTCAGCAAACCATCTTGTGCACATTAGATTAACATTTGAAATATAAGTAACAACATGAGAATAATATGAAATGAAAAGTAAAATGCAACAACCTTTCTCATCAATACTCATCAAGTCCATGTCCACAATATGAGATACATCATATAATCTTAAAGTTTGTAGAAAAAGCTCTCCACATATCTCACTACATTGTCTCTCAATAATAATATAAATTAATATTGAAGTAAATAAGTTACTCTAAGTAGAATGCACCCTGTTTGGTGCAAGTATGATGTAGAAGGTTCAATCTCCTCAAACGACCTCTACTATGGTGGCTGCTGCTCAGGTACAATTGTTGGGTTCACATGAGGGTAATGTTATGAGCAATTTTCCAGTAACGAGACAAACACTATAAAAACTAATGTAGGGATAAGAAAAGAATGTCTATTCAACATTATTTAATGGCATGTGCATGTATTGTAACAAATTTAGAAGTATACCAAGTCATTCTAATACACATTCGATCACATTGATTTTATTTATTTATGAAAAAATAATCATTTAAGTACTACTACAATGATCTTGATGGTTCGACAAGTTGGTTAGAGTCCAAACGGTATAAAATTTCCGACATCTGGTCATTTATCATCTCTGGTATTATTTTAGCACACACGAGTACGCGACTCGCAGGCCTTAGCTACGCGGGAACTTGTTTGTCGTGTTGGATAAACCTCGAAATATCTTTGTCCAACTAGAACAGGAAAAGTTCTAAACCTCAAATTCTTCAATTTCAAATCGTATCCCGGAATGCCTCTCATAATAATAATACTCAAAGAAGAATTAGATGTGGGCACATATAATTTTAAATCGAGTACTAAAATCATGTATAAGTGAGAAACCAAAAACGTCAATCGTTGCCACCTGCCAACTCCGTCGAGCGACTCCGGATACCACCAAGCTGCTAGGTGTAACGTCACCCAACTTGTCCGTTGGTGTCGCAGCCTTCATGGCATCTATCCCGGGCCCAAGGGTGCATGCCCAATCCCTTGAGATGTCTACCTCCATCTACCCGATCATTAGGAACACTTCCCCACAGATTTATATTCATCATGAATACCATTGCAATGACTTATCGTAACATTGTATATTGATCACAACTCAATACTAACTTTCCAACCCATATAACATGGTATCACATTTGACTGACAATCTGTTGGGAGTTGAAACAGTTGATATACTAATTTGGTGTATCAGTATTTACCTTATCTGTTATTTTTAAAAAAAAACTTTACAAGCGATTTGCGAGGTAGCCAAAAAAAGAGTTTAGAAAGATTTTGACCATCAGAGGACCATTCATGAAACAAACATTAGTTCTAACACAAAACATGCAATTCATAATCTCCTCAGAATTAATGGATTATTGAAGTTCTTAATATTCAATTTCTGTTATGGGAAAGGAGACAATTGACGATTGTTTTTTTTCAATAATCCACCAAGACATCACGATAATCTATGAAAGGTTATCCTCATTACAGGGTTAGCATGAAGTTGTACGTGAACAATTATAATGCGCAATATGACTAAGCCTAGAAAAATTACAACATGTATATCAACATAAGATATTCACATATAATTAATTCTCTTAGAAGTACTTGTAGATCCACAATACATGTTAAAGATATATCCTTAATTTGCATCGGTTGATGTTTGGATATCGATATGATCTAATAAAATGTTCGAGATTATGACATTAAATTTTACCCGTAAGTAGTAAACAAAGGAAGACCTTTCATTATCCATAACGGCATCATTTCTTTATTAGCATTTAACTAATGCACCTATTCGTGATAATCAACATACAATTTAAGGCAGATGGTGTTGTGTCCCTATCAAGAGTTTCGTTTCATCCCTTTCATCTGCACATGTAGTGCTTACAAACCAACAATTCAATATTTTATAATTACTAACCTATATTAACCAACATGTGATTTGGCTTATGATTTAGAGTGAAAATAAAATCAAAAGGGATATGCAGATCATGTGAACTCTATGAATAATACGAGATATACCTTTGCCTCATTAGCCGTTGCTATCCCCATATGGTAATATCGGAATTGATAACTCAAGTAATAAGAATCATGTGCGTGGAAAGGAATGTTTTTCTATATAGAACAATCTCTGAGGTATTATAATATGTATGCATTACGCACAATGCGACAACGACCACTATTTATAATTCACACCATAACGAAAATCTCAAGGCTCTAGGAATGTTCATAAATATGTATTGAAAACAGGATGGAATGGATAAACCTCTTACAAGAACATCATACGGTTTACGAATGATTAAGCATATGCATTTGATAAGGTCATGTGAATCCAACAGCAAGAGAGAGGGTTTATCGTTACAAGAACACATAAGATTCTAAAGATGTTCAGGAATGTAGGAAAATTGTGTGGAATCCAACAGCGAGAGGAAGGTATTTGTCGTTACCTCCGAAGATGTTCCCTCGGGATCTCCTCTCGCACGGAAATGATATTTCGATCTCTCGATTGTAGTGTGAATGCGTGTATGGAGGTGACCTCGAGTTTTCCTACGTAATGGTGGTTGCGGCTCTTCGATCGGAGCTCCTTCTCTGACATCGATGACGGCCCTCAAACGACTAAACTAGACAAGGTGGTGGTGCTCCAATGAGAGGGGAGGATGGTGGTAATTAGGACTTTTGAGAGGGTATCCTATCATGTTCTATTTATAGAAGAGGTGAAAATGGATGCAATTTCGGATCTGGTTCGGATCCATATATGGGTCTCAACTATTATACTTAAAACATCGATAACTTGAGCTGGGAATGTCGGAATTGGGTGTTCTTGGGCATGTTGGAAAGATTTCGACGAGATATACGTAATGATGTGATTAATTGAATTTTTTGGATGTCAAAAATACCTCAGATTTTAGGAAAAAAATATATGGGGTTTCACACCTCGCTTCCATGGTACAGTGACATTGTGAATTATCTTGTTGCCAAGAAAGTTCCACAAGGTTGGCCCATGCAGCAACTTGAGACTTTCCTTGTGATGGCCAAGTCATACCATTGGGAGGATCCCATCCTTTATGATGAAGGAGGGGATAGCTTCTGGCGTTGGTGCGTTCCTCAGGAGGAGCACCACAACATCCTCACTTACTGCCACAAGCTTGAGGCAGGAGGATATCGTTCTGGGAGGAGGACAACACAGAAAGTACTCCAATCTGACCTATGGTAGCCTACCCTCTTCAAGGATTCTGATGAATTCATGAAGATGTGTATGGACTGTCAGAGGATGGACGCTTGTGGACAACGTGACATGATGCTGATGCAGCCCATTCACTTCTGTGAGGTTTTTGATGTATGGGGTATTTATTTCATGGGTCCATTCCTTAAGAGTCAGGGATTCAAGTACATTTTATTGGCTGTGGATTATGTGAGTTGTTGGGTTGAGGTCATCCTCGCTTGAACCATAGATGCTAAGACTATTTGTCTATTTTTGAGGAAAAATATCATTTCATGATTTGGGGTTCTTAGATTGTTGATATCTGACGATGAGACTCACTTTATCAATGATAAGGTAAAGGCCCTTGCTAACGAGTTCAACATTACCCATCGAGTTATCACTCCTTATCACCCTCAGACCAATGGTCTTGCTGAAGTATCACTGGGATATTAAGACTATTTTGCAGAAGGTCGTCCGTCCAAACCAAAAGGATTGGTCAAAACTTTTGGACTCGGTCTTGTGGGCATATCGGACTTCCTTCAAGACACCAATGGGTACATCTCCCTTTGGTCACGTTTATGGCAAACCATGCCATTTACTTGTGGAAATCAAGCATAAGTCGCTATGGGCAGTCACTGAGTTATTACTGGATCTATGAAGCATAAGAAATCAGAGGAGAGTAGGGCTGGCAGCCCTGGAGGAGCTTAGAGATACAACCTTTTTGAGTAGCCTACAATAAAAGGAGAGAATGAAGATATGGCATGATTCTCATATCAGCCATAAGCAATTTGAGCAGAACCAATGAGTATGGTTATTCGTTGTCAAATTGAGATTATTTTCAGGGAAGTTGCAGAGCAAGTGGAAGGGCCCAAACTTGGTTCGAAAGGTGCATGACAGTGGTAGTATATATATATCCGAGATGTCATCTGAATCCACCTTTTGAGTTAACGATCAACGACTGAAGCCATATCTAGATCATGATCTGTTGATCGTTGATGTTGCCCCTATTTATTTTGCATGATATGTGGTCTTCGACTCACATCGCTTGCATCTCATGCATGATTATCACTTTTCCTTCACACCTGTATAGATCCAGTTGTCCATATCGCACACTCTTTTGTCTAACTCCCCATCTTCATCTTATGATTATGATGCACTTATAATTCACTTTACCCTAAGTATAGGGGGGTGTCAGATGTTTGATTATCTGTTCGATTCTTTTTACCTCTGTTTTATCGCTTATACTTAGGGATATTTTACCCTAAGTATAAGGGAGGTAGAACCTGTACATTCTAATTCTCGATTTTCCCCTTATATATAGTTATCTATACATAGGATTACTTGATCCTAAGTATACGGGGATCACCAATTTCTCTTCATTACATTCTTTCATTCATCGTTGTAGTATAACGTTTCTTATCGCTTCCCAATACTCAGCATGAGTTATGTCTTCCTTTCATTGCTCTTTGATCACTCTGAGTATATCGTTCGAGCTAAGTTTATGGGGGTGTCATATATATTATATATATATTTTAGCCCTTACTCGTACTATGTGTGAGTGTGTTCATAAATAAAATGGCTAAAAACCATAAAACTAAAAATAAAAAAAATAAAATTTTTTCTGCACATAAAATTCTTTCTTGCACATACATGTTTGTAAATATTATTTTGTAAAAAATACTACTGTAAAAATAATTGTAAAAATATTTTGATTGTAAAACTTTTGTAAATATTTTTGTATAAATTATGTATATTGTTCAAAATATTTGAAAATGTTTGAAAAATAAAAGTTTTCACGAATTCGTGTAAAAATTTGTAAATATTTTGCAAAACTTTCCCTTCTATCTTGCATTCAAACATTTTCAAAAATTTTGCATGTTTTGCAAATTGCACAAAAAAGAGTTTGTTCATATTTGCATATTGTTCTAAATCAGAGTTGACATTTAAACTATTCTGGAATTAAATTGGAAAATGGAGCTTGTTTAAGACCCTAATCCACCTAACTTTCAAAGGAACCTTATAGGATTCGGGGTTAAGATTTTTCAGGTCTATTAGTGACTTAATTCATTGAGTTGACTAGGCTATGTTCACATGTCATCTTGATGAGCCTAAGTAGAACACTTAACAAGCAGGCATGACTCTCAAAGACAATGGTTTTACTTGGACCAGCACCTTACACATAGATCCACTCGGATGAGGTGATGAGGAGGCAGAATACTTTATCTTGGAGTAGCATACGATGGTAGTACTTCTAGGCGGAACCTCTCATGTTCCTTTAGGGAGGAATGTGCATCTCAACTTGGTCTAGTAGCATTGAGGTCTAAATACAGGAGTTGTGGGTTGCAATAATGCTTCAAAAGAGGGATAGTCTACTGGTTGAAGAAGAAAAACTGCTTATGTATATGCTGCACCATGTAGATATGTTGTACATATACACGTCAAAAAATGTGCAAAATCAAGAAAAACTCCAAAAAAAGCAGACATGCTTGATTGAAAATAAAATGCATGTCGGGGTGTATATAATCAATAAAGTAAAGCTTATGTATCACACATTCTCATCTCATGAAGCTTGCAGTGGGAGACTTAGCTACTTTGGTTAGGCTCACAGGGATATGTGACTACACTAGTCACGGTCCATTCTCTTATTTCCCCTCTTCTTAAGCTGGTTGAACTTGAACATAGAATGGAATACCCTACTCCCCGAGGAAAGAGCTGTTAGACTAGGGAATTAGTGTTACCTTGTTGAGGGAGGTTGTTTCTTTGTCATTTCGGAGGTAGGGAGCTATATATCACTTACACAGTACAAGGAAAGATGCATAATCATTAGATTTTGCGTATGTAGACTTGTTCTGATCTGTTTTATTGAGGAGTCTTGACCATAGAATGGTGGAACTTAGAGGTTGTTGAGTTTTAAACCTATCTCCTAATAAGGTCCCGACAAACTAATAATCTAATGGTTTTACTGAGCTCCATACATCAATTTATTGAAGATAAGTTTAATAATCAACCTTGATTCTCTCCCTTTTTCTTTTCTCTTTCTTTTCACTTCTTTTTCACATAAGTGTTTGCTAAGGGTCTAACAAAAGTAAAGTATAGGGGGTGATGAATTCCTGATTCCTACTCTTTATTCTTTTCTTTTAGCTTTTTATCTTGGCAAAGCATCATGTAAATACTTGTAAAAACAATAATTTAGGAGATTGCATACTTATCTTAATAGTGCATAATTAACATGTTTTTATGCAACAATAAAAGAATAAAGAAAAAGAAAAAGGAAGGAGGTATTTTATAATAAATACAGAGTGACTCATACCCTAAGAAAAGGTCAAGCCTTGACCTAATCACAAGATAAAATAAGTAAAGAAAGATAGGGTCCACTATGTACTGTATGTACTACCTATACTTGTACCTATTAACTATATATCAAATTTTTGATAAAATAAAATAATTATTATTTTTACTCCCTTGTATATATTTATAGAAATAATATAAAATAACAAAAATCAGAAAAATTAAATAAAAATAAAAATAATAAAATATTCCTTTCACTGAACAAAACACATGTGTACATATTCTTGTATAATTTATTAAATACCATTAAATAATTATAAAAATCAAATAAAATGTTATTTGTACTCTTAAAAATATGTTGTAAATAAATAAAATTTAAAATAAAGGTTCTTATATAAAAAATAAACAATAAAAATACTTGTACATAATACATAGGATAATTAAACATGCATATAATACTATATACTGTATATACAACAATTTATTTTTTGCAAAAATAATTAAAAATCACAGAAAAACACCATGAAAAATAATAAAGATATTTTGTACACTTTTTTAATTTAAATTCATTTATTATTTTAAATTCATTTATCTATATTTTCTCACGATTTTGTCTTCTAGAGACTTTTGTCGTTTTCCCCCGCTGCTTGTTATTGCTCCATGTCAGCTCTGTTGACTCCGGTCAACTGGCACCCTCCTCTTTTTCGCCCGAATTGGGTTGCCTCAATTTTCACCCATTTCTCTAGACTCGACCATCTCACCATCCCCTCCGATTTCAAGCCCCGAATAAGGGGCGTGGATCCCTAATCCATGCCATTTCTTCTCCCTGTTGATCCATGCCTCAGTTCGGGGGATCCACTCCTAACTTTTCATACATGGAACCCTATATAACTGTTACACCCAGTCCCCTTTTCCAGCACCATCGGCTGCTCCACCACCTCTGTTGTACCTGTCTTTTCCTTTACAGAGTGACAACACGAGAGGGAGAGGGAGAGGATAGCATTTGGAGCTTTACAAACATCTGGTCCAGCGAGATTCATATCCGCTACACCATGAGGAGCCGCAACCTCGGGAGGTGCCAACCATCAAGTCTATCATCCTTGTGGACCTTGTCCACAACCCCAGGTGACTCCCTTCACAAGTAGGTACTTGATAACCTGGAAAATTCGAGGGTCGTACGGTTCCACAAGGCGAAACCACAGTCGGTGTGTTGACCACTCAAAGATCCTTAGTTACTCAACAATCAACCCACAAGCAAATCAATCAATGAAAAACAAGTGTGGAGTTAAAACTTATTATAACTCTACAAAAATGAGTATAGTGTGCAAGTATGTAGAGTGTCGAACTCAGGGAGCAAGGTAGGATAAATCAAGCAAGTGCAAAGAGTGTGATGTGATTAAGTGTCTACAAATATGCAATTTTTTGTGGGTTTTTAATTTTATATTTTTTTATTTAATTTTTGGTTTTATATTTCTATATTTTGATTTTCAATTTACTGATTTTATATATTTTTAATATTTTGTATTTTTTATAATTTCTTTTTCTTTTAATACTTATGTAGCCTTTAATACTTATGTAGCTATCTATTTTAAGATGTTTTTGTGATTTTTAGATAATTTTCTAAATGTTTTTTGTATTTTTAAATGAAAAAATACTAGAAAATTGTAAGCTGCACTACTGGTCGAAATTAAAATGAGGGTTAATAATATTAAACACTATCCAAAAATCCTCAAATCTATTTTAAATTAAAGACAATAAAATAAGGAAGCTACAGAAACTAGGTTTATATTTTTAGGATTTTTCTAAGATTTTATAGATTTTTATCAAGTTTTTAGGGGTTTTCTAATATTTAAGGTTTTTGTTTTGAAATTTTTAATGATTTTTGGACTGACACTAAAGGATGATTAAACACACGAAATATATTTTTTTGGATTTTTTCAAAATGTTTTTATAATTTTTTTATGAATTTTCTAATGTAAACAATGCTGAAAATGCAGGTTTTCGATTTTTAATAAATATTAAAATGCAATGAAAATGCAATGTAAAAATATGGCATGAATGAGCAATGAACAGGAGCCTAAGATAATTTTTTGGAGATTTTTAGGATTTTATAGATGCATGCAATAAATACTAGAAGCAAAGAGAAATTACACTACTAGCAAGGGCATAAATGCAAATACACAGAAGTTCATGGGCCAAAGTGCAAATTTCACGCAAAATATATAACAATTAAACCATGTTCCAGGACCGATTAAAAATATTAAAACCCGGAAGGGTATGCTTGCAAATATCCCAACCCTACACGTGATTGGCACGTACCTTGTCAGGACTTAAATGCAATATACAAAAATCTCAGCGATTCACATGCAAAATATCCAAAAGTGTCACTTATATCAAAATTCCTGGACTAGGATGAAATACCCAAACCCGCAAGGGGTCCTATGCAAAATACCCAGCCCCCTCACGCGCACAGGCACGTGAGGTGATGTGGATAGGACATTAGTGCAATTACTCAATGTTCAGGGGTCTGTATGCAAATATTACAACAGTATTTAAACTGCAACTGAAAGTTTATGGACTAAATGAAAATTACAAAAATGGCAGGGGAAAATGTGTAAAATACCCATGCCTAAGGCCTCGTGCGCTATCCTACGGTCGAGGACGCTCCACATGCCACGCGTCACGCCCTCATGCAACGATGACTCTTCGCTCTGACGGCCTGGATTAGAAGATCCCCGCGGATCTGACGGTGCGGAGTTGGGGATGATCCAACGGTCAAGATCCACTTAGAGCTCGGGCCTCGATCCAACGGCTCCGGAGGTCGGAGCAGGAACAGCGGAGGAGCGCCGGCGAGGCGACTTTCTCCGGGCCCCAACTCCGACCTCTGGAGTTCTTTGAGCTTCAAAAACGCCCTCGAGACTCCTGGCGGCGTCCTCTATCTGCTGGGGGTCCGAAACACTCCGATGAAGGCAAGAATTCGCTGGAGATGACGACGGAGCTGGGAGGCTTCGTGGGTCTCCGGTGACGGTCAAAATGACCCCCACGCGCTCGTTAAGGCTCGTTGACCTGCAAGAAAGAGTGAGAGGGTCCAGGGTAAATTGCCTGGATCCCGTGGAGGTGGAATGGCGACGAGAAATTGCGGAACGAAGGGTGGCCAGAGGTGCACTCCGGCAATGTAACCGTGAGGGATGATTAGGTGATCGACATGTAGGATTTCTTTGGGGATTTTACTCTTAAGGATAAGGCGAAGGAAATGCAACAAAAATGAAAGAGAAAAGAGGCTGCCTTGATGGCCGGAGCCAGAGAGAGGGGATACCTCAACGCCGGCGAAAGGCGAAGGGGGCGGAGCTGCCTCAGTGCAGCTCGACCCGCCTGAAGGCCACCGGAGGAAGCTATCACCTTCCTGAAGCTTTTGGGCACGATTCGGGGAGCAACAATTGTGGAAGAGGGGTTCAAAATGGGCTCGAAAGTCGGAGGTCCATTTTGTAGGGTTTGACGATATTGCTCTGATGCTCCAAAGATCGAGTCGCAATGGTTATTGCGTTGATCCACAGATCGAGATATCATCTGGGCGTGGGTGCCCATTGATCGAGGAACAAAAGTCGTAGAGGGCATGACATGAAAGGGTGCAAGGAGCACCCTCAAAAATTTGTTGAAATTGAGGTCAAACGACGCTCTGACAGGCGCACATGGGGAGGTCATCCAGTTGACCGAGGTCAACTTGGACTGTCTCCTGATTGGTCCACGTGGACCAATCAGGAAAAATCCTTGGAAAAGATTCGTAAAATCATTTAAAAATATAAAACGACTTAATTAATTTTTGAGTATTAAATGAAAAATATTTGTTATTTTATAAACTATTTTATTATGATTTTTAATTATTTTTATGACGTATTCTTGTACTTACTATTTTAGGCTTATATAGGTATATTTATCTATATATTTTATTATTTTATGTTTATTTTGTATATTTAATTTATTTATTTTTGTTTATTATTTTATATATTTATAAGACATTTTTACACACTTAAAGGTATTTTTGTCTTATTTTTCTGAAGTATTTCCTACACTTAATAAAATATAAGTATGGCTTATATAGGTATATGTATAGGTATTATACCTAGGTGTAGTACATACAAGTATTTTATTTTGTATTTTCGTTATATTTTTATTCTAATTTTAATATATAAAAATACTATAAATAATATTTAAAAATTATAAAATTATAAAATTATAAAAATAATAAACAAATAATTAAATGAATATTTTAATCTATACAAGTATACAAGTGGGGTCCAAAACTCAACTTTCAAACCGTAACTTCAAAAAATGCGAAACTACCTTCATTAAATGGTATATTTTGAGTTATATACAATTAAAGGTGATTTTTATACATTTCGAGTTTTTATTTGCAAGATACAGGTCTGGGAAGTTGGGATTTCGGAAACTTATTTGGACCATAACTTTTTATCTGTATATTATTTTTGCTTGAAATAAATTTTGTATTTTTACTTGTTTAACTATCTACAACTTTCATGTACAAAGTTTCTTTATTTGATGTATAAAAAGTGGAACCAAAAATAGGTCCCAAAATGAATAGAGAATGAATTAAATAAAAGGTATTTTTGTTGTATTTTGGCCCTTATCTCCCCCTACTTAATTCCTTGTCGACCTAGTCATCGAGATGCCTAGGTCTCGGGGTTTCGGGTCATAAAATATTTGCAATATTTTATTCTTTTTCTTTTCTTTTATTTATTCTATATATTTGACTTTAATTACAGTATTTTATACACTATTTACATGCATATGCATGGATGCTAAAATGAGGGAATTAAGGGTATTACACGCATTTGCTAGGGTTTTTGAGGCCAAAATGATAGAATAAAGATGATGAAATGTGGCTTCATCATCCCCCTATACTTTACCTTTGCTAGTCCCTAGCAAACACTTATGCAATAAGTGCAGAAAGAAAACTAAAGAAAAGAAAAAGAAGAAAGATGGATTAAGTTTAATTATCAAACTTGTCTTCACAAAATCAAAGTTTGGAGCTAAAGTTAGTCCTTTGGAATTTTAGTGCGGTCGGAACCTTAATGAGAACCGAACTTGAAATCCAACAGCCTCTGAGAATCCCAAAACTCTGCTCAAGTCTCCTCAATAGCCAGGTAAGAAGTATTTCGACTCATACGCAAAGCCTTACGACTATTAGTCTGACTCGCACAGTGTAAGTGGTAGTGGCTCTCCCCAACTAGAATGACAAAGAGACTGACATCTGTAGTACGACAACCCAATGATTCCCCAATCCAAGAACTCATCCATCAAGGAACATGGTATTCCCTTCTAAGTTCAAGTGGCAACCAACTCAAGTGGAAGGGGTGAAGAGAAGAATGGACAATAGCCAGTGTAGCTACCTATCTTAGGATGCAAGACTAGTGTAGTCAAGTCGTCCAGCTGCAGGCTCACATGATTTGACTTTGAAGCTCAAGCTTGCTTATTGACTTTACATATATGTACACTCCGACAGTCATTTTTTATTTTTGTACAGGCCTGTCCACTTTTTTGGAGTTTTTTCTATTTGCATTTTTTTTAATACTATATATAACATCATTTACATAAGGAGTTTTTCCTCTTGAGCCAATAGACTATCCCTCTTTTGAAGCTTTATCACAGCCCACGATCTCCTATCCTCGAAACTCATCATCACTGGACGGGCTGGGAAGCACTTCCCTCCCTAGAGGAGGACAAATGTTTCCGTCTGTGCGCATCTCATACCAGCAAATCCAACCTCACCACTCCAACTGAGTTGAGCCATGTGAAAGGTGCAGGTATCCAAGTTAGGACATTATCAACAAGAGTAGTGCGTGTGCTTCGAAATACTCTATTTAGGCAGTCAAGAATCCATTGAACCAAGTCCCATGATCCTCAAAGAATTAAGTCAACTAGACCTGAAGTACCTCAATTCCAGCTCCTATAAGGTTCCTGTTAATTAGGTATATTTAGGGTCCAATCAAGCTCCAATCTTAGGATTTTACTTAGACTTGTTCAATTATCAAACTCAATCCGAAAAATGCGAATGCTATGCAAATGCTATGTAGATAATATTTTTTTTGTGATGCAATTTTCAAAGATTTTGAACTTTTTATGGATTTTTGAAAAGATGATGCATATGCATTTTTTTCAGAAAGATTTTTCAAATGTTTTTGGATTTTAATTTTGCAAATGTTTTTGGGATTTTTGAAAACAAAATGGTTTTGGCTAAATACTAGGTACAAATATTTACACAGGGATGCTTCTTTTATTTACAAGAAGTGGATTTTAAGAATTTACAAGGGTAACTGGTCAATTTTATACATAGTGAATTTTGATGTGATGTATGTATTCCTCAAACTTATTTGACAAAGATTTTGCAAACCATTTTGAAGACGATAGTACAAAATATTTTTCACAACTAATTTTTGCAAACATATATAGTCATTTTGCAACGGTTTTTCCAAACAGTATAGATATATTTTTCAAAATATTTTTGCAACGATTTTTCAAACCATTTTGCAAATCATTTTTCAAGCCATTTTATTTCACACAAAGAAAATAAATTTTTGCAATCAAAAATTTTACAAAGGTTGAAAACATGTAACAAAACATTTTCCAAATATTTTTCATAAGATTTTCAAAAGGATTTTCGAACTATTTTTCAAACATTTTGCAAAAAATATTTTCACCTGATTTATTAATCAATACAAATACAAAGAATTTGTGGAATAATCAAACATCTTCTTATAAAGATTTTTAATAAAATTTAATGAATTATTAGCCATATTATTGAGAATATACGAAAGTACGTGTTATGGCTAAAGTATATACGCAGTATATACGACCCCCTATACTTAGCTTGAGCGATATCCTAATAGATCAGAGAGAAAAAGAGAATACATAACTCATACTATGTATAGGCAAGTCTAAATAATAAATGAACAAGAGAGTAAAGAATAACCGAATGAGAAGTTGACCGTCCCCCCTATACTTAGGATCAACTAATCCTAAGTATAGCAGATTGTACACAAGGTAGGGAGGGTCAAGGGTGGGAATGAACAGATCGTACTCATATCGTCTCCCCCTATACTTAGGGTAAGATATCCCTAAGTACAGACAAGAAGAGGAGACAATGGAGAGGATAAAATAATAGAATCACTCGGGGTGTACACCCCCCTATACTTAGGACAAAGTAAGTCCTAAGTATAGAAGTCTGTCAAAAAGAGGCGACACTGTTCTTGATAGATACAGAAGATAGAAGAGGAAAAGAAGAAAAGAAGAAAATAAGGAAAGATATCACAGATGGAAGAATGAAAGAATGATATGGACAGATGGTTCTATACAGCGGAAGATGGAATTGATAACCATGTATGAGATGCAAATGATTTGAGTCAAAGAACACATCTCATACCAGAAGAATGGGGGCAACGTCAACGGTCGGTGGATCATGATCTAGATATAGTTTCAGGCGCTGACCGTTAACACGGAAGGTGGAGGAAGATGACGGCTCGGATATATCAATGCTACCATTGTCATGTACCTTACTGACCACATATGGACCTTTCCATTTACTCTGTAATTTCCCTGGAAATAACTTCAGCCTGGAATCAAACAACCATACACGCTGATCTGACTCAAACTGTTTATGGTTGATGAGAATCATGCCATGTCTTCACTTTTTCCTTGTACTATAGGCTGCCAGAAAAGGTTGTATCTCTCAACTCCTCCAGGGCTGCCAACTCTGCTCTGCTCTGATCTCCTATACTCTCGGGATCCAACAGTAACTCAGTAACTGCCCATAATGATTTGTGCTTGATTTCCACTGGCAGATGGCACGACTTGCCATAGACGAGATGAAAGGGAGATGTCCCTAATGGATTTTTGAAGGAGGTCCGATAGGCCCACAAGATCGAGTCCAAAAGCTGTGACCAATCCTTTCGGTCTGGGCGGACAACCTTCTGTAAGATCATCTTGATCTCCCTATTCGATACTTCGGCAAGAACATTAGTCTGAGGGTGATACGGCATGGCAACACGATGGTCAATGCCGAACTCATCTGCAAGGGCCCTAACTTTATCATTAATGAAATGAGACCCCCTTCTTAAAACAGAACTCTAGGCACCCCGAACCGTGAAATGATATTTTTCCTCAAGAAGCGGCATACGGTCTTAACATCTGCCGCTCGGGTGTGGATGGCCTCAACCCAACGGCTAACATAATCCACAACGAGCAAAATGTGCTCAAACCCCTGACTCTACGGAAATAGACTCATGAAATCAATTCCCCATGCATTAAAAACCTCATAAAAGTGAATGGGTTGCATGGGCATGATGTCTCTCTATCCGCAAGTACCCATTTTCTGACAGTCAGTACATTTCTTCACGAACTCATCTGAATCCTTGAAGAGAGTAGGCCACCAAAGGCCGGATTGGAGCACCTTCTGTGCTGTCCTTCTCCCAGAATGATGTCCTCCTGCCTCAAGCTTGTGGCAGTTGGTGAGGACGCTATGCTGCTCTTTTTGATGAATGCACCTCCTCCAGATGCTATCCCTTCCTTCATGATAAAGGACGGGATCCTCCCAATGGTAAAACTTGGCCTTAGCGAGGAAGGTCTCATGTTTCTGCCTAGGCCAACCCTGGGGAACCATCTTGGCCACAAGATAGTTTACAAAGTCAGCATACCATGGAAGCGAGGAGATCGCCATGATTGCCTCATCTGGAAACGTCTCTGTGATAGGTGCGCTGGGCTCAGATTCGTCAAGGTTCTCTAAATGGGAGAGATGATCCGCCACCACATTCTTAACTCCAGGCTTATCCTTAATCTCAATATCAAACTCCTAGAGTAGAATGATCCATCTGGTAAGGCAAGCTTTGGCATCCTTCTTAGCCATTATGTACCGGATGGTGGTATGATCGATAGAGATAGTTACTCTAGATCCGAGAATATAAGATCGATACTTATCCAAAGCAAAGACTACGACCAGCATCTCTTTCTCAATCACAGTGTAACTCCGCTGAGCGGCATCCAATGTCCGACTGGCGTAGTGAATGGCATACGGTAATCCATCCCTCCTCACTCCGAGCACAGCCCCAACAGCAAAATCTGAAGCGTTTGTCTTGATCTCAAATGGGAGAGACCAATCGGGTGGCTGAAGGATAGGAGCCATGACAACCATATTCTTGAGAGTCTCAAAAGACGCCAGATACTTATCATCTACAATGAACTCGGTGTCTTTTGTCAGCAAATCAGTAAGCGGTCGGGCTAGACGACGGAAGTCCTGAATGAACCGTCAGTAGAAACCGACGTGCCCCAAAAAAGACCGCAATTGACGCAAATTGGACGGTAGATTGAGTTTTCTGATGATATCCACCTTGGCTGGGTCGACCTCCATGCCCCTGTTGGAGACTATATGGCCAAGAACCGTCCCCTGAGTCACCATAAACTGACTCTTCTCCCAAGATCAAACAAGATTGACCTCAATGCAACGCTGAAGCACACGGTCTATGTAGTCAAGACAAGCGTCAAACCCATTGCCATAGACCGAGAAGTCATCCATGAAGACCTCTAAGCAATCACCCACCATGTTCGAGAAAATGGACAACATGCACCTTTGGAATGTCGCGGGGGCGTTACATAGACCAAAGGGCATCCGTCTGAAAGCCTAAGTCCCAAATGGACAGGTGAATATCGTTTTCTCCTGGTCTTTGGGTGTAATGGCCACTTGATTATAACCGGAGTACCCGTCAAGAAAGCAGTAGTGACACTTCCCATCTAGCCTTTCGATAATCTGATCAATGAATGGCAGCAGGAAATGATCCTTCTTGGTGGCCTGACTCAATCGTCTGCAGTCCATATAGACCCTCCAAGAAGTGGGTACCCGGGTAGCTATCTCCTCTCCAGACTCACTTACAACTGTAGTCATACTCGTCTTCTTGGGTACCACATGTAATGAACTAACCCACTTGGAGTCGGAGATGGGGTAGATAAAATCGGCGCTCCACCACTTCGATATTTCTTTCATGACCACATCTCGAAGATTCGGGTTCAGCTGTCGCTGGAACTCACATGATGGCCTAGCGTCCTCCTCAAGATAGATGTGGTGGGAGCATAGAGCCGGACTAATCCCCTGGAGATCAGCTATACTCCATCCTATCGCCTTACCGTTTCTTTCAAGAACCTCCATCAGACGAGAATCTTGTTCTCCAGTCAAACCTACTGCGATAATGACTGGGTGCATATCTGGCTCACCCGCAAGGAATCTATACTTCAGCGATTGCGGCAAGGGCTTTAATTCTGGACAACTGGGAGGTGGCAGATCTGGCTTCTGATATGTCTGTGTGATGGCTACCAGGTTTGCATGTGAGAACTCTTGCTGATCATGAGAATCTGACGAAGGGAACCCTGCTGAATCATCTATACACTATACTGGCTCACACTCCATCACGGTTGTCTGCTCAGAAGGAATCAGACATGGAAAATAGTCATTAAAATCATCCCAATCGATGTCTGAATCCGAGAAATCTGAACTAGAGGAACATGAATGGAATTCGGTGGTACCACTCATCACAGAACTGTCAGCCACCAAGGTATCCTCGTCCAGGGGTGTGCTCTCCAGGCTCTCAACTGCCATAAGCCGTAAATATAGTGAATCTGTAGGCAAGGCGAGGGTCTTTGCTACTGGATCTGTCCAAATAGATTCATCATCTGTCATCACGAAATCACACTCCTGGTGGACGTCTCGCTCAGCCTCTGTTATCTGCTCGACATCGCTGGACTGCTCTGAGCATGCTAATTCTCTCGCTCTGGTCTCGTCGATCGTCTCTATTTGTATGGTTTCTCCCTCTACGTGAAAACACACCTTCCTATTATCATGATCGGATACCGCCTTGGCAGTGGCCAAGAATGGGCGTCCAAGTATGATCGGGGCATCTGTTACCGACTCTGGGATCTCCATGTCCAATACAACAAAGTCTAAGGGTAATTTCAGACCTTGAATGGTAACGACCACGTCTCTCAACAACCCCATCGGCCTCTTAGTAGACCTATCAGCAAACTGAAGGATCGTCCTGCTCCGAAGAAGAGGACCAAACTCGAATTGGTCAAGTAAGGCTGCCAAAAGGAGGTTGATAGAAGATCCGCTGTCTAATAGGGTATGATCGTACTGCTACTCCTGAATCTCACATCTAACATAGGGAGCTCCTGCATCAGGTCTCTTGGCTGGTAATCTTCTCTGAATGGCACAACATGTAGAATGGGTGAGCACATGGATCTGATCTCTGTGGTTCCTCCTCTTCCGGTGGACTGTAGTCTTCTCTTTCAAATTCTTCTGGAAGAGGGGAATGTGCTCAAGTGCCTCTCGTAGAGTCAGCTGGATATGGAATCTATCAATCATCTGTTTGCTGAACTCTACCTATTGAGTTTTTTGGGATTTTCTCTTTTATTCCCCTTCGCTAAGCAGAGTGCTTCAGGGAAGGGGATGGTAGGGGCCTCCTCAGATGGAGAGCTAGGTATAGGTTCATGTGTCAATGGATGAATGGAATCCATACAATGATCATCATGCAATACATATGGACTCGAAGTCGATACAGAAACCTTTCCTTTATTCATTTTTTCGTGCTTTTTGTTACCACGGTCCTTAGATACAAAAGGTGGCAACACAATTTGTGGGAGCTCAACAAAAGTAGAAGTGGTGGCCTCAGTACCACCAACGACATCTGACATTGCGGCCTCAGCACCGTGCTCTGGCTCTGCATAAAAAATGGTGGTCTCAGCACCACCGTCTGCATCTGGTCTCACGACGGCCTTAGCACCGTCGTCTGGATTTCCATCCTTGGTGGAATCAGTGCCACCGTCATCAACATTCTCAGCGGCATCAGCACCGCTACTCTGCTCATCTGGCTCTCCGGATTCTTCGTGTTGTTGTACTTAGATGAGGCACCGTCGGCTGGTATTATACCGCTCCTAGTAGTCACCAAATTAGCATCATGCAAAGAAAAAGACATGCCACTCAAATAATCACTAGGAGAAGTATCTTCTGTGAACTGTACCTGCTCATACTTTCTTTTTAAACTGTTCGGGTTGGGTTCGATCTGTGCAGGTATGGCGGCCTTGCCCTTGATGATTTCTCTCATTTCATGTCGGAACTCATCCATTTCCTGCCAGACGGATGCTCAATGTTCAGAAAGCAATCGGGCAAGGTCATCTAATGCTGGGTTCTCGAAAGCAGGTGCCTGAGAACCGGATGTATTCCCTTGCTGGAAATGAGGTTGCTGCTAGGAGGAGAAGTGATCACGAGGCTGCGGGTATAACTAGTGGGGCTGCGGACGCTGCCTCCACTGCTGTCCCTGATAGGCGGGACGAGGACCCTGCTGGTACTGCTGCTGGGCATACTGGGGCTGGTGTTGCTGCTGGTTGTTCTGCTGTCCTTGAGCGGATTGCTGCTGCTAGGAGGAGGTGCCTCCGGTTGTCCAACGGAATCTGGGGTGATCACGGCGAATCCCGACGGGCTGTGGGTACCGGTTATACCATATACCATTGACTTCCATCAATGGGTCCTGCTCGAAGGATGGTGGGGGTAGAACTGCCAATGGTTGATCCGACTGATAGACCACCATCTTAGTATCTTGAGATGGTGGTGGCAGTGGGTAGTACGGTAGCTACGGGACCGGCTCTGCCTGGATGTGGTTGACCTAGCGGTGTGCGGCAGAGGGCTGGGTGGAGCTGCTACTGCTCGGATCGGCCCGTGACCAGGGAGGCTGCTGAGTGGACGTCTGTGCCTCCTGAATGCAAAGCATCTGCGTCTTCAGGTAACTCATAGTCTTTGTGATAAGGTCCATCTGGACAAGACCTTGATTCTGCTTTTTCTTCTCGAGGATCTTCATGCGGTCCAACTTCTCACTAATAATCCCTATGCCGGCTGCTGCGGATTCATCTTGGGATGTGGATACCAATAGACTGTGAGGACTGACATCGATGCGGGCGATCCTCTGAAATGTTCCGGCTCCTTGGGGGGGTTTCTGCAGTGTGTAGACTCTGGCTTGGGCCATGACCGTCGATTTTTCAGACATCCCTTCATAAATGGCCCAGATGTCATCTTTACCCTTGGAAAAGTATGACCCACCACAAGAGGCATTAACAAGCCCCTGCAGCTCCGGTGTCAGCCCACGGAAAAAACATTGAACCAGATTGGGCTTGGATATATAATGATGTGGACACCAGTTAATGAGCTCTCTGAATCGATCCCAAGCCTCTTGGAATTGCTCATTAGGGATCAGTGTGAAATTGCTTATCATGGCTCGTGTTGTGTTGGTCCGGTCGAGAGGATAATACATGTTCAGGTATGCGGTCCGGAGTTGTGCCCAAGTGTCAACGAATCTTCCCAAATGTTTATCCAGTATGCGGCTCTATCTACCAAGGAGAATGGGAATGCAATCATTCTGATGGTTGTCCTCGGACACCAGCCTGTCATGAATTGTGCTGCAGATCATCTCAAATTCCTACAGACGGAGGTGTGGCTTTTCGGTCGCCAGCCCATGAAATTTTGGCAGTAGCTGAAGATTATGTGGGCGAGGCTCGAAATCTCCATGGATGGGAGGGAGATGGATCCATCGATGAGTGAGGGATGCTGCCGAATTGTGCAATTCCCTCATGGTAGTCTGTGGCGGCCTCTCAGCATCAGGATTTCCTCCTCCTCCTACTTATGCATCTGGAATGTCTCCTCCACCACCTGCAGCTATGTTATCTCTATCAGCTCGCATCTGCGTCAGCTCTCGCATAACGTCACCCATGAATACTCCCTAGTCTCTGATTTGTCTTTGCATTGTCTCTAGGGAGGCTAGTAGTGAATGATTGATGGCAGCTTCATCATAAAGAAATGGAGGGTGCTCCTGCTCATCTGGGTGCTCGTCTCTGTCTGCCATGGCAGGGTTCTCTGAAAAGGCAAAAGAAACCATCTCAGGTGCCGTAAGATGTGTTGAGATCTGTGTTGCACTAAACTCTGAAACAGCTGGACTGATGGAAGAAGAAGGGTGGTCGAGGGGGAACAGGGTGGAAGTGAACTCAGGTTTGGAGAGCGGGTCTAAACTCCCCGAAGCCGTCATAGATGAATAGGGAGGAGTGCGGGATATCGGTGCCGACAAAGACGGCCTAAGAGACCTCCTTTCCATCATCGTGATTATTGGAGAAGAATGCGGTTTAGAAATGAAGAGAAGGGGGTGGCAAAATTGTGCATAATTGTGCAGAGTTTTTGATCTTGACCTAAATTAACTAGTCAATCAAACACAATACAACGGGTTCACCAACTCAACGCATGAAGACGTGAAGGTTCGACTGTAATCTTTATAGCTTTTATGATTGAATTCAGGCAATTATCTTTGAACAAGTCCTTAGAGTGCTATGCCTATAGGAGCGAGATTACTGCCGGAAGAGTATCTCGTACTTGTCCTCCTCCTTTGTAACCTGTAGTTTGCACTTTTTGAGGTCCTTCTAACCCTTCCTGGATCCCTACTCAGCCATAGAAATAGAGGGAGGAAGCCGATAGGCAAAACCGATACTTCGGATCTCGCTCGCAACGGAATCACCCGTGAGCGTGCAAGAACCTACTCGGATGCAAGACGATGAGACAGACACCCCCGTGAAGGCATGTCCTAGGCTCGATACTTCGGACAAGGTCGATGCTCTACACAATAGAGAGTCATCAATGGTGACCAAGCCCTACTCGTCTACGTTTGATAGAAGCGCCTATACTTCGATAATCTAGGCAATACACAAGGTAGTCACAGACTGGGTTGTTGGCTCTAATCCTTACGAAGCCGCTCTCTCACTTGGAAGGAGACCTTCCCATGCAACCTGAATACAAGTGAGGGTTTACTCACCCCAAGAAATGAATCCAATTAACCAATTTTATTTAGGTCAAGTTTTCTTTAGCAGTCCCTTTTTTATTTTTTTGGTGTTATCACTTGCTTTGAGTAGATTCAATACAAGCGCCTAACGTTTTGTATTTTATTTGAGTCCTATTTGATCCAAAAACAGAGGAAGAGAGTCAGAAAAGCCAATTCATGTGGCACTAAGATGGAAATCTCACCTTAGTGCCTAAATTATGAATGCAAAGATAGAAGACTTACAGTGCCTCCCAGCTCTCTCCATGTGGGATGCAAAATAGGAATTTATAAACCTACACTACATGCCAATATGCACACCGAAATCGTCCTAAGCAGGCAATTGCTAACGTGAAGAACCAAATGCTAAGCACAAAACGAAACCGAGATGTCCGGTCTTGGGCGCCGATCGGTGTCCACCACAATGGATCCTGCACGCGCTGTATACGATCCCTCCCAGCATGGTGGTTTCAAGTTATGTGTTTTAGCAATTAATTTAATCTAAGTCCAAACTACGAATCTATACGTGCATGCAAAGGTTATTAGGTGTTTGGCCATAGACTACACGAACAAGCAAGCCAAAAAACTAAGGGCTCATTCCACAAAAATGTAAAGACAAGAAATTCAAAACCGGGAAATGACAGCGGTAAAAAGCTGATAAAAAATGCGTTGAGCCCCCAAGTGAACAATCACTTGGGAAATTAGGCCCAAGTGTCCAAGTCCAAATGTACCTGTATCATTACAAATTAAATGGAAATCTCTCTCTCACAAAAATGAATAAACTAGCTAACACTCTCTCTCAAACTCTCCTGCTGGCTAGGGTAGAATAGTCGACTCTGCCTCCCAAGGATGCTCAGGACCGCATAGGCAATCCTCCTCGATCCGCGGTCCCTCGCAAGAAGACAACAAAGAGACTGGTCAGATAGTTCAACGAGGTATACCAAAAATGAGAGATCAAATAAAACAATGATATAAACAAATAATCACAACCACAATCAAACAAAGATCTAAACACTGTTGCTCCCCAGCAACGGCCCATTTGATAACCTGGGAAATTCGAGGGTCGTACGGTTTCACAAGGCGAAACCGCAGTCGGTGTGTTGACCACTCAAAGATCCCTAGTTAATCAACAATTAACCCACAAGCAAATCAATCAATGAAAAATAAGTGTGGAGTTAAAACTTATTATAACTCTACCAAAATGTGTATAGTGTGCAAGTATGTAGAGTGTCGACCACAGGGAGCAAGGCAGGATAAATCAAGCATGTGCAAAGAGTGTGATGTGATTAAGTGTACAAATATGCATTTATTGTGGGTTTTTAATTTTATATTTTTTTATTTAATTTTTGGTTCTAGATTTTTATATTTTGATTTTGAATTTACTGATTTTATATTTTCTTTTTATGTTTTGTATTTTTTATATTTCTTTTTCTTTTAATACTTATGTAGTTATATAAAGAATGTATGTATACAAGAGAGAGGATATATATTGGTAATAATTCTCAAAAATCAGGTAATAAAATGTTTTTAGTCTTTTTATATTTTTAAGATGTTTTTGTGATTTTTAGATATTTTTCTAAATGTTTTTGGTATTTTAAAATAAAAAATACTAGAAAACAATAAGATGCACTATTGGCTGGAATTAAAATGAGGGTTAAAAATATTAAATAGTAACCAAAAATCTTCAAATTAATTTTAAATTAAAGACAATAAAATAAGGAATCTAAGAAATTGGATTTATGTTTTTAGGATTTTTCTAGGATTTTATAGATTTTTATCAGGTTTTTAGGTGTTTTCTAATTTTTAAGGTTTTTGTTTTTAAATTTTTAATGATTTTTGGATTGACACTAAAGAATGATAAAACACACAAAATATAATTTTTTTGGAATTTTTCAAAATGTTTTTATAATTTTTTTATGAATTTTCTAATACAAACAGTGCTGAAAATGCATGTTTTTGATTTTTGATAAATATTAGAATGCAATGTAAAAATATGGCGTGAATGAGCAATGAAACAGGAGCCTAAGATAATTTTTGGTGATATTTAGGATTTTATAGATGCATGCAATAAATACTATAAGTAAAGAGAAATTACACTACGAGCAAGGGCATAAGTGCAAATACACAGAAGTTCAAGGGCCAAAGTGCAAAATTCACACAAAATAACTATTAAACCACGTTCCAGGACCGATTACAAATATTAAAACCTGCGAGGGTATGCCTGCAAATATCCCAACCCCACACATGACTGGCACATACCTGGTCAAAACTTAAATGTAATATACAAAAATCTCAAGGGTTCACATGCAAAATATCCAGAACTGTTACACTTAATATCAAATTTCCTAGACTAGGACGAAATACCCAAACCCACAAGGGGTCCTGTGCAAAATATTCAGACCCCTCAAGCGCACAGGCACGTGATGAGACGTGTATAGGACCTAAGTGCAATTACTCAAAGTTCAGGGGTCTGTATGCAAATATTACAGCAGTATTTAAACTGCAACTAAAAGTTTATGAACTAAATGAAAATTACAAAAATGGTAGGGAAAATGTGCAAAATACCCACGCCTAAGGCCTCATGCGTGATCCGACAGTCGAGGACGCTCCACTTGCCACGTGTCACGCCCTCATGCAACAATGATGCTTCGCTCTGATGACCTGGATTAGAAGATCCCCGCGGATCTGATGGTGTGGAGCTAGCGATGATCCAATGGTCCAGTTCCACCAGGAGCTCGAGCCTCAATCTAACGGCTCTGGAGGTCGGAGATGGAACAACGGAGGAGCGCCGGCGAGGCGTCTTTCTCCGGGCTCCTACTCCGTCCTCTAGCGTTCTTTGAGCTTCAAAAATGCCCTGGAAACTCCTGGAGGCATCCTCTATCTGCTGGGGGGTCTGAAACACTCAGATGAAGGCCGGAGTTTGCTGAATATGACGGTGGAGGTGGGAGGCTTCGTGGGTCTCCAGCGATGGTCAAAATGACCCCCAGGTGCTCGTTGAGGCTCGTTGACTTGCAAGAAAGAGTGAGAGGGTCCAGGGCGAATTGCCTGGACCCCGCGGAGGTGGAATGGCGACGAGAAGTTGCAGAACGAAGGGTGGCCGGTGGTGCACTCCGGCGATGTAACCGTGAGGGATGATTGGGTGATCGACACGTAAGATTTCTTTGGGGATTTTACTCCCAAGGATAAGGAGAAGGAAATGCAACCAAAATGAAAGAGAAAAGAGGCTGCCTCGATGGCCGAAGCAAGAGCGAGGTGGTACCTTGACGCCGGCGAAAGGCGGAGGTGGCGGAGCCGCCTCAGTGCTGCTCGACCCACCTGACGGTCATCGAAGGAAGATGTCACCTTCCTGGAGCTTTTGGGCACGATTCGGGGAGAAACAATTGTGGAAGAGGGGTTCAAAATGGGCTCGAAAGTCGGAGGTCCATTTTGTAGGGTTTGACGATATTGTTCTGACGCTCCAAAGATCGAGTCGCAGCGGCTATTGCGTTGATACACAGATCGAGATATCATCTGGGCGTGGGTGCCCATTGATGGAGGAACAAAAGTCGTAGAGGGTGCGACATGAAAGGGTGCAAGGAGCGCCCTCAAAAATTGTTGAAATCGAGGTTAAACGACGCTCTGATAGGCACACATGCGGAGGACAGCTAGTTGACCGAGGTCAACTTTGACTTTCTCCTGATTGGTCCAGGAAACGATTTAATTAATTTTTGAGTATTAAATGAAAAATAATTTTTATTTTATAAACTATTTTTTTATGATTTTTAATTTATTTTGTGAGGTATTCTTGTACAAGTTATATTTTAGGCTTATATAAGTATATTTATCTAAATATTTTATTATTTTATTTTTATTTTATATATTTAATTTATTTATTTTTGTTTATTATTTTATATATTTATAAGACATTTTTATACACTTAAAAGTATTTTTGTCTTATTTTTCTGAAGTATTTCGTACACTTAATAAAATATAAGTATGACTTATATTGGTATATGTATGGGTATTATACCTAGGTGTAGTATATACAAGTATTTTATTTTGTATTTTCTTTATATTTTTATTCTAATTTTAATATATACATATACTATAAATAATATTTACAAAATTATAAAAATATAAAATTATAAAAATAATAAACAAATAATCAAATGAATGTTTTAATCTGTACAAGTATACAAGTGGGGTTCAAAACTCAACTTTCAAACCGTAACTCCGAAAAATGCGAACCACCTTCATTAAATAGATTATTTTGGGCTTTATACAATTAAAGGTGATTTTGATACATTTCGAGTTTTTATTTGCAAGATACAGGTCTGGGAAGTAGGGATTTTGGAAACTTATTTAGACCATAACTTTTTATCTGTACATTATTTTTGGTTGAAATAAATTTTGTATTTTTATTTGTTTAATTATATACAACTTTCATATACAAAGTTTCTTTATTTGATGTATAAAAAGTGGAACCAAAAATAGGTCCCAAAATGAATAGAGAATGAATTAAATAAAAGGTATTTTTGTGGTGTTTTGGCCCTTATCTCCCCCTACTTTATTCCTTATCGACCTAGTCATCGAGATGCCTAGGTCTCAGGGTTTTGGGACATAAAATATTTGCAATATTTTATTCTTTTTATTTTCTTTTATTTATTCTATAAATTTAGCTTTAATTACAGTAATTTATACACTATTTACATGCATGTGCATGGAGGCTAAAATGCGGGAATTAAGGGTATTTACACGCATTTGCTAGGGTTTTTGAGGCCAAAATGATAGAATAAAGATGATGAAATGTCGCTTCATCAGTACCCCCTTTATCTTTCATTTTCACATCGATTTGATCATTCACCCACATCATCTCGCAAACTCTGACGACCATATCTCTTCCATGTTTGCCGCCTAATTCTGATGTTCACACATCCCCACCCGACTTTCCTCCGCTTCTACATTGAGCTCCGCAATCTCCCTCTTGACTCCAATTGCCAGATTGGAGTCAAGTAGCAGGTCGAATCCTCCATTCCACCCGAGACCTATCCCATTCAACCCACCTCTATTTTCGATACCATCTGCGCATTAACCCCTACCCGGAGCATCATCTCTGAGCATATCCCTTCTCCTATAGGGGGAGCATAGATAGGCCTCATCTAGAGGTCGAAAAGGCATGACATAGGAGCTCTAGAATCCTACTCTGCTCCAGGAGCGTCTCTTTGGTCATCGACCTTCTGAAACCACCAGCAGTTGCAGATCGACGTCGACAATAGTTCCCCCACCAAAGCAGCTCCGGAGGACGCATCTTCAGCACATATCAGCCGATTGAAACTCACCGGATGCGAGTTCTTCATAGGATCTTCCAGGCGTCGTCTCCACCGTCAGATCGGGTCCTCCCCCAGTTCAAATCTCCGTCATTCAGCATCAGGGAGCCATCGATTGTTAGATCCATCTAAGGATCCACCAACAGTCGTTCATTGACAAAGGGATACTCGCAGATCTCGACCGTTCATCCATTAGTAGAGACCTTTCAGCCGTTGGATAACGCCTTAATAAAGGGTAAATATCAATTAAGCTCCTCTCTACTTTGTTTTTATTATGTAGTCCTATAAATATTTGACGCATTTATTTTATATTAGAAATTTTGTAGTTTAGACCTCGTAGTTACAAGTATTGTAGAGTTTATCTGAACTCACGTGAAGTCCAATTTGCCTTCTAGTTTTTTTTCATTATCTGCCGTGTACCTTATGGATGTTATAGTTTGAATGGATTTTTTTTGATTTTGCATTTATACACTTGTGAGGCTAGTTCACATGATGTGTGTGTGTTAACTAGGGCTTTTTGCAATTTAGGACCTATATTTCTCCACTGTGTTATTGTTTGGCCTAAAACTTTATTTTAATAGCAAGTAGGTCCCTGTAAGCTGCTTGTCTTTTGTTTAATTAAATAAATGCCAAATTATTCCCAAAAATTCTCTAAAAATTATTCTTGGTCCTGTTTATGCGTGGTATTTTTAATGATTTTTGTGGATTAATTTAGTTACATTTATTATTTTTGAAAAATAAAAAAAATATAAAAAGAGTTTTGTCTATTTTATAAAATCCATAAAAATCCAGAAAATACCCAAAAAATTCCACAAAAATTATGTTTGATGTGTCTTCTATAGCAATTTCATTTTAAAACTCATCATAAAAAAACTAAAAATTACAAAAAAACTTCTAAAAACTTCAAAAAATCATAAAAAAATTCAAGAAAAAAACAAAAAATATCATTCTAGTTTCTGTTTGTAGCATTTTGACATAAAATTGTCCCATGGGACTTTAGGGCACTTCAAATAATTTTAATTTTGCAATATAGTACTGGTTGTGCACTACTTGTAGTTCCATTCATTGTTAGATTTTTATAAAATAATAAAAATATGAGAAAAACCCAAAAACACTGTAAAATTATTAAGATCCAAAAATATTTTTATCTTAATATTTGAACATTTTTAGCCTTAAATAAAAATACAAAAAAATTGATTTTTTCTCTAATTCAGATATTAAAATTTTGTAAAATTAAAAATCACAAAAATATTTTATTTTCTGAAATTTTCTACTTCGTAGGTTTACTCGTACTTCTAGTGTTCGACCCTGGTTGCTATACCAGGTAAAAACAATATCAAAGACCGCTTACATCTCTGTGCGTCTGATTGCTTTATTTTTTTAAGTGGTTTTTATTTCTTGATTGATCGAGCTTGGCGATTCAGGTCGTAACGACCCGTGATTATTTGTTTACTAAACCCCAGTTGCCTAGCGTGTCATCAAGAAGACATCGCTTGCAATGAGACTTGCTCTCCAGTGATCCTGCTTAAACTCATCAGAATATTGCTAACTACAGCTACACATCTTGACTATGACATCTAGATGATGGAAGTTGAGATTGCATTCCTCTATGAATACCTCAACAAGGATATTCATATGAAGTAGCCCCAGGGCTATATAGTTGAGGAAGGCAAGGTGTGCAAGCTAGAAGAACTCCATCTATGAACTCAAATAAGCTTCTCCTAGTTAGAACATCAGATTAGATGAAATTATAAAGGCTATGATTTTTGATAGAATCTTGATGAACCATGTAAAGCTTAGTGGGAGTGCCAAAATCGTGTTCATGTAGATAGAAATCCTAATCATTTGGAACGATATAAGGATGATAATAAGTATTTTATGATCTAGTTATTCCATACCTTGAGATAAAATATCTCAAGGAAGAGAAAAGGGCATTGGGACCATCACATTTGTGGTACATCTTAGACATATTCTGTTTTTTCGAAAATTCCAAGGAAAGCTTCTTTCCCTTAAGATATGGTACCGATCTATCTAAAGGGATATCACCTCAAAGAGTTGGATGTGAATGCAAAAGATGCATGCTCTTGTTCATCAGCTATAGGAAGCTCAGTGTATGCTAGATGTGTAGAAAAGCTAGATATCTGACATGCAGTAGGTGTAGTAAACTGTTATCAATCCTACTATGGAGATAAAACACTGTTATCGATCCTACTATGTAAAGCTTAGTGGGAGTGCCAAAATCGTGTTCATGTAGATAGAAATCCTAATCATTTGGAATGATATAAGGATGATAATAAGTATTTTATGATCTGGTTATTCCATACCTTGAGATAAAATATCTCAAGGAAGAGAAAAGGGCATTGGGACCATCACATTTGTGGTACATCTTAGACATATTCCATATTTTGGAAAATTCCAAGGAAAGCTTCTTTCCCTTAAGATATGGTACTGATCTATCTAAAGGGATATCACCTCAAAGAGTTGAGGATGTGAATGCGAAAGATGCATGCTCTAGTACATCAGCTATAGGAAGCTCATTGTATGCTAGATGTGTAGAAAAGCTAGATATCTGCCATGCAGTAGGAGTAGTAAACTGTTATCAATCCTACTATGGAGATAAAACACTTAATTATAGTAACAACAACATATTAAAAGATGACAAGACTTTAGAAATCGTGGTCTTAAAGCCATATCTTCAAGAACTTAAGACTCTATAGATTGTGATCTGAAAGGTCTTACTTACATAGGCCTTATAATACTTAAGATTGGGTCTTAGTCTAAAGTATATAGAGATCTCCAGGCATAAGGGTAATCTGATAAGGATAATAGAAATTACTTACTGGTTATAATGATTATTAATTATAGTACCAAAGGCACTATAACTTCTTTAACAAGATTGAGTATTGATTGTGTAAGATGCAACATTCGCATTGTATGTGAGCACAGTTACTAGGAGATATGCAAGTTTGTAAAAGGACTTGGCATAGTCTCTCGAGAATCGAGTGACTAGTCAGCTTCCCAAGCTATTTTTCTAAATAGCCTACGATTATCACATGAGTGTGGACTTAAATAATATCACACTAATGGCTCTTTGGACTAGTGGGAGATTATTGAACATGTGAGCCCACGACGAGCCATTATGCGATAAAAGTTATTGCAATTCACTCCTTAATCTGAAATGAAGAATAACTAATTTGCATAATAGATCCGTTAGTATAATTAGGATTATGTATCATGGCCATCTTAATAATCACACGGATGTTGATTCAAACATTGAATCATAGAGGTTGGTGGTTGGATGATATCTATGGAGTTAGATTGAGCACTCATCAAGCATCATCAAGTGATTATTAAGAAAGGATATTCATCCTGAGAACGAGACGGCAATCCATCTCTAAAGGATGATATCTAATCGACTTCTTGATGAATGTCATGTACATAGAATAGATATTCATAGGTTTCAGATAAGTTGGGTTAAAGAGTTGACTTGACGAGGTCAAGATAACCGGGACCTTTGTCGTATACTATCATGATATATGCACGCATCCTCTAACCGTAGATAGATGCATTATTATTTGTCAGAGTGTGTAATTAGGTTGACCATTAGGTTGATGATCTAACCAAGGTCTATATATCAGCGACCTGGTGTCTACACAAGGGTGTATGAGTAATACAATCTCTCAAAGGGATCATACAAGTTCTCTAATAAATCGAAAGACATGAGCTCACTCATGAGATATTAGTATTAAATTCCATGCATTGTCATCTTCCTTTGGAAGTATGACATAAGTTAGAGGTACAATATATGATTTTTGAAAGTATATGATCGATTCTAATTCCTAATGATCAAATGAGAAACTTTATGATAAAATCCTGAAGAAGATAGTTCAAATATAATCTAAACTTCGGGTTTATTCTAGGTCTTCCACTATGCAGGGTTTGCAGGTATTAGGAATACTCAAGGGTGATGTGATCTTAAATGATGTATAACCATGATACTTCCATTCCGAAGGAGTGATGAAATAGGTTTGGATTTTAGTGACTCCTCTCAGTGGAGTAGATATCTAATCATGATCCAATTGTTGGACATTCATTCGACTATGATTCAGATGCAATGAGAAGATGGGTTATTATGTCTGATATGATCAAACGCCTCTGAGTTATCTTATAGATCTATATATGAGATAAGATCTTAATATCCAAGAAACTATACATGGCATATACAATCGCCCCGACCTTTTCTCCAAGTATCTAAGGAGAAGGCACACAATTCTTGAAAGAGTCCAGAATTATTCCATGAGCAATTTTATCTAAGCATTGGAAAATTAGATAATTACGCAGGATTTAATTATCACAATTAATTTGTGGATAAAGATATCTACGATAATAAATTAGATTTAATTATCATGGATAGGATTAATGTGGATAAGACTATCCACAATAAACATGGATAATGTGGATATGATCCAAAATATATTCGAAAGAATTAATTATGAACGATATTCACAATTTATATGTTAATTTAGATTGGTTCACATTTCATAATTTAGTAAAAATATGATTTACATTAAATATAAGATGGAAATTATTAATTCTTATTTATCAATGATTTTGTTGTAATTATCACAAGTATTATTATTTGGTGATTGATGAATCCCCATTCATCACTCTTTATTCTTTTATTTTAGTTAGATAATTTGGCAAAACACCATGCATATGATTGTAAATACAATAAGTTGTCAATAAGCACGCATTTGCTAATACTCCATAATTAGCATGCATTTGTGCAAAAATAAAAGAATAAATAAATACATAAAAATAAGGAAATATTTAGAATAAATATTGAGTGACCTGAACCCAAGAAAGGGACAACATGGGCCTGGTCGCCAAATAAAATAAGTAGAGAGAGATAGGGCCACTCATCCTTGTACATATCCTTTATATATATATACTGTTGGACAAGTGAGCCCACTGTGAGCCATTATGCAATAAATGTAATTGCGAATATCATTCCCTGATCTGAAATGAAGAATAAATAATTTGCATAATAGGTCCCTCTGTACAATTAGGGATATGTACCATGGGTATCTTAATGATCATACAGCTGTTGATTCAATTATTGAATCATAGAGGCTGGTGCTTGGATGAATATCTAAAGGGTTAAATTGAGGACTCATCAAGCATCGTCAAATGATTGTTACAAGATAATCTCCAGCCTGAGTAGGAGATGGACACCTTTCTCACATAGGCTGATATCTGACCGACCTCTTGATGCAGTTCCTCTGCATAGGAATAGAGATTCGGGGGTGTCAGATTCGTTAAGTCAATGGGTTGACTTAACGAGATCGAGCTAACCAAAGTCCTATGTTGAATGCTGTCACAGCATAGGCAAGCATCCTCTGACCGGAGACAGATGTATTGCTATATGTCTGAGTGTACATTTGGCAGACCGATAGGTTGATGACCTAACCAAGGTATATATATACCGGCACGCTAGTGTGCATATAAGGGCATATGAGTAATACGATCTCTCAAAGGGATCATACAGGTTCACTACTGAACCGGAAGACATGAGTTCACTCATGAGATATTGGGAAGAATCAAATTCCGTGCGCGGTCGTCTCGCTTTGGAAGCTTGACTGAATTTGTAGGTTTGATATATACTTTTGGAAAGTATATGATCAAGACCTGGGTATGATATATGCTTTTGGAAAGTATGTGATCGATACCAAATCCCAATGATCAAATGAGAAACTTAGTGATCAAACACTGAAGAAGACAATGTAAAATTGATCTTGATCTTCGGGTTGACCATGTGTCTTCCAGTATGCAGGATGTACATGTATTGGGAATACCTGAGGGTGATGTGATCATAAACGATTGTATTGTTGGACATGCGAGCCCACGGCGAGCCATTATGCAATAAATGTTATTGCAATTCACTCCTTGATCTGAAATAAAGAGTATATAATTTGCATGATAGGTCCCTTAGTACAATTAGGGTTATGTACCATGGCCATCTTAATGATCATACAGCTGTTGATTCAATTATTGAATCATAGAGGCTGGTGCTTAGATGAATATCTAATGAGTTAGATTGAGGACTCATCAAGCACCGTCAAATGATTATTAAGAGATGATCTCCAGCCTGAGTAGGAGATGGCAATCCTATCTCATTTAGGTTGATATCTGACCGACCTCTTGATGCAGGTCCTCTGCATAGGAATAGAGATTCGGAGGTGTCAGATTAGTTAGGTCAAAGAGTTGACTTAACGAGATCGAGATAACCAAAGTCCTATATCGTATGCTGTCACGATACAGGCACACATCCTCTGACCGGAGACAGGTGTGTTACTATATGTTTGAGTATGTACATTTGGCAGACCAATAGGTTGATGACCTAATCAAGGTCTATACACCGGCGCGCTGGTGTGCATATAAGGGCATATGAGTAATACGATCTCTCAAAGGGATCATACAGGTTCACTACTGAACCGGAAGACATGAGCTCACTCATGAGATATTTGGAAGAATCAAATTCCATGCGCATGGTCGTCTCGCTTTAGAAGCTTGACTGAATTTGTAGGTTTGATATATACTTTTGGAAAGTATATGATCAAGACCTAGGTATGATATATGCTTTTGGAAAGTATATGATCGATACCGACTTCCAAATGATCGAATGAGAAACTTACTGATAGAACCCTGAAGTAGGCAGTGTAAAGTTGATCTAATACTTCGGGTTTAATCTGAGTCTTCCAGTATGCAGGATGTACAGGTGTTGGGAATACCTGAGGGTGATGTGATCATAAACGATTGTATAACCATGACGCTTCCATTCCTAGGGAGTGATGAAACGGGTCTGGATTTTAGTGACTCCTCTCAGTAGAGAAGTAATCTGATCTTAGTCCAAATGTTGGACATTGATCTGAATGTGATTCAGATTCAATGAGAAGATTAGATTTACGGTCTTGATTTAATCAAGCATCTATGGGAGGCCCGAGATCTGGATTTGAGATGTGATCTCAATATCCATGTCACTATACGTGGAACAATACAATCGCCCTGTCCTTATCTCCAAGTATTCGCGGAGAAAGCGCATTATCCTTGAAAGAGTTCATGGATAATTCTATTGTTGATATATGTATCCGAGCATTGAGAAAATGGATAATTAAATGTGATTTAGTTATCATGAATAATATGAATTTGATTCATATTATAAGGAGAGTTATCTTAGATAATTAAATGTGATTTGATTATCAAAAGATGTGAATAATGTGAATGTGATTCATATTATTTGAACACATGAGATAAAGAGATCCAAGATGATTAAATATGATTTAATTATCAAGGATAAGAATAATGTGGATAGTAATATCCAATTATTCATAATGTATTATAAATGTGATTTATAATGTATTAGAGAGAGTTAAATATAATTTATATTAGTAGATTAATTATTAATGTGTATTGGATACACATTGTCTAATTAATTGAAAATGTAAATTACATGTTGTTTTGGGTTGTGAATGTGATTCACAATTTTCCAATGTCAAGATTGCAATATTCCCAAATTAATTGAGAATTATTTTGGTGAATTAAAATACCAACAAATTGTTGTTGGAAATAGGAGTAGGGAGAAAATCAAGGAGATTGCACCCTCCTTTGGAAAGGAGGGGGCGGCACCAATTCCTTGAGGGAATTGGTGGCCGTCCCCCCCCTTCCAATGAGGAAGGTGTATCTCCCTCATTTTCTCTCTCTCTATTTTTGTGGTTTAATTTGGTATTATATTAAATCACAAGTTGTTGGCTTTTACCAACAACAATCTTGACCATTGGATTATCATAAATCAATCTCAACCATTGATTTTATGAGACACATGGATTGAGATCCATGGATCCCAAAACCCTATAAATAGAGAGGCACCCTTGGCTCTCTCAACACATATAATGCTTGAGAAGCATCTCTCTCTCTCTCTCCCTTTTCTCTCTAGAGGTCAGCCCTCTCTCTCCCTCTCATGGCCGTCCACTGTGGATGCCATGGAGAGGATCTCCATCGCCGCGGCATCGTCGTTATGCTGCCCGTTCTTCTGCTCGTGGATCTCCGTCTCCTTCGGTGCGCCTCGCTCGTGAAGAAGACGTCGGATCTCGTGTGTCGAGATCAGGAGATCCACCACTTGGATCATCAACATGGATTGCGAGAAGCACGCGGTTCATCCCCGCGCTCGCAAGCGTCTCCTCCGTCGGATCGGACTTGAGACAGGAGGTCTCTTCGTTTAGAGACTCGATCGCAACCACGCTTCAAGAGGTAATCCTATTACTTGTTTGTGGTTTAGACGAAACGATTCGAGAAGTGTTCTTGGATCATGTGGTTTCGTCGTATAAAATTTTAAATTCCGCTGCATCGAGCAACTAGTGCGACTAGTCGCTCCACGTCGTATTCGATGCGACGTTCACGCTTCCGTGATGCGCTTGAGGATCTAACCATATCCTTCAAGTGGTATCAGAGCCAGGTTGAATAAGGGTTTGGATATGATCCATGGACCTTAGACGATTTGGTTCTTAAAAGGGTTGCGAAATTTTTTACTGCATTTCAATTTTCGCACCTCTGTCTAATTGAATTTTTCTGTACGTTTAAAATGTTTAAACACGAAATTTTCAATTGGATTTTGTTCCCCATTAAACAAGGAAACAATAGGACTTGAGTTTACTAAATTTGGACTTTATTTGCTCAAGATATGGCTTTTTGAATATGACTATATTCACTGTTGCGGGAACTGCGGATTTAAACGTGATTAATGAGATAATTGCGGTTTTAATCCGCCTCGAAATGCGTGAATTATTACTTGGGTTCTTCAATAAATCAAATAGGCAATCTTTGGAAACTTAGTTTGCAATTTTTGGATTTAAATTGATCAAGATAAGTTAATTTTAGTGATTGGGGGTCACTGCTGGAAATTAACATTTTTGATCTTGAACCTTGTGATATGTCATTCAATTATCATGATGAAAATTAATTGTTAATTTTCTGGAATAATAGTGATAAATATTTGTGAAATATTTAAAGAAATAATTATTTCATTGAATGACACTTGCCTAAACCACAATGATGAGATATTAGATCTTGATCATTGGTTCATCAACAAACATTGCTTTCATGAAAACCATAGTTTATCCTACAATAGTTGTAGGACAACATTTACATGAAAAACCCCTCTTGCTTGAATAGGATTGGGGATTTGTTTAGCAAATCTCCTTATAATATAATCAAAAATGTTTTGATGTATATTATATGGTATAATTTCGGTTGAAAGACCGATGAGCATCTCAAAGTACATGATGATCTATCTGGCATTATCCTTTCCTGAGGTGGATATGGTGTCTAGTCGGAGATCGCTGGGGTAGCGGGTTGCAACGTATGTGGTCCGTCCCACTCTCGTCGGTACTGGCCATGACAGCGGGTAGGGATTGGATAATGCCGGAGAAATCAAAGTGTATTTCTAATTATTAAAATTCGAAATAATACGTACTTTGAGATTATACCTACTATTCAAGTAAAATTCAAAGTTTGTTGATTGATAATAGGATTAATAATTGATTTAATGTGATTAAATTAATTATATCCTATGAAACACTCTATTATGAATAGATATGTATTTCCCTTGGAAGAATTAATTATGTGAATATGATTCACGATAATTAATTTCAATTTGAACAAGATGTGGAGGATCACATAAGTGACATCCACGGTCTCCCGTCAAGGCGAAGGGTTTCGTCGCCAGATATTATATGTGGGAGACGCCTGTCCGAAGTGACAGCTCCTGCATATGATCCATTTGGATCGGGCTCGTCGCTTCTCGAAAGAGTAAGGACGTATGCGTAGTGACCCCAATATCGGGTCCTCATATTATTGGGGCGATATTGGATTGCGCATAGCGAGTTGTATTCCTGTTGACGGTTGGTTCAATTAATGACGGGTCAACATCACCTTAGGGGTGGTGGGCCCGGGTATTAAAGACCGAATTGGGAGATGCAAGTTGGACTTGCAAGGCGGAATGTGTTCCCGCTTCTTTTTATCCGAGTTGTAGGTTCTCATATTATTGGGATGCAACAAAGATAAGGAAGGAGATCCCAGATCTTGCTTGAGATATAATGGTAAGTATATCTCTTACATTGAAAGTGATTGAGGGAATGAACTTTCATTGTTGACATGGCAAGACAACTTTGATATAAAAATTCCTAAATCAAAGTAAATTAAATATTTATATGTATTTATGCAAATTACTTATTTCAGATGAATCCTTCATTAAACCCACTCAATGTTGTACTCAATAATAACCAGTAAAATATCATGGATAGACTCTTGATCCAGATATTATACTTGCGATTGGACACATAATGTATGTGGTTTCAATGTGCAAGTTTCCTCATAATAATGAGGAATGACAATTGAATAGATAATAGGACTTCAAACCTAGGGTTTGGATGTTTCTATGATCTTGATATCATCAAATGTACTTTGGAAGTGGCATGTTGATGATGATCGCAATTGTCAAATTAATCCTTATAAAATCAATAAAGATATTCTGGCATACATATGTGCTCTCAACATTCAATCATGAATGACATGGTTCTCTGCATCATGTAGAATGGTAGCTCTATAAGAGATGATGTATTCAAATTAGTTGAATACCTACCTGAACCTATGTTTTAAGAGTTTAGATGGATGTAGATGATGAGTGTCATCATTCTACTGTCTATACTCTAGTCATTCATGAAGCTTCATAATATTCATATTGTATGAACTTAAATGAAGTTTGTGTAAATGTTGAAATACTCTTATATTGAAATTTTTGATTTTAACATAAGAGGTCCTTAGTCTTAAGCAATGGTTGCTTATAAATAAAGGGAGCGCAATGGAAGCATGGGTTGGACCCAAGTAAGAAATATAGTCAAAAGGTTGACTGTATTTCTGTAACTTCCATATGACATTCAAAGAGTTGAATGAATGCCAATACTGCAATAAGTTGATGTGTTGATAATATGACTATCAAATCTGTCTAGAATCCTTAGAGAAGGAATCAGATAGTGCATCAGATTAATCTACATATAATCATTGATATTGACTTACTTATTTGATAAGATAAAGTCTAATAATTGTATCTCAATTTTCTAATGACACTTGCAATTGGTTGCATCTGTATTAGAATAATTTGATCTTAAGTTTTTTTATTGATCATCATGTTGGGAGTGATGCAAGTGTTGCAACAATTTCCATTGGATCAATGAACTTCATATTTTCAGTGGGAGCCCTTAGTCTTAGAGAATGTCTCTATGATCTAGATATTAGAATACACTCATTGTTTATTTCTAATTGTTAGATATAAACATGAATTCTGTGATAAATCTATCATAAAAAGTTATGATGGAGATATTTCAGATAGTAATCTAAAATCTAGTGGACTCTAATAAATTAGAAAATTAATGAATGGTTCATTAAGATTTCTAATATTGAAAATTGAACCTTCAAAGATCAATAGGAGGATAAAGATCATTTGATAATGATCTGGCATCAAGTTTTGGACATATGTCTATTGATGAGATCAATGGACTAGTAAGATATGAAACTTTAGATTGTCTAAAGATTCAAATCTCACATACTTTTGAATATTGTATTCAAAGTGAAAGTGTCCAATACACCCTTCTTTGGGAAAGATGTAAGATGTTAAGGTATTCAAGATCTCATACATATTGATGTATGTGAATCATCTATATCGGAATAAACATTGTGGATATGTGATATCTATTAGTGATTATTTGTGATATGAGATTTCTTCTCTTCACTTAGAAAACTTTGAAATGTTCAAAGATTTCACAATTTTTGGTTTAGAACCAAAGTTTGAAGGAAGATGAAATGAATTTGATCTAACCAAGGTAGCCTTTACCTATTAGATGAATTCAAGAAATACCTTATGGGGATATGAATATCATTTCCTATCTCAATCCTCCTAATGAACCTTAACTCAATGGAGTTGTAGGGAGATACAATTGATCATGTGTGACATGATTTGATCAATGATTAATCCTAGCATAATTATCTCTTAGTTTCCAAGGTATATATATGTAGTAGAGACTACATTATATACTTAATAAGGTTCCATGCATGTAAACTGGAATCTAGCACTGGAGAATGCTACTTCATTAGGAAAATAAAGGATGGTATTGTATACCTACTTTATGACCTTGAGATTCTTAAAGGATCTCTTCTCTGAGAATGTGATTCTTAGAGGATGACTCTCTTAAGAATCAAGATAAAAATGAAGTAAAGGAACTCATTTAATCTTGAGAAGATAATGAGGCTCCTAAAATTGGAAACTAAAAGGACAATTAAAGATGAAACACTGATACCTCTTCAAAAGAGTTTGAGGATGGATTCCATGTGTCAGAGAAATCTGACAATGATCGGATTTCATGTGATGAAATTCCTGAGGATCATGACATGGAAAGATGGATGTTAGCAATAATGGTCTAATGTAGACTTCATATACAAGTGTTGTATATGGACCCTCGAGGATCCACCTATATGGGTCAGACCCATTAAGGTGTAAATGGATCTTCAAGAGAAAGAAGGAACCTGATGGAAAGGTATAGACCTTCAAAGCACGGTTCGTAGCCATGAGCTACACACCGAAGAGAAGGCATCGCTTGCGATAAGACATGCTCTCCAGTAACCTTGCTTTAACCCATCAGAATATTGCTAACTATAGCTACACAACTTGACTATGACATCTTCATGATGTGAGTCAAGATTGCATTCCTCTATGAATACCTCTCTAAGGATATTCATATGATGTAGCCCTAGGGCTTCATGGTTGAGGAAAGCAAGGTGTGCTAGCTGAAGAACTCCATCTTTGGACTCAAATAAGCTTCTTGTAGTTGGATCATAAGATCTAATGAAATTATAAATGTTACGATTTCAGATAGAATCTTGATGAACCATGTGAAGCTTAGTGGGAGTCCCATTGTGTTCATCGTGCTAAATGTAGATATTATCCTGATCATTTGGAATGATCTAAGGATGATAATAATAAGTGTTTTATAATTTGGTTGTTCCATACTTTGAGATATGATCTCAAGGATACCTCTTAGATCTTAGTTCTGAAGTCGTTCAGAAACAAAGAGAAGAGGACATTGGGACCATCACATTAGTAGTACACCTTGGACTTATTCCATTTTCTGGAAAATTTCAAGAAAGGCTTCCATCCCTTAAGATATGGTACTGACCTATCTAAAGGGATAGCACCTCAAAGAGTTGAGGAAATGAATGCTAGAACTACTTGCACTTGTGCATCAGTTATGAGAAGCTGGGTATATGCTAGATGTGTACAAGAGCCAGATGTCTGCCATGCAGTGGGAGTAGTAAACTGTTACTAATCCTGCTATGGAGATAAAACACTTGATTGCAGTAATAACAATATCTTCAATGATGATAAAACTTAGAGATAGTGATCTCAAAGTCTTATCTTCAAAGGTTTAAGACCTTGTAGATAGTGATCTATAAGGGTCTTAACTATAGATACCTTAGGAGATAGAGATCTCCAGGAATGAAGGCATTCTAATAAGGATTATGGGAACACTGGTTATGATAATTAATAAGATGTAGTGTCAAGGACACTATAACCAACAAAATTGAGTATCGGTTGCATGAGATACAACATTCGCATTGGATGCAAGCATTGTTACTAGGAGATATGCACGTGCCGTAAAAGGACTTGGCATAGTCTCTTGGGGACAGAGTGACTGATCAACTTACCTAGCTATTTTATAAATAGCCTATGATTGTCACATGAGTGTGGGTTTAAATGATTAGCCCATTAATGGCTCTTTGGGCTAGTGGGAGATTGTTGGACATGCGAGCCCACGGCGAGCCATTATGCAATAAATGTTATTGCAATTCACTCCTTGATCTGAAATAAAGAGTATATAATTTGCATGATAGGTCCCTTAGTACAATTAGGGTTATGTACCATGGCCATCTTAATGATCATACAGCTGTTGATTCAATTATTGAATCATAGAGGCTGGTGCTTAGATGAATATCTAATGAGTTAGATTGAGGACTCATCAAGCACCGTCAAATGATTATTAAGAGATGATCTCCAGCCTGAGTAGGAGATGGCAATCCTATCTCATTTAGGTTGATATCTGACCGACCTCTTGATGCAGGTCCTCTGCATAGGAATAGAGATTCGGAGGTGTCAGATTAGTTAGGTCAAAGAGTTGACTTAACGAGATTGAGATAACCAAAGTCCTATATCGTATGCTGTCACGATACAGGCACACATCCTCTGACCGGAGACAGGTGTGTTACTATATGTTTGAGTATGTACATTTGGCAGACCAATAGGTTGATGACCTAATCAAGGTCTATACACCGGCGCGCTGGTGTGCATATAAGGGCATATGAGTAATACGATCTCTCAAAGGGATCATACAGGTTCACTACTGAACCGGAAGACATGAGCTCACTCATGAGATATTTGGAAGAATCAAATTCCATGCGCATGGTCGTCTCGCTTTAGAAGCTTGACTGAATTTGTAGGTTTGATATATACTTTTGGAAAGTATATGATCAAGACCTAGGTATGATATATGCTTTTGGAAAGTATATGATCGATACCGACTTCCAAATGATCGAATGAGAAACTTACTGATAGAACCCTGAAGTAGGCAGTGTAAAGTTGATCTAATACTTCGGGTTTAATCTGAGTCTTCCAGTATGCAGGATGTACAGGTGTTGGGAATACCTGAGGGTGATGTGATCATAAACGATTGTATAACCATGACGCTTCCATTCCTAGGGAGTGATGAAACGGGTCTGGATTTTAGTGACTCCTCTCAGTAGAGAAGTAATCTGATCTTAGTCCAAATGTTGGACATTGATCTGAATGTGATTCAGATTCAATGAGAAGATTAGATTTACGGTCTTGATTTAATCAAGCATCTATGGGAGGCCCGAGATCTGGATTTGAGATGTGATCTCAATATCCATGTCACTATACGTGGAACAATACAATCGCCCTGTCCTTATCTCCAAGTATTCGCGGAGAAAGCGCATTATCCTTGAAAGAGTTCATGGATAATTCTATTGTTGATATATGTATCCGAGCATTGAGAAAATGGATAATTAAATGTGATTTAGTTATCATGAATAATATGAATTTGATTCACATTATAAGGAGAGTTATCTTAGATAATTAAATGTGATTTGATTATCAAAAGATGTGAATAATGTGAATGTGATTCATATTATTTGAACACATGAGATAAAGAGATCCAAGATGATTAAATATGATTTAATTATCAAGGATAAGAATAATGTGGATAGTAATATCCAATTATTCATAATGTATTATAAATGTGATTTATAATGTATTAGAGAGAGTTAAATATAATTTATATTAGTAGATTAATTATTAATGTGTATTGGATACACATTGTCTAATTAATTGAAAATGTAAATTACATGTTGTTTTGGGTTGTGAATGTGATTCACAATTTTCCAATGTCAAGATTGCAATATTCCCAAATTAATTGAGAATTATTTTGGTGAATTAAAATACCAACAAATTGTTGTTGGAAATAGGAGTAGGGAGAAAATCAAGGAGATTGCACCCTCCTTTGGAAAGGAGGGGGCGGCACCAATTCCTTGAGGGAATTGGTGGCCGTCCCCCCCCTTCCAATGAGGAAGGTGTATCTCCCTCATTTTCTCTCTCTCTATTTTTGTGGTTTAATTTGGTATTATATTAAATCACAAGTTGTTGGCTTTTACCAACAACAATCTTGACCATTGGATTATCATAAATCAATCTCAACCATTGATTTTATGAGACACATGGATTGAGATCCATGGATCCCAAAACCCTATAAATAGAGAGGCACCCTTGGCTCTCTCAACACATATAATGCTTGAGAAGCATCTCTCTCTCTCTCTCCCTTTTCTCTCTAGAGGTCAGCCCTCTCTCTCCCTCTCATGGCCGTCCACTGTGGATGCCATGGAGAGGATCTCCATCGCCGCGGCATCGTCGTTATGCTGCCCGTTCTTCTGCTCGTGGATCTCCGTCTCCTTCGGTGCGCCTCGCTCGTGAAGAAGACGTCGGATCTCGTGTGTCGAGATCAGGAGATCCACCACTTGGATCATCAACATGGATTGCGAGAAGCACGCGGTTCATCCCCGCGCTCGCAAGCGTCTCCTCCGTCGGATCGGACTTGAGACAGGAGGTCTCTTCGTTTAGAGACTCGATCGCAACCACGCTTCAAGAGGTAATCCTATTACTTGTTTGTGGTTTAGACGAAACGATTCGAGAAGTGTTCTTGGATCATGTGGTTTCGTCGTATAAAATTTTAAATTCCGCTGCATCGAGCAACTAGTGCGACTAGTCGCTCCACGTCGTATTCGATGCGACGTTCACGCTTCCGTGATGCGCTTGAGGATCTAACCATATCCTTCATGTATATCCATGACGCTTCCATTCCGAGGTAGTGATGAAATAGGTCTGGATTTTAGTGACTCCTTCCAGTAGAGTAGCAATCTGATCTTAGTCCAAGTGTTGGACATTGGTCTGAATGAGATTCAGATTCAATGAAGATTAGATTTTCGATCTTGATTTAATCAAGCATCTGTGGGAGGTCCGTAAGATCTAGATTTGAGATGAGATCTCAACATCCAAGTCACTATACGTGGAATAATACAATCGCCCTGTCCTTATCTCCAAGTATCTACGGAGAAAGAACATTATTCTTGAAGGGATTCAAGAATAATTCATTTGATGAAATGCATATCCAAGCAAGAAGGACTTGATGATTAAATGAGATTTAATTATCAAGCATAATATGAATATTATTATCCAAGAAGAAAAACTTGATGATTTAATGAAATTTAATTATCAAGCATAATATGAATATGATTCATATTATTATCCAAGATAATTAAATAGGATTTATTTATCAAGGATTAGAGAATGTGGATAATACTATCCATGATATATGTGTATTATAAATATGATTTATAATATATATATATATATATATAAGAGAATTTATGTAAATAGCATTTATTAATTAATAGTGTGAATTGGATTCACATTTGTTAATTAATTGGAAATGCAATTTACAAATTAGTTTGGGTTGTGAATATGATTCACATAATGTTCAATGGCATGATTGAAATATTCACAAATTAATTTGGAATTAATTTGGTGAATATTTTTGTGATAATTGTTATTGCAAAATTAATTAAGGAATAATAAGATAAAATAAAAAAGGAGGCAAAATAACCACTAAATTCATAGGTGGCGTCACCTATGAATTATTCATAGGGGACGCCCCCTATAATCAAGGGTGGTTGGTTGACTCCCTTTTTTTGTTATCATATTATCTCTTAATTAGTTAAATTAAATTATGTTGATAATGTTGCAACATATTTTAATTTAAATTAATGTTGTTGGTTTTTAACCAACAACAATCATTGCCATTGATCTTACATAGACCAATCCTAGCCGTTGGATCTATGAGTCCATGGATTGAGATCCAATGGATCCTAAACTAATATAAAAGGAGGGCTAGGGTAGCCTTCCATGGTACATCAGTAAGAGTTGTACAAGGTTACAACTCTCTCTCTCTCTCATATTCTCGCCCTCTCTCTCCTTCTCTCCTCCAAAGGATGGCCATCCATCTTGTGTTGAGAAAGGAGAGACTCTCGGCTTCTTCTTCGACGACTCGAGGATCTCCTTCTTCTTTGGAGTTTCTTACTCTAAAGGAAGACGACGGATTTCGTTTAACGAAATCGGGGGAGCCATCGCTTGGATCTTCATCGAGGATTGCGGGAAGGAACATGACTCATCATCGCGCCCGCAAGTGCGTTCTTCGTGGATCGGACCTAAGACAGGAGGATCTCTACTTTGGGATCTCGCGATCACAACCACGCTCCAAGAGGTATTCCTTATACTTGGTGGTTTGATGAAACAATCCGAGAAGTGTTCTCGTGATCATGTGGTTTCATCTTTAGATTTAAAAATTTTAATTTCCGCCGCATCTAGCGACTAGTGCGACTAGTTGCTCCGATTGCATACGATGCGATCAACACGCTTCCATGATGCACTTAAGGATTCTCAATATCCTTCAAGTGGTATCAGAGCCAGGTTTAATAAGGTTTTGGATATGATCCATAGACCTTAGTCGATTTGGTTCTTGAAAGAGTTGCGAAATTTTTACTGCATTTCAATTTTCGCACCTCTGTAAAATTGATTTTTTCGGCACTGTTTAAAACATTTAAACACGAAATTTTCAATTAGATTTTGTTCCTCATTAAACAAGGAAACCATAGGACTTGAGTTTACTAAATTTGGACTTCATTTGCTCAAGATATGGCTTTTTGAATATGCCTATATTCACTGTTGCGGGAACTGTGGATTTAAACATGATTAATGAGATAATTACGATTTTAATCCGCCTCAAAATGCGTGTATTATCACTTGGATTCTTTAATAAATCAAATATGCAATCTTTGGAAACTGAGTTGCATTTTTTGGATTTAAATTGATCAAGATAAGTTAATTTTAGTGATTGGGGGTCACTACTGGAAATTGACATCTTGGATCATGAACCTTGTGATAAGTCATTCAATTATCATGATGAAAATTAATTGTTAATTTTAAGGAATAATTAGTGATAAATATTTGTGAAATATTTAAAGAGATAATTATTTCATTGAATGACATTTGCCTAAACCACAATGATGAGATAATAGATCTTGATCATTGGTTCATCAACAAACATTCATTTCATGAAAAACCATAGTTTATCCTACAATAGTTGTAGGACAACATTTACATGAAAAACCCTCTTGCTTTAATAGGATTGGGGATTTGTCTAGCAAATCTCCTTATAATATAATCAAAATTATTGTGATGTATATTATATGGTATAATTTCGGTTGAAAAACCGATGAGCATCTCAAAGTACATGATGATCTATCTGGTACTATCCTTTCCCGAGGCGGATGTGGTGCCTAGTCGGAGAGCATTGGGTTTGCGGGTTGCAATGTATGTGGTCCGTCCACTCTCGTCAGTACTGGCCATGACAGCGGGTAGGGACTGTATAATGCTGGAGAAGTCAGAGTGTATTTTTCTAATTATTAAAATTCGAAAAATACGTACTTTGAGATTATACCTACTATTCAAGTAAAAGACATGTTTGTTGGTTGATGATTGGATTAATGATTAATTTAATGTGATTAAATTAATTATATCCAATAAACACTCTATTATGAATATATGTGTATTTCCCTTGGAAGAATTAATTATGTGAATATGATTCACGATAATTAATTATTACAATTTGAATATGAAGTGGAGGATCACATAAGTCACATCCATGGTCTCCCATCAAGGCAAAGGATTTCGTCGCCAGTTGTTGTATATAGGAGACGCCTGTCCGAAGTGACAGATCCTATATATGATTTAATCGGATCGGGTTCTTTGCTTCTCGAAAGAGTTAGGCCGTATACGTAGTGACCCCAATATCGAGTCTTCATATTATTGGGGAGATATTGGATTGCGTATAGCGAGTATTAAGCATGTTGACAGTTGGTTCAATTAATGACGGGTCAACATCATCTTAGGGGTGGTGGGCCCAGGTATTAATGACCGAATTGGGAATGTAAGTTGGACTTGAAAGGCGGAATGAGTTCCCGCTTCTTTTTATCGTAGTCGTAAGTTCTCATATTATTGGGATGCGACAAAGATAGGAAAGGAGATCCCAGATCTTGCTAGAGATATAATGGTAAGAATATCTCTTACATTGAAAGTGATTAAGGGAATGAACTTTCAGTGTTGACAAGTCAAGACAACTTTGATATAGAAATTCCTAAATCAAAGTAAAACATGTATATATAATATATATACACTTATGCAAATTTCTTATTTCAGATAATCCTTCATTAAACCCACTCAATGTTATACTCAATGATAACCAGTAAAATATCTTGGATTGGACTCATGATCCAGATATTGTACTTGCAATTGAACACATAATGTATGTGGTTGCAATGTGCAAGTTTTCTCAACATAATGAGGAATGACAATTAAATAAGACAATAAGACATCACCTAAGGGTTTGTATGTCTATATGTTCTTGATATTTCATCGAGTGGACTTTAGAAGTCACATGTTGATGGTGATCGAAATTGTCAAATAATACCTATAAAATAAAAGAAGATATTTTGGCATACATATGTGCTCTAGACATTTAATCATGAATGACATGGTTCTCTGCATTATGCATGATGGTGGCTCGAAAGAGATGATGTATTCAAAATGTTTGAATACCTACCTAAACCTAAGTCTGTAAGAGTTAAGATGTATGTAGATATGATGAGTGTCATCATTCTACTGTCTATACTCTAGTCATTCCTGAAGCTTCACATTAATCATTTTGAATGAATTTAATGAAGCATGTATAAATGTTGAAATGCTCTTGTATTGAAATCCTTAGAACTCAACATAAGATATTCTTTGTCTTGAACAATGGTTGTTTATAGATGAAGAGAGAGCAGTGGAAGCATGGGTCGGACCCGAGTAAGAAGGAAAGTCAAAGAGTTGACCTACTTCTGTGACTTCCATATCACATCCAAAGACTTGGATGAATGCCAATACTGCAATAAGTTGATGTGTTGATAGTATGACTATCAAGTCTATCTAAAATCCTTAGTGAAGGACTCAGATAGAGCATCGGAATAATATACATATAATCATTGACTCTGACTTTCTTATTTCATAAGATAAAGTCTGACAATTGTATCCCAATCTTCTAATGACATTTGCAATTGGTTGCATATATATTAGAAGATTAGAAATTTGATCTAAAGGTTTAGTAGTCATCTACATGGATATTGATGTAATTGTTGCCGCAATCTCTGTTGGATAGATGGACTTCATATTCTCAGTGGGAGAGCCCTTAGTCTTGGAGAATGTCTTTATGACCTAGATAGTAGAATACACTCATTGTTTGTTTCTAAATGTTGGAAATAAATATGAATTCTGAGATAGAACTATCATAAAGAGTTATGATGGAAATATTTCAGATAGTAATCTAACATCTAGTGGACTCCACAAAATTAGAAAATTAATGAATGGTTCATTAAGATTTCTAATATTGAAAATCAAACCTTATATGATCAATAAAAGGATGAAGATCATTTGACAATGATCTGGCATCGAGTCTTGGACATATGTCTATTGATATGATCAATAGACTAGTAAAAGATGAAAGTTTAGAATGTCTAAAATTTCAAATCTTACATACTTGTGAATATTGTATTAAAAGAAAAATGTCCAATACACCCTTCTCTGGGAAAGGTGTTAGATGTCGAGGTATTCAAAATCTCATACATATTGATGTATGTAGATCATCTATATCATAATAAACGTTATGGATATGTGATATCTATTGATGATTATGTATGATATGAGATTTCTTCTCTTCACCTGAGAAACCTTTGAAGTGTTCAAAGATTTCACAATTTTGGTTTAGAACCAAAGTTTGAAGGAATATTAAATGAATTTGATCTAACCTAGGTAGCATGTACCTATTAGATAAAAATTCAAAGAATACCTGATGGAGATATGAATATCATTTCTATCTCACTCCTCCTGATAAACCTGAACTCAATAGAGTTGTAGGGAGAAACAATTCGATTATGTGTGACATGATTTGATCAATGATGAATTTTAGCATAATTATCCCTTAGTTTCCAGGTATATATGTGTAGTAGAAACTATAATATATATCCTTAATAAGGTTCCATGCATGCAAGTTGGAATCTTGCACTTGAGAGTGCTACTTCATTAGGAAAATAAAGGATGGTATTGGATACCTACTTTATAACCCTGAGATTCCTAAAAGATCTCATCTCTGAGAATGTGATTCTTAGAGGATGACTCTCTTGAGAATCAAGATAAAAAAATGAAGTATAGGATCTCATTTAATCTTTAGAAGATAATGAGGCTCCTGAAATCAGAAACTGAAAGGACAATTAAAGATAAAGCAATAATACCTCTTCAAATGATTTTGAGAATGTATTCCATGTGTCAGTTAAGTCGGACAATGATCGGACTTCATGTGATGAAGCTCCTGAGGATCATGACATGGAATGATGGATATTAGCAAAAAAAAAGTCTAAAGTAAACTTCATATATAAGTGTTGTATATGGACCTTCGAGGATCTACCTATAAGGGTAAGACCCGTTAAGGTGTAAATGGATCTTCAAGAAGAGAGGGAACCTGATGAGAAGGTAGAGACCTTCAAAGCTCGGTTCGTAGCCATGAGTTATACACAGGAAGAGAAGACATTGCTTTTCAATGAGACTTGCTCTTCGATAACCATGCATAAACTCATCAGAATATTGCTAACCTTAGCTACACAACTTGACTATTGCATCTTCAAGATGTAATTCTAGATTGCATTCCTCTAAAGAATACCTCTCTGAGGATATTCACATGAAGTAGCCCCAGGGCTTCATGATTGGGGAAAACAAGGTGTGCAAGCTAAAGAAACTCCATCTATGGACTCAAATAAGCTTCTTGTAGTTGGAACATCGGATTTGATGAAATCATAAGTGTTATGATTTCAGATAGAATCTTGATGTACCATGTGAAGCTTAGTGGATGTGCCATTGTGTTCATCGTGCTAAATGTAGATAATATCCTAATTATTTGGAATGATATAAGGATGATAATAAGTGTTTTTAGACTGGGTATTCCATACCTTGAGATATGATCTGAAGAATACCTCTTAAATCTTAGTTCTGAAGTTGTTCAGAATCAAAGAAAAGAGGGTATTGGTACTGTCACATTTGTAGTACACCTTGGACATATTCCATTCTTGGAAATTCCAAGAAAGGCTTCCTTCCTTGAGATTTGGTACTGACCTATCTAAAGGAATAGCACCTCAAAGAGTTGAGGAAATGAATGCTAGAACTGCTTGCACCTGTGCATCAGTTATGAGAAGCTAAGTGTATGCTAAATGTGTATAAAAGCCAGATATCTGCCATGCAGTGGGAGTAGTAAAGTGTTGCTAATCCTACTATGGAGAGAAAACACTTGGTTTCAGTAATAACAAAATCTTCATAGATGATAGGATTTTTGAGATAGTGATCTCAAAGTCATATCTTCAAAAGCTAAAGACTTTATAGATAGAGATCTAAAAGGTCTTAATTGTGGATACCTTGAGAGATAGTGATCTCCCAGAAAAAGGATATTATGATAAGGATTATGGAAATGTTGGTTATGATAATTAAGCAATATTGTCAAGGACACTATAACTGCTTTGACTAGATTGAGTATTGGTTGCATAAGATGCAACATTCGCAATGGATGCAAGCACTGTTACCTAGGGATATGCAAGTGTCGTAAAAGGAATTGGCATAGTCTTTTGGGAACAGAGTGACTGATTCGCTTACCTAGCTCTTTCTAAATAGCCTATGATTGTCACATGAGTGTGAGTTTAAATGATTAGCCCATTAATGGCTCTTTGGGCTAGTGGGAGATTGTTGGACAAGTGAGCCCACGGCGAGCCATTATGCAATAAATGTTATTGCGAATATCATTCCCTGATCTGAAATGAAGAATAAATAATTTACATAATAGGTCCCTCTGTACAATTAGGGCTATGCACCATGGCTATCTTAATGATCATACAGCTGTTGATTCAATTATTGAATCATAGAGGCTGGTGCTTGGATGAATATATAAAGGGTTAGATTGACTCATCAAGCACCGTCAAATGATTGTTAAGAGATGATCTCCAGCCTGAGTAGGAGATGGCAATCCTTTCTCACATAGGTTGATATCTGACGGACCTCTTGATGCAGGTCCTCTGCATAGGACTAGAGATTCGGAGGTGTCAGATTAGTTAAGTAAATTGGTTGACGTAACGAGATCGAGATAACCAAAGTCCTATGTTGAATGCTGTCACAGCATAGGCACGCATCCTCTGACCGGAGACAGATGTATTGCTATATGTCTGAGTATGTACATTTGGCAGACCGATAGGTTGATGGCCTAACCAAGGTCTATATACGGGCGCGCTAGTGTGCATATAAGGGCATATGAGTAATACGATCTCTCAAAGGGATCATATAGGTTCACTACTGAACCGGAAGACATGAGCTCACTCATGAGATATTGGGAAGAATCAAATTCCGTGCACGGTCGTCTCGCTTTGGAAGCTTGACTGAATTTGTAGGTTTGATATATACTTTTGGAAAGTATATGATCAAGACCTAGGTATGATATATGCTTTTGGAAAGTATAAGATCGATACCAAATCCCAATGATCAAATGAGAAACTTAGTGATCAAACCCTGAAGAAGACAGTGTAAAATTGATCTTGATCTTCGGGTTGACCATGGGTCTTCCAGTATGCAGGATGTACAGGTATTGGGAATACTTGAGGGTGATGTGATCATAAACGATTGTATATCCATGACGCTTCCATTCCAAGGGAGTGATGAAACATGTCTAGATTTTAGTGACTCCTTCCAGTAGAGTAGCAATCTGATCTTAGTCCATGTGTTGTACATTGGTTTGATGAGATTCAGATTCAATGAAGATTAGATTTTCGGTCTTGATTTAATCAAGCATCTGTGGGAGGTCCGTAAGATCTGGATTTGAGATGAGATCTCAACATCCAAGTAACTATACGTGGAATAATACAATTTCCATGTCCTTATCTCCAAGTATCTACGGAGAAAGCACATTATTCTTGAAGGGATTCAAGAATAATTCATTTGATGAAATGCATATCCAAGCAAGAAGGACTTGATGATTAAATGAGATTTAATTATCAAGCATAATATGAATATTATTATCCAAGAAGAAAAACTTTATGATTAAATGAGATTTAATTATCAAGCATAATATGAATATGATTCATATTATTATCCAAGATAATTAAATAGGATTTAATTATCAAGGATTAATGAATGTGGATAATACTATCCATGATATATGTGTATTATAAATATGATTTATAATATACATAAGAGAGAATTTATGTAAATAGCATTTATTAATTAATAGTGTGAATTGGATTCACATTTGTTAATTAATTGGAAATGCAATTTACAAATTAGTTTAGGTTGTGAATATGATTCACATAATGTTCAATGGCATGATTGAAATATTCACAAAATAATTTGGAATTAATTGGGTGAATATTTTTGTGATAATTGTTATTACAAATTTAATTAAGGAATAATAAGATAAAATAAAAAAGGAGGCAAAATAACCACCAAATTCATAGGTGGCGTCACCTATGAATTATTCATAGGGGACGCCCACTATAATCAAGGGTGGTTGGTTGACTCCCTTTTTTTGTTATCACATTATCTCTTAATTAGTTAAATTAAATTATGTTGATAATGTTGCAACATATTTTAATTTAAATTAATATTGTTGGTTTTTAACCAACAACAATCATAGCCTTTGATCTTACATAGACCAAGCCTAGCCGTTGGATCTATGAGTCCATGGATTGAGATCCAATGGATCCTAAACTAATATAAAAGGAGGGCTAGGGTAGCCTTCCAAGGTACATCAGTAAGAGTTGTACAAGGTTACAACTCTCTCTCTCATATTCTCGCCCTCTCTCTCCTTCTCTCCTCCAAAGGATGGCCATCCATCTTGTGTTGAGAAAGGAGAGACTCTCGGCTTCTTCTTCGACGACTCGAGGATCTCCTTCTTCTTTGGAGTTTCTTACTCTAAAGGAAGACGACGGATTTCGTTTATCGAAATCGGGGGAGCCATCACTTGGATCTTCATCGAGGATTGCGGGAAGGAACATGACTCATCATCGCGCCCGTAAGTGCGTTCTTCGTGGATCGGACTTAAGACAGGAGGATCTCTACTTTGGGATCTCGCGATCACAACCACGCTCCAAGAGGTATTCCTTATACTTGGTGGTTTGATGAAACGATCTGAGAAGTGTTCTCGTGATCATGTGGTTTATCTTTAGATTTAAAAATTTTTATTTCCGTTGCATCTAGCGACTAGTGCGACTACTTTCTCCGATTGCATACGATGCGATCAACATGCTTCCGTGATGCGCTTAAGGATTCTCAATATCCTTCATATACATGTATATAAATAATTTATTTTCGCCAAAAAAAATAAAAATGTGTTTCTATTATCTTGTATATATTTCTAAAAATTAAACAAAAATCAGAAAAATAAAATTAATGTAAAAACAAAATAAATTCTCTCTCCACCTTGTACAAACCTTGTATATATGTATCTAGTCCTATTTATTTAATACATGTAAATAATCTATAAAAATAAAATAAAAATTATTTTATACTCAAAATGTTATGTTGTAAATAAATAAAATATAAAATTAGAGTATTTGTACAAAAATAAACAAATAAAATATTAAAATAAAAACAAATAAATATTTTATACATGCTTATAATGAAATATAATGTATATACCCTTATTTATTTTTCATAAAAATAAATAAAAATCACTAAAAATTAGTTTGAAAATAAGTAAACATTTTATAATCGTGAATGTTTTAAAATAAAATCTTTTGTTATTTTTAATTTAGTTTACAAAATTTTTTGACCTCGGAATTATTTGATTGGTCCACGGAGGACTGTTAACTTCGGTCAACTGCCCCCCCCCATAGGACCACTTGTGCCTGGATCCGATTTTTACTCCATTTTCTCCAAATTCTCTCGACCGGATCTTGGCCCCTTTCGCCTCAAGTTCTTCGCTCGACCTTCCCTTAGATCCACGACCCTCACGGATCCCTAGGGAAAGTCGTATTTACTTTGGTTCGTATGCTCGTGCCCGTTCTTTCTCGCCTCCTAGGAACGAGTATATAATATTCCATCCATCCCCCAGCTACTTAGCTCGCTCCGCAAGCCCTCATTCTACCCTAGAGAGTTTTCCCTCGGTGACAGCAACCAGAAGTCTTCTTTGATGGTCGGAATAGGTGCATGTAGCCGAAGATCAGACCACGTGGCTGGAGCGACGCCACGTTTGAGCCTCCCTGCCTGCCGCTGCGTGATCGAGGTGACGACCAACATTGCCGCACCCTCCTAGAGCTCAAGATTGGTCTTTGATAATCAGGTATCCCTTTCATCGACCGTAGTTCTATCTATCGTCAAATCCCTCATCGGTCATCCGTCGGCTCCGACCCAATGGTCGGAGCTCCATCGACCATCTTCATCCGCTCAGATCGACTCCTCATTCCATCGTCACCCTTCTTCCATAGTCTGATCATCTTGATCTTGTAAATCCGAGCTGAGATTGAGCTAGGTTCCTTCCACCGCCTTCGCCGGAACCTGCCTCCACCGCCCACCGTCACTTCACTCCATATTTCGTCCAATAACCCTCGCCGGAGCATTCCTCCTAGCAAGAGACTTTGTTTGCAAGCCAAGGAGCGCATGATTACCCCCTACCTCGCATTCAACCCACCTCCTCATAGTCATCCCAGGTCACCACCACCTTCCCGGAGATCCGGCCGGCGGATGCTCAATCCGCCACCACCATTCGACACAGAGGAGCCTTCTAATCGTGTTCCCACCGTCCGATCGTTCATCGGAGCCACCGATCTTCCTCGGTGCTCCAGCGAACCTCGACCTGCACGAGTTCATCTAGACCTTTCCAGAGCCGTTGGATCATCGCCATCCGCCAAACCGCATCTGGACCGTCCCTCGTCTGTGCCTTCTCAGGCCGTTAGATCTGGTATCTAACGGCCTCGGTACACCCACATCCACACTCACAAGACAACCGTCAGATCTTTCAGGTGTCAGCTCCAGAGGTGTAGATCCTCCTCCACTCAGCGAGCGCCACCAAGCCACCTACGTGACCCGGACGCCCCTGGCTGGGTAATTTGCGTCACCTCCCCTGCATTTCTTTATGTTTTTATTTAGTTTGTAAAATAAATTAGCACACTGTGGTTATTTTGTACTTAGGCCCTTACTATTTTTGCTATTTGCACTTTAGTCCTCTTTGTATGGGTACATGTGCATTGTCACGTGAGTGTGGTACATTTGCATGTATGACCTAGAACTTCATGGATGTTATGTTCTGATATTTTACTTTTTATATTTGCACTTATACCCTTGTGCGTGGTTTTTTGGACATGTGCTGGAATTAGTGGAAAATTTATAGTAGGCCCCTAAGACTTTTAAAACATGTTATCATTTAGTCCTGAAACTTATTTTTCTAGCAAAATAGTCCACGTGTGTTGTACATCATTGATTGCATGAATAAAATATCAAATCTTATCCAAATTTCATGAAATTTGGATACATGGTTCCTTCCATGTTGTAAAAATTTCATAGAATTTTTTGTTAGATTTTACTTTCATTTTCTATTTTTAAAAATTCAAAAACCCAAAATTTGTATCTATCTAGTTTTAAAAATAAACTAGAAATATTAAAAACCCTCTAAAAATCCAAAAAAAATCTATTTGTTTATTTTTGTGTGCTTTCAATTCTTTCCAAGTTTCATTGATTTTGGACTTTTAAAAAACCTTAAAAATTAAAAAACACTAAAAAAACTTAGCAAAAACATTAAATTTCTTAAAAAATAAAAACAAATGCAATTTCAGTTTCTGTAATTAGCATTTTTCTTATAGTTTCTCATAAAATTGTTTCTTGAATTTTATAGGCTATTTAGTTATTTTTAAATAGCCTTTTGATTCTGGTTACAAAGTGGCTTGTGTTTTTGGATATGTTTCATTTTAATAAAATCATCTAAAAATAAAAGAAATCTACGAAAAATACCAAAAACATATGAATATATCTAAAATCCAAAAATATTTTTATTTAAATTTTCTGAATGTTTTTGAGATAATTTATAATTGTTTGATTGAGGTTTTTTTAGCATTTTCAACTTTTTTCCTAATATTAAAAATCCAATAAAAATAAAAACATAAAAATCCACCAAAAATCTTTATTTTTGAATCTCGACTACTTCATTGGTTTTTCCATCTCGTGCTCCTTGTGATCGACCCTGGTAGCTATACCAGGTAAAATAAAATTGCGAGACCATTGTTCTTGACCTGATTGTTTGATTTCATATTTGGTGGTCTTTGTCTTTTCTTGATGGACTCCGATCCGAGGGGTTGAGGTCGCAACGACCATTGATACCTCTTTACCTTAGTCGCTCGTTTTTTGGGTCATATGAATAGAGTCATTGCCAGCGAGCACGACTTAGTAGTCGGTTTCCTTTTTTGTCTTTTTAACTTTACTTGCATTTTCTAGCATTCATTCTTATTCCCATCTTATCACATTTTTATAGTAATCTGTGGACTGACACATTTCTGTTTGATCATCTTGCGAGGGTCCGATGATCGTGGGCGGCTTTCTTTGGGAAGCCGACGCACCCGCGGGATTGGAGGCGGCTCTTTTCTACATAGAGCCGCAGGAGAGCGCGGGAGAGGAGAGTAGGAGTGTTGGGAGTTTAGTTTAGGTTTAGCTTAGATTTTATTTTCTGCATTATATTATTGTAATAATACGGGGACAGACTCATACTCTCAGACTTGGTTGATTTATCAGGGTCTGTTTTGCCGAGCACCAGTGTGCTCGGGGACCTCACCGCAATTTTCACTGATTTTCAGTTTTTACCGTATTTTATACTACTTATCTGGTTTCGAAGATTTAGCCTTAGTCTTAGGATTTTCTCTGATTGTGACGTAATTGATTAAGGCCCAATACTAATTATCTGCATATACCTATAGTTCGATAATTATACCTAATTAATTAAATCATAAAGAAAAAGTCATATTAATTAGGATCGAGTCCACGTGCCGTGAGGAGTCACATACAATACGTGCAGGATTCGTTGTGGCGAACACCGAGTGACTCCCAAGATCGGACTCCGAACTTAGCTTGACTACCCAACTACCGTGCTTCTTGTGTAGAACTGCTTTGTCTAAGGCCATTTTCCTCTTGCATCATATAGGTAGTTTGATTTATGTCTTTACTTTTATGCGCGGATCACTCTGCATGTAGAGAGCTGGAGTCAGGTATGCATTTCAACTATGCATGCATCATTGTGTTTGATCGCGCATCGACTTTTTCGCCTTCTCCCCCAATTTTTGGATTTAAAATAACTAGGAGAACCGAAAAATTCATTAGGCATTGTTTGATCTGAAAAATATCTAAAAAATAAAAACTATAAAATTGGGACTACTAAACACACTTGACTCTAAAAGACACCTCACCTAAAAATCTGTCTTGGGAGACTAATCACCACATTGTTTTGTTTGGATGAGCGAGAAAGTGACCCGCACACTAGGCTTGAGACACACCCGATTTCTGAGCAGACTACTGGCCTTTTATACTAGATAGTCTATTGGGAGTATTGGATTCCTATCAGCTCGCTTAATCAATCTGAAAGATTGATTGATCACCTAATAAAAAAATTGACAACATAGTTAACCGAACCTTTACGGTCTTCAGCTCAACGTTGAGTAGGTGAATCCGGGGTTACTTTCTCATCATGTGTGTTTCCAGATCTCATCCGCATTCACTCGCCAGATCGAGATGATGGGAAGGAGGTCTCTTAGGCAGCCCTTGGCTGCATCTCTTTACAGCACTCCAGCCCGCTCATCTAGGTTAATTCGTGAGAGCCGAGACCCGCTCTCCAAACCCGAGTTTGATTCCACCCTGTTCCCCCTTGACCACCCTTATACTACCAGTTGAGAGGTACCATTGCCCGATTTGAGAGAGCAACAGCCAGTTGATTTATCGGCACCTAAGTTTGGGTCTTTTGCTTTTGCAGAGACCATGTCCAGCAGCGAGGAGCGCACCGATGGCCCCAGAGCAGAGTAGACTTATGTGTTGGACTAGGGTACGATCAACAAAACCCTATTATCCTCCCTTGAGACGATGTAGAGACAAATTCGAGATCAGGGGGCTTTCATGGTAGAGATGCACCGGGAGATGGAGAGACTGAGATCGGTCGAGAATCGAAGGAGAGGGCGACATTCCTGACAGAGATCAGCCTTAGGAGCCAGTCCATTTAGCACTACCATCTCGACCCGATGCGGGAGTTGCACAACCCCGGATCGATGCTCACACACAGATGGATAGTGCTGCCAGCGATTGTGGGGGAATTCAAGTCCCCCCCCCCTCAGACAATTCAGCTTCTTCCCCATTGGCACAGGCTCACTACTGAGGAGCCACTCCTCCATCTCCAGGAGTTCGAGATGATTTGTAGTACTGTCCACGATCGGCATGTGGACGAGGACACTATTCGGATGATTGTCTTTCCGTTCTCCCTCATAGACAGAGCAGCCAACTGGCTGAAGCATCTAGGGAGATTTGTTACCACATGGGAGCAGCTTCGAACTGAGCCCTTGAACAAGTATTATCCACTCGGTCGGACGAATGCAGCGAGGGACTTGAACAACAACTTCTCCATGCTCCCCAATGAGGAATTCCACGAGGCATGGGAGAGGTTCCGAGAGCTCACAGACCGGTGCCCCCATCATGACATTTCGAAGCCCAACCTTGTTCAAAGCTTTTTCTATGAGCTTACACTGGAGCTGCAGGGGTTAGAGAATGCATCCTGTGGAGGCTTGTTTTTCTCCAAGAATGAGGATCAGGTCTGTGCCATCTACGAGGATATGTCCGAGAACTACAAGGTGATGTCTGAGACCCACCTCTACACTCAGGGGAGGCCCCAGCCACGGGCCATCTCCTATCAAAGGATAGCACGGGTCGATGCCGGTCTTTCTACTTCATCATGACAGTAGCACAGGCAGAGTCGACAACCGCCGACATGGGTATCATCAGCGAGAAGCTGGACCGGATCGAGTTGATAGAAAAGAAGCAGAGCCAGGGCATGACGCAGATTGATCAGATGGTACAGACGCTAAGGGTGCGTTTGGTTCATGGGTTATCCAGAGGTGGATAACCCGGTTTTGTGTTTGTGTGTTTGGTTGGTGGGTTAAGGGTTGAGAGGGTTTGTGTGATGTGATTGTATTGGAATTTGAAAAAGTTGATAGTTATTATGGTATGATTGTATTGAAATTTGAAAAAGTGGGTGGTTGTTGTGATGTTATTGTATTGAAGTTTGGAATAGTGAGTACAAGTTGAGTATTTTATGATTTTTAGATGATATGATGGTATAATATATAATTTTTTTGGTTGGAAAGAGAGTGGGCCCCACTAGTGGGTTGGGAATATGGGTTTTGGGGGTAACCCACCCAAAGTGGGGGGTAACCCCCCAACCAAACGCACCCTAAGTGACTTGAAAACACAGATCATGTGTCTGTGGGAGGCACAGACAGCTTCTCAGCCCCGTCTCAGGTCACGGGCAGACACCGGCAACAGCAGCACTTTGGCCTAGCCCTCCGCCCAGTGCCAATAGGTTCACCTTGTTCAAGCGGAGCTATACCAGCCGCAACAACAGCCGTACATCCAATCGCCACCATCTCAGGACAACCAGATGGTGGTGTATGAGCCGGACCAACCCTTGGCAGTACTTCCCCCACCAACTTACGAGCAGGAGTCGTTTATGGATGTCAAAGGGATATGGTATGACCGACCCCAGCTTGGGATCCGACGAGACCATCCCGGATTCCGTTGGACGACCGGAGGTACCAGTTCCCAGCAGCAGCCTCCATTTTAGGGTGGCCAATATGACCAGCAGCCCCAGTTCCCATCACAGCAGCATGCACATCATCCATACCAACAGCATGGTCCTCATCTCTATCAGCGGGGGCAGTCTTGGAGGCAGCAGCAGTATCACTCGCAGTATCCCTCTCACCCTTCTCCGTAGCAGCAACCTCAGTTTTAGAGAGGCCACCCGTCAGGTTCTAATGGCCCACCTATGAGAACCCTGCTTTGGATGACTTATCCCGCCTTATGTCCGAGCAATATGCCACCTTCCGATGGGAGATGGACGAGTTTTGACAGGAGATGAGGGAGATTGTGAGAGGGAAGTCCGCCATTCCAGCTCAGATTGAACCGAACCCGGACAACATGAAGAGGAAGTCTTAGCAGGTAGAGTTCACAGAGATTAGCACACCTAGTCATTCACTTGGTGATATTACTGCATACATGTTTGATGTTGATTTTGTTATACTTAGGAGCAGTAGGATGCCATCAGGTGGCACCTCATCTGAGCGACGACCACACAGAGCTTCAGGAGTGCCAGATGAGGAGGAGAGCGATGCTGATGCAACTAGAGATGATGATGATGATGGTGGTGCTGACACCAACAAGGACGTTGATCCAGTCGACGGTACTAAGGCTGGCGTTTCACCTGATCCAAGAGGAGGTGGTATTGATGCCACCATTATTGTTGAGACAGAGCGCGGTACTGATGTCGCTATTCCCGATGCTGAGGGTGGTGCTGAGGCCACCATTTCCAGTTCTTCTCCTGTTGCTTTTCATTTAGTTCATGTATCTCAGGACGATTCTGTGCATAAAGGAAAGGGTTTATTATTTGCGAATCCATCTGTGTTGATTGATGATTTATGTATGGATTCTACTTTTCCTGAGCAGCATAGACCTGATCCTAGTCCTTCATCTGAGAAGGACCCAGCCGTCCCCTTTCCCCAAGCACTCCGTTTGGCTAAGGGGACCAAAAACGATCCAAAAAAGTCACACCAGCTAGAGTTCAACCAGCAGATGATGGACCGATTTCTCATTCACCTGACTCTACAGGAGGCCTTGGAGCACATCCCCCTCTTCCAAAGATCCCTCGGAGACAGGACCACCATTCAAAGGAAGAGGAGGAACCATCAATTTGAGATCCATGTGATCACTCGGGCCACTTGCTTCACTATCCAGAATCGTCTGCCAGCCAAGATGCCAGATACAGTAGCCCCGTATGTCAGATGCCATATTCAAGTACAGGGTTTGATCGGACTCTATTAGATAGCAGTTCTGCGATCAACCTACTTCCAACAACCTTAGTCGACCGCTTCGAGTTTGGCCCTCTTAGACAGAGCAGGACGGTACTTCAGTTTGTTGATCGATCTGTCAAGAGGCCGAAGGGGTTAATGAAGAACGTGGTCATCACAATTCAGGGCCTGCAATCCCTCATGGGTTTTGTAGTGTTGGACATGGAGATCCCTGAGTCTGTGACCGATACCCCCATCATTCTAGGATGCCCGTTCTTGTCCACAGCCAAGGCTATGACCGACCATGATAAGAGGAAGGTATACTTTCACGTCAAGGGTGAGAGTATACAAATAGAGACGATCGAGGAGACTAGAGTCAGAGATTCAGCTTGCTCAGAGCCGCCTTCAGATTTAGAGCAAATAATAGAGGCAGAGCGAGACATCCACCAGGACTGTGATTTTGTGATTACAGATGATGAGGCAGTTTGGTCCGATCCAGTGTCACGAGCCATCCTCTTATCTTCAGAGTCCTTTGATGCACATATGCCAGTAGAGGAGAGCTTGGAGAGCACATTCTTGGTCCAAGATACATTTCAGGCAGCACAACTGGTTCTCTATTACGATGCAGTTTATTTATGTGATTCAGATTTAAATCCCTCAAAGTTAGACATTGATTGGGCAGAGTTTGATGTCATGATTCCTTGTCTGATTTCCCCAGAGCCTACAACTAGGGTGGAAACTAATTCCATTCAATGTAGAGATACATCAACAGAGCAATCTTTACCAAATTAAGATTTTCAGCGAGAGACCTCATTTTCCCATGCAGATTTGTTTGCATTCACTCAGACATTTCAGAGGCCAGATTCGCCAGCTCCCAGTTGCTCAGAGAGGAAGACCTTGCCACAGTCGTTGAAGTATAGGTTCCTTGCGGGTGAGCATGAGATGCACCCAATCATTATCTTATCAGATTTGACTAGAGAGCAAGAGTCTCGTTTGATGAAGATTCTTGAAAAAGAACTGCAAGGCGATAGGATGGAGCGTAGCCGATCTCCAGGGGATAAGTCCGGCCCTATGCTCCCACCATATCTATCACGAGGAGGACGCGAAGCTGTCGCGTGAGTTCCTGCGGCAGCTGAACGCGAATCTTCGAGAGGTTTTCATGAAGGCAATTTCAAAATGGTAGAGCACCAATTTTATCTACCCCATCTCCGACTCCAAGTGGATTAGTCTATTACATGTGGTGCCCAAGAAGACGGGCATCACTACAGTTGTGAGTGAGTCTGGAGAGGAGATCGCTACCCGGGTACCCACTTCTTGGAGGGTCTGTGTGGACTACAGATGATTGAATCAGGCCACCAAGAAGGATCCTTTCCTGTTGCCTTTTATTAATTAGATTATAGAGATGCTAGCAGGTAAGAGTCATTACTGCTTTTTGGACGGGTACTACGGTTACAATCAAGAGGCCATTGCGCTAGAGGACCAGAACAAGACCACATTCACCTATCCCTTCGGGACATATGCTTTCAGACGCATGCCCTTTGATCTATGCAACGCTCCGGCAACATTCCAAAGGTGTACGTTGTCCATCTTTTCGAACATGGTTGGTGAGTGCTTGGAGGTCTTCATGGACAACTTTTCGTTCTACGATGATGGGTTTGATGCTTGTCTCGAGTGCCTAGACTGCATCCTACATCGATGCATTGAGGTCGACCTTGTTTTATCATGGGAGAAGAGTCACTTCATGGTGACTCAAGGGACGGTGCTTGACCTCATCTTCTCCAACATGGGCATGGAGGTTGATCCGGACAAGGTGGATATCATTAGAAAACTCAATCCATCGTCCAACTTGAGACAGTTACGGTCTAAACGAGGGCACGTCGGTTTCTACCAATGATTCATTCATTATTTCAGCAGGATTGCCAACCGTTGACTGATTTGCTGACCAAGGACAACAAGTTCATAGTTGATGATAAGTGTATTGCATCATTTGAGACTCTCAAGAGTCTAGTTGTTGAGGCTCCTGTCCTCCAGCCGCTAGATTGGTCTCTCCCATTCGAGATCATGATGGATGCCTCCGATTTTGTCGTGGGGGCTGTGCTGGTACATAAGAGGGATGGATTGCCTTTTTCCATTCACTATGATAGCCAAACATTGGATGCCATGTAGCGGAACTATACAGTCGCAGAGAAGGAGATGCTAACTCTATTTTTCGCCCTAGATAAGTTCAGATCATACATCATTGGATCTATAGTGACTATTTACACTGATCATACCGCCATCAGGTACCTCATGGCAAAGAAGGATGCCAAAGAGAGATTGACTAGATGGATCCTTTTACGCCAGGAGTTTGATATTGAGATTAAGGATAAGCATGGAGTCAAGAATGTGTTGGCGGATCATCTCTCCCGATTAGAGCATCTTGAGGATTCTGAGCAGATTGATCCTATTTGTGAGACCTTCCCAAATGAGGCGATCCTTGCTATCACTTCACTCCCGTGGTACGCGGACATTGTGAACTATCGTGTTGCCAAGAAAGTTCCACAAGGTTGGCCCAGGAAGAGACTTGAGACCTTCCTAGTAAAGGCTAAGTCTTACCATTGGGAGGATCCCATCCTTTACCATGAAGGAGGGGATAGTGTCTGGCGACGGTGCATTCCTCAGGAGGAGCACCATAGCATCCTCACCTACTGCCACAAGCTGGAGGTAGGAGGACTTCACTCTGGGAGGAGAACGACATAGAAAGTGATCCAATCCGGCCTATGGTGGCCTACTCTCTTCAAGGATTCTAGTGAATTCGTGAAGAGATGTACTGATTGTCAAGGGATGGGCACTTGTGGACAGCGTGATATGATGTCGATGCATCCCATTCAATTCTGTGAGGTTTTTGACGCATGGGGCATCGATTTCATGTGTCCATTCCCTAAGAGTCAGGGATTCGAGTACATTCTCTTGGCCGTTGATTATGTGAGTCAATGGGTTGAGGCCATCCCCGTCCGAACCGGATATGCTAGGACTGTATGACGATTTTTGAGGAAGAATATCATTTCACGGTTCGGGGTACCTCGAGTGTTGATTTCTAACGGGGGTCTCATTTCGTCAACGACAAGGTAAAGGCCCTTGCTAGCGAGTTCAACATAGACCATCGATTAGCCACTCCATACCACCCTCAGACCAATGGTCTTGCTGAAGTATCAAACAGGGAGATCAAGACTATATTGCAGAAGGTCGTCTGCCCTGACCGAAAGGATCGGTCACATTTTTTGGACTCGGTCTTGCGGGCATATAGGACGTCCTTCAAGACTCCTTTGGGTACATCTCCCTTTTGCCTCATTTATGGCAAGCCTTGCCATTTACCTACTGAGCTGAGACATAATTCACTTTGGGCTGTTACAGAGATACTTTTGGATCTAGTGAGTGTAGGAGATCAGAGGAGGACAGAATTGGCAGCCTTGGAGGAGCTTAGAGATGAAGCCTTTTCAAGAAGCCTACATTATAAGGAGAGAGTGAACGAGTGGCATGGTTCTCATATCAGCCACAAGCAGTTTGAGCCAGATCAGAGAGTATGGTTGTTTGATGCCAGGCATCGATTATTTTCAGGGGAATTATAGAGCAAGTGGAAGGGACCATACCTGGTTTGAAAGGTACATGACAATGGAAGCATTGATATATCTGAGTTGTCTTCTGAATCTACCTTTCGTGTTAACGGGCAGCGACTCAAACCATATCTAGATCATGAGCTGCTAGTTGTTGACGTCGCCCCTATTCATTTTGCATGAGATGTGGTCTTTGACTCACATCTATTGCATCTCACACCTGATTATCACTTATTTTGCCTTGTATAGATCCAGTTCTCCAAAACACTCCATTCTTTAGCCCCACACCCCATCTTCATCTTTTGATTATGCTATACTTAGGGTGTACTTCACCCTAAGTATATGTGGGTGTAAGAATCTTGAGTATTCTGTTTATTCTTTCTACCTCCGTTTTGCTGCCTATACTTAGGTATTTTACCCTAAGTATAGGGGTGGTAGACCCTGTACATTCTTCCACTCGGATTTCCCTTCATGTATAACTTGTTATACTTAGGATTACTTGATCATAAGTATAGGGGGAAAGACCGAGTTCTCTTCATTATATTCTTTGATCCGTTGTTGAAGTATACCCTTCCTTTTCACTTCCCTATACTAAGCACGAGTTATGTCTTCTTCATCGCTTTTGATTCACTCTGAGGACATCGTTCGAGCTAAGTATAGGGGGGTGTCGTATATATTTCATATATACTTTATCCATAACTCATACTTTGTGTGAGTGTGTCAATAAATAAAATGGCTAAAATTCTTTCATCTAAAAAAACCATAAAAATTTAAAATTTTTCCTTGTACATAAAATTCTTTATTGCACATACATAGCTATTTATAAAAATTATTTTTGTACAAATGTTTGTAAAAATGATTTGTGTATATAGTTTGTAAATATTTTGATATCAAAATTATGTATATATTACAAATTTTTTGTAAAATGATTGAAAAACAAAAAGTTTGCAAAAACCTCTTGTAAATGTGTGTAAATATTTTGCAAAACTTTTGCATTCATGCATACATCCATGTTTTCAAACATTTTCAAAAATTTTGCACATTTTCAAAAATTTTGTAAAAATTGCATATTTGTAAATATGTTTACAATTTTCTTGAATCTTGATTGACATTTAAACTGGCCTGGAATTAAATTGGAAAATGGAGCTTGGTTAAGACCTTAATCCACCTAATTCTAAGAGGAAACTTATAGGGCTTAGGGTTAAGACTTTTCATGTCCATTTGGGGACTTAATTCTTTGAGTCCAATAGGCTATGATCACATGTCATCTTGATGAGCCTACGTAGAACACTTAACAATGCACACATGACTCTCAGAGACAATGGCTTTACTTGCACAAGCACCTTACACATTGCTCTCCACGGATGAGGTGGTGAGGAGGCAGTTTCCTTTGGCTTGAGGAAGCATATGAGGGTAGTACTTCTAGGCAGAACCTCTCTTGTCAACTTGGCCTGCTGATGAGGAAGTCTAGAGACAGGAGTCGTGGGTTGCAATAAGGCTTCAAAAGAGGGATAGTCTACTGGCTCAAGAGTAAAAACTCCTTATGTATTTATGATGCACCATGTACATATGTTGTATATATGCACATAAAAAAAGTGCAAAGAAAGAAACAACTCATAAAAAGTGGTTGGTCTGGTTGAAGATAAAATACCCACCGGAGTGTACATAGTCAAATAAAGCAAAGCTTATGTTACACATGACCATCACATGAAGCTTGCAGCGGGAGACTTAGCTACACTAGTTGGGGTCCCAAGGATACATGGCTACACTGTCATGGTCCATTTTCTTCTTCCCCCTATTCTTGAGTTGGTTGTACTTGAACTTAGAAGGGAATACCTCGCTCCTTGAGGAAAGAGTTGCTAGACTGAGGCATTAGAGTTACCTTGTTAAGGGGGATTGTCGCTTTGTCATTTCTGAGGTGGCGATCTACATCTCACTTACACAGTACAAGGAAAGATTCATGGTCATTAGAGTTTGTGTATGTAGACTTGTTCTGATCTGGATTGTTGAGGAGTCTTGACCATAGATTGGTGGAACATAGAGGCTGTTGAGGTTTAAGCTCATGTCCAAATAAGGTTTCGACAAATTAATAATCCAAAGGTCTGACGGAGCTCCATATTTCAATTTAATGAAGGAAAGTTTAATAATCAACCTTGATTTCCCTTCTTTTTCTTTTTCTTTCTCTTTTTCACTTCTTTTTCAAATAAGTGTTTGCTAAGGGACTAGCAAAAGTATAGTATAAGGGGGTGATGAATCCTCATTCATCACTCTTTATTCTTTTATTTTAGCTAGATAATTTGGCAAAACACCATGTATATGAATGTAAATAGAATAAGTTGTCAATAAGCATGCATTTGTTAGTACTCCATAATTAGCATGCATTTGTGCAAATATAAAAGAATAAAAAATTAAAGAAAAAGAAGGACATATTTAGAATAAATATTGGGTGACCTAAACCCAAGAGAGGGCCCAACATGGGCCTGATCGCCAAATAAAATAAGTAGAGAGAGATAGGATCACTCATCCTTGTACATATCCTTTATATATACATGTATATAAATAATTTATTTTCCAAAAATAAAAATAAAAATGTGTTTTTATTATCTTTAATATATTTCTAAAAGTAAAATAAAAATAAAAAATTATAATTAAAATAAAAACAAAATAAATTCTCTCTCTCTCCACCTTGTACATACCATGTATATATGTATCTATTCATATTTATTTAATACTTGTAAATATTCAATAAAAATAAAATAAAAATTATTTTATAATCCAAATTTTATGTTGTAAATAAATAAGATATAAAATTAGAGCATTTGTACGAAAATAAATAAAATAAAAATTGAAATAAAAACAAATAAATATTTTATACATGCATATAATGTAATATAATGTATATACCCTTATTTATTTTTCGAAAATATAAATAAATATTACTAAAAAATAGTTTTAAAATCAATAAACATTTTTTATTTTGTGTATATTTTAAAATAAAATCGTTTGTTATTTTTAATTTAATTTACAAATCTTTTTTACCTCAGAATTATTTGATTGGTCCACGAGGGATAGTTGACCTTAGTCAAATGCCCTCCCCCCCAGGACCACTTGTGCCCGGATCCGGTTTTTACTCCATTTTCTCCAAATTCTCTCGACCGGATCTTGGCCCCTTTCGCCCCAATTTCTTTGCACAGCCTTCCCGTTGGATCCACGACCCTCGCGGATCCCTAGGGAAGGTCGGATCAACTTTGGTTCGCATGTCCCTGCCAGTTCTTTCTCGGCTCCTGGGAACGAGTATAAAATCTTCCATCCGTCCCCCAGCTCCTTAGCTCGTGCAGCATTCCCTCATTCTACCCTAGAGAGTTTTACCTTGGTGACAGGGACCGGAAGCCTTCTTTGGTGGCCGGAATAGGTGCCTATAGCCGAAGCTCAAGGCACGTGGCTAGAGCGCCGCCACGTTTGAGCCTTCCCGCCCGCCACAGCGTGGTCGAGCCGATGACCAACATCGCCACACCCTCCTTGAGCTCAGTATTGATCTTCGATCATCAGGTAACCCTTTCATCGATCCTAGTTCTGTCTATCATCAAATCCCTCATCGGGACTCCGCCAGCTCCGACCCAGTGGTTGGAGCTCCATCGACCATCTTCATCCGGTCATATCAAACCCCGTTCCATCGTCACCCTTCTTCCATAGTCTGATTATCTCGATCTTGGATATCTGAGATGAGATTGAGCTTGGTTCCTTCCGCCGCCTTCACCGGAACCTGCATCCACCTACCTGATGAATACCCATTCATCACTCTTTATTCTTTTATTTTAGCTACAAAACCTTTGCCAAACACATGTATATTCATATAAATACAAATAATTATCAAATTGCATGCATTGTATAAAATTGAATAAATAGCATGTTTTTGTGCATAAATAAAAGAATAAAGAGACAAAAGAAAAAGAGGGAGATATTTAGATAAATATCGAGCAACCTAATCCTGAGGGAGGGCTCAGCATGGGCCTGACCGCATAAAAGCCCAAGTAGAGAGAGATAGGGAAGCTCATGTGTGCAAATATACCTGTAAATAGAATAAAATTATTTTCCTCTAAAAATAAAATAAAATAGGCTTGTATATATTTGTAAATATTTGTAAATACAAAATCAAAATAAAAATAAGAAAATTAAAAAAAATAAAAATACCCTTCCTTGTGTATATCCACCACGTACATAAAACCACTTCTATATTTATTTTACCATGTAAATAAATAAATCAAAATCCCATAAAACTTGTATATATTCTATATTTCATGTTGTAAATAAATATAATAAAAACCCTAAAAACAAAAAATAAAATAAAAAGAACAAAAATAAAAACCAAAAGAAACTTTGTATATATACCATGTACATAAATGTATATAGCTATTTATTTTACCCTTGTAAATAAATAATAAAAATAAAACAAAAATACATTTTTATTCCTAATTTTATGCTATGAATAAATAAAATATAAAATGGGAATAAAAATGTACAAAAATAATTAATTAAAAATCAAAAATGAAAAATCAATATTGTATATACACCTATATATTATACTATATTGTAAATACCTAATTTTTATTTCAAAAAAAATAAATAAAAATCACCAAAAAATAGGTTATAAATAAATAAACATTTTTCATGTTTTGAGTTTTTCGAAAATAAGTCATTTACTAGTTTTAAATAAATTTTTAAATAACTTACAAACGGAATAATCTGATTGGTCCACGGGGGATCGTTGACCCCGATCAACTTCCCCCCTTGGACCACCAGCGCGCGGATCTTGTCGCCTGACCCGATTTCCTCGATTTTTCGCCCCTCGATCCGCCATCCATTTACACAAGCCCCGGGTCTCGATTACACGTGGATCATCCCTAACTCTCGCCCGGGGGATTGCATCGAGGTCCGAGCTCCGAATCTCTCGCCCGACCCCCATCTTCTCGGACCCCTAGCCACTTAAATACCCAGCTCCGCCACACGATTGAAGCATCTTTGGCTTCCATTTCTCCACCCTAGGACCTCCATTGTTCTTGCCTAAGAGACAGCTCTCGAGTGGTTGTGTTGCAGCAAGGAGGGAGCGAGCGGACCATTGATCCGGCGACTTAACGCCGTCGTGTGCCGCCCAGACGTGGTGCTCGAGCCTCGGGCATTGACGGCCCTCGAGGCTAGGACCTAGAGCTTCATCGGCTCATCCCCACTCGACCTCGTCCATCAGGTAGCCCTAGTTCTTTCTCCTTTTCGTTAATTTAGAGTTACATCCAATTCGCACCTCCACCGACGACCGTCGATTCCGACCACCTTCGCCTACATCTCGATCATCGGACGACACCATCACCTTCGCATTACTCCCCTGCACCTTCTCCACCCAACCGTTCAACCCAGTTCGCAATGGAACTGGGATTGGGGCTCCACCGTTGTCGCTTCGCCGTGCTCCCCCATCTCGACACACCGATCATCCCCACCACAGCTAACCGGGTCGAGGCACTTTGCCCTCGACCCAGGAGTCTGTTGCGTTGCTTTGCAGGTCAAGACGAGCCCATTTGAGGGCTTGACGTTCAGGAGCAGCAGCTCCAGCTCCGCCGGTGTCTCCTGAGCTCTTCGGAGCTCCGTTGCGCCATTGGAGGGGCGCTTTAGATGCGGGAGGCTCAGGCACTTCTTCTCCGATCACCAGTAGCCCGCGAGGAGGATCACCGTGCACGTATCGGGCCGGCAAAGTTCGCCGGCCACCTGTTCTTCAAGTATCCTCCAGAGCCGTCCGATCTTCCTCCTGCTCCAGATGCGATCTTAGCCATCCATTCGAGGAGCCCTCCATCGTCCGATCTCTTGGAGGACTGATCTGGACCCTCCATCCACGAGGTTTAGCCATGGCGTACATCAACCATTGATCATCCATGTGGCTAGCTCTCCTCCGTCAGATCAGAGCAGGGGACCCTTCGTTCACCCACAACGATTCGCAGCCGTCATATCCTCCACGTGGGAGGTCCTCCGCCGTCTGATCCGAGCGAGGTTCCTTTGTTGTGTGTCGCGCCTCCTTCACCGTCCGATTCGCTACGTGGCGTGCATCCAGCCCTCTGCTTAATAAAGGGTAAATATCCCTTAGGCCCTTAGCTTTTTAGTTGTCAATGTTTAATCTTGTGAATATTGAGTTCCGTTGTTTTTATTTTGGACTTTTTGCACAGTGGACCTTGTCATTTCTTGTATTTGCTTTTATACCCCTATGTGTTGTGGTCACGTGCATCGACACGTGTATTTCTTGGGATGATTGCATGTATGGGACTGATGTTTTGAGGTGTTCATGAATGAAAATATATTTTTAGTATTTGCAGATATGCCCCTGTGAGTGTTTTAATTGTGCATGTGCCAAATTTCTTGGGCTTTTAATACTTTTGCCCCTGGACTTTTAGTACGGGTTACTTTTTAGTCCAGGTACTTAAGTTTTATTGCAAAACGGTCCCTGAGTGCCCAGCTCACGCACGTGGCGCGTGAGACCTTGGAAATTTTGCACCGGACCCCCCTGAATTCCTGTGCTTGTTATTTCTTGCCCCCCTGAGTATATTTTTATGACAAATAGGTCCCTGTAACTGTGGGCTTGTATTTGTTGTAAATAAAATATCAAATGTCATCCAAATCCAGTGAAAATTTGATACGTGGCTCCTACCACTGTGTAGAATTTTCATTAAATATTGGGAAATTTTTGGAGCCCATTTATTATTTTTAAAAATTCAAAAACATCTATTTTTTTCTTACTGTCAAGATATAAAATTCACAAAAAAATATTAAGACATCTTTAAAAATTAAAAAAAAAAATTGATTTTGTTTGTTTTGTTGTGTTTGATTTTCTGACCAAGTTTGGTCATTTTTGGACTTATATAAATTATAAAAATTTAAAAACATTGAAAAACATAAAAAATTCTAATAAATAATTGAAAAATCCAAAAATAATAAATCCAATGCCAAATTCTTCCTTGTATTTCTTACTTTACAGGAAAATTACCTTCAGGCCTTAAAACAATAATTTAGCATTTTTAAATGGTTGTAGAATCCTGACTGGACAGTGTCTTGCATTTTCTGTCTTGTTTCATTGTTATAAAATTCTATAGAAATCAGAAAAATACCAAAAATTAATCAAAAACATAGAAAAATATAAAAAACATAAAAATAGTTTTTGTTTGAATTTTTGGATGAATTTTGAGTGATAAAATAATTGTGTGAAGTTTCTTGTTTTCTTGACTTTATTATTTCCTTTATTATTTAAAAATCCAAAAAATATAAAAAATATTAAAAACCCACCAAAAAAAATTTTCTTGTATTTATTTTCATTTTAGACTACTTCGTCGGCCGCGAGGCCATCATGTTCTCCCTGAGTCTGACCCTGGTCGCTATACCAGGCTAATCTAATAGCCAGGGCCATTATTGAGTTTCTTCGATTTTTATATTGTTTTGGTGGTCTGATCTCATATTTTCTTATTGATCCGGATTTCTCGAGTGATTGAGGTCGCAACGACCTTAGTTTTATTTCATCTACCTTAGTTGCTCAGTGGTTTTTTGGTTCATCAGAATGGCGACGTTGCCGGGGAGCACGGCTTAGTAGTCGCATTTGATTTTTCTACAGCTTTATTTTTCGCGATTTTCTATAGATATTTTTGTATAGATTTTATCTGACCTGTTTATATATAATAATCTAGTCTACGACACGCTGTTTGTTTTCTTGCGAGGCCCCGAGGACCGAGGCAACTTTCTTCTAAAGCCGAAGCAACCATGGGAGTCGGAGGCGGCTCTCTTCTCTACAGAGCCTCAGGAGGACATGAGGAGCGAGCAGGAGTGCGGGAGCCACGGATTAGCCACGGATTTATTTATAGTAGTTTAGATTTACTTTTCGGACCATTTATTATTTGTAATAATACAGGGACAGGACTGAGACAGTTGGACTTGAGAGATTCTCATGGTCTGTTTCACCGAGCACCGGTGTGCTCAGGGGACCCCTCGGTTTTACGCGGCTTTTTCACGGTTTTGTTTCCTTTACTGCTTATTCGATTTCTCGTGGTTTTTCTAGCCCCTAGCTTTAGGATTTTCTGCTTGATTGTGACGTAATTCATAGGATCCAAACACCGTAATACATTTGCATGTTCCTATAGTTCGGTAATTGGACCTATAATAAAAGATTAATAAAATAGTTGATTCACTACCTTCGAGCTTACGTGCCGCGAGCCCACCCCGTCAAGCGCTACTCCTAAACTCGACCTGTCGAGAAGAGGAGGGGTGGGTCTAGACCGAACTCTCTGGATTGGAGGCTGGTGGTCAGCTAGTTGTTCTTTCGAGTAGCACTGCTGTTTAGGGACTCGGTTTTCCGCTTGCACCATTTAGGTAGTTTACTTTCTGTCTTTCAATTCTGCGCGAATCATTTTGCATGTAGACTGCTGGAGCCAGGTACGCATTTCTTACTCTGCATGCATCATTGAATCCATCGCGCATCGGCTTTTTCGTCTTCTCCCCCTGTTTTGGATTACAATAACCAGGAGAACCGAAAAATTCGTTAGGAGATTTTGTTTGATTATTGAAAAATATCTAAAAAGAGAAATCATAAAATTGGGACTGGTTAATTCTATTGACCCTAAAATACGTCCACCAAAAATTTTGTCTTGGGGAGAGCAACCCCCTCATTGTCTGGTTTGCTTGTGCGAGAGAGTGACCCCGAACACTAGGTAGAGCCCTCCGATATTCTTCTCGACTGATTACCGGCTATTTTTGTATGGGACAGTCGGTTGAGAAAATACCGGGTAACCCAATAGGTCACGTAACCGCTCTGCTATCCTGACTGATCACTAAAATAAAATTGACAAGATAATTGACCGAGCCTTTACGGTTTTCAGCTCGCATTGCGTTGGTGAATCGGGGGGTTTGCTTGTTATCATATTTGTTTCCAGATCTCATCCGCCTGACTCGCCAGATCACGATGATGGGCAGGAGGTCTCTTAGGTAGCCTCTGGCTGCACCGCTTTTTAGCACTCCAGCCCACTCATCTAGATCGGTTCGTGGGAGCTCAAACCCGCTCTCCGAACCCGAGTTCGATTCCTCCCTATTCCCCCTCGACCCCCTTCTTCTGAGACCGAGATACCAGTGTCAGAGGAGAGACAGACATATGATTTATCGGCACCTGAGTTTGGATGTTTTGATTTTTCAGAGACTATGGCCGGCAGCAGTGACGATCGCACCGGAGGTCCCCGAGGAGAGCAGACTTTTGTCTTGGACCAGGGTACGATTAACTCCACCCTGATCTCCTCCCTAGACTCAGTTCAGCAGCAGTTGAGGGATCAGGGAGCATTCATGATCGAGATGAGGCACGAGACGGAGCAGATGAGAGCCGACCGTGAGCAGCACGACCCAGGGGGAGGACCCGACGATGCGGCAGCAACCGCAGCCGCAGCAGGACCTCCGAGACCGATGCGGGAGTTACACAACCCCTGATTGACCTTGACGCACCGTTGGGTAGTACTACCAGCTATCGTGGGGGACTTCAAGTTCCCCCCGAACACACTTCAGCTTCTACCCCGGTTTCATGGTCTGGCTACTAAGGAGCCCCATCTCCACCTTCAGGAGTTCGAGATGATATGCAGCACTGTCCACGATCGTCAGGTGAACCAGGATACCATACGGATGATTTCCTTCCCCTTCTCCTTAGAAGACAGAGCAGCCACCTGGCTGAAGCACTTGGGGAAGTTCGTCTACACCTAGGAGCAGCTCTGCACCGAGTACATGCATAAGTATTATCCACTCGGACGGACGAACGCCGCTAGAGCCCTGATCAGCAACTTCTCCATGCTCCCCAACGAGAAGTTTCACGAGGCATGGGAGAGGTTCAGAGAGCTAACCGACAGATGCCCGCACCATGATATTTCCAAGCCGAACCTTGTTCAGAGCTTTTTCAGCGGGCTGACACCAGAGCTTCAGGGCTCGGTGAACGCTTCTTGTGGCAGGTCCTTTTTCGCCAAGGATCACGATCAAGTCTGGGCCATCTACGAGGAGATGGACGAGAACTACATGGTGATGTCCCAGACCCGATTGTACACACAGGGATGAGCCCAGCCACAGACCGTGCAGTATCAGAGGATAGCACGGGTTAACGCCGGTCCTTCCAGTTCGTTCGCAGCAGCAGCACAGGCAGAGAGTTCAGCCGCGGACATGGGGATCATCAGCGAGAAGCTGGACCGGAAGGAGATTATTGAGAAGAATCAGTGCAAGGGCATCACACAGATGGAGCAGATGGCACAGACTCTGAGTGACCTGAAGACACAGTTCATGTGTCTCCAGGAGGCACAGACGGCTTCACAGCCTCGTCTTTAGGAACGAGGCGATCCAAGTAGAAGCAGTAGCTCGTCCCAGCGCTCCAGCTCGCACCAGTAGCCTAGACAGGTCCATCTTGTACAGGCGAAGCTGTGCTAGTAGCCGCAGCTCACCTACCAGGCGCCACCATCTCCTGACACACAGATGGTGGTATACCAGCCGGATCAGCCTTTGGCAGTGCTCCCGCCACCCCAGTACGATTCAGAGCCGTTGATGGATGTCAACGGGATTTGGTACGACCGCCCCCAGCCCGGTATCCGACGAGATCATCCCGGATTCCGTTGGGCGGCCGGAGATGCCTAGCCCCAGCAGCAGCCATCAGGACAGGGTGGCCAGTACAACCATCAGAGAGATCACCACCAGCAGCAGCCCCCAGTGTACCCACAACAGCAGCAGAAGCAGTCACAGCAGTATGGTCCTCATCCCCATCAACAGGGACAGTCTCGGAGGCGTGATCAGCCTCATCATCAGCAGCAGCAGCCACAGTCGTACCCCTCTCACCAGCAGCAGCAGCCTCACTACCAGAGAGGCTATCCGTCAGGTTCTCATGGGCCATCCTATGAGAACCCCGCCTTGGATGACATAGGCCGTCTCCTCACAGATTAGTAGGCTACCTTTCGACGGGAGATGGATGAGTTCCGCCAGGAGATGCAGGACATAGTGAGAGGGAAGGCCGCCATCCCTGCCCAGATAGAGCCGAATCCCAACAACCAGAAGCGGAAATCTAGGCAGGTAGTTTGTACTGAGTATGCCACTCCGAGTGATACTTTTGGTGATATGTCTGCATATCTTTTTGATACTGATTTTGTCACACTTAGGAGCGGTAGGATGCCAGCAGGCGGTCCCTCATCTGAGCTACACCACGAGGATACTTCCAAAGTGCCAGACGAGGAGGAGAGTGGTACTGTGGCCGCTAGAGATGATGACGGTGGTACTGATGCCACCACAGATGCTGATCCCACCGGCGGTACTGAGGCTGCCATTTCACCAGTTCGAGGAGGTGGTACTGAGGCCACCCATGTTGCCGAGCCAGAGCACGGTACTGAGGCCGCGAGTTTTCCAGCCAAGGGTGGTGCTGATGCCACCAGTTCTTCTGAGAGTCCTGTAGTTTTTCCTTTTGCTGATGTATCTCGAGACATTTCTGGAAATAAAGGAAAGGGTTTGTTTTCTTATGGTCCCACTGTGGTGCATGATGTATGTGTGGATCCGGCCGTCGAGCCGTCTAGACCCTCTCCTAGTCCTTCATCTGAGAAGGACCCTGTGATCTTCTTCCCTAGAGCTCTTCAGATGGGGAAGGGGAAGAAAAATGAAAATCCCAAAAAGAGGCAGCAGGAAGAGTTCAGCCATCAGATGATAGACCGTTTTCACATACAGCTGACTCTTCAGGAGGCTTTGCAACACATCCCTCTACTCCAGCGTTCACTTAGAGACAGGACTACAGTCAGGAGGAAGAGGAGGAACCACCATTCAGAGATACATGTGCTGACCAGAGCTACTTGTTTCGCGATCTAGAACCATCTGCCGGCCAAGAGGCCTGATTCCGGAGCCCTGTATGTCAGATGCCATATCAGAGAGCAGAGGTTCGACCGTACTCTATTAAACAGCGGATCGCCGATCAACCTACTTCTGGCAGCCCTTCTCGACTGCTTTGAGTTGGGCACTCTTCGACAGAGCAGGATAGTCCTTCAGTTTGCTGATCGATCTGTCAAGAGGCCGAAGCGGTTGCTGAGGGACGTTGTCGTCACGATTCAGGGCTTGTAATTCTCCGTGGACTTCGTAGTGTTGGACATGGAGATCCCTGAGTTAGTGACCGATACCCCCATTATTCTTGGTCGCCCGTTCTTGGCCACAGCCAAGGCAGTGACCGACCATGATAGCGGGAAGGTATACTTTTGCGTAGAGGGAGAAAGTGTACAAATAGAGACGGTCAAGGACAGCAGAGCCAGAGACAGAGCATGCTCAGAGACTACTTCAGACACAGAGCAGATGACAGATGTCGGGCTAGACATCCACTAGGACTGTGACTTTGTGATCACAGATGATGAGGCAGTATGGGCAAAGCCAGCAGCACAGGCCATCCTCTCACATTCAGAGTCCGCTGATGCAGAGACGACAGAAGAGGAAAGCTTGGAGAGCACATTCCTGGTCTAGGATACCTTTCAGGCAGCAGAGCCGGTTCTCGACCGCGAGACTGATTTTTGTGATGATGGTGGTACTGACGCCACCTTAGACGACACAGATCCCCCGGAGTCAGTTTCTGATTGGGAAGATTTTAATGATTACATGACAGTTCTGACGTCACCTGAGCATGCAGCTAGGGAGGAGGTAGATGCCGAGCAGAGTAGAGACAGTCCATCAGGGCAGCCTTCTCCAGTTTCTGAGAGTGATAGAGAGTTTCAGTTCTCCCATGCGGATTTGGCAGCATTCACGCAGAGTTTTCAGAGGCCAGATCCACCAGAACCCAGTTGTCCAGAGCTGAAGCCGCTTCCTGCGTCGCTGAAGTATAGGTTCCTTGCGGGTGAGCATGAGATGTACCCAGTCATTATCTCCGCTGATTTGACTGGAGAGAAGGAATCCCGTCTGATGGGGGTTCTTGAAAAGAATCGTAAGGCGATAGGATGGAGCGTAGCAGATCTCCAGGGGATAAGTACGGTCCTGTGCTCTCACCACATCTATCTTGAGGATGAGGCAAAGCCGTCGCATAAGTTCCAGTGACGGCTGAACCTGAATCTGAGAGAGGTTGTCATGAAGGAAATCTCGAAGTGGTGGAGCGCCGATTTTATCTATCCCATCTCCGACTCCAAGTGGGGCAGCCCGTTGCATGTGGTGCCCAAGAAGACGGGCATCAATACTGTTGTCATGGAGTCCGGTGAGAAGATCGCTACACGAGTACCCACTTCTTGGAGGGTCTGCGTAGATTACAGACGAATCAACCAGGACACCAAGAAGGATCATTTCCCCCTGCCCTTTATTGATCAGATCATTGAGAGACTGGCAGGGAAGAGCCACTACTGTTTTTTGGATGGGTACTCGGGCTACAATCAGGTGGCCATCGCTCCCGAGGACCAAGACAAGACTACCTTTACCTGTCCCTTCAGCACATACGCCTTCCGACGCATGCCATTTGGGCTATGCAACGCCCCAGCGACTTTTCAGAGATGCATGTTGTCTATCTTTTCGGACATGGTGGGGGAGTGCATGGAGGTCTTCATGGATGATTTATCGGTCTACAGCGACGGATTCGACTCCTGTCTTGACTGCCTAGACTGAGTCCTTCATCGATGCATTGAGGTTCGCCTGGTATTATCTTGGGAGAAGAGTCACTTCATGGTGACTCAAGGGACGATGCTTGGCCACATCATCTCCAACAGGGGCATGGAGGTTGATCCGGCCAAGGTGGATGTCATTAGCAAACTCGTACCACCGTCCAACATGCGACAGTTACAGTCTTTTCTAGGGCACGCTGCTTTCTACCGGCAATTCATTCGAGATTTCAGTAGGGTTGCCCGATCGTTGACCGATCTGCTGACGAAAGACACCGAGTTCCTTGTCGATGACAAGTGTCTTTCGTCGTTTGAGACTCTCAAGAGATGTGTGATAGAGGCTCCTGTCCTTCAGCCACCCGATTGATCTCTCCCATTTGAGATCATGACGGACGCCTCCGATTTTGCCCTGGGGGCTGTGCTAGAACAGAGGAGGGATGGAGTTCCATTTTCTATCTACTACACTATCTGTACATTGGATTCCGCGTAGAGGAACTACACAGTCACAGAGAAGGAGATGCTAGCTGTAGTCTTTGCCCTAGATAAGTTCAGATCGTACATTATTGGATCTAGAGTGACCTTGTATACTGATCATACCGCCATCAGGTACATCATGGCAATGAAGGATGCCAAGGCCAGATTGACTAAATGGATCCTTCTACTTCAGGAGTTTGATATAGAGATTAAGGATAAGCCTAGAGTCAAGAATGTGGTGGCGGATCATCTCTCCCGATTGGAGTATCTTGAGGATTCTGAGCAGATTGACCCTATTTGTGAGACCTTTCCAGATGAGGGGATCCTTGCTATCGCCTCGCTCCCATGGTACGCCGATATTGTGAACTATCTTGTCGCCAAGAAAGTTCCACAAGATTAGCCCATGTAGAAACTTGAGACCTTCCTCGCGAAGGCCAAGTCTTACCATTGGGAGGATCCCATCCTTTACCATGAGGGAGGGGATAGTATCTGGAGTAGGTGCATTCCTCAGGAGGAGCATCACTGCGTCCTTTCTTACTGCCACAAGCTTGAGGTAAGAGGACATCACTCAGGGAGGAGAACGACACAGAAAGTACTCTAATCCGGCCTATGGTGGCCTACTCTCTTCAAGGACTCTGATGAGTTCGTGAAGAGATGTACTGACTGTCAGAGGATGGGCACTTGTGGATAGCGTGATATGATGCCGATGCAGCCCATTCACTTCTGTGAGGTTTTTGATGCATGGGGCATCGATTTCATGGGTCCATTCCCTAAGAGTCAGGGATTTGAAAACATTCTGTTGGCCGTCGATTATGTGAGTCGTTGGGTTGAGGCCATCCCTGCCCGAACCGCAGATGAGAGGACGGTTTGCACATTTTTGAGGAAGAATATCATTTCACGGTTCGGGGTACCTCGAGTATTGATATCTGATGGGGGGTCTCATTTCATCAACGACCAGGTGAAGGCCCTTGCTAGCGAGTTCGGCATAGACCATCGAGTTGCCACTCCATACCATCCCCAGACTAATGGTCTAGCCGAGGTGTCGAACAGGGAGATCAAGACTATATTGCAGAAAGTCGTCCGTCCTGACCAAAAGGATTGGTCACAGCTTTTGGACTCGGTCTTGTGGGCATATCGGACGTCTTTCAAGACTCCTTTTCGCCTTGTTTATGGCAAGCCGTTCCATTTACCTGTTGAGCTGAGACACAGTCGCTTTGGGCAGTCACTGATATACTTTTGGATCAGATAGTGTAGGAGACCAGAGGAGGGCAGAGTTAGCAGCCTTGGAGGAGCTTCGAGATACAGCCTTTTCAAATAGCCTACATTATAAGGAGAGAGTGAAGGAGTGGCATGATTCTCATATCAGCCACAAGCAGTTTGAGCCAGGGCAGAGAGTATGGTTGTTTGATGCTAGGCTTAGATTATTCCCAGGGAAGCTACAGAGCAAATGGAAGGGACCATATTTGGTGAGAAAGGTACACGACAATGGGAGTAATGACATATCTGAGTTGTCTTCTGAGAGTACCTTTCGAGTGAACGGCCAGCGGCTCAAGCCATATCAAGATCATGAGCCGCGGGTCGCTGATGTTGCCCATATTCACTTTGCGTGAGATGTGGTCTCTTTGACTCACATCTATTGCATCTCACGCCTGATTATCGTTGTTCTTCCGACCTGTATAGATCTAGTTGTCCATATCACTCTATTCTTTAGTCCCGCATCCCTTTTCTCATCTTATGATTATGCTTTACTTAGGGTGTACTTTACCCTAAGTATAGGGGGGATGTAGGACCTTCGGGTATTCTTTTGATTCTTTCTACCCCTGTTTTGTTGCTTATACTTAGGGATATTTGACCCTAAGTATAAGGGGGGTAGACTCTGTACATCCTTCACTCGGATTTTCCTTCATGTACAGCTTGATATACTTAGGATTACTTGATCCTAAGTATAGGGGGAAAACACCGAGTTCTTCTCATTCTATTCTTTCATTCATCTCTGTATCTAGCCATTCCTTTTCACTTCCCTATACTAAGCACGAGTTATGTCTTCTTCATTGCTCTTGATCACTCTGAGGACATCGTTCGAGCTAAGTATAGGGGGGTGTATATATTTCATATATACTTTAGCCACAACTCGTACTTTGTGTGAGTGTGTAAATAAATAAAAATGGCTAAATACTCAAAATCCATAAAAATTAAAAAAAAAATTCCTGTAAATAAACATTCTTTTATTGCACATACATAGCTATTGTACAAAGTATTTTTGTAAAAATGTTTTCGAAAAACTTTTTGTGTAAAGATTGTGTAAATATTTGCATATCAAATTATGTATATAGTACAAAATTTTTCAAAATGTTTTGAAAATCAAAAGTTTGCAAAAATCTTGTGTAAATTCGTGTAAATATTTTGCAAACTTGCATTCATGCACACATCCATGACTTCAAAACATTTTGCAAAAAAATTTGCATTTGTGTAAATATTTGTAAATAGCATCTTTGTAAATATTTGAATAGTTTTTCCTGGATCATAGTTGACATTTAAACTAGCCTGAAATTAAATTGGGAAATGGAGCTTGATTAAGATCTTAATCCACCTAATTCTAAGAGGAACCTTATAGGGCTAAGGGTTAAGGCTTTTCAGGTCCATTGGGACTTAATTCTTTGAGTCCACTAGGCTATGAGCATATGTCATCTTATGAGCCAAAGTAGAGCACTTAACAACACACGCATGACTCTTAGAGACAATGGCTTGACTTGCACCAGCACTTTACACGTAGCTCTCCATGGATGAGGCGGTGAGGAGGCAGTTTCCTTTGGCTTGGGGTAGCATATGAGGGTAGTACTTCTAGGCGGAACCTCTCTTCTTCATCTAGTGAAGGAACTGCGTCTCAACATGGTCTGGTGGTGATGTAGTCTAAAGACAGAAGTTGTGGTTGCAATAAAGCTTCAAAAGAGGGATAGTCTACTGGCTCAAGAGGAAAATCTCCTTGTATATATGCTGCACCATGTAGATATGTTGTGCATATGCACATAAAAAAATGTGCAAAAAGAAAAGAACTCCAAAAAAATTGGTGGGTCGGATTAAAAATCTAATAACCCCACCGGAGTGTATATAGTCAAATAAAGCAAAAGCTTATGGTATACATGTTACATCTCATGAAGATTGCAGCGGAGACTCAGCTACACTGGTTAGAGCTCCCAAGGATACATGGCTACACTGGCAATGTCCATTCTCTTCTTCCCCCTCTTCTTGAGCCGGTTGCACTTGAACTTAGAAGGGAATACCCCGCTTCTCGAGGAAAGAGTTGCTAGACCAAGGCATTAGAGTTACCAGGTTGGGAGAGGTTGTTTCTTTGTTACTTCTGAGGTGGGGAGCTACATATCACTTACACCGCATGGAAAGATTCATGGTCATTACAGTTTGTGTATGTAGACTTGTTCTGATCTGGATTATTGAGGAGTGTTGCCCATAGATTGGTGGAACATAGAGGCTGTTGAGTTTTAAGCTTGAGTCCAAATAAGGTTCCGACACATTAATAATCCAAAGATAATCGAGCTCCATATTTCAATTTAATGAAGGCAAGTTTACTAATCAGCCTTAATCCATGTATATTCTCCTCTTTTTCTTTCTCTTTCTCTTTTCACTTCTTTTTCAAATAAGTGTTTGCTATGGGACTAGCAAAGTTAAGTATAGGGGGTGATGAATACCCGTTCATCACACTTTATTTCTTTTATTTTAGCTACAAAACCTTTGCCAAACACATGTATATTCATGTAAATACAAATAATTATCAAAATTGCATGCATTGTATAAAATTGAATAAATAGCATGTTTTTGTGCATAAATTAAAGAACAAAGAGACAAAAGAAAAAGAGGGAGATATTTAGATAAATATCGAGCAACCTAATCCCAAGGGAGGGCTCAGCATGGGACTGACCGCATAAAAGCCCAAGCAGAGAGAGATAGGGAAGCTCATGTGTGCAAATGTACTTGTAAATAGAATAAAAATATTTTCATCTAAAAATAAAACAAAATAGGCTTGTATATATTTGTAAATATTTGTAAATACAAAATCAAAATAAAATAAGAAAATTAAAAAAGAAAATAAAAATACCCTTCCTTGTGTATATCCACCACGTACATAAACCCACTTCTATATTTATTTTACCTTGTAAATAAATAAATCAAAATCTCATAAAACTCGTACATATTCTATATTTCATGTTGTAAATAAATAAAATTAAAACCACAAAACAAAATTAAAATAAAAAGAACAAAAATAAAAACTAAAAGAAACATTGTATGTATACCATGTACCTAAATGTATATAGCTATTTATTTTACTCTTGTAAATAAATAATAAAAATAAAATAAAAATACATTTTTATTCCTAATTTTATGCTATGAATAAATAAAATATAAAATGGGAATAAAAATGTACAAAAATAATTAATTAAAAATCAAAAATTAAAAAATCAACATTGTATATACACCTATATATTATACTATATTGTAAATACCTAATTTTTATTTCAAAGAAATAAATTAAAATCACCAAAAAATAGTTTATAAATAAATAAACATTTTTCATGTTTTGAGTTTTTCGAAAATAAGTCATTTACTAGTTTTAAATAAATTTTTAAATAATTTACAAATGGAATAATCTGATTGGTCCACAGGGGATCGTTGACCCCGGTCAACTTCCCCCCTTGGACCACCAGCGCGCGGATCTTGTCTCCCGACCCGATTTCCCTGATTTTTCGCTGCTTGATTCTCCCGCCATTTGCGCGAACCCCGGGTCCCGATTACACGTGGATCATCTCTAACTCTCGCCTGGGGGATTGCATCGGGGTCCGGGCTCCGAATCTCTCGCCCTACCCGCATCTTCTCGGACCCCTAGCCACTTAAATACCCAGCTCCGCCGCACGATTCAAGCATCTTTGGCTCCCATTTCTCCACCCCAGGACCTCCATTGTTCTCGCCTGAGTGACAGCTCGCGAGTGGTTGTGTTGCAGCGAGGAGGGAGCGAGCGAACCATTGATCCGGCGACTTAGCGCCACCGTGCGTCGCCCAGACGTGGTGCTCGAGCCTCTGTCATCGACGACCCTCGAGGCTAGGACCTAGAGATTCATCGGCTCATCCCCAGTCGACCTCGTCTATCAGGTAGCCCTAGTTCTTTCTCCTTTTCGTTAATTTAGAGTTACGTCCAATTCGCACCTCCGCCGACGACCGTCAATTCCGACTACCCTCGCCTACATCTCGATCATCGGACGACACCATCAGCTTCGCATTACTCCCCTGCACCTTCTCCGTTCAACCCAGTTCGCAAAGGAACTGGGAATGGGGCTCCACCGCCGTCGCTTCACCGGAGCTCCCCACATCTCGATGCATTGATCATCCCCACCACCGCTAACCGGGTCGAGGCACTTTGCCCTCGACCCAGGAGTCTGTTGCGTTGCTTTGCAGGTCAAGACGAGCCCATCTGAGGGCTTGACGTTCAGGAGCAGCATCTCCAGCTCTGTCGGTGTCGCCTGAGCTCTCCGGAGCTCCGTTGCGCCATCGGAGGGGCGCTTCAGACGCGGGAGTCTCTGGCACTTCTTCTCCGATCACCAGTAGCCCGCGAGGAAGATCACCGTGCGCGTACCGGGCCGGTGAAGTTCGCCGGCCACCTGTTCTTCGAGTATCCTCTAGAGCCCTCTGATCTTCCTCCTGCTCTAGACGCGATCTTAGCCATCCATTCGAGGAGCCCTCCATCGTCCGATCTCTTGGAGGACTGATCTGGACCCTCCATCCACGAGGGTTAGCCACGGCGTATATCAGCCGTTGATCATCCACGAGGCTAGCTCTCCTCCGTCAGATCAGAGCAGGGACCCTTCGTTCACCCACAACGATACGCAACCGTCATATCCTCCACGTGGGAGGTCCTCCGCCGTCTGATTCGAGCGAGGTTCCATTGTTGTGTGCCGCGCCTCCTTCACCGTCGGATTCGCTACGTAGCGCGCATCCAGCCCTCCGCTTAATAAAGGGTAAATATCCCTTAGGCCCTTAGCTTTTTAGTTGTTAATATTTAGTCCTGTGAATATTGAGTTCCGTTGTTTTTATTTTGGACTTTTTGCATAGTGGACCTTGTCATTTCTTGTATTTGCTTTTATACCCCTGTATGTTTTGGTCACGTGCATCGACACGTGTATTTCTTAGGATAATTGCATGTATGGGCCTAATGTTTTGAGGTGTTCATGAATGAAAATATATTTTTAGTATTTGCAGATATGCCCCTGTATGTGTTTTAATTGTGCATGTGCCAAATTTCTTGGGCTTTTTATACTTTTGCCCCTAGACTTTTAGTACGGGTTACTATTTAGTCCAGGTACTTAAGTTTTATTGCAAAACGGTCCCTGAGTTCCCAGCTCACGCGCGTGGCACGTGAGACCTTGGAACTTTTGCACCGGACCCCCCTGAATTCCTGTGCTTGTTATTTCTAGCCCCCCTGAGTATATTTTTATGACAAATAGGTCCATGTGACTGTGAGCTTGTATTTGTTGTAAATAAAATATCAAATATCATCCAAAACCAGTGAAAAATTGAAACGTGGCTCTTGCCACTGTGTAAAATTTTCACTAAATTTTGGGAAATTTTTGAAGCCCATTTATTATTTTTAAATATTCAAAAACATCTATTTTTTCTTACTGTCCAGATATAAAATTCACAAGAAATATTAAAACATCTTTAAAAATTACAAAAAAATAGATTTTGTTTGTTTTGTTGTGTTTGATTTTCTGACCAAGTTTGGTCATTTTGTACTTATAAAAATTATAAAAATTAAAAACATTGAAAAAATTAAAAAAATTCTAATAAATAATTGACGAATCCAAAAATAATAAATCCAGTGCTTAAGCTTTCCTTGTATTTCATACTTTACAGGAAAATTACCTCCAGGCCTTAAAACAACCATTTAGCATTTTTAAATGGTTGTAAAAGCCTGACTGGACAGTATCTTGTATTTTCTGTCTTGTTTCATTTTTTGAAAATTCTATAAAAATCAGAAAAATACCAAAAATTAACCAAAAACATAGAAAAATATAAAAAATATAAAAATATTTTTGTTTGAATTTTTGGATGAGTTTTGAGTGATAAAATAATTGTGTGAAGTTGGTTGTTTTCTTGACTTTATTATTTCCTTTAATTTATAAAAATCCAAAAAATATAAAAAATATTAAAAACCCACCAAAAATAATTTTCTTGTATTTGTTTTTATTTTAGACTACTTCGTAGGCCGCGAGGCCATCACGTGCTCCCTGAGTCCGACCTGGTCGCTATACTAGGCTAATCTAATAGCCAGGGCCACTATTGAGTTTCTTTGATTTTTATATTATTTTGGTGGTCTGATCTCATATTTTCTTGTTGATCCGGATTTCTAGAGCGACCGAGGTTGCAACGACCTTTGGTTTATTTCATCTACCTTACTTGGTCGGTGGTTTTTCGGTTCCTCACTACCGCCGTCGCTTCCCTCCGTATTTCGTTTAATAACCCTCGCTGGAGCATTCCTCCAAGCAAGAGCCTTTATTTTCAGGTCAAGGAGCACAAGATTACCCCCTACCTCGCCTTCAACCCACCTCGCCGGAGTCATCCCAGGTCACTACCTCCTTCCAAGAGATCCGATCGGTGGATGCTCCATCCGCCACCAACATCCGATGCGGAGGAGCCTTCCGATCATGTTCCCACCTTCCGATCGTTCATCGGAGCCACAGATCATCCTCGGTGCTCCGGCAAACCTCGCCTTGTAGGAGTTCATCCAGACCCTTCCGGAGCCATTTGATCATCGCCATCCGCCAGATCACATATGGACCGTCCCACGCCATATGGTATCTAACGGCCTCCGTACACTCACGTCCGCGCTCGCAGGACAACCGTTAGATCTTCCAGGTGTCAGCAAGCGCCACATGGCAACCCACGTGAAACGGACACCCCTGGTTGGGTAATTTGCATCACCTCTCCTGCATTTTCTTTATGTTTTTATTTAGTCTATAAAATAAATTAGCAAACTGTGGTCGTTTAACACTTTAGCCCTTACTGTTTTTACTATTTGCAATTTAGTCCTCTTTGTATGGGTACATATGCATTGTCACGTGAGTTTGTGGTACATTTACATGTATGACCTGGAACTTCATGGATGTTATGTTTTGATATTTTACTCTTAATATTTGCACTTATACCCCTGTATGTGGTTTTTTGGACATGTGCTGGAATTACTGGAAAATTTACCATAGGCCCCTCGATCTTTTAAAATGTGTTATCATTTAGTCCTAAAACTTATTTTTCTTACATAATAGTCCCTATGTGATGTGCATCTTTGATTCCTTGAATAAAATATCAAATCTTATCCAAATTTCATGAAATTTGGACACATGGCCTCCCATGTTGTAAAAATTTCAGTGAATTTTTGGATTCGTTTTGTTTTTATTTTCTATTCTTAAAAATTCAAAAACCCAAAAATTCGCTTCTATCTAGATTTAAAAATCAAATAAAAATATTAAAAACCCTCTAAAAAATCCAAAAAAAATTCTATATGTTAGATTTTGTGTGTTTTTAATTTTATCCAAGTTTCATTGCTTTTGGACTTGTAAAAACCATAGAAATTGAAAAACACTAAAAAACTTAGAAAAATCATTAAAAATTCTTGCAAAATCAAAAAAATATTGCTTGAATCTTATAGGCTACTTAGATATTTTTAAATAGCCTTTTGATTCTGGCTGCACAGTGGCTTGCATTTTTGGATTTGTTTCATTTTTATAAAAACAATTAAAAATCATAAAAATCTAAGAAAAATACCAAAAACATGTGAATATATCTAAAATCCAAAATTATTTTTATTTAAATTTTTTGAATTTTTTAGATATAATTAATAATTATTTGATTGATGTTTTCTTAGCATTTTAAACTTTTTCCTAATATTAAAAATCCAAAAATTTTAAAAACTTAAAAATCCACCAAGAATTCTTATTTTTGAATCCCGACTACTTCGTAGATTTTTCTAGCTTGTGCTCCTTGTGATCGACCCTGGTAGCTATACCGGGTAAAATAAAATAGTCAGACCATTGTTTTTGACCTGATTGTTTAATTTCATATTTGGTGGTCTTGATCTTTTCTTAATTGACTTCGATCCGAGGGGTGGAGGTCGCAACGACCATTGATACCTCTTTACCTTAGTCGCTCGGTTTTTGGGTCATCAATCATAAATGCAAAACTCAAATATTCAAATAAATAATTAATTTAAAAATGAAATTGACTCATTCCCTTTTTACGGGGCTTGTCCATGGTGAAGTGTCACCATGGTAGGTACCCACCCTTATTTGAGAGAGTGGAATGCTTTTTTTTATATTTTTAGTTATTTATTACTTAGTTGATGTTTGAATAGAAAGAGATAATTTTGTATATTGCTATATAAAATTATTATTTTGATATTTATTTTTGTTTTGCAATAAACACAAATGAATCTAAATTATTGATCTTAAGAGCACATGGATTGGGATCCATGTACTTCAAACATACTATAAAAGGAGGGCTACCCTTAGACCTCACATATACAAATTGAATGCAATGATTGCATTAACAAAACTCTCTCTCCACACGTACACGCATACTCTCTCTTGCTCTCTCTATAACCTTGATGGAGATCGCGACATACAAATCGCTTAAGGAAGTCGGTCTTATTGGGTATCACATGATCGTGAATAAGACAACGAATTTCATGATGAAATAAGGAGGTTCCTTGCTTGGATCTTTGCTTGAGATTGTGGGAAGCACGTGACTCATCATTACGCCCACAATTGCACTCTCGTTGGATCAGACTTGAGTCAAGAGGCTTCTTCCTTTTGAAGCTCCGAGGATTACAAACGCGCTTCAAGATGTAATCCTAATCTCATGTTATATTGATGAAATGATTTGAGAAGTGGTCTCGAATCACGTGGTTTCATCATTTATTTTTTTAAAATTCCGATGCCCCTTGCAAAATGACTAGTTGCCCTTGGTTGTATTCAATGCGATCTTCATGCTTCTATGATGCGAAAATGCATAGACCATTGTCTTCATCTGGTTGCGGAGACGGTGGTGCATAGTCAGGTACCTACACCTAGTATACATGCTAGACTTGAGGCTGCCTTGAACTCGATGGAGGCTGCTATGGCGAGGAAGGCTCCTTTGGCTCAGTGGGAGTTACACCTGACTGGCTCACAGATACTGCATTAATAGTACTCACCAGCAGCTCCAGCTTCTTGGAAATCTTATCCAGCTTGTCTAGATGATAGGTTCTTTGTTCAATAAGAAAGATCTTCTCGAGGTCTTGCGATCGCTTCTTAATTATATCAACCTTGGACAGGTAACTCTTAATGATGCTGAGGTTGGAGCTCGTCCCTCTCCTACTCATTGGATGCTGCCATGTTTACTGGCTTATGGTGGATATGTGGTTAGCGTTGATAAGTGCAGGATGAAGACAAGGCAGACTCGCCTTTGACCATTTCTTCAAAGATCTACCAGACAACGTCCTCATCCTTATTAAGTGTGATCCGCCACACACAACGTCAACGATCCTCTGTCTTTCTTGTATTAAGACCCCAATTAAGTGTTGGACCAGGCTAGTCCGAGGAATGTCATGATGGGGGTACTTGTCTTGTAAATCACAAAACCACTCCCATGATTCGTTTATGGACTTGTGCGGTCCCTGGGAGAAGTTACTGATGACAAACCGATTAACTTAGGTTAAGTATGTGATTAATCAAATGTCATTGCGACCCAAATTAATCAATGCAATCAACGAGAAAAATAACTACTATAAAAAATCAACAAGGATTGTAAGCGATTTCTCTATTCTATTTACCATATATAGCGACCAGGGTCGAAAAAAAGGAGCAAGAGTTACAAACATAGAAGTCGGATTTCAGAGAGCAAAAGTTTTTTTGTGGTTTTTAATTTTGCCAATTTTTTATTTTCAATAAGATGAAAATAAGCACAGGGAATAAAAGGCACATAACGCACTTTTTTTGTATTTGTCAAAATGATAAAAAATGCTCAGAAAACTGTAATAGAAATATTTTTGAATTTTATAGGTTTAAATTGTTTTTGGTAATTTTCATGGGATTTTGAGTAAAATAGTGGCAACAATAGTAAACAGTGCACAGTCATGAGCAATTTGCAAGTTAAAAATACTTAAAATGTCTAAAACTCCTGGATGGTATTTTTAGGAATATAAGTAAATATTTACAAACAGAGATTGAAAACAGTATTTTTGGTTTTTTTATACAATTTTATACAAATTTTTTAATTTTTTAAGAATTATACAATTTTTAGGGTTTTATAAGGAATTTTCAAACAAAAATGGTATTGGAGATCAAACACAACAAAATACAACTACAGAAATTTTTATGGAATTTTGAAAATATTTTCGTATTTTTATAATTTTTACAACACAAACTGGACACTTTCTCTGAGCTTTTGAATTTTTAATATTATAAAATAAAACCAGTTTGGCAAACCAAGATTACCACGCAAAGAAGAAGCAAGTAGAGCTAAAAGTATTTTTGTACAATTGTTAGGGCCAATTTGCTATTTGTTTCATCCAATAAAAGACAAGAAGTTAAAAATAGTTTAAAGGGATACATATGTAAATATTTTAAATTCCAGGAGTTAGCAAATTACATATTAACAAATCTCGAGACCAAACATGTAATTATTCCAGACAAAATGTGCACTACATGTGATCGAGACAGGAAGTGGTATGAGTGAAAATATCAAAACATGATGTTCATTCCATAACAGATAAAAAGTTTAGGGTAGGAACTACAAATAACCCAAAATAGCACGTGGAGATGCACATGACTTAGACTCGATTGAACTAAAATGCAAATAAGTAAAACTAAGAGGTCCAAAATGCAAATTTCTTTAACTAATTATTATAATTATGTCCCCAAACTGAAATAACATCAAATGCAGGGTAAAAGGTGAAATCTACCTATCAGTAGGCACACGTGTCAAGCATGCGACACTTTCTGGTGTACGGTCCTGATGAACGTTGGAGACAGATTTGACGGCTCAAATGGTAGGCAATCGTACAATTCAGATATGTCTGGAAAATAGATCTGACTTCTCTGAAAAGTGCATGGATGGATGGCTAGGATGCAATCTGGAAAAAGGGGGCCCAATCGAACGACAAATAAGAAGTTTGGAAGAACGCTGCTCCGGCTAACTTCACCTAGGTGTGGACGGAGATCCACCAATCTCATGAGTCCGCGAAAGGGTCCAATAACCACGCGAAGATACTCCTTGTCGACTAGGCTCCTCCGATGAACTAGGTGATGGACAGATGTGTGTGGTGAGGATTCTTTCCTTGCTCCACCTGGAGGTGCTATGCCAATGGACGTGAAGCTCATGTTGCGCTCTATTGCGCACGAAGAGACCTGCAAATGAGAAATGGACTCAGGGGCATAGATTCAGTCCCTTTATTACTTGGAATATTTCATGAAATGACAGGGAATGGGAATTCGATTTCCGATGTACATGGGAGGAAGGAAATCAGACCGTAATATAGCTCCAGTGAGCGAGCCTAAGGGGGTTCAGGTTGCGTAGGGAGATGGACGATGAGTCAGGGTTTCGATCTGTCCGGTGAGGCGCAAGTAGTGGGGCTCAAGACCTGCTGGTCAGAGCAAGGGAACATGTGGTGGCGAAAATAAAAAAACTCAATACGAAATAGAAAGTATGGGCGAGATGGGTGATACCTGAAGGGTCTGATAATCTCAAGAGTTCTAGGCGAGGTGGACAGTGAGGTTGTAGCCTCGATCCAATAGCAGCAGGGAGAAGAGGCTGGTCGCGGCGGAGAACTTCGACCATAAAGTGAGCTGCGGCCAAATGGCCACCAATCCTGGCTCCAGAGGAGGCTTCGAGCAGCTCTCACTCTGCTGAGGCTAACTAGAGCGCAAGGGTAGTGCGAGGTACAAGATACCGAGCTTAAGAGGAGGAAGGGAGTATATATATATATATATATATATATGCGAGTTCGAGGGTCTGGAAAGATCAATGAGGAACATGAAACCCTAAACAGATCTAGTTACGCCTAGGGATCCGCAAGGATCATGGATCCTAGGAGCACAGTCGGGCGATAAAATCAAGGTGTATGTATGGCGGGTTTTGATCTAGAAAATAGGAGAAACATGCTCCAGTGAGATGGAATCGGGCCGACCTGGCTGGGGGGAGAGGTTGTCTAATGGTCAACAGTCCTACATGGACCAATTAGGAATCAAAATTTACAAAATAAAAGGAAATCTAAATAAAAAAAATAGTAAATGATTTTGAAATAAAATTTATTAAAATAAAAATGTTTATTATTTTATAAACAAATTTTTATAATTTTTCATTATGTTATAAGTTAATTTATTATGGTATATATAGTATATAGTATTATTCACATGTATATTATACCTATGTATTATGTACATGTATTTTTGTTTTATTACTTTTACAAAAAATACTTTTTATTTTATATGTTAGTTATTTACAAAATAATTTAAGGATTATATATTGATTTTTATTTGATTTGTATAAATTAATTAAGGTTGCAAGATAAATGGATATTGTAGTATGTACATGTGAATTGTATACAATGAATTGTGTATTTTACTTTTATTTTTTTTATTTTTCTAATTTTTATTTTATTCTTATATTATTACCATGACTATATACAAGTGTTCCAAAATAATAAGATATTTTTATTTGTCAAAAATAAATATAAATAATTACTTGTACAAGTATAGCTGGTATGTACAATACACAGTGTACCCTATTTCTCTCTACTTATTTTCTTTACAATCAGGTCAAATTTTGACCTTTTCTTGGGGTTTGGGTCACTCTGTATTTGTTCTAAATACATCATTCTTTTTCTTTTCTCTTTATTATTTTATTTTTGGATAATAGGTGTTAATTATGAGCTATTAACAATGACATGCACAATGTTATGTTATTGTATTTACTGGTATTTATAGATGGTTTTGTTAAAAGATAAAGCTAAAATAAAAGAGTAAAGAATGAGAATTGGAGATTCATCATCCCCTCATATTTTACCTTTGCTAATCCCTTAGCAAACAATTATTTGAAAAAGAAGTGAGAAAGAAGAGAAGAGAAGAAAAAGAATGAAAGTTGATTATTAAACTTATCATCATTTAATTGGAGTACGGATCCCAGTCAGACCTTTAGATTACTAGTTCGACAGAACCTTATTGGGAAATAGGTTTAAGACTCAAGAACCTCCAATTTCCACAATTATATGATCAGGACTCCTTAATAACCAGGTCAGAAAAGGTCTACATACGAATTCTATAATGACTATGAATATTTCCTTGTACGGTGTAAGTGATATGTAGCTCCACACCTCAAAATGGCAAAGAAACAACCTCCCTCAATAGGGTAAATCTAATCCCCCAGTCTAGCAACTCTTTCCTCGAAGAGCGGGGTATTCCCTTCCTAAGTTCAAGTTTAATCAGCTCAAGAAGAGGGGGAAAGAAGAGAATGGACCATGACCAGTGTAGACACGTATTCTGTGGAGCCTAACCAGTGTAGCTAAGTCTCCAGCTGCAAGCTTCCATGAGATGAGACGGTGGAATACATAAGCTTTGCTTATTCACTATATATACTCTAACATGCATTTTAATTTCAATCAGGCTTGTCCCCTTCTGTGGAGTTTTTTCAAATTTTGCACACCTTTTTTTGTGTGTGCAAATGTACAACAAATCTACATGGTGCCGCATATATATAAGTAGTTTTTATTCTTGAGACATTAGACTATCCCTCTTTTCGATCATTATTACAACCCACATACTTTTGTCTTTAGACCTTAATGCCACTAGACCATGTCAAGGAACACATGCCTCCCTAGAGGAAGACGAGAGGTTTCGGCTAGCAGTACTACCCTCGCATGCTACATCAAGCCAAAGGATTCTGCCTCCTCACCATCTTATCCATGTTGAGATACGTGTAAGGTGTGTGAAAGTCAAGCTATTGTCTCTAAGATTCATACGTGTTTTGTTAAGTGTTCTACTTTGGCATATCGAGATGACATGTGAACATAGCCTAGTGGACTCAAAGAATTAAGTCACTAAGGACCTAAAAAGTCTTAACCCCAAATCCTATAAGGTTCCTTTGAAGTTAGGAGGATTAAGGTCTTTGCCAAGCTCTATTTTTTAATTAATTCCAGACTAGTTTAAATGTCAACCCTGATTTAGAAGAATACACATGCAAATATATAAAAAAATCTTTTTGTGGATTTTTTTTCAAAATATGCAAATTTTTATGGAAAATTTTGAATGCAAGAAAGAAGGGAAAGGTTTTACAAATTAATTTACAAATATTTGCAAACAAATTTTTGTGGTCATTTATTTTCAAACATTTTTCCAAAAATTATGTATTCTATACATAGTTTTGATAAAAAAAATATAAAAATTTTTACAATCAAAATCATTTTTATAAAATTTTGTACAATTTTTTTCTTGCAAAAGGTCTTTTCAAACATTTATGTAAGAGAAAATTTTTAAATTTTTTATTTTTAGCCATATTATTAACACACACAAAGTACGAGTTTAGGCTAAAGTATAAATATAATATATACGACACCCTCAATACTTAGCTCGAACGATGTCCTCAAAGTGATCAAAGAGAGATGAAAGAAGACATAACTCGTGCTGAGTATGGAAAAGTGAAAGAATGCTATACTACAACGACGAATGAAAGAATATAATGAATCAAACGGATAGAGGTCGGTGATCCCCCTATACTTAGGATCAAATAATCCTAAGTATAGAAGATTGTACACAAGGGAAAATCAATGAATAGGATGTACATATATTACATCCCCTATACTTAGGGTAAAATATCCCTAAATATAGGCATCAAAACATAGGTAAATAGAATCAAATGAATAATCATAGGTCTGATATCCCCCATACTTAGGGCAAAGTGTCCCCTAAGTATAGCATAATCATAAGATGAAGACGAGGTATCAGACAAAAAGAAAGAATGATATGGACAGTCTAGATCTATACCACTATGAAGAAGAAGTGATAATCAGGTATGAGATGCAAATGATGTAAGTCAAAGATCACACCTCATACAAAATGAATAGGGGCAATGTCAGCGATCAGCGGATCATGGTCAAGATATGGCTTCAAGCGATGATCGTTAACTCGAAAGGTGGAATCAGATGACATCTCAGATATATCGATGCTTCTATTGTCATGCACCTTTCTGACCAAGTATAGTCCTTTCAATTTGCTTTGTAATTTTCTTGGAAATAATCTCAACCTAGCCTCAAATAGCCATACTCTATGGTTTGGCTCAAACTGTTTATGGCTGATGTGAGAATCATGCCATATCTTCACTCAATCCTTATATTGTAGGCTACTTGAGAAGGTTGTGTCTCTCAACTCCTCCAGATCTGCCAATTATGCTTTCCTTCGATCTCCTACACTCTTGGAATTCAATAGTAGCTCTGTAATTGCCCAAAGTGACTTGTGGTTTATTTCCACTTGTAAGTGGCATGGCCTACCATAAATGAGCCAAAGGGAGATGTGCCTAAAGGTATCTTAAAGTAAGTCCTATTGGCTCACAAGACTTAGTCCGAAATCTGTAACAAATCCTTTCGGTCTCGACGGATAGCCTTCTGCAATATAGTCTTTATCTCTCTATTCAAAACTTCAGCAAGAACATTAGTCTGATTATGATATGGAGTGGCAACTCTATGGACAATATTGAACTCGTTAGCAAGGGCCCTTACCTTGTGGTTGATAAAATGAGTCCCTCCTTTAGAAATCAAGACTCTAGGATCTCTGTACTGTGAAATAATATTCTTCCTCAAAAATTTGCAAACAGTCTTAGCATCTACAACTCAAGAGGAGGTGGCCACAACCCAACGACTAACATAATCCACAACAAGAAGAATGCACTCAAATCCCTCACTCTTAGGGAATGGATACATGAAATCGATGCCCCATGCACCAAAACCTCACAGAAGTTAATAGGTTGCATCAACACCATATCACACTGTCCACGAGTGTCATCCTCTGATAGTATGTACACCTATTCATGAATTTATCTGAATCTTTGAGAGGGCTGGCCACCAAAGGCCAAATTGGAGAACTTTCTATGTTATCTGTCTCCCCAAGTTATGTCCTCCTGCCTCAAGCTTGTAGTAGTAGGTGAGGACGTTGTGGTGCTCCTCTTGAGGAATACACCAACGCCTGACACTATCCTCCCTTCATGGTAAAGAGTGCCATCGACCCAATGGTGTGACTTTGCTATCGCAAGGAAGGTCTCAAATCGTTGTATGGGCAAACCTTGTGGAACTTTCTTGGCAACAAGATAGTTCACAATCTCAGTGTACCATGGAATCAAGGTGATAGCTAGAATCGCCTCGTCTCGGAAAGTCTCTGTGATAGGTGTGGTCTGCTATGAATCCTCAAGATGCTCTAATCGGGAGAGATGATCCACCACCACATTTTGACTCCAGGTTTATCCTTAATTTCTATATCAAACTCCGGAAGTAGAAGGATCCATCTAGTCAATCTGGCTTCGCCATCCTTCTTTACCATGAGGTATAGGATGGCAGTGTGATCTGTGTAGATAGTCACTCTAGATCCAAGAATGTAAGATTGAAACTTATCCAAAGCAAAAACTACAGCCATCATCTCCTTCTCAGTCACTGTAAAGTTCCGTTGAGTGGCATCCAAAGTATGGCTAGCATAGTGAATGGCAAAAAGCAATCCATCCCTCCTCTATCCAAGTACAACCCCTATGGAAAATCAGACGTGTCCATCATGATCTCGAATGGGAGAGACCAATCGTGTGGTTGAAGGATAGGATCCTGCACAACTAATACCTTAAGAGTCTCAAATGACTCAAGACACTTAACATCTACAATGAACTCGGTGTCTTTCATTAGCAGATCAGTAAGTGATCGGGCAATCCGACTGAAGTGTTATATGAACTATTGGTAGAAATCGACATGCCCAAGAAAAGACTGCAACAGTAGCAAATTGGATTGTGGATTGAGTTTCTTGTTGATATCCACCTTGGACGGATCAACCTCCATGCCCATGGTGGAGATGATATGGTCAAGGACCATCCTCTGAGTCATCATGGAATAACTCTTCTACAAAGATGGAACATGGTTGACCTTGATGCAGCGCTGAAGTACTCGGTCTAGGCAATCAAGACAAGCATCAAACCCATCGCCATAGATCAAAAAGTCATCCGTGAAGACCTCTAAACACTCACCCACCATGTCCAAGAAGATGGAAAGCATGTACCTTTGGAATGTAGCTGGGGCATTACATAATGCAAAGGGCATCTCTCTAAAAGCATACATTCCAAACGGACAGGTGAACGTCGTTTTCTCCTGGTCTTCGGGCGCTATGGACACCTAATTATATCCTGAGTACCCTTCAAGAAAGCAGCATTAAATCTTCCCTTCTAGCCTCTCAATGATCTGATCAATAAATGGCAGTAGAAAATGATCCTTCTTGGTGGCCTGATTAAATCATTAGTAGTCCACATAGACCCTTCAAGAAGTGGGTACTCGGGTAGCTATCTCCTCTCCAGACTCGCTCACAATTGTGGTGATACCCATCTTCTTGGGTACCACATGCAACAGACTAACCAATTTTGAGTTGGACATGGGGTAGATAAAATCGATACTTCACCACTTCGATATTTCCTTCATGACCACATCTCGAAGATTCGGGTTCTGCCTTCATAGGAACTCACGCGATAGCTGGGCATCCTCTTTAAGATAGATGTGGTGGAAGCATATGTTCGGACTTTAAAGGATATGGTAAAAATCCTCAAGTGAATTACAGAAGCGTGATGATCACATCGAATGCGGGGGAGTGACTAGTCGTACTAGTTGCTCGATGCAGTGGAAATTAAATTTTTTTTATGTGATGAAACCACACAATCTAAGAACACTTCTCGGATAGATTCATCTAAACCACAAACTAGTAATAGGATTACCTCTTGAAGCGTGGTTGCGATCGAGTCTCTAAACAAAGAGACCTCCTATCTCATGTCCGATCCGACGGAGGAGACGCTTGCGAGCGTGGGGATGACTCGTGTGCTCCTCGCAGTCCATGTTGATGATCCAAGCGGCGGGTCTCCTGATCTCGTCACATGAGATCCAACATCTCCTTCACGAGCGAGACGCATCGAAGGAGATGAAGATCCACGAGTAGAAGATCCGGCAGCATAAAGACGATGCTGCATCGATGACGACTCTCACAATGGCTCCATGGTGGATGGCCATTATAAGAGAGACATAGAGACTTAGCGTGTATAGAAATTAAGAGAGAGAGAGAGACTCGTCGAGTCGGTGCAATCCGACGAGCAAGGCATGCCTCTTCTTATATAGGGTTTTGGAGTGCATGGATCCCAATCCATGGACAACACACAATCAATGGTTGAGAATGATTTGAGTTTCTTTCAATGGCTAGGATTGTTGTTGGCAAAACACAACAACAAGTGATTTAGTTTAAACTAATTTCCATTGATAAATCAATAAAATTAATTCGAAATTAAATCATCTTAGATAAGAGAAATGATAATGGAGAGGACAAACCAATCTCCCCATAAGAGGGGACGACCACTCTTCTCCTCATGGAGAGTTGTAGCCGTCCACTCCTCTTTGGTGGACTTGGCCTATCTCTTCAAATTATCATGAGATCTCATAATCTCACGATATATATCATCATCTCTTGTTGATAATATTTTCACAAAAAATAATTCCAAATTATCTTTTGGAAAATATCAACCAAGCCATTGAAAAAATGTGAATTTTATTCACAACTCAAAACTAAATGTAATTATATTTTCATTTAATCATTCAATGTGAATCCCATTCACATTAACAATTAATCAACAAATATAAAACACAATATGCTCTCCTTAATATTTTATAAATCACATTTATAATATATATGATTAATATGGATAGCGTTATCCATATTATTCATATCCATGATAATTAAATCGTATTTAATCATCTTGGATCTCTATTCTCATGTGCCAAAATAATATGAATCACATTCACATTATCACATCTTTGATAATTAAAGTACATTTAATTATCTCATATAACTCCCCTTATAATATGAATCATATTCGTATTATCCATGATAATAAAATCACATTTTGTTATCACATTTCTCGATGCTTGGATACATATATTAACAATGAAATCATCCACGAACTCTTTCAAGGATAATGCGCTTTCTCTGTGGATACATGGAGATAAGGACAGGGCGATTGTATTGTTCCACGTATAGTGACTTGGATATTGAGATCACATCTCAAATTAAGATCTCGGGCCTCCTATAGATGCTTGATTAAATCAAGACCGCAAATCTAACCTTCTCATTGCATCTGAATTACATTTAGATCAATGTCCAACATTTGGACCAAGATCAGATTACTTCTATACTGAGAGGAGTCACTAAAATCCAGACCCGTTTCATCACTCCCTAGGAATGGAAGCGTCATGGTTATATAATCGTTTATGATCACATCACCCTCAGGTATTCCCAATACCTGTACATCTTGCATACTGGAATACCCAGAATATACCCGAAGTATTAAATCAACTTTATACTGTCTACTTCAAGGTTTTATCAGTAAGTTTCTCATTTGATCATTGGGATATGGTATTGATCATATACTTTCCAAAAGCATATATCATACCTAGGTCTTGATCATATACTTTCAAAAAGTATATATCAAACCTACAAATTCAGTCAAGCTTCCAAAGCGAGACGACCGTGCAGGGAATTTGATTCTTCCCAATATCTCTTGAGTGAGCTCATGTCTTCCGGTTCAGTAGTGAACCTGTATGATCCCTTTGGGAGATAGTATTACTCATATGCCCTTATATGGACACCAGCACGCCGGTGTATAGACCTTGGTTAGGTCATCAACCTATTGGTCTACCAAATGTACAAACTCAGAGATATAGTAACACATCTGTCTCCGGTCAGAGGATGCGTGCCTGTATCGTGACAGCATACGATATAGGACTTTGGTTATCTCGATCTCGTTAAGTCAATTCTTTGACCTAACTAATCTGACACCTCCGAATCTCTATTCCTATGCAGAGGACCTGCATCAAGAGGTAGGTAAGATATCAGCCTATGTGAGAAAGGATTGCCATATCCAACTCAGGTTGGAGATCATCTCCTAACTATCATTTGATGGTGCTTGATGAGCCCTCTATCTAACCCTTTAGATATTCATGAAAGCACCAGCCTCTATGCTTCAATAGTTGAATCAACAGCTGTATGATTATTAAGATGGCCATGGTACATAACCCTAATTGTACTAAGGGACCTATTATGCAAATTAGTTATTCATCATTTCAGATCAGGGAATGATATTCGCAATAACATTTATCTCATAATGGCTCGCTGTGGGCTCACATGTCCAACAATCTCCCACTAGCCCAAAGAGCCATTAATGGGCTAATCATTTAAACCCACACTCATGTGACAATCATAGGCTATTTAGAAAATAGCTAGGTAAGATGATCAGTCTCTCTGTTCGCAAAAGATTAAGCCAAGTCCTTTTTCGGCACTTGCATATCCCTAGGTAACAGTGCTCGCATCTAATGAGAATGTTGCATCTTATGCAACCAATATTCAATCTTGATAAAGCAATTATAGTGTCCTTGACACTATTACGCAGTAATTATAACCAGTATTTCCATAATCGTTATCAGAATACCTTTATTCATGGAGATCTCTATCTCCCAAGGAATTTACAATTAAGGCCTTTTAGATCACTATCTATAAAGTCTTAGGTTCTTGATGATGAGACTTTGAGATCATTATCTCTAAGTCTTGTCATCTTTGGAGATATTTATTATTACTGCAATCAAGTGTTTTATTTCTATGGTAGGATTAGTAACAGTTTACTACTCCCACTGCATAGCATATATCTGGCTTTTGTATACATTTAGCATACTCTCAGCTTCTTGTAACTGATGCACAAGGGAAACCAGTTTTAGCATTTACTTCCTCAACCCTTTGAGATGCTATCCCTTTAGATGGTTCAGTACCATATCTTAAGGGAAGGAAGCCTTCCTTGGGATTTTCCAAGAATAGAACTTGTCCAAGGTGTACTACAAATGTGACAATCCCAATAGCCTCTTCTCTTTGATTTTGAACACCTTCAGAACTTAGATCCAAGAGGCATCTTTTTGAGATTATATCTCAAGATATGGAATAGACAGATCATAAAACACTTAATGTCATCCTTATATCGTTCCAAACGATTAGGATATTATCTACATCTAGCATGATGAACATAAAGGCACTCTCACTAAGCTTCATATGGTTCATCTAGATTCTATCTGAAATCATAACATTTATAATTTCATTAAATCTTATGTTCCAACAACAAGAAGCTTGGTTGGGTCCATAGATGGATTTCTTTAGCTTTCACACCTTACTTTCCCCAATCATGAAGCCCTAGGGCTACTTTATGTGAATATCCTCAGAGAGGCATTCATAGAGGAATGCAATCTTGACTTCCATCTTGAAGATGTCAAAGCCAAGTTGTGCAACTATGGTTAGCAATATTCTGATGGGTATAAGCATGGTCACTAAAGAGCAAGTCTCATTGCAAGAGATGTCTTCTCTTAGTTGTGTAGCTCATGTCTACAAACCGCTATGAAGGTCTCTACCTTCTCATCAGATTCCCTCTTTCTCTCGAACATCCATTTACACCTTAACGAGCCTTACCATTATAGGTGGATCCTCGAGGGTCCATATACAACACTTATATATGAAGTCTACTTTAGACTTTATTGCTAAAATCCATTTTTCCATGTCATGATCTTCAGGAGCTTCATCACATAAAGTCTGATCATTGTCATACTTAACTGACATATGGAATACATCCTCAAACTCATTTGAAGAGGTATTAATGTTTTATCTTTAATTATCCTCTTAGTTCCCGATTTCAGGAGCCTCATTATCTTCTCAAGATTCAATGAGTTCCTTTACTTCATTTTCATCTTGATTCTCAAGAGTCTCAATATCTAAGAATCACATTCTCAGAGATGAAATCTTTTAAGAATCTCAAGGTCATCAAGTAGGTATCCAATACCATCCTTTATTTTCCTAATGAAGTAGCACTCTCTAGTGTTCAATTCCAACTTACTTGCATGGAATATTATTAAGGATATATAGTGTAGTCTCTACTACATCTATACCTGGAAACTAAGAGGTAATTATGCTAAAAACCATCATTGATCAAATCATGTCACACATGATCCAATTGTATCTCCCTACAACTCCATTGAGTTTAGGTGTATCAAGAGGAGAAAGATAGAAATGATACTCATATCTCCATAAGGTATTCTTTGAATTTTATCTAATAGGTACATGCTACCTAGGTTAGATCAAATTCATTTCATCTTGCTTCAAACTTTGGTTCTAAACCAAAATTGTGAAATCTTTGAACATTTCAAAGGTTTCTCAGGTGAAGAAAAGAAATCTCATTTCATACATAATCTTCAATAGATATCGCATATCCATAATGTTCACTATGATATATATCATCCACATACATCAATAAGTATGAGATCATGAATACCCTGGCATCTTACACTATTTCCAGAGAAGAGTGTATTGGGCATTTTACTTTGAATACTATATTCATTAGCATGTAAGATTTGAAATTTTAGACATTCTAAAGTTGTGTATCTTATTAGTCCATTGATCTCATCAATAGACACATGTCCAAAACATGATGCCAAATCATTGTCAAATGATCTTCATCCTCCATTGCTCTGTTAAGGTTTGATTTTCAGTATTAGAAATCTTAATGAACCATTCATTAATTTTCTAATTTTGTGGAGTCCACTAGATGTTAGATTACTATCTGAAATATATCCATCATAACCTTTTATGATAATTCTATCTGAGAATTCATGTTTATTTCCAACATTTATAAACAAACAATGAGTGTATTCTAATATCTAGGTCATAGAGACATTCTCTAAGACTAAGGCTCTCCCACTGAAATTTAGAAGTCTATCAATCCAACAGAGATTGTTGCAACAATTGCGTCAATATCCATGTAGGTAAATATAAACATTAAGATTAAATTTTTCAGTCTTCTAAAACATATGCAACAATTGCAAGTGTCATTAGAAGAACGAGATACAATTATTAGACTTTAATCTTATCTTATAAGAAAGTCAATTTTAATGATTAAATGTAGATTATTTCGATGCTCTATCCGAGTCCTTCTCTAAGGATCCTAGATCGTCCAGATAGTCATACTATCAATACATCAACTCATTGTAGTATTGGCATTCATCCAACTATCTAGGTGTCATATGGAAGTCACAGAAGTAGGTCAACTCTTTGACTTTCCTTCTTGCTTGGGTCCGACCCATACTTCCACTGCTCTCCCTTCATCTATAAATAACCATTGTTCGAGACAAAGAATCTTTTATGTTGAATTCAAAAGATTTCAATATAAGAACACTTCAACATTTATACATGCATCATTTTATTCATACAATATGAATAGTATGAAGCTTCATGAATGACTAGAGTATAGACAGTAGAAGGATGACACTCATCATGTCTACATCCATCTAGACTATTAAAACATTGGTTCAGGTAGGCATTCAAACCTTTTGAATACATCATCTCTTTCGAGCTACCATTCTACATGATGCAGAGAACCATGTCACTCATGAATAAATGTCAAGAGCACATATATTTGTCAGAATATCTTCTTTGATTTTATTAGGATTATTCGAAAAGTACGAGCACCATCGACATGTGACTTCCAAAGTACTCTCGATGAAAGATCAAGACTATAGAGACATACAAACCCTAAGGTGATGTCTTATTGTCTTATTTAATTGTCATACCTCATTATGTTGAGGAAACTTGCACATTGCAACCACGTACATTATGTGTCCAACTGCAAGTACAATATCTGGATCATGAGTCCAATCCATGATATTTTACTAGTTATTATTGAGTATAACATTGAGTGGGTTTAATGAAGGATTATCTGAAATAAGAAATTTGCATAAGTGTATATATTTATATATATACATATTTTACTTTGATTTAGGAGTTTTTATATCAAAGTTGTCTTACCTAATCAATAATGAAAGTTTATTCCCTTAATCTCTTTCAATGTAAGAGATATACTTACCATTATATCTCAAGCAAGATCTGGGATCTCCTTCCTTACCTTTGTCACATCCCAATAATATGAGAACTTGTGACTCTGATAAAAAGAAGCAGGAACACATTCCTCCTTTCAAGTCCAACTTGCATCTCCCAATTCGGTCTTTATCACACGGGCCCACCACCCCTAAGGTGATGTTGACCCGTTGTTAATTGAACCAACTGTCAACAAGATTAGAACTCGCTATGCGCAATCCAATATCGCCCCAATAATATGAGGACTCGATATTAGGGTCACTACACATACGACGTTACTCTTTCGAGAAGAATAGAGCCCGATCCAGATGCGCTTGCATACAGGAGCTGTCACTTCAGACAGGCGTCTCCTACATACAATCCCTGATGACGGAACCCTTCGCCTTGACCGGAGACTATGGATGTCACTTATGTGATCCTCCATATCATATTCAAATTCTAATTAATCATCATGAATCACATTCACTATGATCAATTCTTCCAAGGGAAACACACCTCTATTCATAATAGAGTGCTTTTAATTGGATATAATCAATTTAATCACATTAAATTAATTAACAATCCAATTTTCAATCAAAAAACTTGATTATTACTTGAATAATAGGTATAATCTCAAAGTACATATTATTCGAATTTTAATAATTATAAAAATACACTTTGACTTCTCCGGCATTATCGAATCCCTACCTGTTGTCATGTCAGTACTGATGAGAGTGGGACGAACCACAAACGTTGCAACCCGCTATCCCAATACTCTCCGACTAGTCACCATATCCACCTCAGGAAAGGATAATGTCAGATAAATCATTATGTACTTTGAGATGCTCATCGATTTTTCAACCGAAATTATACCATATAATAATCAACAAAACCATTTTTATAATATTATAAGGAGATTTGCTAAAAAAATCCCCAATCCTATTCAAGAAATATGGTTTTGCATGTAAAAGTTGTCCTACAACTATTGTAGGATAAACTAGGTTTTGCATGAAAACAATGTTTGTTGATGATTTCATATAAATCAATCATGATCAAGATCAACTATCTTATCATTTTGGTTAGTGAAATGTCATTCGAGGAATTGATTATCAACTTTAAATATTTCACATATATTTATCAATAATCATTTCGGAAAATTAACAATAAATTTCCATTAATTTATTTGAATGACAATCACAAGGTTTTGGATAATCATGCAATTTCCATCAGTGACCCTCACTAACTAAAAATAGCATATCTCATTCATTTTAAATCCAAATTAAGCAAAATCAATTTCCAAAGATTGATAACTTGATTTAAAAACGAAACCACGCACGCATTTCAGGCATTTTAAAACTGTAATTAACATCTTAATTACGTCTCCAATCGACATCCCCGAAACAGTGGATACATGGTTAATAAAACGGCCATATCTTGAGCAAACGAAATCCAAATTATGCAAACTCAAATCCTATTGTTTACTTGATTAATGATAAACATTATCCAATTTAAAATTTGGTGTTTAAACTTTTTAAACAGGGCCTAAATTTTATCACATGTCAAGGCTACGAAAATCAAAATGCTAAAATCTTCACGAACTCAAACGAGCCAAAATCTTCGTAGGTTCATGGATCCAATCCAAAACCTTCATCAAGCTGGCTCTGATACCACTTGAAAGATATAGGAAAAATCCTCAAGCGCATCACGGAAGAGTGATGATCACATCGAATGCGATCGGGAGCAACTAGTCATACTAGTTGCTCCATGCAGCGGAAATTAAAAATTTTTTTATGTAATGAAACCACATGATCCAAGAACACTTCTCCGATCATTTCATCTAAACCACAAACAAGAAATAGGATTATCTCTTGAAGCATGGTTGCGATCGAGTCTTTAAACCAAGAGACCTCCTGTCTTAAGTCTGATCCGATGGAGGAAATGCTTGTGAGTGCGAGGATGAATCGCATGCTCCTCGCAATCCATGTTGATGATCCAAGCGGCGGGTCTCCTGATCTTGTCACACGAGATCCAACTTCTCCTTCACGAGCGAGATGCATCGAAGGAGATGGAGATCCACGAATAGAAGATCCGGCATCATAACGACGATGCTACGTCGATGACGTCTCTCACAATGGCTCCAGGGTGGACGGCCATTATAAGAGAGACATAGAGACTTGGCATGTATTGAAATTAAGAGAGAGAGACTCATCGAGTCGGTGCAATCCGAAGAGAAAGGCATGCCTCTTCTTATATAGGGTTTTGGGAGTCCATGGATCCCAATCCATGGACAACACACAATCAATGGTTGAGATTGATTTGTATTTCTTTCAATGGCTAGGATTGTTGTTGGCAAAAAATAACAAGTGATTTAATTTAAATTAATTTCCATTGATAATCAATAAAATTAATTTCGAAATTAAATCAACTTAGATGAGAGAAAAGATAATGAAGAGGACAAACCAATCTCCCCATAAGAGGGGACGACTACTCTTCTCCTCATGGAGAGTTGTAGTCGTCCACTTCTCTTTGGTGGACTTGGTCTATCTCTTCAAATTATAATGAGATCTCATAATCTCATGATATATATCATCATCTCTTGTTGACAATATTTTCACAAAAAATAATTCCAAATTATCTTTTGGAAAATATCAACCAAGCCATTGAAAAAATGCGAATCTTATTCACAACCCAAAACTAAATGTAATTATATTTTCAATTAATCATTCAATGTGAATCCCATTCACATTAACAATTAATCAACAAATATAAAACACAATATGCTCTCTCTAATATATTATAAATCACATTTATAATATATATGATTAATATGGATAGTGCTATCCATATTATTCATATCCATGATAATTAAATTGTATTTAATCATCTTGGATCTCTATTCTCATGTGCCAAAATAATATGAATAACATTCACATTATTCACATCTTTGAAAATTAAATTACATTTAATTATCTCAGATAACTCTCCTTATAATATGAATCGAATTCATATTATCCATGATAATAAAATCACATTTCGTGATGCTTGGATACATATATCAACAATGAAATTATCCATGAACTCTTTCAAGGATAATGCGCTTTCTCTGCGGATACTTGGAGATAATGACAGGGCGATTGTATTGTTCCACGTATAGTGACTTGGATATTGAGATCACATCTCAAATCCAGATCTCGGACCTCCCATAGATGCTTGATTAAATCAAGACCGCAAATCTAATCTTCTCATTGCATCTGAATTACATTCAGATCAATGTCCAACATTTGGACAAAGATCACATTACTTCTATACTGAGAGGAGTCACTAAAATCCAGACCCGTTTCATCACTCCCTAGGAATGGAAGCGTCATGGTTATATAATCGTTTATGATCACATCACCCTCAGGTATTCCCAATACCTATACATCTTGCATACTAGAAGACCCAGAATAAACCCGAAGTATTAGATCAACTTTATATTGTCTACTTCAGGGTTTTATCAGTAAGTTTCTCATTTGATCATTGGGATTTGGTATCGATCATATACTTTCCAAAACAATATATCATACCTAGGTCATGATCATATACTTTCCAAAAGTATATATCAAACCTAAAAATTCAGTCAAGCTTCCAAAGCGAGACGACCGTGCACGGAATTTGATTCTTCCCAATATCTCTTGAGTGAGCTCATGTATTCTGGTTCAGTAGTGAACCTGTATGATCCCTTTGAGAGATCGTATTACTCATATGCCCTTATATGCACACCAGCACGCCGGTGTATAGACCTTGGTTAGGTCATCAACCTATTGGTCTGTCAAATGTACATACTCAGACATATAGTAACACATCTGTCTCCGGTCAGAGGATGCGTGCCTGTATCGTGACAACATACGATATAGGACTTTGGTTATTTCGATCTCGTTAAGTCAACTCTTTGACCTAACTAATCTGACACCTTTGAATCTCTATTCCTATGTAGAGGACCTACATCAAGAGGTCGGTCAGATATCAGCCTATGTGAGAAAGGATTGCCATCTCCTACTCAGGATGGAGATCATCTCTTAACTATCATTAGACGGTGCTTGATGAGTCCTCTATCTAACCCTTTAGATATTCATCCAAGCACCAGCCTCTATGATTCAATAGTTGAATCAACAGCTGTATGATTATTAAGATGGCCATGGTACATAACCCTAATTATAATAAGGGACCTATTATGCAAATTAGTTATTCTTCATTTCAGGTCAGGGAATGATATTTGCAATAACATTTATTGCATAATGGATCGTCGTGGGCTCGCATGTCCAATAGACTTATCCTCTGGAGATCAGCTACACTCCATCCTATTGCCTTGCGATTTCGTTCAAGAACCTCCATCAAACGAGATTCTTGGTCTTCAGCCAAATCTATTGAGATAATGATTGGGAACATCTCTGGCTCGCCCGCAAGGAATCTGTACTTCATGCTCTATGGCAAGGTCTTCAATTCAAGACAATGTGGGAGCTGGTAAATCTGGCTTTTGAAAAGTTTTCGTGAAGGCTACTAGATCTGTATGTGAGAAATATCGATGAATCTATAAATCTGACAAAGACAGTCGTGCTAATACATCTGTCAACTGTTCATGCTCACTCTTTGACATAGAAGTGGGTTTGTAGACACATGAATCGTTCAATAATCATTCCTACCAATCAAAATAAATGTTTGTGTCTGAGGGGTCTGAGTATGAATCACATGAAATTTAATCTGCTTTGCTACCCTGCTCACAATCGTTAGCCTCTAAAGTGTCTTGTGTCGTAAGTGTGCTCTCCAAACACTCATCAGCTGCAATATGTAGCTCCGTAGTATCTGAAGTTCTGAAAAGATCTTGTGATGCTGGATCTGCCTAAACTGTTGCATCATATGTAATCACAAAATCACACTACCGGTGGATGTATAGCTCTGCATTTGTCATTTGCTCTGAGTCGGTCATCTGCTCTGAGCTAGATGAATCTTTGGTCCAGTCTCATAAAGCATCTCTATTTGTATACTTTTGCACTTCATGCGAAAGTATACCTTCCTGCTATCATGATTGGACACTACCTTGACTGTGGTTAAGAAAGGTCATTCTAGGATGATGGGGGTATAAGTCACAGATTCAGGGATCTCCATGTCCAGTACAACAAAGTCTATGGGGAATTTCAGTCCCTGAATTGTGACAACAACATCCTTTAGTAACCCCTTCGACCTCTTAACAGATTAATCAGCTAATTGAAGGATTGACTTGATCTATTTAAGAGGGTCAAACTCGAATCGGTCGAGTAAGGAAGCTGGTAGGAGGTTAATCGAAGAACCACTATCTAATAGAGTACGACCGAACCGTTGATCTTGAATGTGGCATCTGACATAAGGAGCTCCTACATCTAGTCTTTTAGTTGGCAATCAGATCTAGATAGGAAAACAGGTGGTACGGGTGAGCACATGGATATCTGCATTATGGTTCCTCTTTTCTTATAGATGGTGGTCTTCTCTCTCAAGTTCTTCTGGAAAACAAGGATGTGCTCAAGTGCCTCCTGAAGAGTGAGTTGTATAGAATATGTCTATCATCTACTCGGCGAACTCTAACTGGTGCTTGTTTTTTGGGTTTTCGGTTTTGGTTCTCTTTCTTAAGCGGAGTGCTTCAGGGAAGTGGATGGAAGGATCCTCTCTAGAGAGATGAGGGTCAGGAGTAGGTTCATGTGCATCCAATAGGCTAGAATTAATGCAAAGATCATCATGCCAATATATGGACTCACAGAAGATACAGAAACCTTTCCTTTATTCATATTTTTTATTTTTTCTATTTTTCTATATTTTACATTTTTCTATAAGTATCCTCAGGTACATGATGAGATAGCACAACAGAAGTAAACTTGGTGGCATCAGTACCGCTGAAAACATCTGAACTTGCGGCATCAATACCACACTCTGGCCTGGCATCTGAAATCTTGGTGCCATAAACACCACCATTTGTAACTGGAAATACAACAGCCTCAGTACCATCATCTGGATCAACATCCATGGTGGCGTCAGCACCACTGTCATCATCATCATCATCATCATCATGATAAGCGACATTAGTACCGCTTCCATCCTCGTCTAGCACCTTAGAATCTGCATCAGGATGTCGCTCAGATGAGTCGCCACTGGCTGGCTTCCTACCACTCCTAAGTGTCACAAAATTAGTTAAAATATAGAAGAAGAATAAGAAGAAGTATCATACAAAATATCACTAGGAGTGATGGTTTTTGTAAATTATACCTGCTCAGATTTCCTCTTTAGATTATTCAGATTGGGTTCGATCTGAGCGGGTATGGTGGCCTTGTCCTTTATTATCTTCCTCATCTCCTGTCGAAACATCCATTTCTTGCTGGACGGAGGCTTGTTGATCTGAGATCAAGCGGGTGAGATCATCAAGTGTTGGGTTCTCATAAACTGGTGCACGAGAACCAGACGGGTTGCTTCACCTAAATGAGGCGGACTCTGCTGTTGGTAGTGAGGAGGGGGCTGGGAGTACTGTCGAGGCTATTGCGGCTGCCTCCACAAATATCCTTGATACTAGGGACGATAACCATGTTATTGTTGTTGGGAGTACTAGGGCTGCTGAGGCTGGTTTCCCTTCCTTGCCTGAGCAGGAGGCTGCTACTTGGAAGAGGTGCCTCTAGTGATCATCGAAAGCTGGGATTGTCTCGGCAAATCTTGAGCTGTGGTTGGTACTAGGATTACCAGATCGCGTTGACTTCCGTCAACGGCTCCTGCTGCTCATGTAGTGGCTGGGGGAGGGCTGCCAAGGGCTGATCCGAAGTGTAGACCACCATATGAGTGTCTGAAGATGTGGTGGCTATTGTTAGTGCTAGAGCTGCTGGACTGGCTCTACTTGAATGTGGTGAACTTGATAGTATGTGGCAGAGTAATAAGAAGAGCTACTCCCTAGATTAGTCCATGACCTAAGATAGGGATGAGAAGTCGTTTGTGCCTCTTAGAGACACATGATCTGGGTCTTCAGGTCACTCAAAGTTTGGGCCAACTCATTAATCTTGTTGAGCTTATCCAGTCCTTCGCACTGCTTCTTCTCTATGATCTCTAACCAGTCCAACTTCTGACTAATGATGCCAATATTGACAAGTGAAGACTCTTCTAGTGCTGCTGCCTAAGAAGATGTGGAGCGACCAGCATCAACGTGTGCAATCCTCTGATATGAAACTACGGGAGAGGCTTCCCTTGAGTGTAGACACGGGTTTGGAACATCACTGTGTAGTTCGCTGCCATCTCCTCATAGATGGCCCAAACTTGGTCTTCATCCATTGTTAGGTTAGGAACCTCTGCACGAAGCATTCACAAGCCACTACAGCTCGGGTGTCAGCCGACAAAAGAAATTATGGATGAGGTTGGACTTACTGATCTCATGGTGTGGACACATGTTGATGAGCTCTCTAAATTGATCTCGGGCTTCATGAAACTGTTCATTTGTGATCATAGTGAAGTAGCTGATCATAGATCTAACTGCATTAGTCCGACCGAGTAGATAGTACTTATTTAAATACTCGGTCTGGAGCTATTCCCAAGTAGTAACCACCTTCCCCAGGTGCTTCAACCAGTAGTCTGCTTTGTCAACTAAGGAGAATGGGAAGGCAATCAGCTTTATTGTGTCCTCGTCCATAAATTAGTCGTGGACATTGCTGCATATTATCTCAAACTTCTGCAAATGTAGATGGGGCTCCTCGGTGGCTAGCCCATGGAACTTGGGCAGTATCTAAATGATAAGAGGTCAAAGCTCGATGTCGCCAAGGATCCCGGGCAGCTGCATCCGTCTTTGGATGAGGGTTGCACCAGGATTGTGCAAATGCCTCATCGTGCATGATGGTTTGGCTGCCTCCTACGGCTTATCATGATGTCTGTCTCCTCCCTTGACTCTGGGTATCTCTCAATCAGTAGTAGGTCTCTTCAGCTCCTCTCGTCCAGTCTCATCTGTGTTAGCTCTCTCCTCACTTCTGCCATGAACACTCCCTAGTCCTGAATCTGTCGCTCCATGGTCTACAGGGAAGCAAGCAATGTATTGTTGATGGCTGCCTGATCTAGTATGTATGATAAAGTTTGTGGCTTTTCATTAGTCCTGTTTTCGTCGCTAGCCATGTCACTGGTCTCTACAATGACAAAGGACCCTAGCTCAAGTGTTGTCAAGTGAACAAATAGTTGTGTTGGCCTCTGTACTCGTACCTTGGGTGGGGAAGAAGGGTGGTCGAGGGGTGATGATCGATAGTTTTAACGAGAGACTAAGGGAGATAATTATCACAAGTCGTTGCGACCTCAATCCCTCGAAAATCGATCAACAAGAAAAATAGACCACCAAATCAAGAAGAAGTCAATAAAACACGAATAGCGGTCTTCGCTATTTATTTAACCCGGTATAGCGACCAGGGTCGAACTCAAGAAGCACGAGTTGGCTCAGAAGAACCTACGAAGTAGTCAAAAAAGATAAACTAAGAAAATGAATTTTTGGTGGATTTATGTGTTTTTATTTTTTTTTTGTATTTTTACATATAGAGAAAATGTAAGAAAAAACTAAAAAGGACACATTCAACAATTTATTCAATGCATCAAGACAACGCAGAAAATTCAAATAAAATTATTTTTGTGTTTTTATAGTTTTTAAGTGTTTTTGTTAATGTTCTCAATATTTTATATATTTTATTTGATTTTCTAAATATTGAAAAAGACAAAAATAGTGAGGAATTGTGCAATCAGATTTGAGAGGCTAATTAAAAATAGATAATTAGCCTATAAAAATCTGAAGGTAATTTTTATGAAATCTAGAAATAAAAACTAAACTACAGAAAAAGAAATTGCATTTTTTTTTGAATTTTTCAGAATTTTTAATGGTTTTTTGAAGATATTTAGCGTTTAGTGATTTTTATGGGTTTTATGAATCCAAATTCAACCAAAATTGGTCTGAAGCAAGAAAGCACTAAAATAAACTATACCTACTTTTTTAAAAATTTTTAGATGATTTTTTATATTTTTATTTGATTTTTCAATGCAAACAGTAATACAAATGTGTGTTTTTTATTTTTCTAATATAGCAAAACAACTCAAAATGCACCAAAAATTTAGTGAAAGTTTTACACAGTGGCAGGAGCCAAGTGTCCAAATTTCACTCATTTTGGATTTAATTTGATATTTTATTCAACCACTACAAGAGAAACAATACACAGGGACCTATATGTAATAAAAACAAGTTCAGAGGGCCAAAGAATAACACGCGTTAAAATCTTCGGGCCAAAATCACAGAAAGCCCAGCTGGGCACGAGGCACGCACATGTTTCACAATTAGAAGGACTAAACTGTCATTCCTATTTATAATAGATCAAATAATAACATCAAAACAGTCGAGGGCTATATATGTAGTTTGTCCAAAAACTCACGTTTCGACGCACATGTTCCACACTCATAGGAACTAAATCACAAATACGAGAAAGTAAAAGGTCCACAGTGCAAATTAACCAGAATAAAAACAACTACACTTAATATTTACAGGAATAAACTATAAATTCAAAAAGAGAAAGGGCCTAAGTGATATTACCCCATTATTAAGATCAACGGCGGAAGGGGGGGCCACGTGGAAGATCTGACGGTGGAGGACAGTCGACACCCCTTCGCTGATCGACGTCCTGGATCGAATCCCAGATGGATCGGATGGTGGAGATCACTCGTGAACGGATGGTTGAGATCATAACTGGTGCGATAACTCGATCGGACGGCGGAGGAGGACCCTGGATGAACTAGACACCGACGAAGTTCGTCTGGCCAATAAGCGCTCTCAAGGGCTTCTCTGGTGCTCCTCTGATGGGCGAAATGCTCTTGGAGGTGGTCCGCAGCAGATGGCGTGCTCCGATAGGGCCGGGAGGTCCTGGAGGACCCCAGCGACGCTCAAGACCTGGAGCACCTGTGCTCGTGTATTCGGACCTTCAGATGAGGTCCTTAGGCCTTCGTTCCTACACAAAAAGAAAGAGGGGTCGAAGGCAAACTGCCTCGACCCGGTTACGGGCGAAGGAGGTTATCAGATGAGGCGGAGCGGGGGTCTCCGGCGAAGCGATAGCAGAGGAGGCCCAAGTCTTGGTTCTGGGGCAAACCAAGATGATCGGATGGGTGAAGCAGGTGCGGAGAAGTCTCGTGGAGGTGAAGGGGTGATCAGAAGGGCAAATGGGTTGACAGGTGATCGGGAATCGACCGGCAAAGGCTGGCGGCGCAAAACCTAAGAATCGAAATCTAAAGGAAACTACAGGCGAACTAAGTTACCTAGCGGGTGCAATCGTCTAGGATGGAGGTCAGCAATCTCTTGGGGTCGTCGCCTCGATGGATTGATAGATCCTGAGGCTCGGGCTCGCCTCACAGTGGAGCATGGCGGCGAAGACCATCGGACCAAGGGCTAGAGTGCCTCTTTGCTCGCTGCAACACCTCCCAAAGCTCGCTGTCACTCGAGGCAAGAAGGTGGAGGTCCTAGGAGTCAAAGACGGTGGCCGAAGGTGGAGTGAAATGTGTGGCGGAGCTGAGACTATATAGTGCTAGGGGTACGGGAAGATGGGAGTCGTGCACGCTCGTCGATGCACAGAGCCCTATAATGAAGGTCGGGCGAAGGTCTCGGATCATCGAGCTACAAATGGAGCCTAGGGTTTTGGTGAATGGAAGGTGGATCGACTCGGGAACCAGAGAAGTCGGGTCGGTGAAGCTGATCCGCTAAGAGGTGGTCCTGGGGGGGAGTTAACTGGGGGTCAACATCCACTGTGGACCAATGGGAAAAATCCAGACCGGAATTTTTTGGAAATTCATTTAAAAATAGCAAATGATTTTATTTGAAAATATTTTCAACATGAAAAATGTTTAATTATTTTCAAAGTATTTTTTAGTGATTTTTATTTATTTTTTTGAAAAATAATTTATTATAATATAATTATATATATGTATATGTATATATGTCTTTTTTATTTTTATTTTTAATTGATCTTACACATTTTTCTAGTAAGGATACCGTCCCCCCTAAAGCCCAGAATGCTTTGGCGAGTTCTTTTTTTAGCAAAATCGTAAAAGATATGGAAGCTGAGTTTGACATGACCGCTAGGCAAAAAGCAATTTTACATTGTTTACAAGATGAACATGCCCAAGATTTTCTACTTGCCATTCCTATTGAGGGGCTTGGATTGCATATGTCACCCATCGAATATCGTAGTATTCTCAAGTATCGCCTCATGATTCCTCTTTTCCCACCAGATGAGCCTGGTCCAGTATGCCACAAATCCTGCTTGGATGCTTTTGGGGACCATGCCGTTCATTGTCGCGAGCTTCCTGGTTTTAAATACAGACATGATCTTGTCAGAGATGTTCTATTTGATATACTTAGACATGCAGGTGTTGCTTCAAAAAAAGAAGCACCGGTGAATTTCTTAACTGATCCACAAGAGGGGAGATCGACACTTAGACCGGCAGATGTTTTGATATTTGGGTGGGTTGGAGGAAAGCATGCATGTGTTGATTTGACTGGAGTGTCTCCATTGGTGGGTCTGATAAAGAGCGATTTTGTTGCAGGATGCGCTGCACAAAAAGTTGCCTTAGCTAAAGTGGCTAAGCATGAGAAGGCCTGCATTGACAATCAACACGTATTCATCCCCTTTGGTTTTGATACATTTGGGTTCTTGGTAAGTGAAGCAGTGGAGCTCCGTAAGAGGATTCAAAAAATCATGCATAACAATGTTATGGTTCTTAAGTCTATGAATGTTGTATTTCAAAGAATTGGATTTGCCATTCAAAAGGGAGTGGCGGCGCAGCTTGTTCCCCATCTCCCATCAATTTCTATGTAACTGTAAAATTCAGAAATGAAATTTATATATTTTTAATTGTTTGTTTTCGTACAATTGTTCTAATTTTATATTTTATTTATTTACAACATAAAATTTGGAATAAAAAGAATTTTTTATTTTGTTTTTATGATTTATTTATACTAGTTAGATAAATAGATCTATATACATATGTACATGGTATATATATACAATGTGTGAAATGAATTTTTGTTATTTTTATTTTTCTAATTTTTATTTTATTTTTATAAATATGTATATACAAGGTATTCAAAACATATTTTCATTTTTATTTTGAGGAAAATAATATTATTTATGTATATATATGTGTATATGTAGGTGTATGTACAAGAATGATTGACCCTATCTCCCTCTACTTGGTTTCTTTTGCAGTTAGGCCAAGGCTTGGCCCTCCCTTGGGATTAGGTCACTCTATATTTATTCTAAATATTTCCCTCTTTTGCTTTTATTTCTTCATTCCCTTTTTTCGTGTAAAAACATGTTAATTATGATTATTTATAGGATGCATGTATTTTGATAATTTATGATATTTACAAACATATACATGGTATTTTGCTAAGGTTTCTAGCGAAAATAAAGGAATAAAGAGTGATGAATGGGGATTCATCACCCCCTATACTTTACTTTTGCTAGTCCCTTAGCAAACACTTATTTGAAAAAGAAGTGCAAAAGAGAAAGAAAAAGATGAACAATCAAGGTTGATTTTTAAACTTTCCTTCACTCAATTGTAATACGGAGCTCAGTCAGACCTTTGGATTATTAATTTGTCGGAACCTTATTTGGACTTAAGCTTAAAACATAACAGCCTCTAAGTTCCACCAATCAATGGTCAAGACTCCTCAATAAACCAGATCAGAACAAGTCTACATACACAAACTCTAATAACCATGAATCTTTCCTTGTACTGTATAAGTGATATGTAGCTCCCCACCTCAGAAGTGACAAAGAAACAACCTCCTTCAACCTGGTAACTCTAATGCCTCAGTCTAGCAACTCTTTCCTCGAGGAGTGGGGTATTCCCTTCTAAGTTCAAGTACAATCAGCTTAAGAAGAGGGGGAAGAAGAGAATGGACCATGACCAGTGTAGCCATGTATCCTTGGGAGCTCTAACCAGTGTAGTTGAGTCTCCCGATGCAAGCTTCATGAGATGGTCATGTGTAACATAAGCTTTGCTTTATTTGACCACATTCACTCCGGTGGGATTATTAAATTTTCAATCCAACCCACCACTTTTTTGGAGTTTTCTTTCTCTACACATTTTTTTTCATGTGCATATGTACAACATAATACATGGTACAACATATATACAAAAAGAGTTTTTCCTCTTAAGCCAGTAGACTATCCCTATTTTGAAGCTTTATTGCAACCCACAACTCATGTCTTTAGACTTCATAACCACCAGACCAAGTTGAGATGCACTTCCTTCACTATAAAAAGAAGAGTGGTTCTGCCTAGAAGTACTACCCTTATATGCTACCCCAAGACAAAGGAAATTGCCTCCTCACCACCTCATCCATGGAGAGCAAGGTTTAAAGTGCTGGTGCAAGTAAAGCCAATGTCTCTGAGAGTCATGCATGTGTTCTTAAGTGCTCTACTTAGGCTCATCAAGATGACATATGCTCATAGCCTAGTGGACTCAAAAAATTAAGTCCCAATGGACTTGAAAAGTCTTAATCCTAAGCCTTATAAGGTTCCTCTAATAATTAGGTGGATTAAGGTCTTAACCAAGCTCCATTTTCCAATTTAATTCCAGGTTAGTTTAAATGTCAACTATGATTTGGAAGAACTGTAAAAATATTTACAAAGATGCAATTTTACAAATGTTTACAACTGTGCAAAATTTTTGAAAAATGTTTGAAAGCATGGATGTATCCTTGAATGCAAAGTTTTGCAAAAATATTTATAAAACTGTACACAAGGTTTTTGCAAACTTTTTGTTTTTCAAACATTTTACAAAAATTTTGTATATATACATCATTTTGATATGAAAATATTTATAATTTATTTACACAAATCATTTTTATAATCATTTGTACAAAGATAATTTCTATAAATAAATAGGTATGTGCAAGAAGAATTTTTTTTACAAGGGAAAAAATTTAAATTTTTATGGATTTTTAGACATTTTATTTATTAACACACTCACACAAAGTACGAGTTATGGATAAAGTATGTATGAAATATATACGACACCCCCCTATACTTAGCTCGAACGATGTCCTCAGTGTGATCCAGAGCAATGAAGAAGACATAACTCGTGCTTAGTATAGGGAAGTGAAAAGAAATGGTATATACAGAGACGAATAGAGTAAAGAAGACTCGGTGTCTCCCCCTATACTTAGGATCAAGTTATTCTAAGTATAGCAAGCTGTACATGAAGGGAAATCCGAGTTGACGAATGTACAGGGTCTACTTCCCTATACGTAGGGTAAAATATCCCTAAGTATAGGCAGCAAAACAGAGGCGAAAAGAGACGAAGAAGATAAATATATACAAGATGGGAGGACATCACTCCCCCTATACTTAAGGTGAAGGATGCTTAAGTATAGGTAACAACAGGAGTAATGAAACAGGACGAGAATGAGCAACTCGGTGTTTACATCTCCCTATACTTAGGATAAGGTATATCCTAAGTATAGCAAAGATAATCCTAAACGAGACGTGGGGTGAAAACAAAGAGGAAGAGACAAGGATCAAATCATGATGAAACACGTATATACAAAATGGACAATGTTGAGGTGCCTCTTAACAAGCGCTAGATTTTACGCCCCTAGCTGGGCGCAAAAGCTAGGACGAAGCTGTATCAAGGTTCAGGATGGCATCTGTAAGGCGAATTCCGTACTTTCATCGTAGTCTCGGCAGATGAACTACAACGAAATCAACACTGTGAAAGTGGGCACCCAAGTAGGCAATCAGGTGGGTGTCTGCTACCGGGCAATGATATGGGAAAATATGATCGAGATCGGGTAGCACAAAAGAAATCAACGACTAAAGATCTGAATGGTATGGAAGTGGAGAGCCAAATAAATCAAATGTGCAGAAAGAAAGATCAATCATGGAGTCCTCCACGTAAATCAGTGTCTCAGAAAGATATGGAAGATCATGATCAGGAGACTCAAAAGTGATGCTGATATCCGATGCTGAATATATAGAAATGTCAAGATGATCATCGGATATCTCAAACACCGGCTCATCCTCGCGAGGGTCGTCGAGGTGAGATGACTCAGAATCCGAAATATCAGAAGACTCAGTTTCGTGATCCGCCAAATCAGATACACTCTCAAAAATGAAACCGAGTACGCATCGCAAGGGGCATTCTCCCGCAGATGACCCTCGAGGAGAAATGCATGATCATCAGTTAGGAGAAGATCAGAATCTATAAGGGCATCTGCATTGCTGTCAAAAACCCACTCTGTGCACCACAATGCATTGTCATTTGAAGTCTGTCTATGATCAATCTGGAAACAGGAGAAGGTACTGGTCAACACTGCGGAAGCTGGCGATGTGGCTGTAATTGATCCTCGCTCTGCGGCAATGCTTGCTGACATATGCTCCACAGAAAATGTATCTATCTCGTCATAGTGGAGAACAAAAGGCTCGAGTACGGTACTATCTATGTCGGGCATCTCAAAGTGGTGTCCTGTATCAAGTTGTGGCTGCTGGAATGAGTCATGATATCTGTATGAATCCGAGAAGTGTCTCTGCAAAATAGAAGTTGAATAATCCAGGACTAGAATCTGAAATGGTTGGATCGATGGATGTAGTAGAGGGGGCTCCTCTGGCTCCTGGAGTATCAGAAGATCTGATATCCAAGACTCATCAACAGAAAACACTGGGGCTGACTCGAACTCTAGCTGGAAGACCAACGGGAACTCGAGTAGTCTCTGCGTCAGAACCTCCACTGTGGCAGTCATGCCCTCTATCATCTATGCTACGGCAGAATCCAAGTCCTCGATTTGGTGTGTAGAAGCCGTATCGTCACGTATGGCGGCACACCCCACTGGTACTGCAACATCCTCATGTATTGTCCCGACTACGGCATCTCGTGAAGATGGTCTCTATGAAAGTGATCTCGAGATGGCATCCAGTAACTCAATGTCGGAACAGCGATGTGAACCGCCACATGAGGTCACAACCAGTGCTATCTGATCAACGATCATCCCCCTCATGGAGATCTCGATGAGGTATGACGGTGAAAGTCCGTGGTCTGGAAATCTCCTTAAGAGGTCAAGAAACCTCAACCATGCATCATGCATTTGCTCGTGGGGGTCTACTGAAAAATCTGCGATCAAAGACCGCATACTATCTGCTCTACGATGGGGATAATATCTCTGTAGAAACTTGAATCATAGCTCTCCCAACGTAGCGTATTTCCTTCCCAATCGTTTGTGCCATGTTCTGGCTCTGCTCTGAAGTTAAATGGGAAGGTCTTCAGCATCAGCTCCTCCACAGTGATATCTGAATAAGTCTGTGTCCTGCAAAACTCCTCGAATTCGGCCAGATAATGAAATGGCTCCTCGTGCACCTCACCCAAGAATGTCGGCAGTCTTTGAATAAACTCCAAATCCAGAATGAATGGACCTAATGTAGAAGCTGGCTCAGCTCCCTGGTCACTCTGCTCATCCACCATACTGGCGTCGGAGGCATATGATACTCACATCTTCTCTCTGTGATTGTGTGTGAAATGCACTCTCAATCCATCCATGGCTTCGTCCGGGTCTCGCTTCTGCTCAATCTGATCTCCGTGGACGTCTAGCGCAACATGCTCAGAATAATGAAAGGGATGGGAGGGAGGGAGCGGAAGGTTGGTCGGAGATCCGACCTTCCTCGAAGGTGGACTGGGCTGATGGTAAGAGCATCGAGAAGCTGTAAGAGTCGGCAAGACGTGAGGTGGATCCATCATCCACGGATAAACATAGAAGAAGAAGAAAGAGTGGGTGGGGGAGAGATAGAAGAAAGTGGATGGGACCTAGAAAAGCAAACAAGATCGGTCAAGCAAACCCCAAATTCACCTACGCACCTAGCTGATGACCGTGACGGTTCGGTATTTTATCCTGTCTATTTTATTAGGTGATCAAACAATCATTCATAGCGATTAAGCGAGCTGATAGGGATTCAATACTCCTAACAGATTGTCCCGAGTAAAACTAGTAGTCTGTTAAGAAATCTGATGTGGCTCTAGCATAGGGTGTGTGTCACTCTCAAACTCATCCAAACCAAACAAAGGAGGGGATTGCTGTCCCAAGACAAATTATTACGTCAATGCCTTTTAAGATCAAGTTTGATTAACAGTCCCAATTTTATAGTTTTGATTTTTAGGTATTTTTCAAGCAAATAATGTCTAATGAATTTTCCGTTTTCCTTTTTATTCCTAAAATCAGAAAACAGGGGAGGAAGACGGAAAAGCCGATGCGCGATGAAATCAATAATGCATGCACAAGATAGAAGGCGTACCTTCCTCCATCAGTCTACATGCAATTATGATCTGTGCATAAATTAAAACTAATCTATATCAATGTAAAAATGAGAACCATCCTAAACAGAAGCTCCTATTATCGTGAAGCACTGGTTTATTCGTCTAGGGCTTTGGACCTAGTGCTACCTGGCTCAACGAAATAAAAGCCTAGATCTAGGGTCTCAAGTACATAAATCCATGTGAAATCAAAGAAAAGAAAAACGAGAAAACTAAAACAACGGTGGGGTCCCTCGAGCACACAGGTGCTCGGTGAAACAGACCTCGGGAAGTCAAGTGTCTCTTAAAGTCCCGGTACATGTATTATTACAACAATTAAATAGTCTGTAGAGAAAGTAAACCTAAACTATCCTACGATTATTCTATGCTATGGCTATTTCGTGGCCCCTGCACTCCTGCTCAGCTTCTCACGCTCTCTTGCAGCTCTATGCAGAAAAGAGCCGCCTCCGGCTCCCGTGGTTACTTTGGCTTCCGAAAAAGCTGCCTCAGTCCTTGGGCCCTAACAAGAAAACAAGACAGAGTGTATTAGACCAGATTATTATTAAAAAAATATGCAAATAAACCAGAGGAAAATTATCTGTACAACTATAACAAAAAGCCGTAAAAGAAAGCCACGAAAAATCAAATGACTACTAACCCGTGCTCCCCGGCAACGACGCCATTCTGATGATCGAAAGATTCAACGAGAAACTAAGGTAGATAAATATCACAGGTCGTTGCGACCTCAATCCCTCGAAAATCGATCAACAAGAAAATTAGACCACCAAATCAAGAATAAGTCAATAAAAGACGAATAGCGGTCTTCGCTATTTATTTAACCTGTTATAGCGACCAGGGTCGAACTCAAGGAGCATGAGTTGGCTAAGAAGAGCCTACGAAGTAGTCAAAAAAGATAAAATAAGAAAATGAATTTTTGGTGGATTTTATGTGTATTGAATTTTTTTGTATTTTTACTTATAGAGAAATGTAAGAAAAAGCTAAAAAGGAAACATTTAACAATTTATTCAATGCATCAAGACAACTCAGAAAATTCAAATAAAATTATTTTTCTGTTCTATAGGTTTTTCAGTGTTTTTGATAATTTTCTCAAGATTTTATCATTTTTAGTTTATTTTCTAAAAATTGAAAAAGACAAAAATAGTGAGGAACTGTGCTATCAGATTTGAGAGGCTACTTAAAAGTAGATAATTAGTCTAAAAAATCTGAAGACAATTTCTATGAAATCTAGAAATAAAACTAAACTATAGAAAAAGAAATTCCATTTTTTTTAATTTTTTAGAATTTTGAATGATTTTTATAAGATTTTTAGCGTTTTGTAATTTTGTGGATTTTATAAATCCAAATTCGACAAAAATTGGTCTGAAGCAAGAAAGCCTAAAATAAACTATACCTAAATTTTTTAGAAATTTTAGATGCTTTTTTATGTTTTTCTTTGATTTTTCAATGCAAATAGTAACAAAAATGCGTGTTTTGATTTTTTTAAAATTGCAAAAGAAGTAAAAATGTTCCAAAAATTTAGTGAAAGTTTTACATATTGGCAGGAACCACATATCCAAATTTCACTCAATTTGGATTTAAGTTGATATTTTATTCAACCACTACAAGAGCTACAACACACAGGGACCTACATGTAATAAAAACAAGTTCGGAGGGCCAAAGTATAACACGCGTTAAAAGCTTGGGGCTAAAATCGCAAAAAGCCCAGATGGGCACGAGACACGTACGTGTTTCACAATAAGAAGGACTAAACTGTCATTCCTATTTATAACAGATCAAACAGTAACATCGAAACAGTCCAGACCTATGTATGCAATTTGTCCAAAAACTCACGTGTCGACGCATGTGTTCTACACTCACAGGGATTAAATCGAAAATACAAGAAAGTAAAAGGTCCACAGTGCAAATTAACTAGAATAAAAAGAACTACATTTAATATTTACAGGACTAAACTATAAATGCAAAAAGAGCAGGGGCCTAAGTGATATTACCCCATTATTACGATCAACAGCTGAAGGGGGGGCCACGTAGAAGATCTAATGGTGGAGGACAATTGACACCCCTTCGATGATCGACGTCCTGGATCGAATCCCAGATGGATCAGACGGTGGAGATCACTCATGAACGGATGGCTGAGATCAGAACTCGAACAAGAACTCGATCGGGCGGCGGAGGACCCTGGATTAACTGGACGCCAGCGAAGTTCGTCCGGCCAATACATGCTCTCAAGGGCCTCTCCAGTGCTGCTGTGATGGGCGAAACGCTACTGGAGGTGGTCCGCAACTGATGGCGTGCTCCAATGGGGCCGGGAGGTCCTGGAGGACCTCGACGACGCTCAAGACCTGGAGCACCTGTGCTCATGTATTCGGACCTCCAGATGAGGTCCTTAGCCCTTCGTTCCTGCACAAAAAGAAAGAGTGGTCGAGGGCAAACTTCCTCAACCCGGTTACGGGCGAAGGGGGTGATCACATGAGGCGGAGCGGGGGTCTCCGGCGAAGCGACAATGGAGGAGGCCCAAGACTTGGTTCCGAGGCAGACCAAGATGAACAGATGGGTGAAGCAAGTGCGGAGAAGTCTCATGGAGGTGAAGGGGTGATAGAAAGGGCAAATGGGTTGACGGGTTATCGGGAATCGACCAACGAAGGCTGACGGGTGAAACCTAAGAATCGAAATCTAAAGGAAACTATGAGCGAACTAAGTTACCTAGCGGGTGCAATCGTCTGGGTGGGAGGTTGGGGATCTCCTGGGGTTGTCTCCTCATTGGATTGACCGGTCCAGAGGCTCGGGCTCGCCTCACGGCGGAGCACGGCGGCGAAGACCACCGGACCAGGGGCTAGAGCGCCTCTTTCATCGCTGCAACACCTCCCAAAGTACGTTGTCACTCGTGGCAAGAAGGTGGAGGTCCTAGGAGTCGAGGACGGTGGCCAAAGGTGGAGTGAAATGTGCGTCGGAGCTCAGACTATGTAGTGCTAGGGGTCCAGGAAGATGGGAGTCGGGCATGCTCGTCGATGCACGGAGCCCTAGAATGAAGGTCGGGCGAAGGTCTCGGATCATCGAGCTACAAATGGAGCCTAGGATTTTGGCGAATGGAAGGCGGATCAACTCGAGACAAATCAGAGAAGTCAGGTTGGCGAAGCGGATCCGCTAAGAGGTGGTCCTGGTGGGGAGTTGACCGGGGGTCAACATCCTTCGTGGACCAATGGGAAAAATTCAGGCTGGAATTATTTGGGAATTCATTTAAAAATAGCAAATTATTTTATTTGAAAATATTTTCAACATGAAAAATGTTTATTTATTTTCAAAGTATTTTTAGTGATTTTTATTTATTTTTTTTGAAAAATAATTTATTATATTATTATTATATATAGGTATATATAGATATATATTTTTTATTTTTATTTTTAATTTTTTATTTTTGTACAATTATTCCAATTTTATATTTTATTTATTAACAACATAAAATTTGGAATAAAAAGAAATTTTTATTTTGTTTTTATGATTTATTTATACTAGTTAGATAAATAGATCTATATACATATGTACATGGTATATATACAATGTGTGAAACGAATTTTTGTTATTTTTATTTTTCTAATTTTTATTTTTTTATAAATATGTATATACAAGGTATTCAAAACATATTTTCATTTTGATTTTGAGGAAAATAAAATTATTTATGTATATATATGTGTGTGTGTGTGTGTGTGTGTGTGTGTGTGCGTGTGTGTGTAGTTGTGTAGGTGTATGTACAAGCATGATTGACCCTATCTCCCTCTACTTGGTTTCTTTTGCGGTCAGGCCAATGCTTGGCCTCCCTTGGGATTAGGTCACTCAACATTTATTCTAAATATTTCCCTCTTTTTCTTTTATTTCTTTATTCCTTTATTTTTGTGCAAAAACATGTTTATTATGGTTATTTACAGGATGCATGTATTTTTACAATTTATGACATTTACAAACATATACATGGCATTTTGCTAAGGTTTCTAGCTAAAATAAAGGAATAAAGAGTGATGAATGGGGACTCATCAAGGGGGAACACGGTGGAGGCGAATTCAGTTTAAAGAGTGGGTCTGAGATCTCTGAAGCCGCCCTAGATGAATGGGGAGGAGTGTTGTAAAGCGGTGCTTCTTGAGGTAGTCTAAGGGACCTCCTTCCCATCATCGTGATGTGGGGATTTATGAAGAGTAGATCTTGGACGCAAACAAAATGAGAAATCAAACCCCAATTCACCTACACAGTACAATATGATGACCATGAAAGCTCGATCTTTTATCTTGTCAAATTTTATTTAGGTAATAGTTCAATCTATCAGAGCGGTTAAGCGAGCTGTTAGGAGCCCGATTCTCCCAAGAGACTGGATCGAGTTCTATGACTAGTTATTTCCAGATAGTATGGGATGCGAACCATTTACGAGCTACCCGATCTTACCCAATCTGCTAAGGATGTCCGGACTGATTACCGGCTACCTGGTAAAATCCTTACTGGAAACTATCAAATCTATAAAATCGGTAGTCTGGAGAGAGTTCAGGCGTGGCTCTATCCTAGTGTGCAGGTCACTCTCTTGCTGCAAATAAATCAAACAATGAGGAGGTGACTCTCCCCAATACAAATATTTTAAGTGAGGTTCGGTTTTAGGTCAAGTTTTCTTTAACAGTCTTAAATTTTATTGCTTATCACTTTTTATGTGTTTTTCTAAATAAATGTAATGTTTATCGAAATTTTCAATTTCATTGTTATTAAGTCCAAGAAAACTGGGGTAACAAGATAGAAAAGCCGATACACGATCAAATACTTTGACGCATGCAGAGATAGAAATTTGTTTCTTACTCCATCACTCTACATGCAGGATGATCCGTGCATAAATTAAAAGGCAAAAATATACCTATATGATGCACAAGGAAATCGTCCCTATGATGAGCAAGTTCTATTAGCGGGAAGAGCTGGTTGTTTACTAATAAAAAAAGAGACCAGTCCGGTCTCAAAGGTAGATAGGTGCTCACCACACTGGGACCTGTCAGCGCTGTGTACAATCTCTCTCAGCATGTGGTCTCTTAACTAATTTAATTAACTTTTTCTTTTATTTGAGTAATTCTAATTACGTTCTATAGGAACAGATAATCTATTAGGGTGTTTGGGCCTAGTTAATTATCGAGCTTAAGAAAATAGAATTACTAAATCTAGGGGCCAAATCCTCGAGAATAAAATAGAAAATAAATGCAAAAAATCACAAAAAACCGCGGTAAGGTCCCTCGAGTACACTGGCACTCGATGAAACCGATCCCGAATAAATGTCTTAAGTATCCACAAAGTTCTAAGTTATTACAATAATGTTTACAAAAATAAATCTATCCACGTTAATTAATTGTATCCTCTGCTCCTTTGCTCCTCCTCTGATGTGGGCTAATCCAAAAGTGAACTGAATCATCCCCCGGGCAGTTCCTCACATAAAAAGTGAAATAGAAGATGGTCAGAAAATAGTTATAATAAATCGATACAAAAAAAGAAATAAAATCAAAGTACTAAGTTGTGCTCCCCGACAACGGCGCCATTCTAATGACATGCTGATTAACTCAGGTTAGTTATGGAATTAATGAGTCATTGTGACCCAAATTAATGAGGGCAATCAATGAGAAAAATAACCACTATCAAAAATCAACAAGGAATGTAAGTGGTTTCGTTATTTTATTTAAATGATATAGCGACCAAGGTAGAACACAAGGAGCACGATTTTAAAACTTAGAAGTCGTATTTAAGAAAACAAAAGTTTTTAGTGGTTTTTAATTGTACCTATTTTTTATTTCAATAAGATGAAAACAAGCAAAAGGAATAAAAGGCGCACACCACACTATTTTTGTATTTTTCACAATTATCAAAAATGCTCAGAAAATTGTTCTAAAATATTTTTGAATTTTATAGGTTTTAAATTGTTTTTGGTAATTTTCATGGGATTTTGAAATGCTTTTGTAATTTTTAAAAATCAAACCATGGCAACAAAAGCAAACAATGCACAACCAGGAGTAATTTGCAATTTAAAAATACTTAAAATGCCCAAAACTCATGCATGGTATATGATAAAATATAAGTAAAAATCTACAAACAGAGCCTATAAACTCTGTTTTTTGGATTTTTCTACAATTTTATACAATTTTTATTAGTTTTTAAGTGTTCTATAATTTTTAGGATTTTTATAAGGAATTTTCAAACAAAAATGGTACTAGAGATAAAATACAGCAAAATACAACTACAGAATTTTTTATGGAATTTTTAAAATATTTTTCAATTTTTTATAATTTTTATAACACAAACAGGACACTTTTATGAGTTTTTTAAATTTTAATATTATGAAATAAAAACAATTTGGCAAACCAAAATTACTATGTAAATAACAAGTAAGCAAGAGCAAACAAGTATTTTGTAGAATTTTTAAGGCCAATTTTCTATTTATTTATTCCAATAAAAGACAAGAAGTTAAAAACATGTCGTAGGGACCCACATGTAAAAAATTAATTTCCATGGCCTAGTAAATAACAGATTAACAAAGATCAAGGGCAAACATGCAATTATTCAAGACAAATCGTGCGCTACACGTGATCCAGACATGCAGGGGTATATGTGCAAATACCAAAACATGACGTTCATTACATAATAAATAAAAAGTTCAAGGTAAGAACTACAAATAACCCAAAATTGCACGTGGGGACGCACATGACTCAGGCTCAGCTAGACCACAATGCAAATAATTAAAATTAGGTCAAGTCAAGGAATGTGAGAAAAGGGCACAAATGCATGGAATCAATCAAATATGCACACAAAAAATAAAAAATATACATAAAACACACCCCTCAATTCACCTACTCCACACAATGATGACCATGAAAGTTTGGTCTTTTTATCTTTTCATATTTTATAGTTAGGTAAAAATACAAATTTGTACATACATGTAGGAAGACCTAGGATTGGGGCACTAATCCTTAGTGTGTACATATAAATAAAATGCACATACAATGAGGGGGTTCAAGTCAAGGATTTTTCTTTTGAATTTTAGGGTCGAGTAATATAAGGGGTGCCAATTTTATTTATTGTCACTTTTTTATTTTTTTAAAGAAAATGCATGAACCTAACGAGGTATCAGTTCTGTTTAGCTCATAGGTGGTCAAATCCAGGGGGAGAAGGTGGAAATGCAATGCAAGTTGCAAAATGATGATGAATGCTCAGAAAGAAGACTTACAGTGATTCCCAACACTCTCTATGTTGGATGCTAGGCAGAATTGAAACCTATCTACATGCAAATGCAATCTAATGAAATCGCCCTAATATAGAAATTATTATTAGCGTGAAGCATCAGATGCTAATTATCTAAAGAAGAAACCTAAGGTCTGATCTTTGAAACCTCTCAGTGCCCACCACAGTAGGTCCTGCAAGTGTTGCATGAGGTGTTGCATGAGGTTTCTCGTGGCACGCGGCTTCAAGTCTAAATAACCAATAATTATGATTTGACTAAGTCCTAGCACGATTCTATAGGTACATGCAAAGGCAATTAAGTGTTTGGACCTAATCTATCATCAAGAAATCCTAAACTAGGGCTCTATCATAAAAAATAAAGAAAAGCAAAAAACACGGGAAACAAATGAAAAGAAAAGCGATGAAAACACGTCAAAAATCGATGAGGTCCCTGAGTGAACAATCACTCAGGCATTGGACCTCGTGACGTGTGGTAGAGTCCTAGAGAGTCTAATTAACAATTAATGGTCTCTTTCTCACTTTAAATTACAGAAGGAAATAAAATATGCTAAGTGATATTGTCTTCGAAAATTTCCTCCAAGTCTCTTTCTGATGCCCTCTCTTGCCTGCTAGGTTAGAGAGTCGACTCCTCGTCATGGGGGATGCACTATCACAAACCCAATTCCGAGGCCGTCGGATCCTCCCATATCCGGATCTGGTTACTCAACAATAATTTATTCAGCAATCATAACTAACATTCAGGAACATACTGCAAATAAAAATATTCAGAAGGAAGTATTTCAACACTTTGTCATTCACAAAATAAAGTTTACATGATCCATTGTCCCACTACAACCATTTACATGTACGTTAGTTGGAAGGAAATATACAGACATATTAGTAACTACCTTACAAAGAAAAGCTACTATGGCTGGTTGGATGTCTAGTATGTAAGTTGGCTGGATTTTTGAAGTCCTTGCGATGACTCACCGACACCTGTTGGGTTTTCCATAAATCATAGGATAAAAATTAGCGAATGCTAAGTAACAAAGAAGAGAAAAGCAAACAAATTGTGTAATTTTGCAAAACTTGTTATCACAAAAAGTTTCATCCCTTCTTGTTAATTTAAGTCCTATTCCTATCTATTCCACCTCAAGAATTAGTCCAGGGGAACCCCACTATTCTTGGATTCTAAAGCTGTGGACACTTCGGAATTGAAGATTGTGTTGATCTTGGTATGCTTATGTCATCGCACTTCGCATCAACCAATCCTCCAATACTACCCTGACCATTTTTCTTTTATCTTATTAAATAGGGTCTCAAACCCTCGGAGTGGAAAACAAATGAGCACACCATCCTCAAGGACTCGGTTGCTTAAAACCTTAGGCTAACATTTAATCATATAACCTAGAGGCTTTAAATACATATTATCGTGACCCAGCCGCTATTGAACCACCCGTTCCTCCACATAGCACAACTACATCTTGCGTCGTTCAACCCGAAGATATTGGCTCCGAGTACCACGCGTTGCAAATCATTCATTTCCTGTGCACTTAACATAATAGGTCAACCGTGTACTACCTAGGTAGGGAAACGCCAATACAGGTTCCTTCCAGCAAACCTACAGGTTGCATGCCCGACCTGAAGTTCTACTCCCAGTCATCCTTAACGTGACACACGATCCTTTTCAGGATCCAAATCAAACCACATCATCCCATGATGTAATTCATTCAGTAAGTCTTTGATTTGCATAAGCATCAATACCTCGTATAGACTCACATATATATTATTCATATGCATATATACTCGTATCTATGCCTATTTTAACTCCCAAACCCTAACTTTCAAAGCCATCGCATCGATTTGATGCTTAAACCTTATTTTAGTGGAATCACAAAGCAACTGCTCAGACTTTTTCAAAAAATAGCCAAAATGAGGTTCTTTATCGCACAGAACATAAAATCAAGAATTTCAATAATCTCGTTTGGAAACCCAGCAGCAAAAGGAAGGATTTTGTTACCTAATCGAGCTCTCTCTCATGTATGCAAGGCTTTATCATGTTTTGTTTTCAGAAAGAATGTTTTAAGGCTCCTGAAAAGATCGAATTTCATTTTCATTTCTAAAACACTAAGAACGTGTCGAGAACGCGAAGAACGAATGAAGAATACAAAGAATGCGAAGAACACAAATAACACGAAGAATGCCAAGAACATTCTTTCTCTTGAAATTTCAGCGGAGCTTCCCCTTATACTGGGTGATATTTCTAGAAAAAAACTCGATAGAGTTTCCCCTTATATCGGGGCATATTTCTCGGAAAATTCAGGCAGAGTTTCCCCTTATATCGGGACATATTTCAAAATAAAAACGAAAAGAATTTCCTCTATAAAATCAATAGAGAGGAAAATAACAACAAAAATGATAGAATACACTCAAACAACAAGAGATGAAGAATCGGTAGACACCAAGAATTACAGGGTTCACTAACGTGCATAGCCTCCCACACCTAAGTAGCGTATTACACATATTTCTCCATTAAAATAACTATAAAAGTATAATTGAAAGAATAGAAACATAAGCGATGGAGAATCGATAAACACCACACGTCTTAGATGAGTGAACGTATGACAAATCACAAGGTTCACTTACGTGCATAGCCGCCCGCACCTAAGTAGGGCGTTACACAGATATTTCCTCGAACCACAACAGTAAATGAATCGGAAAGAAAGATGAATCAAAAACAAAAATTGGAAGAACAAGAGGATGAATTGAGAGCCTAGCTTACTAAGCAAACTAAGAGAGGATCATACCTTTCTCCTCCTTGTTCTCCTGGCAGCGCTTCGCTAGCGCTCCATCCTCGCCTCCCTCTCCTCCTTCCGACCTCTCAACCCTAGCCCTTGGGGTGGTGGTGGTAGTGGAAATCGTAGAGAATGAATGGGTAGGGGGATCTATTTATAGGCTCCAGAAAACCATTAACCATGGCTAGAAAACCATGGTTAAGACTTTAACCATGGTTTAGCGGCCCACGGTTTTGGCCCATGGTTTTAGCCAAAACATATCCCAAACTTGGAGCTTAAGTTAGAACATTCTAGAGGATTCTAGATTCGCTATGATGCTTACTTAACACTAATCGTGATTAACTTTCACTAATCGCGATTTAACTTTCGCGGCTTACGCTTATCTTTTGTTAACTATTGATTAGTGATTGCTAATGATCATTAACGGTTTTTAATCCATCATTAGATCTTTTAATCATGTTTAATTAGTCTTAATGACAGTCATTATGGGTTAATGACGTCTTAACCCTCATTACTTCTCTTTCTTCCAAAATTCATAACAAATCGAAACGATGTCTGATTCACACTAAACAAATTCTGTCGGTTTCCTCTTGATGAGCTAGATCTTATTATATAGGATCTGAGATATGCCATGTTCAAGGCTTTACATGAGCTGAATCTTCTAAGAAATCTACGGTCCCTAGCAACAAGATCAAATAAGAAGGGTGATTAGACAGATCAAAAATAATATCAATAAAATACGTAATAAATTATGGAAAATATAGACAAGAAAGAACAATAAAAAAATCCAATATATGTGCAGTTGCTCGCTGGTAACAACACCATTTGAAATAACATTTTTGTAGAGAGTCGCAATGTCGCACAAGGCAAAACTGCAGTCATTGAGATGACTGCTCAAGAAGACTGTTAAATTAGAAAATTAACCCACAATATTTAAAAGGCAATGCAAAACAAAATATGTGGAGTTAAACTTCATTATAACTCTACAAATCTGTATATAGATGCAAGTATGTGTAGAGTGTCGAACACGTAGAACAAACTAGATAGATCGGGCACAAAATGCACAAACTCTGTTCTTCTTCTTGTCTATTTGTTTTTATGTGGTTTTTTTATTTTATATTTTTTATATTTATTTGTTTATATATATTTTTTTTAATAATTTTAATTTTTTGAATTTAATTTCTTTTTATATTTTCTATTTTTAAATTTCTTTTTCTTTTTAACAAAAGATAATATTATAATATATAATATACAATATAAAGTAATTAATATATCACTATACGTAAAATAAACAAAATGAAAGAAATAAAATGTTTTTGTATTTTATATAATAATTACCATTTTATTATATTTTAAGTAATTTTACTAATTTTAATGTATTTTTAAGTCAAAAAAATCCCAAATAAGATATTAATAAAATAGGATGAATTGATTTGAATATTAAATATAACAAACAGTATCAAAAATTCTCAAAATCAATTTTAATAAATAATATATAGAATATAGAAAATTACATAATATAAACTAATATTTTTAGAGTTTTGATGATTTTTATATTTTTATAAAGGATTTTGGAGATTTTATTTTTTTATATGTTTCCTTTATCTATTTTTAGAGATTTTGGTTACGAAGTCATAAAATACTTAGAAAATAAAATATTTTTTTGATATTTTCAAAAATGTTTTTTATTTTATTGGTTTTTTTAATTCAAACATGGGTTTTTCGTGCTATTTTTTATTTTTATAAAATATTAAAATAACCAAAACACAAATCCAAAAATATGGCAAGAATGTGTATGCTAGTAGGCACTTAACTATTTTTTCAGAGTTTTCAGAGCATGGATGATATTTTTAATAAATAGAAAACAACCACAATAATTAATGAACTAGCAAGGGCATAAATGCAATTAAAAATAAATGCAAGGTTGTTTCTGCAATTAACTAAAAAGTTTTCACCGAATATTAAAAGTTTAATACTAAAACTAAATAAAAAAATCCATAGGAGTGTAACTACAAAATTGCAACCTCACGTGGCACCACACATGAGGTGGCGTGGCATGGACCCTAATGGAAAAATAGTAGGGGTTCCTTGTAAATTTTATAAAATGTTTAAGCTGCTAAAAATAATTACAGGACCAAAAATAAATGCAACAAAAATGGGGCTAAATGTGCAATTATCCCCAAACATGCATGCGGGTGAACGGTTGAGATTGATTCACATGACACGTGGCGGCCTCATAACACACAATATCCCTTCAGCTTCACTGGCTGGGATTAGATCATGCACGAGGATTCGACGATCGATGTGTGGCTAATCAGACAATGCTTGTAAACCTGGGTGAGCGGCCTTGATCCAACGATAGAGGAGGTCAGTGGAAGAACAAGGAAAACATACCTAGTTGAGCTTCTTCCGATGATATTTCCCTCCTTTGGCATACTCTACTGCTGCAAAATGGCCCAATAGGCTCTTGGAGGGGTCCTTTAGTGTTTGGAGGTGTCAAAATCCTCAGAGGGTCATATAAGTGGTCTGTAGAGGTTCGGGACGGTTAGGGGACCTAGGCACCCTCCCCAACTACAAAATCACCTCCAGTTGGAGTTGGGAGATTCAGGACCTGTACAGGAAAAAAATAAAATCGAGGAAAATTTCCTTGACTCGTTAGCGAGGGAAATGGTAACAAAATGGAAGGGGGTGGAGGTGCTTCGGCGAATGATGGAGGAGGAGCACTGACTGCCATCTCCACGGTGGATCTGGGTGAGTGTAGCAACGTGCGAGCATGGAAGAAGCACGAGGGAAGAAAATGGGGTTAGAAGGTGAGGCGGAAACACGGTGGGTGACAGTGAAATGGTTTGCCGTAGCGGAGCTTTGGTGAACTACAAATATGGATTTTACCCTAAGATACACGATTGAAATGCAAAATAAAAAGCACTAATCAAATGCACTAATTAAATCTATCTAAAAAAAGCAAAAAAAATGACCTTGAGCAGTCGGAGCTGCTAGATAGGTACCTCATGACAGCACACCATCAGAGATGGTGGAATCCACCTCCACATCAATTCCATGATCCTCTTACTACTAGGCGTGGTAGCAGTCACCTACCTCAAACCTTGGGACGCAAAAGGGGGAGAAGACTTAGAGCAGAAGAGATTCAAAAATTCGAAGAAGGCGGACAGTGAGGTTATGTATTGATGACGAACAAGGTGTAAAGATCGAGGTGCAACACTCGATGCAGTAATGCAAAGCCACATGCAATGATATGGTGCAATAGGTGGATGATTGAGGTAAAAAAGTCGAAGAAGAAATGAACCCAATAGGATGAAGGAATCCTTGGGGGAAATCGATGAAGGCAAGGTCAAACGGCCTAGGTTGGGTGTCAGAGGAGTTGACCGGGGTTAACTTGTGACACAACTTGCTTGGTCCACGCAGACCAACTACAAAAAAAGCTGACCATAAATTATTTGAAAATTAATAATATAAAGTAAATGAATTAATTAAATTTAGGTTATAAAAAGTGTTTATTATTTTCTGTAGTATTTTTATATGACTTTTTATGTAATTTTTATGAGTTGTTTTATTATGAGAAACATTTTAGGGTCTCCTTTGTAGGTATATTTACCTATATATTGAGTCTTTTGTTTTTTTGTATCTTTGGTTTTATTATTTTATTTCAGATTTTATATATTTATAACTTAATTTTATGTATATAAATATAATTGTTATATTTTTCTGATATGATATGTATACTAAATTAATAGATGTATTTAATATATAAGTATAAGTAGAGTATATTCATCTAAATAATTTATATACTTATTTTATTTTACTTTATTCTTTATGGTTTTATTGTATTATAATATGAACAAGTATTATAAATACTATTTAAAAAATATAAAAATTGAAAATAATGAAAATATGAAGAATAGAAAAAATGTATATTTTATTTAGGCAAAATATATAATAGGGGTCTGATGACCGGAAAAACCACGAGGATCTCTCTCTATCAGGCCAAGGTAAAGATATTCGGTGTCGTTGCGACCCGACTAGAGAGACTCGGTCAATCAAGAAAAATGAAGGAACCACCAAACAGAGATAAAACAATGAAAACAAGAGAAGCGGTCCTCGCTACTTTTATTAACCTGGTATAGCGACCATGGTCGGACTCAGGGAGCACGAATTGGCCTAGCAGCCTACGAAGTAATCATAAATCAAGAACAAAGGGGGAAAATATTTTTGGTGGGTTTTTATAATTTTTTAATGTTTTTGTATTTTTTATTTTTTAAAGAAATGTAAAAACTAGAGCACACAACCTATTATTTAATTAACCAAAAATGCTCCAAAAATGTTTTTAAGTTTTTTAGGATTTTTAGTGTTTTTGGTGAATTTTTCAGAATTTTCTAATTTTTATATAATTTTCTAAAAATCAAGAAAGACAAAAACAAGGAATCACTGTCCAGCCAGATTTAAAGATCCACTAAAAATATAAAATGGACCTATAAAAGTCTGGACGTAATTTTTATGAAAAATATAAACAACAACTAAAATTTAAAAAAAGAGTTTGTATTTTTATGATTTTTCTAGAATTTATTAGAATTTTTATGAGATTTTTAGGGTTTTACAATTTTTAGGACTTTTACAAAATCCAAAAAGCACAAAAATTGGAAAGAAAATAAAACACTCTAAAACTAACTCATACTAATTTTTTTAGAATTTTTAAAAGAATTTTTTATATTTTTCTTTGATTTTCAAATTCATACAGTCTCAAAAACCACTATTTTTGAATTTTTAAAAATTTTAAAAAACCTCAAAAATGTACCAAAAATTTAGGGAAATTTTTACACAGTGGAAGGAGCCATTATCCAAATTTCACCTAATTTGGATTTAATTTGCTATTTTATCAAAATAAAATAAAGGCTCACAGTGCACAGGGACCTAAATGCAACGAAAACTATTTCCAGGGGATAAGCAATAACAAGCAAATAAAACGTAGGGCCCCTTATGCAAAAAGTCCACAAAACACGTGCAACGCACGTGAATCTGGCATGGTTGGGTATAAATGTCATTCCCATTTTAAAACATGCAAACCGTAACACCAAGGAAATATAGGACCAAATGTGCAAATAAACCAAATCCTCACGTGTCGATGCACGTGGCTCACATATATAAGGACTGAAATGCAAATAACAGAAATATCGAGGTCCATAATGCAAAATATCGAAAATAAAAACAACTAAACTAGATAATTACAAGACTGAATATTAAACGCAATAAACAGAGGGGCCTACAAGAAATTTACCCCTTATTAAAAGCAGACGGTCGAAGAGACGCCACGTGGATGATTGGAAGACTGGGATGCGTGCACGCCTCTCCAAAGAACCCCGGCTCTGATCTGACAGACGAGAGGTCACCACATGTGGGATCGGATGGCTGAGAAACAAGGGCGCCTCTCCTCTGCGACCGATGGTTCAGATCGAACCCTAGGTGGATCGGACGGTGTACGTGTCTCGCTGGTGAACGGTCCGGATCATATCTGGAGCAGAGGGTTGATCGAACGACAGTGGAGGGTCCTGGATGAACTCATCTCCGGCGAACTTCGCCGGAGTTCCACGGGTGCGCGGGACCTCCTCCGGAGCAGCTGAGCTAGTCAGAAGAAAGCTCAGGGGCTTCCGCAGCTGCTAGACACCTTTGATGAGGCTGGGGACCACAAGAGTGGACCGACGATGGCGAAGGAGGTCGAGCTCCTGTGCTGAAACGAATGGACCCTCAGATGGGTCGCATTGACCTGCAAAATGGCAAAGACAAGCTCCTGGGACGAGGGCAAACTGCCTTGACCCGTCAGTGGGTGGGAAGGGTGGCTGGAAGGGTCATAGCGGCGACCTCCGGCAAAGCGACGGCGGTGGAGGTCGAACCTTGGTTCCGAGGCAAACCAAGTTGAGTGAGTGGGTGTAGAAGGTGGAGAGGAGTCTCACGAGGGTGATGGGATGGTCCGATGGTCGAGCGGATGATCGGAGAGGTAGGAATCGACCGACGAAGGCGGAGGAATAATTTGGGCGAAATGGAAAATTCGAGGAAACTAGATGGTATCGGAGTTACCTAATGGTTGCAGTCAACTGTGGGAGAGCTCAGGAAGCTCTGGGGGTCTGGGCCTCGAGGAAGCTTCATGTTCCGAGGCTCAGCGCACCTCGCGGCTGCGCACGGCGACGGAGGTCGCCGGATCAATGGTTGGAGGCTCCTCCTCCTCTCTTCGACACTCCAATCGGTAGATGTCACTCTAGGGATCAAAGTGGAGGTCCTGGGACGAAGGGGCGTAGCCAAGGATGAGTGAAAAGGTGCGGCGCAGGTTTGGTTAAATATGGTGAAGGGTCTGTCCAGATGGCGTTCGGGCGAGATGGTCGGATCGCGGATCCCTAGAAAAACCATAGGGCGAGGGTCTCGGATGATGCATCTCTAATCAGGACCCGGGGTTTAGGCAAAAAGAGATCGGATCAAGCCACGATAAATTTGAGAAATTGGGTTGGTCGCGAGATCCGCGGGGAAAGAGGTCCGCGGGGGAGAGTTGACCAGGGGTCAACAATCCCCTGTGGACCAATCATAGGCCTCCATTCAATAATTATTTAGAAATTCAATAAAAAATAATAAATGATTTAATTTCGAAAAAGTTAAAACATGAAAAATGTTTATTTATTTTCACATTATATTTTAGTGATTTTTATTTATTTTTTTGAAAAATAAATTATGTATTTACATTATATTATTAATATATCTAGGTATATACATATATGTATTTTTTATTTTTATTTTTAGTTATTTATTTTTATACAATTATTCCAATTTTAAATTTTATTTTTTTTACAAAATAAAATTTTAAATAATCGGATATTTTTATTTAATTTTTATGATGTATTTACATGGGCTAAATATATATGTTTATATACACATGTACATGGCATATACTTAGAGTGGGAAATTGATTTTTTATTCTTTTTATTTCTATTTTTTTCTGATTTTATTTTATTTATTTACACAATTAAATATGGAATATAGACATATTTTTATTTTATTTTTATTAATTATTTACAAGAAGAAAACAAATAGATATGTTATTCTATGTACATGGTCTATATACACTGATGAGAGGAGTTTTGTTTATTTTTATTTTATTTTATTTTTCCCATTTTTATTTTGGTTTTATTTTTATAAATATTTACAAAATATAAGAAACACTTATTTATTTTATTTTGAGGAAAATCAGTTTATTTATATACATAGGATTATACACATGTATGAATGCCATTATCTCTCTCTACTTGGGTTCTTTTGCGGTCGGGCCCATGCTGAGCCCTCCCTTGGGATTAGGTAACTCAATATTTATTCTAAATATTTCCCTCTTTTTCTTGTGTTTCTTTATTTTTTTATTTTGGCACAAAAACATGCTAGTTATGCATATTTACATGATGCATGTGTTTTGGCAATTTATGATACTTAGACATATTTACATGGTATTTTGCTCAAGTTTCTAGCTAAAATAAAGGAATATAGAGTGATGAATGTGGATTCATCACCTCCCTATACTTTACTTTTGCTAGTCCCTTAGCAAACACTTATTTGAAAAAGAAGTGCAAAATAGGAAGAAAAAGAAAAAGAGAGGAAATCAAGGTTGGTTATTAAACTTTCCTTAATTTAAATTGGAATATGGAGCTTGGTCAGACCTTTGGATTATTAATTTGTCGGAACCTTATTTGGACTTATGCTTAAAACTTAACAGCCTCTAAGTTCCACCACTCTATGGTCAAGACTCCTCAATAAACCAGATCAGAACAAGTCTACAAACACAAACTCTAATGACTATGATCTTTCCTTGTACTGTGTATGTGGTGGGTAGCTCCCCACCTCAGAAGTAATAAGGAAACAACCTCCCTCAACCTGGTAACTCTAATGCCTCGGTCTAGCAACTCGTTCCTCGAGAAGCGGGGTATTCCGTTCTAAGCTCAAGTGCAACCGGCTCAAGAAGAGGGGGAAGAAGAGAATGGACCATGACCAGTGTAGCCATGTATCCTTGGGAGCTCTAACCAGTGTAGCTGAGTCTCCCGCTGCAAGCTTCATGAGATGGAACATGTATACCATAATCTTTGCTTTATTTGACTATATACACTCCGGTTGGATTACTAAATTTTCAATCCGACCCACCACTTTTTTGGAGTTCTTTTCTTTTTGCACATTTTTTTTCATGTGCATCTGTACAACATATATACATGGTGTAGCATATATACAAGGAGTTCTTTCTCTTGAGCCTGTAGACTATCCCTCTTTTGAAGCTTTATTGCAACCCACAACTTCTGTCTTTGGACTTCATAACCACCAGACCAAGTTGAGATGCACTTCCTTCACTATAAGAAGAAGAGAGGTTCCGCCTAGAAGTACTACCCTCATATGCTACCCCAAGCCAAAGGAAACTGCCTCCTCACCACCTCATCCATGGAGAGCTATGTGTAAAGTGATGGTGCAAGTAAAGCCATTGTCTCTAAGAGTCATGCGTGTGTTGTTAATTGCTCTACTTAGGCTCATCAAGATGACATATGCTCATAGCCTAGTGGAGTCAAAGAATTAAGTCCCAATGGACCTGAAAAGTCTCAATCCTAAGCCCTCTAAGGTTCCTCTTATCATTAGGTGGATAAGGTCTTAACCAAGATCCATTTGTCAATTTAATTCCAGGCCAGTTTAAATGTCAACTATGATTTGGAAAAACTGTACAAATATTTACAAAGATGTTATTTACAAAGATGCAAATTTATAAATATTTACAAATGTGCAAAATTTTTTAAAATGTTTCAAAACATGGATGTATGCATGAATGCGAAGTTTTGCAAAATATTTACAAATATTTTCACAAGGTTTTTGCAAACTTTTGATTTTCAAAACATTTTGCAAAAAATTTGTACTATATACATAATTTTGATATGAAAATATTTAGAGGCTATTTACACAAAAGATTTTTATAATAATTTGTACAAAAATAATTTTTATAAAATACATAGGTATGTGCAAGAAGAATTTTAGGTACAAGGGAAATTTTTAATTTTTATGGTTTTTAGCCATTTTTTATTTATTGACACACTCACACAAAGTACGAGTTATGGCTAAAGTATATATGAAATATATACACACCCCCCTATACTTAGCTCAAACGATTTCCTCAGAGTGTTCAAGAGCGATGAAGAAGACATTACTTGTGCTTAGTATAGGGAAGTGAAAAGGAATGGTATATACAAAGACGAATCAAAGAATATAATGAAGAGAACTCGGTGATTCCCCCTATACTTAGGATCAAGTAATCCTAAGTATAGCAAGCTATACATGAATGGAAATCCGAGTGAAAGGATGTACTTGGTCTACCCCCCCCCCCATACTTAGGGTGAAATCTCCCTAGGTATAGGCAGTAAAACAGCGGTAGAAAGAATCAATAGAATACCTGCGAGTCCTACATCCCCCCTATACTTAGGGTAAAGTACACCCTAAGTATAGCATAATCATAAGATGAGAGAAGGGATATGGGACTAAGAAATAGAGTAATATGGACAGATGGATCTATACAAGTCGGAAGAATAGTGATAATCAGGCGTGAGATGCAATAGATGTGAGTCAAGAGATCACATCTCACGCAAAGTGAATCGGGGCAACATCAACGACCCGCGGCTCATTATCTAGATATGGCTTGAGCCGCTGGCCGTTCACACAAAAGGTACACTCAGAAGACAACTCAGATATATCTATACTCCCATTGTCATGTACCTTTCTCACCAAATAGGGTCCCTTCCATTTGCTCTGCAGCTTCCCTGGGAATAATCTAAGCCTAGCATCAAACAACGGTACTCTCTATCCTGGCTCAAACTGCTTGTGACTGATATGAGAATCATGCCACTCCTTCACTCTCTCCTTATAATGTAGGTTGTTTGAGAAGGCGGTATCACGAAGCTCCTCCAGGGCTGCTAACTCTACCCTCCTCAGATCTCCTGCACTCTCTAGATCCAAAAGTATATTAGTGACTGCCCAAAGTGACCTATGTCTAAGCTCAACAGGTAAATGGCACGGCTTGTCATAAACGAGGCGAAAGGGAGATGTACCCAAAGGTGTCTTGAAAGACGTCCGATATGCCCACAAGACTGAGTCCAAAAGCTGTGACCAATCCTTTCATTCAGGGTGGACGACTTTCTGGAATATAGTCTTGATCTCCCTGTTCGACACTTCAGCATGACCATTCGTCTGAGGATGGTATGGAGTGGCAACTCGATGGTCTATGTTGAACTCACTAGCAAGGTCCTTTACCTGGTCATTGACAAAATGAGACCCCCCGTCAGATATCAACACTCGAGGTACCCCAAACCGTGTAATGATATTCTTACTCAAAAATCTGCAAACACTCCTAGCATATGCGGTTCGGGCAGGGATGGCCTCAACCCAACGACTCACATAATCCACGGCCAATAGAATGTACTCAAATCCCTGAATCCTAGGGAATGGACCCATAAAATCGATGCCCCATGCGCGAAAAAACCTCATAGAAGTGTATGGGCTGCATCAGCATCATATCACGCTGTCCACAAGTGCCCATTCTCAGTCAGTCAGTACACCTCTTCACGAACTCATTAGAGTCTTTGAAGAGAGTAGGCCACCATAGGCCGGATTGGAGCACTTTCTATGTCGTTCTCCTCCCTGAGTGATGTCCTCCTGCCTCAAGCTTGTGGCAGTAAGTAAGGACGTTGTGGTGCTCCTCCTAAGGATTGCACCGACTCCAGATACTACCCCTCCTTCATGGTAAAGGATGGGATCCTCTCAATAGTAAAACCTTGCCTTCGCGAGGAAGATCTCAAGTTTCTGCCTGGGCCAATCTTGTGGAACTTTCTTGGCGACAAGATAGTTCACAATATCAGCATACCAAGGGAGTGAGGCGATAGCAAGGATCACCTCATCTGGGAAGGTCTCACAATTAGGGTCAATCTGCTCAGAATCCTCAAGGTACTCCAATCGGGAGAGATGATCCGCCACCACATTCTTGACTCCAGGCTTATCCTTAATCTCAATATTGAACTCCTGGAGTAGAAGGATCCATCGGGTCAATCGAGCTTTGGCATCCTTCTTTTCCATGAGGTACCTGATGGTGGTATGATCAGTGTATATGGTCACTCTAGATCCAATGATGTACGGCTAGCATCTCCTTCTCAGTGACAGTATAGTTCCGCTGCGCGGCATCCAATGTACGGCTAGCGTAGTGAATGACAAATGGGACTCCATCCCTCCTCTGTCCCGGCACGACCCCTACGGTAAAAATCAGAGGTGTCCGTCATGATCTTGAATGGGAGAGACCAATCGGGTGGCTGGAGAATAGGAGCCTCTATAACACATCTCTTGAGAGTCTTAAACGACGATAGACACTTATCATCAACAAGGAACTTGGTGTCTTTCGTCAGCAGATCAGTCAACGGTCGGGCAAGCCTGCTGAAATCATGAATGAAGCGTCAGTAGAAACCGACGTACCCTAGAAAAGACCGTAACTGCCGCAAGTTGGACGGTGGATCGAGTTTTCTAATGACATCCACCTTGTCCGGATAAACCTCCATGCCGCTGTTAGAGATGATGTGGCCATGTACCGTCCCTTGAGTCACCATGAAGTGACTCTTCTCCCAAGACAACACAAGGTGAACCTCAATGCATCGCTAAAGGACTCAGTCTAAGCAGTCAAGACAAGAATCGAATCCGTCGCCGTAGACCGAGAAATCATCCATGAAGATCTCCAAGCACTCCCCAACCACGTCCGAAAAGATGGACAACATGCATCTCTGGAATGTCGCTGGAGCATTGCACAATCCAAATGGCATGCGTCTGAAAGCATATGTCCCGAAGGGACAGGTGAAGGTAGTCTTGTCCTAGTCCTCTGGCGCAATGGCCACCTGATTATATCCGGAGTACCCATCAAGAAAACAATAATGGCTCTTCTCTGCCAACCTCTCAATAAGCTGATCAATAAAGGGCAGGGGGAAATGATCCTTCTTGGTGGCCTGGTTCAATCGTCTGTAATCCACGCAGACCCGCCAAGAAGTGGGTACCCGGGTTGCGATCTCCTCCCCAGACTCCGTGACAACTATAGTGATGCCCGTCTTCTTAGGCACCACATGCAACGGACTGACCCACTTGGAGTCGGAGATGGGGTAGATAAAATCGACGCTCCACCATTTCGAGATCTCCTTCATGACAACCTCTCTAAGATTCGGGTTCAACCGCCGCTGGAACTCACGCGACGGCTTCGCCTCCTCCTCGAGACAGATATGGTGAGAGCACAGAGCCGGACTTATCCCCTGGAGATCGGCTACACTCCATCCTATCTCCTTGTGGTTCTTTTCAAGAACCCCCATCAGACGGGATTCTTGCTCTCTAGTTAAATTAGTGGAGATAATGACTGGATACCTCTCATGTTCACCCGCAAGGGACCTATACTTCAGCGACGCAGGTAGTGGCTTCAGCTCTGGACAAGTAGGTGCTGGCAAATCTGGCTTCTGAAGAATCCGAGTGTATGCTGCCAAATCTGCACAGGAGAATGAGAACACTCGCTCACAAATTGGATCTGGAGAAGGCTGCTCAAATGGTCTGTCTCTGCTCTGCTCAGAATCAACTTCCTCTCTAGTTGTAGGCTCAGTGGGAGTCAGATATGGTATTGAATCATCAAACTCTGCCCAATCTCTATCTGACTCCGAGGGATCTGTATCATACTCATGAAAATCTATCTCGCAGTCTGGAACCGGGTCTGCTGCCGGAGATGTATCCTGGACCAGGAATGCGCTCTCCAGGCTCTCCTCTACTGGCGTCTCTGCGTCAGAACTCTAAAGGTGAGAGGATGGCCTGTGCGACTGGATCTGCCCAAACTGCCTCGTCATCTGTAATCACAAAATCGCAGTCATGGTGGATGTCTCGCCCTGCCTCTGTCATCTGCTCTGAATCTGTGGTCGGCTCTGACCAATCTGAATCTCTAGCTCTAGTCTCCTCGACCGTCTCTATTTGTATACTCTCGCCCTCGACACGAAAGTACACCTTCCCGCGATCATGGTTGAACACTACCTTGGCTGTGGCCAAGAACGCGCATCCTAAAATGATGGGGGTATCGGTCACAGACTCAGGGATCTCCATGTCCAACACTACGAAGTCCACTGGGAATTTCAGGCCCTGAATCGTGACGACAACGTCCTTCAGCAACCCCTTCGGCCTCTTGACTGATCGATCAGCAAACTGAAGGATCGTTCTGCTCTGTCTAATAGGGCCCAACTTGAAGTGGTTGAGAAGGGCTGTTGGAAGTAGGTTGATCGAAGAACCGCTGTCTAATAGAGTGCGGTCGAACCTCTGCTCATGAATGTGGCATCTGACATACGGGGCTCCTGCATCTGGCCTCTTGTTGGTAGACGGTTCTGGATCGCAAAACAAGTGGCTCTGGTCAGCACATGGATCTCTGAATGATGGTTCCTCCTCTTCCTCCTGACTGTGGTCCTGTCTCTAAGTGATCTCTGTAGTAGAGGGATGTGCTCCAAGGCCTCCTGGAAAGTCAACTGAATATGGAATCGATCTATCATCTGCTGGCTGAACTCTGTCTGGTGCTTCTTTTTGGGATCTTCTGTTTTCTTCCCCTTTTCCATATGAAGTGCTCGTGGAAAGGGGATCACATGGTCCTTCTAAGACGAAGGACTAGGAGAGGGTCTAGCATGCTCATGATCAGCAGAATCCACACAAACATAATCAATCAACACATGTGGATTCAAAAATAACATACCCTTTCCTTTATTTCCAGAAACTTCATGAGATATGCGTACAAGTGGAGAAACTACCGGACTAGTAGAATAAGTAGTGTAAACGGTGGCCTCAGTACCACCCTCGGCATGTCTCGCGGCATCAGTACCGCGCTCTAGCTCAGCAACTGTGGTGGCATCAGTACCACCTCCTCGAACTTGTGAAACGACGGCCTCAGTACCGCCGGCTGGATCAACGTCCATGGTGGCATCAGTACCACCATCATCATCTCTCGCGGCATCAGTACCGCGCTCGTCGCTCAGACGAGGCACCGCCTGCTGGCATCCTACCTCTCCTAAGTGTCACAAAATTAGCATCAAACATGTAGGAAGATAAATCACCAAAGGAATCACTAGGAGTGGTAATCTATGTGAACTCTACCTGCTCGGATTTGCTCTTCAGATTGTTCGGGTTCGGCTCAATCTGGGCAGGGATGACGGCCTTCCCTCTCACTATCTCCCGCATCTCCTAGCGGAACTCATCCATCTCCCATCTAAAGGTAGCCTGCTGCTCGGTCATGAGGCGGGCTAGATCATCTAAGGCAGGGTTCTCATAGGCTGGCCCATGAGAACCTGACAGGTGGCCTCGCTGGTAGTGAGGCTGTTGATGCTGTGATGGGTAAGAGGGGTATTGTTGATGCCGCTGCAGCTGTGGGTGAGGCTGCTCTCACCTCCACTGTTGTCCCTGCTGGTAGGGACGAGGACCAAACTGGGATGACTGCTGCTGGTATACTGGGGGTTGCGGTTGCTGGTGATCTTTCTGATGGTCGTACTGACCACCCTGAGCTGGAGGCTGCTGCTGGGAACTTGCACCTTCAGCCGACCAACGGAATCCGGGATGGTCTCGTCGGATACCTGGCTGGGGTCGATCATACCAATTCCTGTTGACTTCCATCAACGGCTCTAGCTCGTAAGGGGGTGGCAGGAGTACTGCCAGGGGCTGATCCGGCTGGTAGAACACCATCTGAGTGTCTGAAGATGGTGGTGGCTGGTAGCACGGATGCGGCTGTTGGTACGGCTCTGTCTGTACAAGGTGAACCTGTCTAGGCTGAGTGGAGCGCTGGGACGAGCTGACGCTGCTGCTCGGATCTCCTCGTGACTGAAGACGGGGCTGAGAAGCCGTCTGTGCCTCTTGGAGACACATGACATGTGTCTTCAGATCACTTAGCAACTGTGCCATCTGCTCCATCTGAGATATGCCCTGACACTGCTTCTTCTCTATCAGCTCCATCCGGTCCAGCTTCTCGCTGATAATGCCCATGTCGGCGGCTGTGGACTCAGCCTGTGCGGCTGCCGCTGACGAAGTGGAAGGACCGTCGTCGACCCGTGCTATCCTCTAGTACTGCACGGACTATGATTGAGGGTGTCCCTTAGTGTAGAGTCGGGTCTGGGACATCACTGTATAGTTCTCGACCATCTCCTCGTAGATGGACCAGACCTGATCCTCATCCTTGGCGAAGTAGGAACCGCCACAAGAAGCATTCACCAGGCTCTGCAGCTCTGGTGTCAACCCACAGAAGAAGCTCTGAACTAGGGTCGGCTTCGAGATGTCATGGTGCGGGCATCTGTTGGTAAGCTCACAAAACCTCTCCCATGCCTCATGTAATTGCTCGTTCGGGAGCATGGAGAAGTTGCTGATAAGGTCCCTCGCTGCGTTCGTCTGCCCGAGTGGATAGTACTTGTTCACGTACTTGGTGCGGAGCTGCTCCCTGGTGTAAACAAACTTCCTCAGATTCTTCAGCCATGTGGCTGCTCTATCTGCCAGTGAAAAGGGGAAGACCATCATCTGAATCGTGTCCTCGCCAGCTGTCGGTCGTGGACGGTGCTGCGGATCATCAGAAACTCCTGGAGATGTAGATGGGGCTCCTCAGTGGCGAGCTCGTGGAAGCGGGGAAGGAGCTAAAGTTTGTTCAGGGGGAACTTGAAGTCCCCCACGATCATCAGTAAAACCACCCAGCTGTGTGTCTGAATCGACCCGGGGTTGTGACACTCTCGCATCGGCCTTGGCTGCTTTGCGGCTGCTGCTGCGGCTACTAGAAGATGTGGTCCTCCTCCTCCTCCTCCTGCGGCTCTCTGCTCTCTCAGCCTCTCCATCTTTCCCCTCATCTCCACCATGAAAGCCCCCTGGTCTCGTATCTGTTGCTGGATCGTCTCAAGGGAGGCTATCATGGTGGTGTTGATCGCACCGTGGTCAAGAACGTAAGTGGTCGTCTCTGGCCTCTGACCATTGGTGTGCTCCTCGCTGCTGGCCATGGTCTCTGCAAAGGCAAAAGACCCAAACTCAGGTGCCGAAATGTAATCTGTCTGCTGTCTCATATCTGGCACTAGCATCTCAGGAACAGAAGAAGGGTGATCAAGGGGGAAGAGGGTGGAATCGAACTCGGATTCGGAGAGCGGGTCTGAGCTCTCGCGAACCAACCTAGATGAACGGGCTGGAGTGCGGTCAAGCGGTGCAGCCAGAGGCTGCCTAAGGGACCTCCTGCCCATCACCTTGATCTGGCAAGTCTGGCGGATGAGATCTGGAAACAAACAAGATGAGCAAACAAACCCCGAATTCAACTACTCCATGCTGAGCTGAAGACCGTAAGAGTTCGGTCAATATCTTGTCTATTTTATCAGATGATAATGTCAGGATATCAGAGCGGTTACGTGACCTGGTAGGAATCCAATCTGCAACCAGACTGTCCCATGTAAAAGGCTGATAGTCTGATCGAGGCTCGGATGTGGCTCTAGCCTAGTGTGCGGGTCACTCTCTCGCGCAATCAAACCAGATAATGAGGGGGTTGCTCTCCCCAAGATAAATTTTTTAGTGAAGTGTCTTTTAGGGTCAAGTTTGTTTAGAAATCCCGATTTTATAGTTTTTGTTTTTAGGTATTTTTCAAATCAAACAACACCTAATGAATTTTTCGGTTCTCCTGATTATTTTAAATCCAAAACAGGGGGAGAATATGAAAAAGCCGATGCGCGGGAATCAATGATGCATGCAGAGTAAGAGATATGTACCTGACTCAAGCAGTCTACATGTAGAGTGATCCGCGCATAAAATAAAAGACTGAATATAGACTACCTATATGATGCGCGCGGAAAACTATCCCTAGCAGAGCAATTTCTACACGAGAGCACAGTAGCCGGGTACTCGAGCCTAGGTCCTGAGTCCTATCTTGGGAGCCACTCGGTGTCTGCAACAACAGATCCTGCACGCGCTGTATGTGACTCCTCAAGGCACGTGGACCAGAGCTACAATACTTCGACTTTTTCTTGTGAAATAATTAATTAGGTCCAATTATTCGTACTATAGGTACATGCAGATAATTAGGTGTTTGGATCCTAATTAATTACGTCACAATCATTGAAAATCCTAAGCTAAGGCTGAAATCGGCGTAAATCAGACAAGTATTAAATAAACGGTCAAAACCATGAAAAACTGCAATGAACCTGGTGAGGTCCCCTGAGCACACCGGTGCTCGGCGAAACAGACCCTGAAATGTCACAAGTGTCTAAGTGTTTGTCCCTGTATTATTAATAAATCTGCTGAAAATAAAGCTAAACTACTCTAAACTACTCTACGGCTACTTCACAATTATTCCGCGGCTCCCGCACTTCGGTGCTCCTCCTCGCGCTCTCCTGCGGCTCCGTAAAGATGAGATCCGCCTCCGGTTCCCGCGGTTGCTCAGCTTCCGAGAAAGCCGCCTCGGTCCTCGGGCCCTCGCAAGAAAAAGAAACCAAAATGTGTCTGTCCAAGTTATTAAATAATCAAATAATATCAAGAATAAAAATATCTACATATATACACACAAAGCCGTGAAAAAGGAAAAGCAGCAGAAAAATCGAAATTGACTACTAACCCGTGCTCCCCAGCAACGGCGCCATTTTGAAGACCGGAAAAACCAAGAGGATCTCTCTCTATCAGGCCAAGGAAAAGATATTCGGTGTCGTTGCGACCCGAATAGAGGGACTCGATCAATCAACAAAACTGAAGGAACCACCAAACAGAGATAAAACAATGAAAACAAGAGAAGCGGTCCTCGCTACTTTTATTAACCTGGTATAGCGACCAGGGTCGGACACAGGGAGCACGAATTGGCCTGCGGCCTACGAAGTAGTCAGAAATCAAGAACAAATTGGGAAAATATTTTTGGTGGTTTTTTATAATTTTTAATGTTTTTGCATTTTGTTTTTTAAAGAAATGTAAAAACAAGAGCACACAACCTATTATTTAATCAACCAAAAATGCTCCAAAAATTTAAACAAAAATGTTTTTATATTTTTTAGGTTTTTTAGTGTTTTTGGTGAACTTTTCAGAATTTTCTAATTTTTATATAATTTTCTAAAAATCAAGAAAGACAAAAATACGGAATCACTGTCCAGCCATATTTGAAAGGTCCACTAAAAATATAAAATGGACTATAAAAGACTGGAGGTAATGTTTTTGAAAAGTATAAACAACAACTAAAATTCAGAAAAAGAGTTTGTATTTTTATGATATTTCTAGAATTTTTTTAGAATTTTTATGAGATTTTTAGGGTTTTGCAATTTTTAGGGCTTTTATAAATCCAAAAAGCACAAAAATTGGAAGAAAATAAAACACACTAAAAGTAACTTACAACAATTAATTTTATAATTTTTAAAAGAGTTTATATATTTTTCTTTGATTTTCTAATTCAGACAGACACAAAAACCACTGTTTTTGAATTTTTAAAAATATCAAAAAGCCTAAAAAATGTACCGAAAATTTAGGGAAATTTTTACACAGTGGCAGGAGCCACATATCCAAATTTCACCTAATTTTGATTTAATTTGCTATTTTATCTAAATAAAATAAAGTCTCACAGTGAATAGAGAGCTAATGCAACGAAAACTATTTCCAGGGGCTAAGCAATAACAAGCAAATAAACGCAGGGCCCCTTATGCGAAAAGTCCACAAAACACGCGCAACGCACGTGAATCAGGCACGGAGGGGTATAAATATCATTCCCATTTTAAAACATGTAAACCGTAACACTAAGGAAATATAGGACCAAATGTGCAAATAAACCAAATCCTCACTTGTCGATGCACGTGGCTTACATATATAAGGACTGAAATGCAAATAATAGAAACATCAAGGCCCACAATGCAAAATATCCAAAATAAAAACAACTAAACTAGATGATTACAGGACTGAATATTAAATGCAATAAACAGAGGGGCCTACAAGAAATTTACCCCTTACTAAAAGCGGACGGCTGGAGAGATGCCACATGGACGATCGGAAGGCTGGGGTGTGTGCACACCTCTCCAAAGAACCTCGGCTCGGATCCGACGGACGAGAGGTCGCCACATGTGGGATCGGACGGCTGAGAAACGAGGGCGCCTCTCCTCTGCGACCGACGGTTCAGATCGAACCCTAGGTGGATCGGACGGTGTACGTGTCTCGCTGGTGGACAGTCCGGATCATATCTGGAGTGTAGGGCTGATCGAACGATAGTGGAGGGTCCTGGATGAACTCAGCTCCGGTAAACTTCGCCGGAGCACCATGGGCGCGCGGGACCTCCTCTGGAGCTGTTGAGATGGTCAGAAGAAAGCTTGGGGGCTTCCACAGCTGCTAGACACCTCCGATGAGGCCGGGGACCACCGGAGTGGCCCGACGACGGCGGAGGAGGTCGAGCTCCTGTGCTGAAATGAATGGACCCTCAGATGGGTCGCATTGACCTCCAAAATGGCACAGACAAGCTCCTGGGTGGAGGGCAAATTGCCTCGACCCGTCAGTGGGTTGAAAGGGTGGCTGGATGGGTCGTAGCGGTGACCTCTGACGAAGCGACGGCGGTGGAGGTCGAACCTTGGTTCTGGGGCGAACCAAGTTGAGTGAGTGGGTGCAGAAGGTGGAGAGGAGTCTCACGAGGGTGATGGGATGGTCTGATGGTCGAGCGGATGATCGAGCAGCAGGAATCGACCGGCGAAGGTGGAGGAACGATTTGGGCGAAATGGAAAATTCGAGGAAACTAGATGGTAGCGGAGTTACCTAGTGGCTGCAGTCGACTTTGGGCGAGCTCAGGAAGCTCTGGGAGTCTTGGCCTCAAGGAAGCGTCAGGTTCCGAGGCTCAGCGCACCTCGCGGCGGAGCACGGCGATGGAGGTCGCCGGATCGATGGTTGGAGGCTCTTCCTCCTCTCTTCGACAATCCAATCGGTAGCTGTCACTCTAGGGATCAAAGTGGAGGTCCTGGGACGAAGGGGCGTAGCCAAGGATGAGTGAAAAGGTGCGGCAGAGGTTTGGTTAAATATGGTGAAGGTTCCGGCTAGATGGCGATAGGGCGAGATGGTCGGAGCGCGGAACCCTAGAAAAACCACTGGGCGAAGGTCTCGGATGATGCCTCTCTAATCAGGACCCAGGGTTTAGGCAAAAAGAGATCGGATCAAGCCACAAAAATTTGAGAAATCGGGTCGGTTGTGAGATCCGTAGGGAAAGAGGTCCACGGGGGAGAGTTGACCAGGGGTCAACAATCCCCCGTGGACCAATCACAGGCCTCCATTCAATAATTATTTAGAAATTCAATAAAAAATAATAAATGATTTAATTTCAAAAAAGTTAAAACATGAAAAAAGTTTTTTTATTTTCAAATTAATTTTTAGTGATTTTTATTTATTTTTTTGAAAAATAAATTATCTATTTACATTATATTATTAATTTATCTAGGTATATACATATATGTATTTTTTTATTTTTAATTATTTATTTTTATAAAATTAATCCAATATTAAATTTTATTTATTTACAAAATAAAATTTGGAATAATCAAGTATTTTTATTTTATTTTTATGATGTATTTACATGGGTTAAATAAATATGTTTATATACACATGTACATGACATATACTTAGAGTGGGAAATTGATTTTTATTCTTTTTCTTTTTCTTTTTTTATTTTTCTGATTTTATTTTATTTATTTGCACCATTAAATATGGAATATAGACATATTTTTGTTGGATTTTTTATTAATTATTTACAAGAAGAAAATAAATAGATATGTTATTCTATGTACATGGTTTATATACACTGATGAGAGGGGTTTTGTTTATTTTTATTTTATTTTCCCATTTTTATTTTAGTTTTATTTTTATAAATATTTACAAAATATAAGAAACACTTATTTATTTTTATTTTGAGGAAAATCAGTCTATTTATATACATAGGATTATACACATGTATGAATGACCTTATCTCTCTCTACTTGGGTTCTTTTGCGGTCAGGCCCATGCTGAGCCCTCCCTTGGGATTAGGTCACTCAATATTTATTCTAAATATTTCCCTATTTTTCTTATGTTTCTTTATTCCTTTTATTTTGGCACAAAAAATGCTAATTATGCATATTTACATGATGCATGTATTTTGGCAATTTATGATATTTACACATATTTACATGGTATTTTGCTCAAGTTTATAGCTAAAATAAAGAAATAAAGAGTCATGAATGTGGATTCGTCAGGGTCCAAAACCTAACTTTTGCCTCTTAACTCCAAATTAAATGAAACCTTCTTCATTAAATAGCTTATTAAAAGTTATATACAATAAAATGTGATTTTGATGCATTTTGATTCATACGGTGAAGATACATGTCTGGTAAGTTCGGGTTTTGGGTTCTTATTTTGAGTGTATAATGTACAATATGTACTTTTTTTTGTATGGGATAGATTTTATATTTTCTTTCTTATTTTTGTCTACAACTTTCATGTACAAAGTTTATTGATTTGGTGAATAAATAATAAAGAATAATAGAGTTCCAAATAATGATATATTGATGAATAAAAGAATGTGATTTTTATATGATTTTGACCCTCATCTCCCTACTTTATCCCTTGTCGACCAAATCAGTTCCTGATTTGGACTCAAGGTTTAGGGTCATAAAATACCTTTGGTATTTTATTTCTTTTCTTCTCCTTTTTCTGTACTTTTGGCATTAAAAACTATATTTTATATACAATAAATAGAATAAATAATGAACGTTAATGTGTACAAATTAATGTGATTCACATGCATTTATCTAGGGTTTCTTATGGCTAGAATGATAGAATAATGGTGATGAAATGGAGATTAATCACTCCTTTGGTTCCCTTTTGCTCTGCTTTGACCCCTCATTTTTTGCCCTCTGGCTAGAGCTTCGTGACAACGAGCTTTCCCAGCCATTTTGCAGCGAGGCGAGGCGACTAGAGGTGGTTCCCAACCTTGTCGGAGCTCCACTCCATAAGACTCATCTTGCAGCCCTCCAGCCACTTGAGGTTTGATTTTCTGTCATTTTAGTAGATTTTAGTCATAGTTTTTATTTTGCATCTTTAGTTTAGCTATTAATCGTTCGCATTAGCCTAGGTTTAAGATTAAGCTTCGCTAAAGCTCAAGAGCTCCGGCCTCTGTTCCTCACCATAATTCGCTCGTTTTGACCCACCATCCACCTCCACCTTCTTCCCCTACGCTTCCTCTTCTCCCCGCGCACCTCTAGTCCACCTGATCCTCACTAAATCAGAAGTTGGGTGCCCCACCTCCACCACTGGCCAGGGCACCTCCGTCCACATCCATTTCACGTCATTCCTTCCTAATAACACATCATGGATAGTCGTTTCTTTGTGCTTGAGCCTATTGTACATGTCAGCAGGCGTAAAAAGCCTAATAGGAGGATATTTCTTTCAGTAGAAGGTAGTCTAGGTGCTCGAGCGACCTAAACCATCCAGGACCCCACCACTGTGTCTCGGACTTGTTCTACACCTCCAACAGTATAGGGGATGTTCCAGCTCCATTTTGCGCCTCTCGGGTCATTCGTGGGTGGTCAAAGTCACATGACATCGTCGATCGAAACTCGCCCAGGGCTATATTCTTCCTTGTCCTTCCAGAGAGGTCCACATTCGTTGGATCGTGCTTCATCTCTAAAAGCCCCATTTGTCATCGGATCAGCCATGCCACAACTGTCGGATCCTCTCCAAGGATCTAATCTCAATCGTTGAAGACCAATCGCCATCACACAACCTCGTGCCACCATGCGTTAAGTTGAAGATCCTCAGTCGCACGATCGTGCACCTATTGGGGGTAATTTGCATATCCTCCATTGCATTTTTGTTTCATTTTTGTTTAGTCCTGTAAATTATTTAGAAATTTAATATTTTTGTAATATTTGCAAAGAGGACTTCCAAGATTTCACTGATTCACACATTGGTCCAGTCCATCTCAACTCACGTTTCAACCCACGTGAGATGGGAATTTTGCAAGCATACCCTTACAGGTTTTTGAATTGATGTTTGGTATTCAAATTTTCAAGTTTTAATTGTAAAACTTTGGTTATTTTTCATTTTAGCCCTCGTATTTATTTTTAATTGCAAATATATCCTTGTTAGTTCATATATTTTTATGCTTTTCAATTTTTTAATATATCATTTGTGCTCCAAATAATATAAAACAAATAGGGTAACGTGTATGATGGAATTATCTTCCACATTATATTTTTAGTTTTACATTTTGCACATTTTTTTATTTATTAAAAATCAAAAGGTGCATGTTTTGTCCTTGTTTGCTCTAAAAAATACAAAAAATATAAAACCTTTAGAAAAATTCCAAAAAATGTATTTTTTTATTATATTATTCTACCACTCCATATCGAAAATCCCTAGAAATAAAAAAACTTAAAAATTAAAATCCAAAATCCTTACAAAAATTATAAAAACTATAGCAAAAATCCAAAAATATTTCTTTCTACTACTAAATTGTATTTTTTATATATAATATATTAAAATTATATTTAAGAAGTTTTGAATCCATTTTTCTATTTTTAAACCTCAAAATAATTCGACACATTTATTTATTTTCTATTTTGGGCTATTTTTTACTTTAAAAATACATAAAATTAAAACAAATACTTGAAAAATCATAAAAAATAATGAATATATAAAAAACCAAAAATATTTTATTGTGCATTTTTTAAATTATTTTTATCTATATTTATAACTATATTACTCTATATAATATTATATATCTATATATAGTTATAAGCATATTTATTTTAAATATATAAGAAAAAAAAATGAAAATCAGGAAAATATAAAAAAGAAAATAAACATGATAAAATAAAAAATAAAAAATAAAAAAAATTCCATAAAAATTGCATAATTAAAAACCCACACAAAGAGACAAGAAAAGGAATAATTTTGTAATTTAATTTCCCAATCTATCCCTTATGTTCGATGTGTTTGACCTCTACACATACTTACACTTACACAGACTTACTGTAGAGTTATAATAAATTTTAACTCCACATTTTGTTTCGCATTGTTATATCTATTTGTGGGTTAATTGTTTAATTATTCAGGTTTCCCAATTAGTTGCTTTGACGATTGTTGATCTGCCCTGTGTATTGATAAGACCCTCGCAAGACCCCAGTTTTTAGTGAGCTGCCCACGTGATCTTAAAATTGTGCATGATCTCTTCGCCCTTGATCGTGCTAATGTAAGTGACCCATGTGGCCATGGTTGGTGCTTAGATACTAGAGGATCGAATGGCTATAGATGAGGTACTCCATGGTGCGTTGGATTGAGATCCAACATGAAGTATATGTTGGGATCCTCCTTCTTCCTCATGGATTCTCAGGTGAGCGTCTATGCTCCGATGAATGCTTGAAGCGCCTGGTGTATAACACATGGTCAGGAGTCATCAGGCAGAGACGATGGTGCTCTAAGGGGGTCCTCTCCCTATGTGTTCATGCAACGAGTGATGCATGCTCGAAGCTTGAGCGTCTTCCTAGGTGTGAGATGCAAAAAGTTGAATGGAGGAAGAGGGTTAGAGCTCTTATCAATGGTGGTGGATCTCAAGCAATCTACTCTAGCCACGACCTGACGAAGGGTGAGACGAATGGAAAAAAGGGGAATCGTTGGTGTGAGAAGATGATGATGGTAAGAGCATGATGAATCAAAGAATGAAGAAAACTAGGGAGATGAATGAGTTTGACGAAGGTGACAGAGCAAACATGGTGACAAGAAGAAGAATAAAGAAAAGAGAAGAATAAAGATGGATGAATAGGGAGATACCTGGAACTAGCGTTCGCCTCGAATATCGAGGAGTAGCGCTCAACTCTTTTGTTCACCTCCGGGTTAGATAGATCAACCTTGAAGCTTGGATCCACCTAAATGAGGAGCAACTCGATCATGGGTGCCATAGATCACACATGTAGGAGGAGGTCTTCTCCAACGAGTGGGTTCATTATCATTGACATACTCTCGCATCTCTCTCTTTCTCTCTCATTTAAGAACGAATGACGGTGGATGAGATAATCGGTGGGAGGTTTGGTTATAAATATGAGGATAAAATTGGATCCTGTAGATGAGGTGTTGTAAGAATATAAAGGTGTTCGGCCTGGTCATTGGCTTAAGTGGTTAGAATCGAAGAGATAAAAGGGGTTAGGATGCAGATGGTTGGGAATGATGGGATTAGGATAAGGGGCGTTTCCGATACTTACTGGTTGCAGATGATGGGTTCCAATTGGAAGAGATAAGATGGACTAATGGAAGTTGGGTAGAGGTGCAGGGAATGATAGTGGATTGACCTAGGTTGGTTAGAGTCGTGATGGGTTGCTGGAGTAAGGGGAGGATATAGAGAGGGTGGGGATAAGGTGGTTAGAGCTTCGTCTCAAGCAAGCGGTGGAAGCTTCGGTCGAGTAACGAACCTCAAATATTACCTTCTTAATAATGCAGAATTAACCACTTTCATTGCAGTCGGATAAAATCATATCAGTCAAAGATTGCTTTTAAAAATAATTAATCAAAATAAAAGAGGTCGATTTGTACTTTACTTGGATAACCCAAGGGCAAACTCAGGGACACAAGCCTCTTACGCATTATTTAGACTTTTATTACCTAGTTTAAGTGATTAATTAACAATCTGTAGGTCAATCAATGCATTAAGACAAGACACGATGCATAATTAAACATGAGAAAAACACTTTTTATTTGATTTTTTAATATGCGAGGGAATGCAAGATTAGAGTAGTGCGAGAATATTCGAGTCATTAAATCAGGAGTCAATCTCTGGTTTAAATCATGAAGCTAATTCAATTTACTAAGTGATACAAGGCATACGAGGAATTATATGAGAGACACTTGGTTTAAAATAATGCATCAAAGTTTACGGTGTCAAAACAAAGATCTAAGGATGCCATTAAAAATATCATTAGATTATCATCAAAACGAGACCAAAATCAACTCAAACCGAGATACGATGCTTAAGATATTCACAAAAGAAAGTAGGGACATAAATGCAAGAAAAACGTGAAATAAAGTAGCAAAAGGTCCCTGGGAGGTACTAAAATGTAATTTGCAAAAGTCAAGAGGCCTTCCCTGTAAATTTCCCACACATGTGGGGGTTATTTTGTATCTATTAAAAACTCGTGAGGGTTTGAATGCAAAATACCCTAGGCACATGTGGTTGGCATGTGCTTTGAGGACCTGGATGCAATTTGGAGAAGTTTCAGGAGCATCCCTGCAAAATACCCAACCATTCACGTGATAAGCACGTGATGGCGAGGTTCGAATGTCTTGCAAGCTCGGATTTGCTTCGGGTAGGCTCGGGTGCTCCTCGAACACTGGTTCAACCTCAGATTAGGCTCATGAGAGGCTCAGGAAGATCCGAGGCTGGACGTCTGGTGTCATTTCCTATTGCTGACACGTGGAAGAACATAGACCGTTCGATCATCGAGATCGGACGGTGGTTGTACTAAGTTGGAGAAGAGGCGTGGCTGGATGAGGGCCATCCGATCTGGCTATTGGACAATAACTATACGTCCAGGTCCCTCATCTCCATCGCGGGCCTAGCAACGATCTCAGAGCTTTGGCTACATCCTCCTATCTTCGCCCACTTGCTTAGTGAAGATAGAGCTCCACGGAGCTTCCTGTGAGCTGGTCGTTGAATCTTGATGCATGGGCAAGGCGGGGAACATGCCAGAGAGAGTTGGCATTGCTCCATCGTCGAAGGCGGAGCAAGCCAACTCCGCTCCGATGAAACTCCGGCCATTGAGCCATGGTGATAGCTGCAATAGTTTGAAGATAGTTGAAGCTTCGTGCAGGGGTAAACGTGAATGAAATGAAGGCTATGCGGTGTGAAGAAGTGGAGGGCCCAAGTCATCTTCTTTGGCGAAGTGGAGAAGAGAGGGGGTGGAAGTGAACATGGCATGGATAAGGAGATATGACCGTCAGAGGGATGCGCGAAGGAGACCATGGACAGGTGAAGCTCGGGTGATGGTGCATGGAGGGTTATCAAGACCAATAGGGACCTATTTAATTTATATAAAATCATAGAAAAATCAAAGAGGGATCGAGGGGTCTAACCTGGGAAATGGCGGTCGTCGGCGGCTTAGGCTTCGGGTTCAAGGATACCCCCGGGTCTTCGCTTAACTCCATCATCTAGTTGGGGCAGCTCGAGCGAAGATTAAGGGTCTCACTGGGGGCACAAGTCATCTTCGCTCCATCAATCGCACCTCCCCCTGATACGGGGAGGTGGAGGAGGGTTGGGCCATGCCCCTCATAAAGGTGGACGATGGTGAAAGTGGTCGGAGATGGAGTATTTAACGGGGGAAATATTGGTTCGAGGTGGTTGACATCGTGAGTTGAGTGTTAGATATGGAGTGAGAGGGTTGTTATCTAACAACCCACGAAGCTCGCGAGGATGAGGGAAGATGTGGCTATGTCGTAGAGTGGTTAGTGAGAGGAGCGGTTGGCGGAGATTGTGGAGAAAATGGAAAGGGGTCGACATGGGTAAGGTGTCTCTGGAGGAAGAGGACGAATCCTATACCATTACATCTCGTGATCCAACGGCTGAGCGGTGAGTGCTCAGGAGCATCTAGGATCAAATCTGTGGCGGTGAGATTGAAGGCTAGGATAGCACCATGTATTGCCAGGGTAGGTGGGCTGAAGTGGATGGTGATGATGAGATCATGGTTTGGATCGAATGGTCGATGATCCTAGAGGGAACCGAAGGCGGAGTTTGAGGGTTGTGGAGAAGATCGGGCAGTGGAGAATGCGACGTGTGGCGAGCTGAGAGCGAGGCGCTGATGAGCGGTCCAAATTTGATCTGGACTTTGATTGGGCGGTTAGAAACTGATATGGGAAGAACGGTGGAGATCTAAAGAGGAAAGAGGCGATCTAACAGTGGAAAACACAGGCAGGTGATAGATGAAGGAGCGGGCCACGTGGCACAACGAGAAAGCTCTACGTGGCCCAATCAGATTATTCAGATATAAATTGTGAAATATGAAGGATAAGGAGCCAAATTTGGAAAAACTCAAAACATGAAAGTTGTAGATCTCGATGTGATCTACAAGTTTCATGTTGACCAAAAACGGAGATGAGGTCGAATAAAGGAAGAAATATTTTTGTGAGTGTTTTTAAGGGTAAAACACTATGAATTTTAATTTTAATATTTTTTGTATTTTAACTTTATTCTAGGATAATGATATATTAAGGATTTGTCTAGTTTTTATTGATACTTAGTCTAAGCGAGGGGATTAATATATGTGAATCAATAGTATGAAACAAGGATTCATCAACCCCTTATAAACTATGCTCGTCCTCGAGCATCTCTAAAATGAATGAGTTGGATTAACTCTCTTATGTATGTGCATACAAGATGTGATCCATTTAAAAACTCCCAATTCTGGAGATCAAAATCTTAGAGCTCAACACAACCTTAATCAGGAGGCATCCAATTCCTCTAATTTTTCAGACTCTCTTTGATACATATAAACTACGGATATGAATTTAGGTGTTGACTGCATTCACGAGAGTAGAGTCACAACGTCACCCAAGGTCCCGGTTCAAGAAATTCTCCTAAGGACCCAATCCTTAACACTAGGGAATAAATCAAATATTACGTCCAATCCACAGTCTCTTTAGTTGTCAAACGTAGAAGTGTTGATGGTAGGCCAATTGATGGAGGGTTTAGGATTGTCATTTCTTCTCTCCCTCTCATTGGAACAAGGATTCGCACGAGTACCTTATTACTCAACGCATATTTTTTGGTGTTGATCAGTGCGTCCATCAAGAGAAGATGGAGTCATCTGCACTTGTTTTCCTGGAATACACGGGGATGTGCCTTTTTTGAGTACCTATCGTACCTTCTACACCCAGACTTGTAGAATTTACGATGCAGAGCCCTTTTTTTGTGCAAGTCCGACTCCTGGTCCTAATAGCGGTGGTCCACGTGGACACTTTGAAATGGTTGGGAGCGCTTGCCTTTAGTGGAAGCTCTTTGATGCTATTTGATATTGTGGAAAGAGAGTTCTTCGTCAACATTTCATTACTTTGTAATATTTTGGCTAGCTCCACTGCTTTTACCAAGAGTTGGTGCACACTGATCAACATTTTTTTATTTATATCACACTTTGGCACTTACGTAAATATAAAGAGATTAATACCATAATAAAGTTATCATATTGGCTAAAAATGCTTACACTCAGGTTTCATGAATCCTTCAATGATCTTATCCCATCCTCGAGCATCACTAGATCAAGTCCAAACTCAAATCCCTCATCCCAGTTCCTCAAGTGAATTTTCAACTCAACTTCATTGAGACCGCAGTTGTGCATATAATGTGCTTATCATATTCTTAAGGTAGGAGACTAAGCATGCAATATAGCACGTAAATATGGTTAACTAGAGAAATGTGGATATTTAAGTCTAAGACCCTGATGGTTAAGTCTGGTTAACCTAAAATCTCAAAACCTCTTCAACCGAGTGTCCTCGAACATTTCTGATCATGTGTGAGAGTGAAAATTGTAGGGGATTTAATCCAACTTCTTCATAATTTTTTTTGAAAGTTTTATGAAGATTTTAAAAGACATAATGACTGCCTAAACTCAAATGAGTAGATGCATCTGCATTCATCCAGTATAGGTGTAAGTACAAGCCGAAACCCGTTGCTTGAGTACAGAGCCTTACACGATGTCCTCTAAACCCTCACTTAATGCGGCTACCAATTTGGATTTAGTAGTCAATTTTGACTTTTGAAGGACTTTTTTTTTCCATTTTTATGGATTTTTTTATAAAGTTGGAGCACAAGTTAGACTGATATTCCTAGAAATCAAGAAAATAATTTCAACACCATGTCACACGAATAAATATTTTTCAAACGTTTTTCAAACGATTTTCCAAACAAGTGATACCATTTTTCAAATCATTTTCAAAAAATATTTTTATTAATAAATAGTGTAACATAGTATGGAAAGAATTTGAAGACATTTTGTCACCTTACTTTAAAAGATTATACTTTAGACAAAAAGTTTTAAAATTTTCAATTTTTTTTCAAAATATAGCTAAAGTACATATACTGTATATACGGTATACTCCTATACTTAAATTTTGCTATGCCCTCATAGCACTAGATGATACAAAGTCATAGGTCCATTTAAGTATAGAAAAATATATGGGAACTGAGGTGGGCTCCCCCTATACTTAGGTTAGAAATAACCTAAGTATCAAGGCAAGGAAAGATGAGTAAGAACATCACAGAGACTCAGGTCCCTCCTATACTTAGGCCGAGAGTAACTAAGTATAAAGATGGAGAGTTGATGTTAGGGAGACCTTAGGTGAATTAATAAGGATGGATATAAAAATGAACGGATGAATCTTCGAAGATTGATGGAGTACATAAGGGCTAAGGGAGAGTTTCAGAGAATTCACGGCTCAAACAAGCATGCAATTCCCTTAAATTCACCAACTAACACATCAAACCAATAGGTGTTGATTAATTATCTTGTCATTTTTATTTGTAAGTAAAACATTCTAGTTTACACAGGAATTAAAAAAAGTCAAATAAAATCATCCTACGTAAACAAGGGTGTTGCTCTCCCAAAACATGATTTTACTCCATTTTAGGTTGACTTGAAACTAATAGTCCAAATTATTTGCTTAATGTTATCATTGATTAAAGGTGAGCACATAAATCAAGCAACCATCGTCTACCGCTCATTCCCAATTCATTAAACTAGGTTATCAAGCTAGGAAAATACGTCAAGAAAAGGCCATGCAAATGATAAAAATCATGACCTATGTTAAGAGATAAAACAAGCAGTGCCCAGAGCAAAATCCGTGAAAACTTGGAATGAATTAAAACCAAAACCAAATGTATGCAAGTCGATGAAAAACTGCACCTAGCATCCTTCTATTAGCGGGGAAGAATATCTTTTCATTTGGTTGGGTGAAGTGATGTTTACATGTGTCTTAATTAAGTGTGTCCTACCCACGATAAAAAACTTAAAATAAAATGTGTAAAATAGCTCAAAGAGCCGCGTGCCTGGTCCTAAGTCGACAATCAAGTAGGGCGATCCCCGGACAACCACAGAGAACTTTGTTTATTTACATGCATGAGTCTTCGATCAAAGATCATTGTAAAGATGATTATTACATGGAATGGAATAAAATGAAAAAAACATTTTTTTTTCTTCGATTTTTCTCCAAAATTGCCTCTGCGGCTCCTCGCAGCGGGGAAACACCTACTCCTCGCCTCCTTGAACACCAAGGGCCCTGCCACAAAAACAAACATTAGATATCATTCGGAAAAAATTATCAATGCAACACAACATGAACAAATTGACGTACGTATGTAAATAACACTTAATTAAATAAATAAATAATCCAAACAAGACAAAAGATGAGCCGTGCCCCCGGCAACAATGCCATTTGACGAACCCCAAATTTTTCCCTCTTAATAATGTGTAATTAACCACTTTCGTTGAGCTCGGATAAAATCGGATAAATCAAAAACTGCTTGATTTAAAAATAATCAATCAAAATAAAGCGGTCGATTGTATTTTACATGGGCAAGCTCAAGGTCGAACTTAAGGACACAAGCCTCTTACGCATTATTTAGACTTTTATTACCTAGGTTAAGTGATGAATTAACCATGCATAGGTCAATCAATGCATTAAGACAAGACACGATGCATAATTAAACATGAGAAAAACACTTTTTATTTGATTTTTTAATATGAGAGGGAATGCAAGATTAGAGTAATGTGAATATGCCCTAAGTATTAGAATATTCGAGTCATTCAATAAGGAGTCAATCTCTGGTTTAAATCATGAAGCTAATTCAATTTACTAAGTGATACAAGGCATACGAGGAATTATATGAGAGACACTTGGTTTAAAATAATGCATCAAAGTTTACGGTGTCAAAACAAAGATCTAAGGATGCCATTAAAAATAACATTAGATTATCATTAAAACGAGACCAAAATCAACTCAAACCGAGATACGATGCTCAAGATATTCACAAAAGAAAGCAGGGACATAAATGCAAGAAAAATATGAAATTGCAATTTGGAGAAGTTCCGGGAGCATTGTTGCAAATACCGGGCCAGTCACGTGATAGGAATGTGATGGCGAGGCTTGGGTGGCTTGTAGGCTCGGATTTGCTTCGGCTAGGCTTGGGTGCTCCTCAAACACTTGTTCAGCCTTGGATCAGTCTCGTGAGAGGCTCGGGAAGATCCAAGCCGAGAGGTCCAGTGTCACTTCCTGTTGCTGACATGTGGAAGAACGTGGACCATCCGATCATCGAGATCGGACGGTGGCTGTACTAAGTCGGAGAAGAGGCATGGCTGGATGAGGGTCATCTGATCTATAAATCAGACGGTAATTCTACGTCGAGGTCCCTCATCTCCGTCCGGGGCTGGCGGTAATCTCAGAGCTCCTGCGACATCCTCCTATCTCTACCCCGCTTGCTTAGTGAAGATAGAGCTCCCTGGAGCTTCCTGAGAGCAGGTTGTTGAAGCCTGATTCATGGGCAAGGAGGGGAACATGCTAGAGAGAGATGGCATTACTCCATCGTCAGAGGTAGAGCAAGCCGACTTCGCTCTAATGAAACTCCAACTATTGAGTCATGGTGATACCTGCAATAGTTAGAAGATAGCTGAAGTTTCGTGCGTGGGTGAACATGAGTGAAATGAGGGACATGCAGTGCGAAGAAGCGGAGGTAGCAGGGCATCTTCTCTCGTGAAGTGGAGAAGAGAGGGGTGGAAGTGAACAGGGCATGGAGAAGGAGATATGACCGTCGAAGCGATGCACAAAGGTGACTGTGGACGGGTGAAGCTAGGGTGATGGTACATGGATGATGATCATGATCGGAGGGACCTATTTAATTTAGAGAAAATCAAAGAAAAAAGCAGAGAGTGATCGAGGGGTCATACCTGGGCAATGGCGGTCGTTGACAGCTTGGGCTTGGGGTTCAAGGAAAACCCCAGGTCTTCGCTGAACTCCATCAACCAGTTAGAGCAGCTCGAGTGGAGGCAGAGCTCCACGACACGGCCGCGAAGGTTGCACATCTCACTAGGAGCAGAAGTCATCTTCGCTCCATAAATCTCACCTCCCCCCGGTCTTGGGGAGGTGGAGGAGGGATGGGCCTTGCCCCTCACAAAGGTAGATGACAGTGCAAGTGCCCGGAGATGGAGTATTTGAAGGGGGGGGTTATCGGTTCCAAGTGGTTGACATCGTGTGTTGAGTGGTATACATGGAGCGAGAGGGGCAGTTATGTGACAACCCATGAAGCTCACGAGGATGAGGGAAGATGTGGCTATGTCGTAGGGTGGTTAGTGAGAGGAGCGGTTGGCGGAGATGGTGGAGAAAATGGAAAGGGGTCGACATGGGTAAGGTGTCTTTGGAGGAAGAGGACGAATCCTTTACCATTACATCTCGTGATCCAACGGCTGAGCGGTGAGTGCTCAGGAGCGTCTAGGATCAAATCTGTGGCGGTGAGATTGAAGGCTAGGATAGCACCATGTATTGCCAGGGTAGGTGGGCTGAAGTGGATGGTGATGATGAGATCATGGTTTGGATCGAATGGTCGATGATCCAAGAGGGAACCGATGGCGGAGATTTGAGGGTTGTGGAGAAGATCGGGCAGTGGAGAATGCGACCTGCGGCGAGCTGAGAGCGAGGCGCTAATGAGCGGTCCAAATTTGATCTGGACTTTGATTGGGCGGTTGGAAACTGATATGGGAAGAACGGTGGAGATCTAAAGAGGAAAGAGGCGATCTAACGATAAACACAGGTAGGTGATAGATGAAGGAGCGGGCTACGTGGCACAACGAGAAAGCTCTACGTGGCCCAATCAGATTATTCAGATATAAATTGTGAAATATGAAGGATAAGGAGCCAAATTTGGAAAAACTCAAAACATGAAAGTTGTAGATCTCGATGTGATCTACAAGTTTCATGTTGACCAAAAACGGAGATGTGGTCGAATAAAGGAAGAAATATTTTTGTGAGTGTTTTTAAGGGTAAAAACACTATGAATTTTAATTTTAATATTTTTTGTATTTTAACTTTATTCTCGGACAATGATATATTAAGGATTTGTCTAGTTTTTATTGATACTTAGTCTAACCGAGGGGATTAATATATGTGAATCAATAGTATGAAACCAGGATTCATCAACCCCTTATAAACTATGCTCGTCCTCGAGCATCTCTAAAATGAATGAGTTGGATTAACTCTCTTATGTATGTGCATACAGGATGTGATCCATTTAAAAACTCCCAATTCTTGAAATCAAAATCTTAGAGCTCAACACAACCTTAATCAGGAGGCATCCAATTCCTCTAATTTTTCAGACTCTCTTTGATACATATAAACTAAGGATATGAATTTAGGTGTTGACTGCATTCTCGAGAGTAGAGTCACAACGTCACCCAAGGTCCCGGTTCAAGAAATTCTCCTAAGGACCCAATCCTTAACTCTAGGGAATAAATCAAATATTACGTCTAATCCACAGTCTCTTTAGTTGTCAAACGTAGAAGTGTTGATGGTAGGTCAATTGATGGAGGGTTTAGGATTGTCATTTCTTCTCTCCCTCTCATTGGAACAAGGATTCGCTCGAGTACCTTATTACTCAACGCATATTTTTTGGTGTTGATCAGTGTGTCCATCAAGAGAAGATGGAGTCATCTGCACTTGTTTTCCTGGAATACACGGGGATGTGCCTTTTTTGAGTACCTATAGTACCTTCTACACCCAGACTTGTAGAATTTACGATGCAGAGCCCTTTTTTGGTGCAAGTTCGACTCCTGGTCCTAATAACGGTGGTCCAAGTGGACACTTTGAAATGGTTGGGAGCGCTTGCCTTTAGTGGAAGCTCTTTGATGCTATTTGATATTGTGGAAAGAGAGTTCTTCTTCAACATTTCATTACTTTGTAATATTTTGGCTAGCTCCACTGCTTTTACCAAGAGTTGGTGCACACTGATCAACATTTTTTTATTTATATCACACTTTGGCACTTACGTAAATATCAAGAGATTAATACCATAATAAAGTTATCATATTGGCTAAAAATACTTACACTCAGGTTTCATGAATCCTTTAATGATCTTATCCCATCCTCGAGCATCACTAGATCAAGTCCAAACTCAAATCCCTCATCCCAGTTCCTCAAGTGAATTTTCAACTCATCTTCATTGAGACTGCAGTTGTGCATATGATGTGCTTATCATATTCTTAAGGTAGGAGACTAAGCATGCAATATAGCACGTAAAAATGGTTAACTATAGAAATGTGGATATTTAAGTCTAAGACCCTGATGGTTAAGTCCGGTTAACCTAAAATCTCAAAACCTCTTCAACCGAGTGTCCTCGAACATTTCTGATCATGTGTGAGAGTGAAAAATGTAGGGGATTTAATCCAACTTCTTCATCATTTTTTTTGAAAGTTTTATGAAGATTTTAAAAGACATAATGACTGCCTAAACTCAAATGAGTAGATGCATCTGCATTCATCCAGTATAGGTGTAAGTACAGGCCGGAACCCGTTGCTTGAGGACAGAGCCTTACACGATGTCCTCTAAACCACCTATTCTGCTAAGGGAGAACCCTCACTTAATGCGGCTACTAATTTGGATTTAGTAGTCAATTTTGACTTTTGAAGGACTTTTTATTTATTTTCCATTTTTATGGATTTTTTTTATAAAGTTGGAGCGCAAGTTAGACTGATATTCCTAGAAATCAAGAAAATAATTTCAACACCATGTCACACGAATAAATATTTTTCAGACGTTTTTCAAACGATTTTCCAAACAAGTGATACCATTTTTAAAATCATTTTCAAAAAATATTTTTATTAATAAATAGTGTAACATAGTATGGAAAGAATTTGAAGACATTTTGTCACCTTAGTTTAAAAGATTATACTTTAGACAAAAAGTTTTAAATTTTTCAGTTTTTTTTCAAAATATAGCTAAAGTACATATACTGTATAAACGGTATACCCCTATACTTAAATTTTGCTATGCCCTCATAGCACTAGATGATACAAAGTCATAGGTCCATTTAAGTATAGAGAAATATACGGGAACTGAGGTGGGCTCCCCTTATACTTAGGTTAGAAATAACCTAAGTATCAAGGCAAGGAAAGATGAGTAAGAACATCACAGAGACTCAGGTCCCTCCTATACTTAGGCTGAGAGTAGCTAAGTATAAAGATGGAGAGTTGATGTTAGGGAGACCTTAGGTGAATTAATAAGGATGGATAAAAATGAGCGGATGAATCTTCGAAGATTGATGGAGTACATAAGGGCTAAGGGAGGGTTTCAGAGAATTCACGGCTCAAACAAGCATGCAATACCCTTAAATTCACCAACTAACACATCAAACCAATAGGTGTTGATTAATTATCTTGTCATTTTTATTTGTAAGTAAAACATTCTAGTTTACACATGAATTAAAAAAAGTCAAATAAAATCATCCTACGTAAACAAGGGTGTTGCTCTCCCAAAACATGATTTTACTCCATTATAGGTTGACTTGCAACTAACAGTCCAAATTATTTGCTTAATGTTATCATTGATTAAAGGTGAGCACATAAATGAAGCAACCATCGTCTACCGCTCATTCTCAATTCATTAAACTTGGTTATCAAGCTAGGAAAATACGTCAAGAAAAGGCCATGGAAATGATAAAAATCATGATCTATGCTAAGAGATAAAACAAGCAGTGCCCAGAGCAAAATCCGTGAAAACTTGGAATGAATAAAAACCAAAACCAAATGTATGCAAGTCGATGAAAAACTGCACCTAGCATCCTTCTATTAGCGGGGAAGAATATCTTTTAATTTGGCTGGGTGAAGTGATGTTTACATGTGTCTTAATTAAGTGTGTCCTAGCCACGATAAAAAATGTAAAATAAAAATGTGTAAAATAGCTCAAAGAGCCACGTGCCTGGTCTTAAGTTGACAATCAAGTGGGGCAATCCCCGGACAACCACAGAGAACTTTGTTTATTTACATGCATGAGTCTTTGATCAAAGATCATTGTAAAGATGATTATTACATGGAATGGAATAAAATGAAAAAAAAACATTTTTTCTTCGATTTTTCTCCAAAATTGCCTCTGCGGCTCCTCGCAGTGGGGAAACACCTACTCCTTGCCTCCTTGAACACCAAGGGCCCTGCCACAAAAACAAACATTAGATATCATTCGGAAAAAATTATCAATGCAACACAACATGAACAAATTGACGTACGTATGAAAATAACACTTAATTAAATAAATAAATAATCCAAACAAGACGAAAGATGAGAGCCCCCGGCAACAATGCCATTTGACGAACCCCAAATTTTTCCCTCTTAATAATGTGCAATTAACCACTTTCGTTGCACTCGGATAAAATCGGATAAATCAAAAACTGCTTGATTTAAAAATAATCAATCAAAATAAAGCGGTCGATTGTATTTTACATGGGTAAGCTCAAGGTCGAACTCAAGGACACAAGCCTCTTACGCATTATTTAGACTTTTATTACCGAGGTTAAGTGATGAATTAACCATGCATAGGTCAATCAATGCATTAAGACAAGACACGATGCATAATTATACATGAGAAAAACACTTTTTATTTGATTTTTTAATATGCGAAGGAATGCAAGATTAGAGTAATGCGAATATGCCCTAAGTATCAGAATATTCGAGTCATTCAATCAGGAGTCAATCTCTGCTTTAAATCGTGAAGCTAATTCAATTTACTAAGTGATACAAGGCATACGAGGAATTATATGAGAGACACTTGGTTTAAAATAATGCATCAAAGTTTACGGTGTCAAAACAAAGATCTAAGGATGCTATTGGAAATATCATTAGATTATCATCAAAACGAGACCAAAATAAACTCAAACTGAGATACGATGCTCAAGATATTCACAAAAGAAAGCAGGGACATAAATGCAAGAAAAATATGAAATTGCAATTTGGAGAAGTTCCGAGAGCATTGTTGCAAAATACCGGGCCAGTCATGTGATAGGAATGTGATGGCGAGGCTTGGGTGGCTTGCAGGCTCGGATTTGCTTCGGCTAGGCTTGGGTGCTCCTCAAACACTTGTTCAGCCTTGGATCAGTCTCGTGAGAGGCTCGGGAAGATCCAAGCTTAGAGGTCCAGTGTCACTTCCTGTTGCTGACATGTGGAAGAACGTGGACCATCCGATCATCGAGATCGGACGGTGGCTGTACTAAGTCGGAGAAGAGGCATGGCTGGATGAGGGTCATCTGATCTATAAATCAGACGGTAATTCTACGTCGAGGTCCCTCATCTCCGTCCGGGGCTGGCAACAATCTCAGAGCTCCGGCGACATCCTCCTATTTCTACCCCGCTTGCTTAGTGAAGATAGAGCTCCCTGGAGCTTCCTGAGAGCAGGTTGTTGAAGCTTGATTCATGGGCAAGGAGGGGAACATGCTAGAGAGAGATGGCATTACTCCATCGTCAGAGGTAGAGCAAGCCAACTCCGCTCTAATGAAACTCCAACTATTGAGTCATGGTGATACCTGCAATAGTTAGAAGATAGCTGATGTTTCGTGCGTGGGTGAACGTGAGTGAAATGTGGGACGTGCAGTGCGAAGAAGCGGAGGTAGCAGGGCATCTTCTCCCGTGAAGTGGAGAAGAGAGGGGTGGAAGTGAACAGGGCATGGAGAAGGAGATATGACCGTCGAAGCGATGCACAAAGGTGACTGTGGACGGGTGAAGCTAGGGTGATGGTCCATGGATGATGATCATGATCGGAGGGACCTATTTAATTTAGAGGAAATCAAAGAAAAAAGCAAAGAGTGATCGAGGGGTCTTACCTGGGCAATGGCGGTCGTTGACGGCTTGGGTTGGGGTTCAAGGCAAACCCCAGGTCTTCGCTGAACTCCATCAGCCAGTTAGAGCAGCTCGAGTGGAGGCAGAGCTCAGCGACACGACCGCGAAGGTTGCACGTCTCACTAGGAGCAGAAGTCATCTTCGCTCCATAAATCTCACCTCCCCCCGGTCTTGGGGAGGTGGAGGAGGGATGGGCCTTGCCCCTCACAAAGGTAGACGACAGTGCAAGTGCCCGGAGATGGAGTATTTGAAGGGGGAGTTATCGGTTCCAAGTGGTTGATATCGTGTGTTGAGTGGTATACATGGAGCGAGAGGGGCAGTTATGTGACAACCCATGAAGCTCACGAGGATGAGGGAAGATGTGGCTATGTCGTAGGGTGGTTAGTGAGAGGAGTGGTTGGCGAAGATGGTGGGGAAAAATGGAAAGGGGGAGACAGCTGTGTGAAGCGAACGATGTGGGTGAGGGTCTCTGGAGGTAGACGACGAAGCCTCTACTGTTGGATCTCACGATCCAATGGCTGAGTGGTGAGCTCTCAAGTGCGGCTAGGATCAAATCTGTGGCGGTGAGAATTAAGGCTAGGATAGCGCCACGTGTTGCCAGGGGTAGGTGGGATGAAGTGGACGCGATGAGGAGATCAGGGTTTGGATTAGATGGTCGATGATCATAATGGGAACCGATGGTGGAGATTTGAGGTTCCTGGAGAAGATCGGGCGGTGGATAATGCAACACGTGGCAAGTTGAGAGCAAGGCACTGTTGAGCGGTCCAGATTTGATCTGGACTTTTATCATGTGGCTGGAAACGGATATGGGAAGAATGGTGGAGATCTGAAGAGGAAAGAGGTGATCTAATGGTGGAAAATGGGGGCGGGAGGTAGATGAAGGAGCGGGCCACGTGGCACAAACAGAAAGCACTACGTGGCACAATCAGATTATTCAGATATAAAATGTGAAATATGAAGGATAAGGAGACCGAATTTGTAAAACTCAAAACATGGAAGTTGTAAATTGAATTTCTTCTACTACCTTTGATAATTTAATCAAATTAATGGTCAAATTAATTTGTTGTCGTTCGTTGCAGTTGGATAATAAGAGCAGATCAAAAAACACTTTTAATTAAAGTCAAATTAATCATGAGTGGCAAATTTATTTTACTTGGGCAAGCCCAAGGTCGAACTCAGGGAGGCAGTTGTCTCCTTAGGTAGATTAGAAGCAAATTCCAATGTTTGGTTTTCAAGGGATGTTTTTTTTGTCTTTTTCAATATATTTTATGCAAGAAAGAAAAAACATATGCACACTCAAGCCAATTTATAAGTTAATTCAAAATACGGTCAAATTGATTCTAAAAATTATGAAACTTGGCCAGGTGGTGAAATATGATGAAGTTAAGCTATACTATTTTTTTTGGATTTTTCTGACACTGGAGAAAGTTATTATGAATTAAAAATGGATGTAGAGTGACTTTGACTAAATTAATTTTAATAAATATCATATCACAATATTTTCAGATATCAAAATTATCCTAGATAGATCTAAGTGTGAAGGATCTAGGAAAATTAATCAACCTAAATTTCTAGGTGAAATGGACCTATTACAAATTAATTAAGGAAATCACTAAATGATTTATTCAGGCCTCAAGATGCATGCAAATGAGATGATTTTTTTACGCAATGTGAACTCAATTATCTTAGACCTAATGCAAATTTTTGGTGATTTTTGGAGTCCTAGAGAAATTACTATTTATTAAAAGGCATAAATGGGCAAAAAATAGCAAAATTCAACCGATTAATTTATAGAAAACTCCACTGATATTAGAAAAATGTGTCAAGTGTCTCATATAAAAGTAGACAAAGTAAGCTACACAATGCAATTTTTAAAATTGAATGCGTGCAAAGATAGGGGTATAAATGCAACTACAGGAATTAAAATTGATAAAAATAAAACGTGCTGACAGGGACCAATATGCAATTACCTATAATGCTGAGGGGGTGGATGCAATTTTTCCACAGAACACATGCTCCTCACGTGGGGGTCTCCTGGTAGGGACTGAAATGTAATTATAAAAACCTTCAGGAGCCTCGCTACGAATTGCCCAGGCCGTACGTGCAGATCACGTGGGGATCCCAAGCTCGGTGGACTTTGGAGGCTCGGGCAGAGGCTCGGACTAGGGTCGGAGTAGCTTCGGAGAATCCGAGCCTGGAGGTCGGGGAGGAGGCTCGAAAGCTGCTACACGGTGCTTGCTGGACCGCTAGATCGAGTGACGATCTAATGGTGGAAGATGGCTAATGCATGGCACAATGCGGTTCGTTGGATCCAGGTAGATCAATGGCCTCTGGAGCTCGATGAAGATGCAACGTGGACGATCGACAACCGTTAGATAAGAATTGATCCAACAGCATCTGACGCTCGAGGAATCAGCGACATGGCTTCGTCCAAACCATCCGATCAAGAAGATCGAACGGCTACTAGGCTTCGTGCTCAACGGTCATCCGCCTTCTGTGGCGGAGGAGGCTGTGCTCCGACAATGAGGCTCTAACTCCGCCTCTATTGTCTGAGTTCGATGAACCTCGTCGACAGCTGCTGAGGAGCTGCGAATGATCGTAGAGACTTCAGGTAGCCGTCGATGGTCTTAGGAGCGACTGGGGTGGTCTGGAGAGTGGCGGCGATGAAGCTCTAACTGAGCTCCGATGGTGTTCCAATCAATGAAAAATGGAGTACCTGCAGGGGGTTAGCTTGATAGCTGAGGCGTGCACAGTGGTCGTAGGGTGAACGTGCATGCGGAGGGAGACCTGGAGGGGCATGAAGAAGGTCTGGTGCTGTTGCTCTGACAAGGTGGCGGAGCAGCCGTCGGTGTGAGGTGAAGTGTGTTGTGTGAGAAGATGGATATGGGCGCGAAGATCTCAGCTCCGATGCGGAGCTCAGAGGGTGGTCAGAGGGGGTGAAGATGCGAAAAGGGGCGGAATAAATTACGAGAAAAAGGGGAAAAATAAAGAAGAAGATCGGAGGGGGAATGGACGAAGCTACCTGGGGTTGGAGGCTGGCTGGTGCAGCTCCTGTCTTCGATCGAGGGATGGTAGAGGGCCCGAGCTCAAGCAGCTCATCAGAGAAGCTGCAGCACGACGCGGCGACATCGTGGATCTCGCCGGAGGTGAAGTCCTGTCTTTGCTTGATTTCACGCCCCATTGCTGTCACCAGTGGGTGGCTCTGAGCTCTAGGATACCTCTCCTGATGGCGGATATAATCGGAGGGCCAGGGGTAGTGCAGAAGCGTGCGGTGGAGATGGAGGGTCTTTGAGGAGATCGGATGGTTCATGAGTCAACACGTGACATGCTGGGGGCGAGGCGCTAACAGATGGCCAAGATTTGATCCGGGGGAAGATCGGATAGTTGCGATTGGCGGCACAAATGGATGGTTTGGATCTGGAGAGAGAGAGGAGGGAATCGGACTGCGGGGAAGCCCGGGCGCGTGGTGCAATCAGAGGGCGCCACGTGGCCAGCTCTGAGTGGCTGAGAAAGAAAGTGAATTTAGAGAGAGAAGGTGGTTTAATTTGGAAAAACTCAAAACATGAAAGTTGTAGATCTTGATGAGATCTACAAGTTTCATGTTGAGCAAAAACGGAAATGAGGTCAAATATGATACAAAAAATACAAGAGTACAAATATACATATATGTAGTATACAAGGGGCCCAAAAACCCAAATTTTGCCTACGAGCTCCGAATTGAATAAAATTAGTCTCATTTTAAAGGTCTCTGGATGTGTATTAATCTGAAGGTGAGTAGACCTAATTCGGAGTCTGCAAGAGAGTCATATATGTGTTCTATGGTCCAGGGGGTTTGGGGCTTTATTGGGTATTTTACAAGATAGAGTTTTTGGTCTTCTTCCTTATATTATTAACTAATAATATACATAGTATAATGAAGGTGTTATTTGATTTTAGAGGATATATAAAATACAAATAGTTACATGAGTTAGTGGTTTATATTTTACAAGTGGATTTTACAAATGAGTTGGCTTCTAATTTAATGCAAATATGAAGTGCTAAAATGCATGTATTGTGGATTGATGCATGAATGGTATTGTTGCAAGATAAAGGGAAATATACTGCTAAATACCCGGGAACAACGCTCTATTTTCAACTTTTAGAGTGATGAATCTCATATTCATCAACCCCCTATACTTAAACCCTGCTCGTCCCCGAGCAACTAAAATGAAACGCAAAAGTGAAATGAGATTGGGTTCCATACCAAGGTCATGAACAAAAGTTGAAAATGGAGCTTGACTCGACCTTTGGATTAATTATGTGGCGGAACCTTATTAGGATATGAACTTAAGACCTAACAGACTTCAAGTTCCACAAGTCTTCTATTCAAGATGCCTCAACAGTCACGTCAGAACAAATCCTCATTCACAAATTTCTGATGACTATGATTCTTACTTGTACCGTGTAAGTGATAAATAGCTCTCCACATCAGAAATGGCTAAGAACCAGCCTCATTTAACAAGGTAACTCTAATTCCATGGTCCAGTAACTCTTTCCTTGAGGAGCGGTCTAAGTTCAAGTGCGACCATCTCAAGAGAAGGTGGTGGAGAAAAGAATGGACGGTAGCCAGTGTAGCTACCTATCCCGGGATGCCTGACCAGTGTAGCCAAGTCATCCAGCTACTGACTTCTTGCTAATATACATACTCCCATAGATATTTCATTTTCTATCTAGCATGTTGACGAGTTGCGGACCTACCCTTTTACTGTTGTCGGATTGACTATTTCGTTGCAATCGGATAGATCCGCGTCGATCAAAAATAACCGCACAAATCGATGAATCGTCGAGTGAATTAGTATGTGGTTGTATTTTTGTTTAGCCTGGGCAAGCCCCAGGGTCGACTTAAGGAGGCAAAGGAATAACTCGGGATCAAGTTAGAGGGATTAGATCGTTGTTTTCCAAGTCGGATTTTTTTTGTAATTTTTTTATGCAATAAAATGCCAAATGCGATGATGCAAATGAACTAGGTTATTAAGAAAATCAACAACTTAGACAAATTTAATTTTAATGTGAAATTAATCCAAATTGACCAAATTGTATTTTTCTTGTAAACCTAATTCAATAATTAATGCAAAATGGATTTTTTTTGGAATTTTCAGATTTAAAATAAACAAATGAAAAATGCAAACTTCTTTGGGGTTTTTATGCAATTTTTCATGCAAATGATATGCAAAAATTATGAAAAATTTATTGGAAGATAAACATGATGAAATGAAGCTACAATAATATTTTTGGAATTTGCTGACACTTTTGATTTTTTTATGAATTTTTTACTGAAAACATAGTGGCTATAGGTATTTAATTCCTAATTAATCCACGAAGTTAAATTGTCCAGAGATTATTTATCTCAAATAGATATTTCAACAAGGAATTTAGGAGACTTCAAATTTTATAAAAAAATCTTATACATGGATTTAATTAAAAATCAATTACAAAATTCCCCTAGATGCACAATACAACTCCTAATTTGACGAAACTTGTATATTAATTAAAGAACACTTAGAGGCATCATTCACAATTTTTTCACAATTTTTGGAGCAATAAATTACTATGTGCGAATTTCAGAGCTTAAATGGGTCACTGATTTTAAATCTCTGATTTTTAATAAATAATAAGATGCTCACAAAAATGTAAATAAATAGCCACAAGATATAGAATTATATGCTCATCAAAATGCCACTTTTTTTGATAAAAAATGGTGCAAAAATATTGTCTAAATTAATGCTCAAAACCATGGATCTCTTTGCAACTACTGAAATGAAATAAACTCAACTCAAACTGTGCCTAAGAGCACTTTTGTGAATAGATAAACTTGCAGGGGTGAAATTGTAATTTTCACAAAATAAGAAAATAAAAGACCTTCACTTTTCTTCTCCTGCAAGTAGAGCGCACGATGGGGGCGGCTAGGGCACAAATGGAGTCCACCGCGGCGGGTGGCACCGCTCGATGTCGCGTCGCATGGAGGAGGGCGGAGCAAGGGGGCGGATGACATCAAGGGCAAGGGGCACAACGCGATGGTGGAGCTGGTGGCCGGCGGTGCCTGGAGGTTGGCGAGCTGTAGCGTGGGGCGACGCCAGAGCTGGGCGCGCGTGCTGGAAGGAGGAGGAGGACGGACCACGCAACGATGGTGCTGCGGTGGCTTGGGGCTGCTGCGAGCGGAGGGGCATGCCTGCGCGGGGTTGCGCGCGCATCGTCGGTGGGAGAAGGTGTGGATGGGGCGGGGCGGCGTGCGGACCGCCGCTGGAGGTGGCGGGCAGCGGTGCCACAGGTGGCTGTAGCAGGGGCGAATCTGGAAGAGCTAGCCGCCACTGGGGGCTGGTGGCAGGCCGCGGTGAACGACGGCGGTGGCTGGAGGGTGCTGCGGTGACCTGCGAGGAAGGAGGTGTCGAAGACCACGAGCTCTTCCTGTTTTCATTCTTCTTTTAATTTTTTTTTGTATTTTCTTTGTAAACAGTGAAATAAAGATGTGATAATGATAATGGTGGTGGTTATGATGGATTGTGGTTGATGAATAAAGTGAGGGTGAAAATGTAATGAAGATGTACAAGTCAAATAATTGGTGTTAGATAAAAAAATTTGACGAAGTGAATATAGAGAGATTACCTGTGAATTGCCGAAAGTGGAGCCGCGTTGTGCGTCTGCCGTTGTGGCCTCCAGGAGATGGCAGTCTTTGAAGCTTGGCAGCGAGTTTGGAGAATCTGCTGCTATGTGGGCGGTGCTCCACGGATCTCACTTAAGCCTTGTCGTCGCTCGACCTACTACGCCAAAGCTGTCACCATTGACACATCAAAGGGGGCTTGGGGCTCTCTTTCTTTCAAGAACGATGGATGATGAAAAATGGTGGAGAGGAGGAGAATATAGAGAGGAGGGGGAAGTTAGAAAAGAGGTGAAGATGGAGGGATGGTGGAGGGACTGGTGACTTGGAGTGGGGAGTAAGAAAAGAAGAGGTAAAAGGGAGGATAAAATTATATAATTAATAAAATAATATAGTAGGCTATTAAAAATATCAATAATTAAAATAATAATAATAAAATAATAAAATTCGAAAATAATAATAATAAATCCGAAAATAAAAAATTGGGGTGACATGTGGCGGCTCCAGGAGCCACCACATGTCGCTCCTAAAAAATTCAAAAATTAAATGTAAAGAAAATTAAAAAGAAAAAACAAAAAGGATTAAATCAAAAAGTGGTCAACACGAAAGTTGCTCGACTCGACGAGATCTGCAACTTTCGTGAAGGGTCAAAAATCAAATGAAATCATATGTAGAAAAATGTATTTTTGGGTGATACCTAATAGGTACAAAATACCACATTTTTCCTTTTGCAATTTTTTTGTCATTTTTAAATAAGAGAAAATTTTAAAATAAAATAGAGAAAATATGAAAAGAATATTTACAACATAAACTATTTTTTTTGAATTTTTAATAATTAAGAAAATAAAATGTGTGAATTTCAGAGCTTAAATGGGTAAAATATCAATGATTTTTAATGAATAATAAGATGCTCACAAAAATATAAATAAATAGCCACAAGATAATTATTAGATGCTCATCAAAATGCTATTTTTTCTGATAAAAAATTGGTGAAAATGCGTTGTCCAAATTAATGCTCAAAACTAGGGATCTCTTTGCAATTACTGAAATGAAATAAACTTGTCTCAAACTGTGCCTAAGGGCACTTTTGTGAATAGATAAACTTGCAGGGGTGAAATTGTAATTTTCACAAAATAAGAAAACAAAAGACCTTCCCTTTTCTTCTTCTGCAAGTACAGCTCACGATGGGGGCGGCTAGGGCACAATGGGAGTCCATCGCGACGGGCGGCGCCGCTCGATAGCGCGTCGCTTGGAGGAGGGCGGAGCGAGGGGGGGCGGACGACATCGAGGGCAAGGGGCACGACGTGATGGTGGCGCTGGTGGCCGGCTGTGCCTGAAGGTCGACGAGCTGTAGCACGAGGCAACGCCAGAGCTGGGCGCACGCGCTGGAAGGAGGAGGAGGACAGGCCACGCAACGGCGACGCGGCGGTGGCTAGGGGCGGCTGCAAGCGGAGGGGCACGCCTGCACGGGGCTAAGCGTGCGTCGCCAGTCGGAGAAGGTGTGGATGGGGCGGAGCGGTGCGCGGACCGCCGCTGTAGGTGGCGGGCAGCGGCACCGTAGGTGGCTGCGGCAGGGGCGCGTCTAGAAGAGCTAGCGGCAGCTGGGGGCTGGCGGTAGGCCGCGGTGAACGACATCGGTGGCTGGAGGGTGTTGCGGCGACCTGCGAGGAAGGAGGTGTCAACAGCCACGAGCTCTTCCTGTTTTCTTTCATTTTTTAATAATTGTTTTTGTATTCTCTTTGTAAAAAGTGAAATAAAGATGTGATAATGATAATGGTGGTGGTTGTGATGGATTGTGGTTGATGAATAAAATGAGGGTGAAAATGTAATGAAGATGCACAAGACAAATAATAAGTGTTGGATAAAAAAATTTGACGAAGTGAAGATAGAGAGATTACTTGTGAATTGCTGAAAGTGAAGTCGCGTTGTGCGGCTTCCGTCATGGCCTCGAGGAGATGGTGGTCTCTGATGAATACCTATTCATCACTCTTTATTCTTTTATTTTAGCTACAAAACCTTTGCCAAACACATGTATATTCATGTAAATACAAATAATTAGCATTCAGCATGCATTGTATAAAAATAAATAATTAGCATATTTTTGTGCATAAATAAAAGAATAAAGAAACAAAAGAAAAAGAGGGAGATATTTAGAATAAATATTGAGCGACCTAATCCCAAGGGAGGGCTCAGCATGGGCCTGACCGCATAAAAACCCAAGAAGAATGAGATAAGGAAGCTCATGTGTGTAAATATATACCAATAAATAAATAAAAATATTTACCTCTAAATAAAATAAAAGTGGGCTTCTATTTATTTGTATATATTTGTAAATATAAAATTAAAATAAAAGTGAGAAAATTAAAAGGAATAAAAAAAACCCTTCACGCTTGTAGATATACCATGTACATAAAACCCTTTATCTATTTATTTATCCCTATAAATAAATAAATTAAAATCCAATAAAAATTGTACATATTCTAGACTTCATCATGTAAATAAATAAAATAAAAATCATACAAATAAAAATAAAATAAAAAGAACAAAAAAATAAAAATCAAAATAAACATTGTATATAGACCATGTACATACTCGTATATATCTATTTATTTAGCCCTTGTAATTAAATAAGAAAAATAAAATAAAAATACCTTTTTATTCCAAATTTTATGCTGTAAATAAATAAAATGTAAAATTGGAATAAAAATGTATAAAAATAAATAATTAAAATCAAAATAAAAAATACAATATTGTATATACCTATGTATATAATACTACATTGTAAATACCTAATTTTTATTTCAATAAAATAGATAAAAATCACAAAAAAATAATTTAAAATAAAAGAAACATTTTTTATATTTTAACTTTTTCCTTATTCGGCCATTTACTATTTTATATCTAATTTCCAAATAGTTCTGACATGGCCACTCCTGATTGGTCCACGGGGGATGTTGACCCCCGGTCAACTCCCCCCCCCCCCCGGACCACAGACTTGCGGATCTGCGCCCGACCCATCTCTTCTCCCATTTATTGCGCCTTGATCCGAGCCCCAAATCCGCAAACCCCAGGCTCTGGTTATTCCTCAATTATCCTAGATCCACGCCCGGGGTGGGTTCTCGGGGTCCGCGCTCCGATTTCCTCGCCCGACACCCATCTCGCCGGACCCCTAGCCATATTTATTCGCAGCTCCGCCGCTCGATTCACTCATCTTTGGCTCTGCCATTTCCATCTGAGGACCTCCACCGCCTTCGCCTGAGTGACAGCAAGCGTCCGGTGGTGTTGCAATGAGGAGGGAGTGCTCAGCCATCGATCCGACCGCTCTTCGTCGCCGTACGCCGCCCCTGGAGTTGTGCTCGAGCCTTGGGCATCGACGGCCCTCGAGGAAAGGACCTAGAGCTTCACTAGCTCAACCACAGTCGACTCCGATCATCCGGTAAGCTTCGTTCCCTTTCGTTTTAGCTAATTTCGAGTTACGACCAAATCGTCCGTTCGCCGACGACCATCGATTCCGACCACATCCGCCCATATCTTGACCATCGGACTCGACCCTCATCTTCGACCTTCTCCCTTGCACATTTTCCACCCCTCCATCCAACCCAGTTCGCCATGGAACTGGGATTCGAGATCCTTCGTCGTCGCATCACCGGAACTCCTCTGCCCCGACGCATCATTCACCCGACTCGCTTCTAATCAGGTCGAGGCATTTTTCCCTCGACCCAGGAGTCCTTCTGTGCTATTTTGCAGGTCTGAGGGGGTCCATCTGAGGACCTCAACTTCCAGGCACAGGAGCTTAGCTCCGCCGCTGTCGCCCGGCTTCTCGGAGTTCGTTGGCACATCGGAGGGGTTCTTCAGATGCGGGAGGCTCCGGTGATTCTTTTCCGATCTTCAGTGTCCATCGAGGAGGTCCACCGCACGCGTATCGGGCCAGCGAAGTTCGTCGGCCACCTATTCTTCGTGGACCTTCAGCCACCGTCCATCCAACCACGCCGCTCCAGATGCGATCTCAGCCCTTGATGTGAGGAGCAGCAGCACCCGTTCGATCATTGGAGGTTGGACCTGGACCGTCAGATTAGCTAGGTTTAACCCACAACACACCACAGCCGCACGATCAGCCACGTGGGTACACCTCTGCCGTTCGATCCGCGCCGAGGGTTCTTAAAGGAGGCTCCACTGATCCAGACCATTCGATCATCCACGTAGAGTCATCCCAGCCCTTGGATCATAATAAGGGGGTAATTTGCTCTTAGGCCTCTCCTACTTTGTCATTTACGTTCTAGTCTTGTAAATATTTTTCACAGTTTATTTTGGTTTGGAATATTTGCATAGAGGACCTTTTTATTTACTTTTATTGCATTTTCGTCCCTGTTTGTAGTGTGCACATGCATCGACACGTGATTTATTGAATATTTTGCATGTTATACCCTACGTTCCTTGTGTGTTACTGTTTATATCTTTTAAAATAGGAATGATATTTTGGTCCCTCTAAGCCTGGACCACGTGCCTAGCGTGTGAGTCGGTGGGTATTTTGCAATTAAGGCCCTAAGGTTTTCAGCCGTGTTACATTTTGTCCCTTTCAACTTATTTTATTTGCAACTAGGTCCCTGTGCACTGTGCCTTCTTGTCTGATTTTAATAAAATATCAAATCAAGTCCAAATTTCGTGAAAATTGGATAAGTGGCTCCTGCCACTAAGTAAAATTTTCACTAAAAATTTGGTACATTTTTAAGCATTTTTAGTAGTTTAAAAACCTATTTTTTTCTGCCTGTTCATATCTAAAATTCATAAAAAAAATATCAAAATCTCTTTAAAAATAACTAAAAATTCAGATTTTGTCTATTTTTGTGTGCTTGATTTTCTGACAAAGTTTGGTCATTTTTTTTATTTATAAAACTATAAAAATTGAAAAACCTTGAAAATCTCATAAAAATTTTAATAAATAATAGAAAAATCCAAAAATAATAAATCTTTTTCCCGATTGTTCCTTCTTGTTCATACTTCACCGGAAAAATACCTCCAGGCCTTGAAACAACCATTTAGTAATTTTAAATGGTTGTAGAAGCCTGGCCCCTATACTTAACTTTGCTAGTCCCTTAGCAAACACTTATTTGAAAAAGAAGTGAAAAAGAAAAAGAAAAAGAAAAAAAGGAGAAAATGCATGGATTAAGGCTGAATATTAAACTTGCCTTCATTAAATTGCAATATGGAGCTCGATCAGTTCTTTGGATTATTAATGTGTCGGAACCTTATTTGGACTTAAGCTTAAAACCTAACAGCCTCCAAGTTCCACCAATCTATGGGCAAGACTCCTCAATAAACCAGATCAGAACAAGTCTACAAACACAAACTCTAATGACCATGAATCTTTTCCTATAGTGTAAGTGATTTGTAGCTCCCCACCTCAGAAGTAACAAAGAAACAACCTCCCCCAACCTGGTAATTCTAATGCCTCGGTCTAGCAACTCTTTCCTCGAGAAGCGGGGAATTCCCTTCTAAGTTCAAGTGCAACCGACTCAAGAAGAGGGGGAAGAAGAGAATGGACCATGGCTAGTGTCATCATGTATCCTTGGGAGCTCCAACCAGTGTAGCTGAGTCTCCCACTGCAAGCTTCATGAGATGTAACATGTATACCATAAGCTTTTGCTTTATTTGACTATATATACTCCGGTGGGATTATTAAATTTTCAATCCGACCCACCACTTTTTTGGAGTTCTTTTATTTTTGAACATTTTTTTTCATGTGCAACTGTACAGCATATCTACATGGTTCAGCATATATACAAGGAGTTTTTCCTCTTGAGCCTGTAGACTATCCCTCTTTTGAAGCTTTATTGCAACCCACAACTTCTGTCTTTAGCCTTCATTACCACTAGACCATGTTGAGACGCACTTCCTTCACTAAAAGAAGAAGAGAGGTTCCGCCTAGAAGTACTACCCTCATATGCTACCCCAAGCCAAAGGAAACTGCCTCCTCACCACGTCATCCGTGGAGAGCTAAGTGTAGAGTGCTTGGTGCATGTAAAGCCATTGTCTCTGAGAGTCATGCATGTGCTGTTAAGTGCTCTACTTAGGCTCATCAAGATGACATATGCTCATAGCCTAGTGGACTTAAAGAATTAAGTCACTATGGACCTGAAAAGCCTTAACCCTAAGCCCTATAAGGTTCCTCTAATCATTTGGTGGATTAAGATCTTAATCAAGCTCCATTTTCCAATTTAATTCCAGGCTAGTTTAAATGTCAACTAAAATCCATGAAAAACTATACAAATATTTACAAGGATGCTATTTACAAATATTTACACGAATGCAAAATTTTTGAAAAATGTTTTGAAATCATGGATGATCATGGATGTGTGCATTAATGCAAGTTTTGCAAAATATTTACACAAATTTACACAAGAGTTTTGCAAACTTTTGATTTTCAAAAAATTTGGAAAAATATTGTACTATATGCATAATTTTGATATATACATATTTACACATTATTTACACAAAAAGTTTTCGAAAACGTTTTTACAAAAATAATTTGTACAATAGCTATGTATGTGCAAGTAAAAGAATGTTTATTTATAGAGAAAATTTTTAAATTTTTATGGTTTTTTTGGGTTTTTAGCCATTTTTATTTATAAACACACTTACACAAAGTACGAGTTATGCCAAGCTTGGCAGCAAGTTTGGAGAATCTGTTGCTACGTGGGCGGTGCTCCATGGATCTCACCTAAGCCTTGTCGTCGCTCGACCTATTGCGCCAAAGCTGTCACCATTGACACATCAAAGGGGGCTTGGGGCTCTCGTTCTCTCAAGAATGGTGGATGATGAAAAATGGTGGAGAGGAGGAGAATATAAAGAGGAGGGGGAAGTTAGAAAAGAGGTGGAGAAGATGGAGGGATTGTGGAGGGAGTGGTGACTTGGAGTGGGGAGTAAGAAAAGAAGAGGTAAAAGGGAGGATAAAATAATATAATTAATAAAATAATATAGTAGGCTACTAAAAATATCAATAATTATAATAATAAAAATAAAATAATAAGATCGAGAAATAGTAATAAAAATTTCGAAAATAAAAAATTGGGGTGACATGTGACGTCTCCAAGCGCTGCCACATGTCGCTCCTAGAAAATTCAAAAATTAATTGTAAAGAAAAATTAAAAAGAAATAACAAAAGGGATTAAATCAAAAAGTGTTCAACATGAAAGTTTCTCATCTCGACGAGATCTACAACTTTTGTGAAGGGCCGAAAATCAAATGAAATAATTTGTACAAAAATGTATTTTTGGGTTGTACCTTATAGGTATAAAATACCACATTTTTCCTTTTGCAATTTTTTTGTCTTTTTTAAATAAGAGAAAAAATTAAAATAAAATTGAGAAAATATGAAAAGAATATTTACAACTTAAACTATTTTTTTATTTTTAATAATTAAGAAAAATAAAATGATAAAATACAGGGGTAAAACGGTCAATATGTACAATATACAAAAGGGGGCCAAAATCTAAGTTTTGCACACGAGCTCCGATTTTAATGAAATTGGTCTTGTTTCGAAGGTCTCTGAATTAAGATTACTTTAAAAGTAAGTAGACCTAAATCGGACACTGTAATAGAGATAGATATGTGCATTTTAAGGCTCCTAGTTTCAAACTTGGATTGAGGTTTTATTGGTCAATTTTGCAAGTTAGTATTTTTTTGATATTTTTCCTTAATTAGTGTTAGTAATATATACACTATGGAATTGATTTTATTGCATTTTGAGTTAGTATAAAATATATACAAATAGGTGGAATATGGTGAATATACAGGTGAATACTTACAAGTGAAATGACTTCTTATTTAATACAATATGAATGCTAAAATGCAGATGTTTTCAATACATGTATGAATGCTAATTATGCAATATAAGTGGAAATAGGCAGCTATTTACTCGGTAACAAAGCTCTATTTTAAACTTTTAGAGTGATGAATCACAGATTCACCACTTGTCTACTTTTTTGGAGTTCTTGCATTTTTCTTTTTTTCTTTTTCTTTCTTTTTTGTTTTGGAACTATATACAAGGTGTATCATGTACATTAGGAGTTTTTCCTCTTGAGCCAGTAGACTATCCCTCTTTTGAAGCATTATTGCAACCCACAGCACTGTCCTCAGACGTCAACACCACCAGACTAGGTTGAGATGCACTATCCTCCCTAGAGGAGGACGGATGTTTCCACCCGTGTGCTACTCCAAGCTAAAGGATTCTACCTCCTCACCACCTCATCAATGAAGATCTACGTGCATTGTGCTCTGTCCAAGTTAGGTCACTGTCTAAAAGAAGCATGCGTGTGCACGAGATATTCTACTTAGACTAATCAAGATGACATGTGAACATAGACTTGTGGACTCAAGGAATTAAGTCACTTGACCTAAAAAATCATAACTCTAGCTCCTATAAGGTTCCTCTGAAATTAGGTGGATTAAGGTCAAATCAAGTCCATCCTCAACATCTATTCGTAACTTAGTTCAGAACTCACTAGCTTTTCACCTGGCATATGCAAGATATGCAGATGAGATGCAGATGACATACTATGTAGATGAATGAAATGCAAGACTCTGTTTCTTTTCAGATGCAGAGATGATGTGCAAGAGTAAAATAAGAAGCCTTTGAATTTTTCATTTTTTTATGAGCGTTTGGGATGTGCCTCCTACGTTACAATAGTTTTGTAGGTATTATACATATTATAAAAGTGTATTTTACCAGATTATAAAAGTGTATTTTACAAAAAGTTTTCTCTAATTTTTACCCATCCCGTATACATAGAAAATACGTGAAAGTACGAGCTATGGGTAAAGTATATATGTAATATATACACGCCCCCCTATACTTAGCATGTGCTATGTCCTCATATCACGAAAAGTGAGGAAAAAGACATTGCTCGTGATAAGCGTAGGAGAGCTAAATTACAAAAAGTATAGAAATCGCTCCGATCGATATACTTAGGATCTGGCATCCTAAGTGTAGAAGAATATCAAAAAATGGGGCGAATGAGGGCAAGAGGGGAAATGGATGAGTATATACATGGCGGGCATCGGTCCCCCTATACTTAGGCTCTGGTCAGCCTAACTATAGGATTGGAGTGAGTATGAGGACCAAAGTGATCTGGAGGATGTACAGTGAACAGACTCGGTTAACTCACCCCCCCCCTTACTTAGGATCTGATCATCCTAAGTATAGTCTTAAATGGAGATAGATGAAACTGGGATGGGTCATTAGAGTCGTGGAAGAGAGCAGAATGTACAAGAATGATGGGTATATACAAGGGTGTCAGTCTGAATCTTTCAAGATGTTGTTGATGGCGAGAGCTCACTGCTTCAAGGTCTCATGCACGGCTCGAAGTCCATCCGCGGTATCCGCCTCACGCATGAATACAATCACCTCGACATGGACTAACTACTCATTGGATTCGACGAAGTGCATCAACAGTTGTCCATTCACTAGGAATGTCAGTGTGTCATCTGCGAGATCTGAGATCTCGACACATCCACTATCATGCACCGTGTGGACAACGGATGGGCCCATCTACATGGGCTTCAACTTGCCTTGTAAGGTCTTCAGCCTTGCATTAAACAACCAGACCTTCTGTCCAGGAACAAAGGTCCTTCGTCTGATATATCTATCGTGTCAACGCTTCACCTTGTCCTTATATACTAAACTGTTGTCATATGCGCGGTTTCGGACTTCCACAAGCTCATTCAGATCCATTTCTCTCTGCTTCTGCCCAAGGTGTGAGTTCCAATTGACCTTCTTGATTGCCCATTCTGATTTATGCACTAACTCTGTGGGCAAATGGCACGGCTTTCCGAATACCATCCAGAATGGGGAGGTTCCTAAAGGTATTTTGTAAGTTGTCCTATAAGCTCATAAGACCTGGTCTAAGATCTGAGACCAGTCTTTTATGTCTAGGCAAACAAGATTTTGCAATATTGTTTTCACCTCACTATTCGACACCTCAGCCATACCACTAGTCTGTGGGTGGTAAGGGCAAGCGACACGGTGTTCGATGCCATAGTCCTTCAGAAGTTTCTTCACATCTCTGTTTACAAAGTGACTACCCCCATATGATATCAACATTTTGTGGATCCCAAACCTAGAGATGATATGATCTCTAATGAATTTACAGATAGTCCTGTTGTCTGCGGCTCGGGTTGGGATAGCCTCCACCCACCTAGACAGGTAGTCTACCGCCAGAAAGATGTACTCAAATCCGTGTCTCACAAGGAATGGGCCTATGAAGTCGATGCCCCAGGCGTCAAAGACATCACAGATCATGACAGGCTGCATCGGCATCTCATCCTTGGAACCAACCGTTCCTCCCATTCTCTGGCATACTGGGCACGACTTCGCAAAGGTGATGGCATCGCAAAACAGAGTCGGCCAATAAAAGCCACACTGAAGTACCTTCCATGCAGTCCTCTTCTCGGAGTGGTGTCCTCCTGCCTCTAAGCTGTGGCATAATGAAAGGACACTCTGGTATTCCTCCTAAGGAATACACCGTCTCCAGACACAATCCGGTCCTTCAAAGAAAAGGATCGGATCCTCCCAATTGTAATGTCCAGAATCCGACTTGAGTCGGTCTATGTGGCTCTTGGGCCAATTTTCGGGAACCATCTCGGAGACAAGATAGTTCACGATATTGGCATACCATGGGAGTGAGTCGACAACAAAAATCGACTCATCAGGGAAGGAGTCTCGAATTGGTGAATCCTCGGAAGTATTAAGATCTTCGAGACGAGAGAGATGATCGGCTACTACATTCTTCTTTCCACGTTTATCACGAATATCCAAATTAAACTCCTGGATAAGCAAAATCCACCGAAGAAGATGCTCCTTCGTGTCCTTCTTTTCCATCAAGAATCGTAGGGTCGTATGGTCAGTGAACGCAATTACCTTGGATACGATTGATTGAGATCTGAACTTGTCCAAGGAAAACACTAACACAAGTATCTCTTTTTCCGTAATTGTGTAGTTACATTGAGCGGTATTAAGCACTTTGCTTGCGTAGTGAATTGCAAACGGGATGCCATCACTCCTCTATCCTAACACAGCCCCAACAATAAAATCTGATGCGTCCATCATGATCTCAAAAGGTAGAGACCAATCTGGGGCTTGTAGGATAGGGGCGTCCAAGATCTTTCCTTGCAATAGCTTAAAGGCCTCAAGATATTTGTGATCAACAATAAACTCCATATCTTTGCCTAAAAGATAAGTTAGCGGTCGGACAATCTTAGAAAAATCCTTGATAAATCTCCGATAAAATCCGACATGCCTGAGGAACGACCACAACTGTTTCACATTGGTTGGTGACTGGAGTCGTCTGATCACATCCACCTTGGCAGGGTTAACCTCCATTCCTCTCTTCGAGATGACGTGCCCCAACACAATGCCCTCCGTCACCATGAAGTGACTTTTCTCCCAGAAGAGCACCAGATTAACCTCACAACATCTTTTGAGGGCTCGGTCCAGATTTCTAATACAGGAATCGAAAGAATTGCCATGGACCGAGAAGTCATCTATGAAGACTTCCAGGAATTCATCGACCATTTCAGCAAATACAACAATCATGCACCTTTGAAAAGTTCCTATAGCATTGCATACCCAAAGGGCATGTGCCTAAAAGCATAAGGTACCGAAGGGGCATGTAAACGTAGGTTTTTCGTGGTCCTCTGGGGATATGGCTACTTGATTGTAGCCCGAGAACCCATCCAAGAAGCAGAAGAATTCCTTCCCCACTAGTCTTTCTAGGATCTGATCAATAGGGGAAAATGATCCTTCTTCGTCACAGCAATTAGGCATCTGTAATCCACACAGATGCGCCACGACGTGGGTACTCGCGTCACGATCTCCTCTCCGTCCTTGTTGGTGGTCATCTGAATTCCCATCTTTTTTGGGAAAACATGGATCGAGGCCACCCATTTAGAGTCAGAGATGAGATAAATGAAACCCGCGTTGCACCATTTATCTATCTCCTTCTTCACTACCTCTCCTAAATTTGGATTCAAACAACGTTGGAATTCACGCGAGGGTTTAGCTTCATTCTCTAAGTAGATATGGTGCGAACACAGAGCGGGGTTTATCCCATGGAGATCGAAAATGCTCCAGCCTATTGCCTTGTAGTCTTTCTCCAAGATCTCTAGCAAGCGAGATTCCTGCTCCTCGGTCAATCGCGAACTGATGATGACCGGATATTTCTTCTCCTGATCCGTAAGGAAGGCATATTTTAATGTTGTGGGTAAATGCTTGAATTTAGGTAATGTGTGATCATCGAGGAAGTCTGGCTCAATCAGATCTGGTTTAGTGCTGGTAGTAGTTGAATCTGTCTCTGAAATTACTGCAACCAAGTTATTTGGCTCAGAAGTCGCATCGTCAAAGGTTTCCATGTATTCGGCAAAATCCACGTCCAACTCGTCTTCCTCATCTTCTGATTATCCTAAAGAGGGAAGGGCTGATAGGCCCAGCTGGGCCTCTAAGTCATCGAAGATGTAGGGGGATGCAGGTTCTAAGCTGTACTTGTTTCTAAGGATCTTGCAAACTGACTCATGTACTAGATCTTCTCCGGAGGGGAGGGACTCATCGGTGCTGGCTGGGTTCTGTCTCCATGGCCCAACTGTGTCTACATGGTCGCAGTCTGCTTTGGATGAAGAGTACTCGGTGCTGGATTCTGAATCTGGTGTCTACCATCTGGTTTGCTTCATCTCAAGCTCCTCATCTATGCATGGAGTTTGGAACTGGATTTTCCTGATCTTGTAATCAAAAACAAGTTGAGGCCCCTCGTAAAAAAATAAGTTGAGGTCAGATCAAGAACGACACAAAAATTTTGAATTACAGGATAGAAAAATATTCACAAGAAAACCGCGGGTCAGACCACCCGAGGATGGAAAATCAAACACTTAGAAAACAACTACAAATTAACCTATGTCGTGCCCCCCTAAAATAGCGCCATTTTGAAATTCTTCTTACTACCCTTGATAGATTAATCAAATTAATGGTCAAATTAATTTGTTGTCGTTCGTTGCAGTTGGATAATAAGAGTAGATCAAAAACCACTTTTAATTAAAGTCAAATTAATCACGAGTGGAAAATTTATTTTACTTGGGAAAGCCCAAGGTCGAACTCAAGGAGGCAGTTGTCTCCTTAGGTAGACTGGAAGCAAATTCCAAGGTTTGATTTTCAGGGGATGAGTTTTTTGGTCGTTTTCAATAAATTTATGCAAGAAAGAAAAGACACATGCACACTCAAGCCAGTTTATAAGTTAATTCAAAAATATGGTCAAATTAATTCCAAAAATTATGAAACTTGTCCAGGTGGTGAAATATGATGAAATTAAGCTACACTAATTTTTCTAGATTTTTCTAACACTATATGAAGTTATTATGAATGAGAAATGGATGCAGAGTGACTTTGACTAAATTAATTTTAATAAATACCAAATCACAATATTTTCAGATATCAAAATTATCCTAGATAGATCTAAGTGTGAAGGATCCAGGAAAATTAATCAAGCTAAATTTCTAGGTGAAATGGACCTACTAAAATTAATTAAGGAAATCACTAAATGAATTATTCCGGCCTTGAGATGCAAGAAAATGAGATGATTTTTGTTATGCAATGTGAATTTAATTATCTTAGACCTAATATGAATTTTTGGTGATTTTTGTAGTCCCTAGAGAAATTACTATGAATTGAAAGGCATAAATGGGCAAAAAGTAGCAAAATTCAACCTATAAATTTATAGAAAACTCCACTGATATTGGAAAAATGTACCAAGTGTCTCATATGAAAGAGGATAAAGTAAGCTACACAATGTAATTTTTAAAATTGAAAAATGAATTGAAATGAGTATCTAAAGATCCGTGCAAAGAGAGGGGTATAAATGCAATTACAAAAATTAAAATTGATAAAAATAAAACGTGCTGACAAGGACCAATATGCAATTACCTATAACACTGAGGGGGTGGATGCAATTTTCCCACAGAACATGTGATCCTCACGCAGGAGTCTCCTAGTAGGGACTGAAAGGTAATTATGAAAACCTCTAGGGGCCTCGCTGTAAATAGCCAAGGCCACACGTGCAGATCACGTAGGAATCTCAAGCTCGTTGGACTTCAGAGGCTCGGATGGAGGCTCGGACTAGAGTCGGAGTAGCTTCGGAGAATCTGAGCTGGAAGTCGGTGAGGAGGCTCAGAAGCTGCTACGTGGCACCTTATGGACCGCTAGATCGAGTGACGATCTAACGATGGAAGATGGCTAATGCGTGGTGCAATGCGGTTCGATGGATCCAGGTAGATAAACGGCTTTTGGAGCTCGATGAATATGCAATGTGGACAATTGGTAGCCGTTAGATCAGAATTGATCCAACGACATCTGAAGCTCGGGGAAGCGGCGACATGGCTTCTTCCGAACCGTCCGATCAAGAGGATCGAACGGCTACTGGGCTTCGTGCTCAACGGTCCTCCACCTTCCGCGGTGGAGGAGGCTACACTCTAGCGATGAGGCTCTAGCTCTGCCTCCGCCGTCTTAGTTGGATGAACCTCGTCGGCAGCTGCTGAGGAGCTGTGAATGATCGTAGAGACTTCAGGTAACCACCGAAGGTCTCGGGAACGGCCGGGGTGGTCTGGAGAGTGGCGGCAATGAAGCTCGAACTGATCTCCGATGGCGTTCCGGTCAATGAAAGGTACCTGCAGGGGTTTAGCTTGATAGCTGAGGCATGCACAGTGGTCGTGGGGTGAACGTGTGTACGGAGGGAGACCTGGAGTGGCGTGAAGAAGGTCCGGTGGTGTTGCTGCGTCAAGGTGGCAGAGCTCCCGTCGGTGTGAAGTGAAGTGTGTTGTCTGAGAAGATGGATATGGGCGCGAAGATCCCAGCTCCGATACGGAGCTCAGAGGGTGTTCAGATGCAAATAGGGGGCAAATAAATTATGAGAAAAAGGGGGAAAATAAAGAAGAAGATCGAAGGGGGAATGGATGAAGCTACCTGGGGTTGGAGGCTCGCTGGTGCAGCTCCGGTCTTCGCTCGAGGGACGGTAGAGAGCCCGAGCTCAAGCAGCTCGTAGGAGAAGTTGCAGCACGGCGTGGTGACGTCGTGGATCTCGCCGGAGGTGAAGGCCTTTCTTCGCTCCATTTCACGCCCAATTGTTGTCACTAGTGGGTGGATCTGAGCTCTAGGATACCTCTCATGATGGCAAATCTAATCAAAGAGCTAGGGGTAGTGCAGAAGCGTGCGGTGGAGATGGAGGGTCTTTGAGGAGATCGGATGGTTCATGAGTCAACACGTGGCGTGCTGGGGGCGAGGCGCTAACAGATGGCCAAGATTTGATCCCGGGGAAGATAGGATGGTTGAGATCGGTGGCACAAATAGATGGTTTGGAACTAGAGAGAGTGAGGAGGGGATCAAAAGGCGAGGAAGGTCGGGCGCATGGCGCGTAAAGAAGCGGGCCGCGTGGTGCAGTCAGAGGGCGCTACGTGGCCAGCTCTGAGTGGCTGAAAAAGGAAGTGAATTTAGAGATAAAAGGAGGCTGAATTTTGAAAAACTCAAAACATGAAAGTTGTAGATATCGATGAGATCTACAAGTTTCATGTTGACAAAAACGGAAATGAGGTCAAATGATACAAAAAATACAAGAGTACAAATATACATATATGTAGTATACAAGGGGGCCCAGAAACCCAAGTGTTGCCTACGAGCTCCGTATTGAATAAAATTAGTCTCATTTTAAATATCTCTTGATGTGTATTAATCTGAAGGTGAGTAGACCTAATTCGAAGTCTGTTAGAGAGACATATTGGCATTCTAAGGGCCTGGGGGGTTGGGTTTTTATTGGGTATTTTACAGGATAGAGTTTTTTGTTCTTCTTCCTTATATTATTAACTAATAATATACATAGTATAAGGAAGGTGTTATTTGATTTTAGAGGAGATATAAAATACAAATAGTTAGGTGAGTTAGTGGTTGATATTTTACAAGTGGATTTTACAAATGAATTGGCATCTTATTTAATGCAAATATGAAGTGCTAAAATGCATGTATTGTGGATTGATGCATGAATGCTATTGTTGCAAGATAAAGGGAAATATGCTGCTAAATACCCGGGAATAAAGCTCTATTTTCAACTTTTAAAGTGATGAATCACAGATTCATCATAGATCTCAATGAGATCTACAAGTTTCATGTTCACTAAAAACGGAGACGAGGTCGAATAAAGGAAGAAATATTTTTTTGAGTATTTCTAAGGTTAAAAACACTACAAATTTTAATTTTGCTGTTTTTTGTATTTTTAATTTATTCAAGGACTCTGATATAAACAAGGATTTGTCTAGTTTTTATTGATACTTAGTCTATGCTAGGGGGTTAATATCTACAAATTAATAGTCTGAAATTGGGTTTCATCATCGGGCGAGAAGATGGAGCAGGAAATAATATCATAAGGGAAGGCGGTAGAGAGGAGGGTGATGGTTGGAGGAAGGTGACGAAGCAGTAGCCATTGGATTGAAGTTGGATCATTGGATTGGAGCTTGATCCAATAGCGGGGGAGGTGATCACTCGCCTGACACGCGAGGGAGTTGGATGAGTGGGGGAGAATCAGATGTCATTCAACAGAAATTGATCCAAAGGCCTAAGTTGAGAGCACTAGGGGACAAAGAGTGGTTAACCAAGGGATAGGCGGGGTTGACTAGGATGTTGACATGGACGAATCAGCGTTCGACATAAGTCTGGTTGACTTCGACCAATGCATGAAATGAAAGAAAATAAGCTAAAATAGTAAATGAACCCAAATGCAAAAATGCCCAAAATAAAAATGTAGCCCTAAATGCATTCTACAACGTTCGTGAAGGACTCAAATGCAAATGGACTCAATTGTCCAAGTTATGAATTTTGGTAATATTTTATGTACTTTTTATTTTAGGTTTTGAAATTTTTATTTGATATTTTGTAGATAATTAATCTATGCAAAAATAAAACATGATGTAAAATAATGCAATGGACACAAAATCAATTTTTTGGGTTTTTACAAGTAAAGTGAATTATATACATGTGAATTAGGTCAATGTACATAAGTCAGAATTTGTCTTTTCCTTTGCTTTTTGGTTTTTTATTTTCAATTTTATGTAATGAGTTAGAATATGAGATGAAATAAAGAAATAAAAAAGAAATAAATCAACACGAGTCAAATATGTACATGAAAATAACAAGTTAAAGATCAGAAAATATGTACAATGTACAGTTAGGTCCTGATAACCAGGGTCTTGTGAGGGCCTAAATAGTCCACACAAGGAGAGACTACGATGTCGTTGTGGCGACCGTTCGTGAAACCCAGGTCAATCAACAAACAACCCACAATTAAATCAAACAATGAGGAGCAAATGTGGAATCAAAATTTATTATTACTCTACAAAAATGTGTATAGTAACAAGTGTATAGAGGTCGAACACAGGGAGCAAGCAAGATAGATCAAGTCAATGGTGAACAAAATGACTGTGATAATGTGTCTAAATGTGCTATGTTTTTGTGGGTTTTTATTTTTATAAATTTTTTATTTAATTTATAATTTTATATTTTGTATTTTAATTTTTTTAGTTTACTGATTTTGTATTTTCTTTTTATATTTTGTATTTTTGTATTTTCTTTTTCTTTTAATAAAGATATAATATATAAGGAGTATGTATATACACTAGAGATAAGAGAGAAACAAAAATGGGTAAAAATACACAAAACACTGGAAATAAAATATTTTTAGTCTTTTTTTATTTTTATATTGTTTTTGTGATTTTTCCATATTTCTCCTAATTTTTTTGGTATTTTTAAAGTCAAAAATACTAAAAGCAATGAAACAACTTGCTGGCCCAAATTAAAATAAGGATGAAAAATATCAAACAGTGTCCACAATTCCTCAAATAATTATTAAAATAAAGGGAATAAAACAGGGAAAATACAGAAACTGAGATTGAATTTTTAGGATTTTTCTTGAATTTTTTAGATTTTTAAGAATTTTTTAGGGGTTTTTTTATTTTTAGGAGTTTTACTTTGATTTTTTTAGTGTTTTTTTTACTGACACTAAAGGATGATAAGACACACAAAATATACTTTTTTGGAATTTTTCATAACATTTTACTAATTTTTATGGATTTTCTAATGCAAACAGTACGGAAAATACATGTTTTTGAATTTTTATAAATATTTAAATGCAATAAATATGCAAAATAAATATGTAGCGTGAAACTACAATGCAACAGGACCCTATGGTAATTTTTGTAGATTTTTTAGAGTTTTATAGATGTATGAAATAAATATAGACAACAACAAGAAACTACTTTATTTGCAAGGGCATATATGTAAATAGGCAATCATCCATGGGTCATGGTGCAATTTTCCCACAGATTTTATAACTAATAAATCACTTTCCATGACCAAAATCCTATATCAAAACCCATAAGGGTACGCCTGCAATATACCTGACCCCGCACGTGTTACCTACGCGCCTGGCAAGGACCTAAACGCAATATACAAAAATCCCAGGGGTTGACATGCAAAATATCCAAAAATATTACATGTAATATAAAAGTTCATGGACTTAGACGAAATAAACAAACCCCTAAAGGGTCTTGTGCAAAATCACCAGTCCCCTCATGCGAATAGGCAGGTGAGGTGACGTAGTGTGGACCAAAATGCAAATATGAAAAGTTTGAGGGTTCAAATGCAAATATTACAAAATATTTAAACTGCAAATGAAAGTTTATAAACTAAATATTAAATAAAAAAACATCTGGGTGGCGATGCAAAATACCCAGATCAGGCGCGGATCGAACAGGTGAGGGCACTCCACTTGCCACGCGTCACGCCCACGTGTGACGATGATGTTTCGCGATCTAACGCTCCGGATTAGATATCCCCCTATGATCAAAAGGTAGACGCTTGGCGAGATCGAACGGCTCCTGTGCGAATTGGAGAGCGGTCGAGATCCAACGTAGGAGAGGCGTGGATGAAGAATAGGGAAGCAACGTCGGCGAGGTGAGCTTCCCCGCTCCAGATCTCGGTCCTCTGGTGATCTTCAAGCTCCAAAATCGGTTGGCGGTTCCCTGGTGAGGTCCTCTATCTCTTGGGTGCTCCAAAATACTCCGGAGATGGCCGGATCTCGGTGGGGAAGGCGTTGGAGCTGGAGGGATCCTGGACCTCCAGCGAGACTAAAAATGAGCCCTAGGTGGTCTTCAAGTGCTGCTGGACCTGCAAAAGGCGTGAGAGGGTCGAGGGTGAAATGCCTCGATCCCGTGAGGGTGGAATGGAGGCGAGAGACAACGACGCAGGTGGTGACCAAAGGCGCAGTCCGGTGAGGGGTGTGCGTTGACGAATCAATGTATGAAACTTAAAGATTTTTGAAGGGATGTGATCCTAATGCTAAGGTGAATAAAATGCAAGAGAAAAGAGGGAAAGAAAGTGGCTGCCTCTATGGTCGGAACCAGAGGGAAGTACCTCGACGTCGGCGAAAGGCGGAGACGATTGGAGCCGCCTTGATGCTCGCTCGACTAGCCCGAAGCTCGGCGAAGGAAGCTGTCACCTTCCTCTGTCGATTGGGCACGAAAAGGGGAGAGGATCTTGTGCAAGAGGGGTTCATAAATCGGAGGAAAGAGAGGGGGCGTATATGTATGGTTGACATTGTGACTCTGACGCTCCAAAGACCAAGAGGGATCGACGCAATCGTCGACCCTCGGCCCTAGGAGAGATGGGGGCGTGAAAGAGCAATAATCGAGGTAGAAAAGTCATGAAGGGATAGACATGGAATGGTGCAAGGTTTGACTTCGAAAAAATTTAGAAAGAGGGGGCGGAACGAGGTCTTACAAGAGGCAGAGGGAAGAGGACGGGCAGTTGACCGAGGTCAACGTGGACTGTCTCCTGGTTGGTCCACGTGGACCAACCAGGAAAAATACCTGGAAAATGTTTTAGAAATTCAATTAAAAAATAGAAAATGATTTTATTATTTTTAGGTTATAAAGTGAAAAATATTTGTGATTTTATGGAGTAATCTAATATGATTTTTAATTATTTTTACGAGGTTTATAATTGCTAGTTACTTTTTTAGGCTTGTATAGGTATCTATATCTATGTATTTTAATATTTTATTTTTATTTTGTGTATTTAATTTTATTATTTTTTTATAATTTTATAAATTTATAAAATATTTTTATAGACTTTAATATATTTTATTTTATTTTTCTGATGTATTTTAGACAATTAATAAAATACAAGTAGTAATTACAAGTTTATATATACGGGTATTATACCTAGGTATGTTATATATACAAGTAATTTATTTTGTGTTTTCTTTGCATTTTTATTCATGTTTTAATGTACACATATATTATAAATATTATTTACAACATTATAAAAATATAAAATTATAAAAATAATGAATAAATAATAAAATAAATATTTTAATTTCTACAAGTATACAATAGGGGTCCAGAACTCAACTTTCAAACCATAGCTCCGAAAAATATGAAACCACCTTCATTAAATAGATTATTTAAAATTATATACAAATAAAGGTGAGTTTGGTATATTTCGATTTTTATTTGAGAGATACAGGTCTAGTAAGTTGGGATTCTAGAATTTTATTCGGATCATATCTTTTTATCTGTACAATATTTTTGAGTCAAATAAATTGTGTATTTTCTATATTTAATTATCGACATCTTTTATGTACAATGTTTCTTTATTTGAAGTATGAAAAGTGGAACCAAAAATAGGTCCCAAAATGAATAAAGAATGAATGGAATAGAAGGTATTTTTAATGTATTTTTGTCCCATATCTCCCCCTACTTTATTCCTTGTCAACCTATTCATCTAGATGCCTAGGTCTCGAGGCTTCAGGTCATAAAATATTTACAATATTTTATTCATTTTCTTTTCTTCTCTTTATTCTATAATTTTGGCTTTAAAAACCGAATTTTATACACTCTTTACATAAACATGTATGAATGCTAAGATGCACTAATTGAGGGTATTTTCATGCATTTGATAGGGTTTGTGAGGCCAAAATGACATAATGAAGATGATGAAATGTGGATTCATCATCCCCCTATACTTTGCCTTTGCTAGTCCCTTAGGAAACATTTATGCAATAAGTGCAGAAAGAAAAACTATAAAAAAGAAGGAAGTTGGATTAAGTTTAACTAACAAACTTGTCTTCACAAAATCAAAGTTTGGAGCTCAAGTCGGACCTTCGGAATTTTAGTGTGGGCGAAACCTTAATGAGAACTGGATTTGAAATCCAACAGCCTTCAAGAATCCCAATACTCAACTCAAGTCTCCTCACTAGCCAGGTCAGAAATATTTCAACTCATACGCAAACCCTTACGACTATGAGTCTGACTCGTATAGTGTAAGTGATGGTGGCTCTGCCTAACTGAAATGACAAAGAGACTGACTTCTCCAGTACGACAACCCAATGACTCCCCAATCCAACAACTCATTGCTCAAGGAGCAGGGTATTCCCTTATATGTTCAAGTGGCAACTAGCTCAGGAGGAGGGGGTGAAGAGAAGAACGGACGGTAGCCAGTGTAGCTGCCTATACTAGGATGCAAGACCAGTGTATTCAAGTCATCCAGCTGCTGGCTCACATAATTTGACTTTGAAGCTCATGCTTGCTTATTGACTATACACATATGTACACTCCGGCGGGCATTTTTATATTTGTACAGGCCGGTCCACTTTTTTGGAGCTTTTGCTTTTTGCATTTTTTTAATACTATATACAACAGCATTTACATAGGGAGTTTTTCCTCTTGAGCCTGTATGTTATCCCTCGTTTGAAGCTTTATTGCAGCCCACTATCTCCTATCCTCGAAACTCTTCATCACTGGACGGGTTGGGGCGCACTTCCCTCCCTAGAGGAGGACAAGTGTTACCACCTGTGTGCGTCTCATACCGGCAAATCCAACCCCCTCACCACGCCAACTGAGTTGAGCAATTTGAAAGGTGAGGGTGTTCAAGTTATGTCATTATCAACAAGAGTTGTGCGTGTGCTCCGAAATATTCTACTTAGGTAGTCAAGAATCCATTGAACCAAGTCCCGTGATGCTCAAAGAATTAAGTCAACTAGACCTGAAGTAGCTCAATTCCAGCTCCTATAAGGTTCCTAATAATTAGGTAGATTTTAAGGTCCAACCAAGCTCCAATCTTCAGATTTTACTTAGACTTGTTCATTTATCAAACTCAATCCGAATTATGCTCATGCTATGCAAATGTAGGAAATATTTTTGTGATGACATTTTCAAAGATTTTTAACTTTTTATGGATTTTTGAAAAGACGATGCATATGCATTTTTGTATTTTTCAGAAAGATTTTTCAAATGTTTTTGGTATTTTAATTTTGCAAATGTTTTTGGGATTTTGAAAACAAAGATTTTTGGCTAACACTAGGTACAAATATTTAGACGGGAGTGCATCTTATATATACAAGAAGTGGATTTTAAGAATTTATAGGGTAAGTGGTCAATTTTATAAATATATAGTGAATTTCAGGTGAGATTTATATATTCCTCAAACTGATTTGAAAAGGTTTTTCAAACATTTTTTTTAAAACTCCAGTCCAAAATAAATTTTACAAACAGTTTTACAAACATGTACTCACATTTGAAAATCATTTTGCAAAGGTTTTCCAAACAACATATATAGATTTTTTTCACATATTTTTACAACCATTTTTCAAACCATTTGCAAATCATTTTTCAAACATCTTATTTCACAGAAAGAAAATAAAATTTTGCAAACAACACATTTTTACAAAGGTTAAAAACATGTAACAAAATATTTTCCAAATAGTTTTTAAAAGATTTTTTACAAAGATTTTCAAACTATTTTTCAAACATTTTGAAAAAAAAAACAGTTTCACCTGATTTATTAATCAGTATTTAAAAAGAATTTGAGGAATGATCACTATATTTTTATTAAGGTTTTTTAATGAATTTTAAAGAATTATTAGCCATATTATTATGAAAATACGAAAGTACGAGTTATGGCTAAAGTATATACGAAGTCGGAGACAAAAGAGAATACATAACTCATAATGAGTATAGAAGAGTCTAAAGAATAAATGAATCAACGAATGAGAAGTTGACCGTCCCCCCTATACTTACGATGAAATAATCCTAAGTATAGCATACTGTACACAAAGAAGGGAGGGTCAAGGGTGGGAATTAACAGATCGTACTCAGATTGTCTCCCCCTATACTGAGGGTAAGATATCCCTAAGTATAAACAAGAAGAGGAGACAATGGAGAGGATGGAAAAGAATGAATACTCGGGGTGTACACCCCCCCCCATACTTAGGACAAAATACGTCCTAAGTACCGAAAACTGTCTACAAGGGGCGACACCTTTCTGATACAAGAAGAAGATAGAAAAGGAAAAGAAGAAAGGAAGAAAAGACTAGATCACAGCTCAGTGTGTGTACCCCCTATACTTAAGACAAGGTGCGCCCTAAGTATAGCAAAATCACAAGATGAAGATGGGGTAGCAGACATAACGGAAGAATGAAAGAATGATATGGACAGATGGATCTATACAGCAGAAGATGGCAATGATAACCATGTATGAGATGCAAATGATATGAGTCAAAGAACACAACTCATACCAGAAGAATGGGGGCAACGTCAACGGTCGGCGGATCATGGTTTAGATATAGCTTCAGGTGCTGACCATTAACACGAAAGGTAGAGGAAGATGGCGGCTCAGATATATCAATACTACCACTGTCATGTACCTTCCTGACCACATACGGACCTTTCCACTTACTCTGTTATTTCCCTGGAAATAATTTCAGCATGGAATCAAACAACCATACGCGCTGATCGAGCTCAAACTGTTTATGGCTGATATGAGAATCGTGCCATGTCTTCACTTTTTTCCTTATATTGTAGGCTGCTAGAAAAGGTTGTATCTCTCAACTCCTCCAGGGCTGCTACCTTTGCTTTCCTCTGTTCTCCTATACTCTCAGGATCCAATAATAACTCAGTAACTGCCCAAAGTGACTTGTGCTTGATCTCCACTGGTAGATGGCATGGCTTGCCATAGACGAGACGAAAGGGAGATGTCCCTAATGGTGTCTTGAAGGTAGTCCGATAGGCCCACAAGACCGAGTCCAAAAGCTGTGACCAATCCTTTCGGTTTGGGCGGACAACCTTCTGTAAGATAGTCTTGATCTCCCTATTCGATACTTCAGCAAGACCATTATTCTGAGGGTGATATGGCGTGGCAACATGATGGTCAATGCTGAACTCATCGGCAAGGGCCCTAACCTTGTCATTAATGAAATGAGAACCCCCGTCTGAAATCAGAACTCTAGGTACCCTGAACCGTGAAATGATATTTTTCCTCAAAAAGCGACACACGGTCTTAGCATCTGCAGCTCGGGCGGGGATGGCCTCAACCCAACGGCTTACATAATCCACAACGAGCAAAATGTACTCAAACCCCTGACTCTTAGGAAATGGGCCCATGAAATCAATCCCCCATGCATCAAAAACCCCACAAAAGTGAATGGGTTGCATGGACATCGTCTCTCTTTCCGAAAGTACCCATCTTCTGACAGTCAGTACATCTCTTCTCAAATTCATCAGAATCCTTTAAGAGAGTAGGCCACCAAAGGCTGGATTGGAGCACCTTATGTGTTGTCCATCTCCCAGAATGATGTCCTCCTGCCTCAAGCTTGTGGCAGTAGGTGAGGACGCTATGCTGCTCTTCTTGAGGAATGCACCTCCTTCAGATGCTATCCCCTCCTTCATGATACAAGGACAGGATCCTCCCAATTGTAAAACTTGGCCTTTGCTAGGAAGGTCTCAAGTTTCTACCTGGGCCAACCTTGTGGAACCATCTTGGCAACAAGATAGATCACAATGTCGGCGTACCATAGGAGCAAGGTGATAGCCATGATAGTCTCATCTGGGAATGTCTCTGTAATAGGTGCGTTGGGCTCAGATTCCTCAAGGTTCTCTAAGCGGGAGAGATGATCCGCCACCACATTCTTAACTCCAGGCTAATCCTTAATCTCAATATCAAACTCCTGGAGCAGAAGGATCCATCTAGTAAGGCGAGCTTTAGCATCCTTCTTGGCCATGAGGTACCGGATGGCGGTGTGATCTGTAAAGATAGTCACTCTAGATCTGAGAATATATGATCTATACGTATCCAAAGCAAAGACTACGACCATCATCTCCTTCTCTGTCACAGTATAATTCCGCTGAGCGGCATCCAAAGTCCGGCTGGCGTAGTGAATGGCATACGACAAATCCATCCCATCTCTGTCCAAGCACAGCCCCTACGGCAAAATCAGAAGCATCTGTCACGATCTCGAATGGGAGAGACTAATCAGGTGGCTGAAGGACAGGAGCCGTGACAACCATATTCTTGAGAGTCTCAAAAGACGCAAGACACTTATCATCTACAATGAACTCGGTGTCTTTCGTCAGAAAATCAGTGAGCGGTCGGGCAATACGACTGAAGTCCTGAATGAACTGTCGGTAGAAGCCGACATTCCCCTGAAAAGACCGCAATTGACGTAAATTGGATGGTGGATTGAGTTTTCTAATGATATCCACCTTGGCTGGATCAACCTCCATGCCCCTGTTGGAGATGATATGGCCGAGGACCTTCCCTTGAGTCACCATGAAGTGACTCTTCTCCCTAGACAAGACAAGGTTGACCTCTATGCAACACTGAAGCACACGGTCTAGGCAGTCAAGACAAGCATCAAACCCATTACCATAGACCGAGAAGTCCTCCATGAAGACCTCCAAACAGTCACCCATCATATCCGAGAAAATGGACAACATGCACCTTTGGAATGTCACTGGGGCGTTACATAGACCAAAGGGCATCCGTCTGAAAGCATAAGTCCTATATCCGACAAGGGCTTTAATTCTAGGCAACTGGGAGGTGGCAACTCTGGCCTTTGATATGTTTGTGTGAAGGCTACCAGGTCTGCATGTGAGAACTCTCGTTGTGCATGAGAATCTGACGAAGGGAACCCTGCTAAATCATCTATGAACTGTACTGGTTAACACTCCATCCTAGCTGTCGACTCAGAAGGAATCAGACATGGCAAATAATCATCGAAATCATCTCAATCAATGTCTGAATCCGAGGGATCTAACTATAAGAACAATAATGAAATTCTGCTTCACCACTCCTCATGGACTCATCAGCCTCAACGGTATCCTCATCCAAGGGCGTGCTCTCAAGGCTCTCAACTACCATAAGCTGTAAATAGAGTGAATCTGCAAGCAAGGTAAGGGTCTGTGCTACTGGATCTGTCCAAATGGATCCATCATCTGTCATCACAAAATCACACTACTGGTGGATGTCTCGCTCATCCTCTGTCATATGTTCAATGTCACTGGACTGCTCTGAGCACTCTAATTCTCTCACTCAGGTCTCGTCAATCGTCTTTATTTGTATACTTTCGCCCTCTACGTGAAATCACACCTTCCCGCTATCATGGTCGGTCACCACCTTGGCAGTGACCAAGAATGGGCGTCCGAGTATGATGGGGGCATCAGTTATCGACTCAGGGATCTCCATGTCCAGTACAACGAAGTCCATGAGGAATTTTAGGCCCTGAAAGGTAACGAACACGTCTCTCAACAACCCCTTTGGCCTCTTAGTCGACCTATCAGCAAACTGAAGGATCGTCGTGCTCCGAAGAAGAGGACCAAACTTGAATTAGTCGAGTAAGGCTGCCGGAAGTAGGTTGATAGAAGAGCCACTGTCTAATAGAGTACGATCGAAGCACTCCTCTTGAATCTCGCATCTGACATAGGGAGCTCTTGCATCAGGTCTCTTGGCTGGCCATCGGTTATGAATGGTGCAACAAGTAGAATGGGTGAGCACATGGATCTGATCTCTGTGGTACCTCCTCTTCTTGTGGACTGTAGTCTTCTCTCTCAAACTCTTTTGGAAGAGGGGGATGTGCTCAAGTGCCTCCTGTAGAGTCAGCTGGATCTGGAATCTATCGATCATCTGGTTGTTGAACTCTACCTGTTGAGTCTTTTTTGGATTTTCTCTTTTATTCCCCTTCTCTAAGCGGAGTGCTTGAGGGAAGGGGATGGTAGGGGCCTCCTCAGATGGAGGACTAGGAATAGGTTCCTGTGACTATGAAGGAAAGGAATCCATAAAATGATCATCATGCAACACATATAGACTCGAGGTGGATACAGAAACCTTTCCTTTATTCATTTTTTTGTTCTTTTTGTTACCACATTCCTGAGATACAAAAGGTGGCAACACTACATGTGGGAGCTCAACAAAAGTAGAAGTGGTGCCCTTAATACCACCAACGACATTTATCTTTGTGGCCTCAACACCGCGCTCTGTCTCTGCATCAAGTAGAATGGTGGTCTCAGCACCACCGTCTTCATCTGGTATCACGACAGACTCAGCACCGTCATCTGGATCTCCATCATTGGTGGCATCAGCACCACCATCATCAACATCATTAGCGGCATCAGCACTGCTACTCTCCTCATCTGGCGCTCTTGGTTCATCATGTGGCTATTGCTCAGATGAGGCGTCGCCGACTAGCATCCTACCGCTCCTAGTAGTCGCAAAATGAGCATACAAAAAAGACATGTCACTCAAATAATCACTAGAATAAGTATTCTCTGTAAACTGTACCTGCTCAGATTTCCTCTTTAAATTGTTTTGATTAGGCTTAATCTGTGCGGGTATGGCGGCCTTGCCATTGATGATATCCCTCATCTCCTGTCGGAACTCATCCATTTCCCACCGGAAGGATGCTTGCTGTTCAGAGAGCGCGGGCGAGGTCATCGAGAGCTTGATTCTCGAAGTCGGGTGCCTGAGAACTGGAAGTGTTACCCTGCTGGCTATGAGGTTGTTGCTGGTGAGAAAAGTGATGGGGAGGCTGGGAGTATGACTGGTGAGGTTGTTGACGCTGCCTTCGCTGTTGTCCATGATAGGCGGGAGGAGGACCCTGATGGTATTGCTGGTGAGCATACTGGGGCTGCTGCTGGTGCTGGTTGCTCTGACTTCCCTGAGCGGGAGGCTGTTGTTGGGAGGGGGTGCCTCCGGTGGTCCATCGGAATCCTAGGTGATCACGTTGAATCCCGACTGGCTGTGGGTACCGGTCGTACCATATCAAATTGACTTCCATCAATGGCTCCTTCTCAAAGGCTGGTGGGGATAGAGCTGCCAATGGCTGATCCGGCTGATAAATAACAATCTGAGTGTCCTGAGATGGTGGCTACGATGGGTAGTACTGTAGCTGCTGGACCGGCTCTGCCTGTATGTGGTTAACCTGACGGTGTAAGGAAGAGGGCTAGGTGTGCTACTAATGGCATCAGCACATGATCTGGGGGGCTGCGCGGACGTGTGTGCTTCCTGAATACACAAGATCTTTGTCTTCAGGTCACTCATGGTCTTCGTCAATTGGTCCATCTGGGTCAGCCCCTGACTCTACTTCTCGAAGATCTCGATACAGTCCAATTTCTCAGTGATGATCCCCATGTCGGCTGCGGCTAATTCGGCTTGGGTTGCGGCTGCTGACGGAGTACGGGGACCAGCATCGATGCGGGCGATCCTCTGAAATGATCCTGCTCCTTGGGTGGGCTTCTGTTGTGTGTAGACTCGAGCTTGGGAAATGATTGTAGAGTTCTCTGCCATTCCTTCATAGATGGCCCAAACGTTATCTTCACCCTTGGAAAAATAGGACCCACCACAAGAGGCATTTACAAGCCCCTGCAGCTGCGGTGTCAGCCCACAAAAGAAACTCTGAACCAAGTTGGGCTTTGATATCTCATGATGTGGACATCGGTCAATGAGCTCTCTGAAGTGATCACAAGCCTCATGGAATTGTTCATTCGGGATCATTGTGAAACTGCTAATCATAGCTCGTGCTGCGTTCGTCCGACCAAGAGGATAATACTTATTCAAGTACGTGGTCTGGAGTTGTGCCCAGGATGTGATGTGCCTCCCAAGGTGTTTCAGCCAATAGGCTGCTCTGTCAGCTAAGGAGAATGGGAAGGCAATCATCTTGATCATGTCCTCGTCCGCGAATCGATCATGAACAGTGCTGCAAATCATCTCGAACTCCTGCAAATGGAGATGAGGTTCCTCGGTGGCTAGCCCATGAAACTTGGGAAACAACTGGATGGTTTGCAGGCGAAGCTCAAAGTTCCCAATGATGGGAGGAAGCTGGATCCATCGGTGAGTAAGGGTTGCAGCTGGGTTATGCAACTGCCTCATGGTCATCTGTTCCGTCCTCTCCTGGTTAGGTTCTCCTCCTCCACCTTCTACTCGGGGTATTTCTTCACCACCGCCCTCATGCCTGTCGTCTCTTCCCTCTCGCATCTGTGCCAGCTCTCTTATGATGTCACACATGAAGACTCCCTGGTCTCTGATCTGTCTCTGCATGGTCTCTGGGGAGGCTAATAGTGAATTATTGATGGTAGCTTGGCCATATATGAATGTAGGGTGTTCCTGCTCATCCCGGTGTTCTCCTCTGTCGTCAATTTCTTGGTTCTCTGAAAAGGCAAAAGAACCCATCTCAGGTTCCATCAAATGTTCTGAGCTCAGTGTTGCACTAAATTCTGTCACTACTGGATTGATGGAGGAGATGGAGGAAGAAGGATGGTCGAGGGGGAACAAGGCAGAGGTAAACTCAGGCTCGAAGAGTGGGTCTAAACTCCCCGAGACCGTCCTAGATGAATAGAGAGGAGTGTTGGATAGAGGTACAGGCAGAGACGGCCTAAGATATCTCCTTCCTATCATCGTGATTATTGAAAAGAGTAAGGTTGAGAAATGAAGAAGGGGGGGGGGGGAATTGTGCACAATTGTGCAATGTTTTTTGATCTTGACCTTAATTCAACTAGTCAACCAAACACAATACAAGGGATTCACCAACTCAACACGTGAAGCCGTGAAGGATCAGCTATTATCTTTCTAGTTTTTAGATTGAATTCAGGCAATTAATCTTTGAACGGGTCCTTAGAGCGCTACACCTATAGGAGAGAGAGTACTGCCAGAAAAGAATCATGTACTTGTCCTCCACCTGTGTAACCTATGGTCTGCACTTTTTGAGGTCCTTGTAACCCTTCCCGGATCCCTACTCAGCCAAATAAATAGAGGGAGGAAGGCGATAGGCAAACCAATATTCGGATCTCGCTCGCAACGGAATCACCCGTGAGCATGCGAGATCCTACTTGGACGCAAGACGATGAGACAGATACCCCCGTGAAGTCATGTCCTATGCTCGATACTTCGGACAAGGTCAGTGCTCTACACAATAGAGATTCATCAATGCTGACCAAGCCCTACTCGTCTACGTACGATAGAAGCGCCAATACTTCGGAAATCAAGGCGATACACATGGCAGCCACAAACAGGTTTTGGGCTCTAATCCTTACGAAGACGGTCTCTCACTTGGAAGGAGACCTTCCCATGCAACCTGAATACAATGGAGGGCTTTGCTCACCCCAAGCAATGTGTCCAATTAGCCGATTTTAGTTAGGTCAAGTTTTCTTTAGCAGTATCTTTTTTAATTCATTTCGGTGTTATCACTTGCTTTGAGTCAATTCAATACAAGCGCCTAAAATTTTTGTATTTTTCCCTTGGTTCCTATTTGATCCAAAAACAGAGGGAGAGAGTGGGAAAAGCAATGTGAGTTGGCACGAAGATGGAAATCTCACCTTCGTGCCTAAATGATGAATGCGCAAGTAAGAAGACTTACAGTGCCTCCAGCTCCCTTCATGCAGGATGCAATGCAGGAATTTATAAGCCTAATCTATATGCAGTATGCAATTTGATGAAATCACCCTAGGATGAGGATAGACTATTAGCGTGAAGAACCGTTTTCAAAATTTGACAAAGTCCAAAGAATCGAGACTATAGGTGCATGCAAGGTTAATTAGGGTGTTTGGACCTAATCTTACGCCAATCAATCCTAAAGCTAGGGCTCAATCACAAAAAATAAAATCGGAAAACAAATGAAAAAAATGCGATGAAAATCTGATGAAAACGACGGTGAGCCCCCAAGTGTACAAACACTTGGAAATTAGGCCCGAATGTCCAAGTCCGAATGTACCTGTATTATTACAAATAATAGTCGCTCTCTCACCAAAAATTATACAAAAATGATGAACTAAATCTACTCTACGCTAAGTCTTCTTGGTGATCAAGTAGCAGGCCGAAGCCAGCTTCACGTGGGTGCGACAGTTCCTAGAGAAAAGCATCTCCCTCGATCCGCGGTACCCCGCACGAAGTCAACAAAGAATAGGTTAGATAGTTCATCAAAAATATATATAAAATGTGGGAGAGAAATGGAGCAATAATTTAAACAAATAATCACAATCAATCACAAAATATTATCTATACGTTGTTGCTCCCCGGCAACGGTGTCATTTGATAACCGGGTTTCTTGTGAGGGTCTAAATAGTCCATACATAGCGGGACTACGATGTCGTTGTGGGGACCGTTCATGAAACCCGGGTCAATCAACAATCAACCCACAATTAAATCAAACAATGAGGAGCAAATGTGGAATTAAAATTTATTATTACTCTACAAAAATGTGTATAGTGTGCAAGTGTTTAGAGGTCGAACACAGGGAGCAAGCAAGATAGATCAAGTCAATGGTGAACAAAAATGACTGTGATAATGTGTCTAAACGTGCTATGTTTTTGTTGGTTTTTATTTTATAAATTTTTTATTTAATTTTTGATTTTATATTTTTGTAGGTTGATTATTTTAGTTTACTGATTTTGTATTTTATTTTATATTTTTGTATTTTCTTTTTCTTTTAATAAAGATATAATATATAAGGGATTATGTATATACACTAGAGATAAGAGAGAAACAAAAATTGGTAAAAATACTCAAAACACTGGAAATAAAATAATTTTAGTCTTTTCATATTTTTCTATTGTTTTTGTGATTTTTCCATATTTCTCCTAATTTTTTTGGTATTTTTAAAGTTAAAAATATTGAAAATATTGAAACAACTTGCTGGCCGAAATTAAAATGAGGCTGAAAAATATCAAACAATGTCCAAAATTCCTCAAATTAATTTTAAAATAAAGATAATAAAATAGGGAAAATAAGAAACTGAGAGTGTATTTTTAGGATTTTTCTCGATTTTTTTAGATTTTTATGAAGTTTTTAGGGGTTTTCTAATTTTTAGGAGTTCCACTCTTAAATTTTTAGTGATTTTTTGACTGACACTAAAGGATGATAAGACACGCAAATATAATTTTTTTGGAATTTTTCAAAACTTTTACTAATTTTTATGGATTTTCTAAATGCAAACAGTACGGAAAATACATGTTTTTGAATTTTATAAATATTAAAATGCAATAAATATGAAAAAACAAAGATGTAGCGTGAAACTACAATGCAATAAGATCCTAAGATAATTTTTGTAGATTTTTAATGTTTTATAGATGCATGAAATAAATAGAGACAACAACAAGAAACTACACTACTAGCAAGGGCGTATATGTAAATAGGCAAACATCCAAGGGTCACAGTGCAATTTTCCCACATATTTTATACTAATAAATCACTTTTTAGGACCAAAATCCAATATCAAAAACCCGCAAGGGTATTGCCTGCAATATGCCCGACCCCAGCACGTGTTACCCCACACGCTTGGGAAGGACCTAAACGTAATATACAAAAATCCTAGGGGCTGACATTCAAAATATCCAAAAATATTACATGTACTATCAAAGTTCCTGGACTCATACGAAATAAAAAACCCCCAGGGGGTACTGTGCAATATCACCAGTCCCCTCATGCGCACAAA